>CM065426.1:27980687-28590323 GCA_033060865.1 Dorcus hopei
GGACGTGTGGTTGATTAATAGATTTAATTCGACGATAGAGAGGTGCGAGGCGCGCATTTTCAAATTAACCGTTATTTGATCAGTGATCTCTTGAAGAAGGAAATCTTAAGCTGTGGTCTTGAAGTTGACAATTTTAAACGAAGGTCTTGATATTGAGGATCGCTTTTACAATAGGAAAGGTGTGCTCGATTAATAAATAGATGTAATTTATTTGATTAGGCGTCAATCTAAATTGATGGTCTTGAAGACCGTGGATGTAATTCAACCACAGATCGTTTGAAGAGATATGAGGCACGCATTTTCAAACTATCCATTTTTTGATCAGGATCTCTTGAAGATGGCAATCTCAAGCAGTAGTCTTGAAGATACAATCTTAAGCAGACGGCAATTTTAAGTAGATGTCTTGAAGACATCGTAGTGATCTAGAAGACAGCAATCTTAAGTAGTGCGCTTGAGGATGGCAAGCTTAAGTAGTAGGCTTGAAGTTTTCAATCTTAAGTAGTGGTTTAGAAGACGGCAAACTTAAGTAGAAATCTTGAAGATGACATTCTTAAGCAGTAGTCTTGAAGACGACAATCTTAAGCAGTGGCCTTGTAGGCAACAATTTAAGTAGATGTCTTGAAGACAGTAATTTTAAGTAGCGGTCTTGAAGACACCGATTTTAAGTAGTGTGCTTGAGTAGTGGTTTGGAAGACGGCAATTTCGGACGGTGGTCTTGAATGCGACAGTGATTTTGAAGAACTCTTTTACGATAGAAGATGTGGTCGACTAACAGATGTAATTTACTTGATCAGTTATCTCTTGAAGACGCCAATCCTAAGCAGTCGGTCTTAAAGACGACAACCTTAAGCAGTGATCTTGAAGATCGCCATTACGGTAGGAAGTGTGGTCGATTAATGGATGTCATTTATTTGATAGGTGAGTTCTTGAAGACGACACTGTTACGTAGTGGCCTTGAAGACGGTAGTCTTAAGCAGTTGGCCTTGAAGACGGCGATCTTAAGTAATCGCTTTTACGGTAGCACGTAATAGATGTAATTTATTTGATTGGTGATCTCTTGAAGACTAACAGATGTAATTTACTTGATCAGTTATCTCTTGAAGACGCCAATTCTAAGCAGTTGGTCTTAAAGACGACTACCTTGAGCAGTGATCTTGAAGATCGCCATTACGGTAGGAAGTGTGGTCATTTATTTGATAAGTGACTTCTTGAAGACGACAGTGTTACGTAGTGGCCTTGAAGACGGTAGTCTTAAGCAGTTGGCCTTGAGGACGGCGATCTTAAGTAAACGCTTTTACGCTAGCGCATCATAGGTGTAATTTATTCGATCAGTGATCTCTTGAACACGGCAATCTTAAGCAATGATCTTGAAAACTCTTGACGGGAATCTTACGTAGTGGTCTTGAGGACAGCAATCTTAAATAGTGGGCTTGAGGATGGCAATCTTAAGTGGCGGTCTTGAAGGTGGCAATCGTAAGTAGTTGTTTGGAAGACGGCAATCTTAAGCAATGATCTTGAAGACTCGTGACGGAGATTTTACGTAGTGGTCTTGAGCACAGCAATCTTAAGTAGCGTATAAAACATAGCGCCCAACCTTGGGGCTTTCGCCCGCGACCCTCACAATGAACCAGTGGCTATTGAAGAAACTATTAATTACCCGGAAGGCAATTGAAATCGTAACATTATTTCGAGATAAAAGAGAATCAGTTTAAATCAGGAAGAGTATGATGAGAAGGACCCTTTATTGCATCAAGCAAGCGGTGAGTCACGATTCTCGTCGGAAGCGCGAACAGTTTCAGGAATCTCCTCTCTCGTTATTGATTTGTGTGCCACGCAGTATATCGCTGATGTCATTCATGTATTCAATTCGTGCGATATTTTCCATGGAAATTGGGGGGTGCAGTTGGCCGCGATAACATCTGATCTAAATAAGAAAAGGACGGGCTTTTCTTTCTTCCTTTCTTCTTTTTATTTCTGGGTTAATCATTTCCGGAGTGCAGCGAAAGGATCTCTCAGATTTTACGTTCGGGGCTCCCTTCACTGTCTATTATGAATGCGGCACAATAGGGGACGGGGAAGGGGGGCGAAATAAAATAACGTCTTATATGGAAGTTAATTTTGATTATTTTAGATTGTTGTTATTACGTCAGGAGTTTGAATATTGCGACGACGTCATCGACGCCCGAGAAAATTTGATTGGGCGGCCGTTTCGACTTGGTAACTCCATCTTTCCTAGCGGCAAAAAAAGCATTTCGATTGTCTTTACGAGATTATTATCAAACTTGCTTTATTTTCCCCCTTTTTATGCGCCGCTCGGCTAATTAACTTTCCGGCGACTACTTGCTTCTTACTGTTGTGAATATTCATTCCGTTAATTACCCCCTTCATTGTGTTTTGTTAAGCGGGCGTCCCGACTTATCAATTTTTTTCCTTCCTTGAGGGTCGCTTTTTCGCCCGGCCAAATTGAAAACAGAACGCGCACCATTCCAGCTCAACTCTTTGTAATTGCTTGGCATTAATTTCGCCTTCAAAACTTTTACTCCTACTTGTTCTATCGCTTCTATCCATCCCTATCAATAAAATAAGTGCTCATGATTGGGTGCGGTGTAAGAGTGCGCATTAAAAAAAATAAAAAAATAATTTGATGATCCTTGTTAGTATAGTTGTGACAACACTCCGGGTTTGTCCGTATGAATATACCACTTTGTATTCATGCTTAGGCTCTTCTCTATTGCAATTCACTGACCATTGTGTCTTGTATAATGAATGCCTGCCTTCAAGCTTCGTCGGTCCTCTTCCTCTCACGTTTTGTCTCTCTTTAGTAACGACGCCCGCAAACGTTACATCCAATTCAAGTATCACCAAGTAATCTTCACATCAGACTCTCTGTCAAACGCGTGGTGGTGGCGGCGGTGGTTACGAATACAAAACCACCCCTTGTTTTGTCGTTCACGACAAGAAAACGAGTCCCGAGACTTTTTACGGCGCGGCAGTTTGTAAATATTTATTGTGACGTAAAAAAGTTTGCCGCTCAAAGCCCCCGGACTTTATTAAATTATGCCGCTTTAATTAACGAATCCATTAGAAAAGCTCTCCGTTAAAATTTCAATTACGCGGGGGGGCGGGAGCGCCCCGTCAAAGGAAGCCGGACTTTTTCTCTGTGTGCGCTGTGAAACTGTATAGGGGTAGCGGATCGGGTTCGCCGAGCAGATGTTGCCGGGGTGCATTTGCCCTTTATGCACCTGGCGCTCGTATTAGGTTCACCTCTGCCAAATCAAAGCCGGCATATTTCGTTTACCTTGTAAAACGAACGTCCTAACTCTGCGCAGAGAATTATTATTTTTATGCTACACTCGTGACCCCTTAAATGTACGAAATAGGCAACACATTCTACTCGCGTGCTTTCAGTGCGTAATGAGAAGACGAAGTCATTTCAGGCCTGACTGATGGGCTGCCTACTCTAAAATTTTCAAGGGGTCGCAATTTAAGCATACAACCAAAGTTATCGTGATTATTATCCACCCCCAGGCATTTACGAGTTAGTTTTGGGGGTGGCGTAGCGGCTTTTCGTACTTTTGAGTTTTGTTTACTTTTTTTTTTTTGGTTAAGTGACCGGCCCCATAATATACGTATGCAATAATTTTCAAACATTGAGAGATGTCTTGAAGACGGCAACCTTAAGTGTTGGTCTTGAAGACGGCAATCTTGGGCAGTGGTCTTCAAGCTCGCCTCGACGTGCTTGATTAATAGATGTAATTGATTTGATCAGTAGTCTCTTGAAGTTGGGCAATCTTAGCGATGGTCTTGAAGACGGTAATCTTGAAGATCGTTTTTACGACTAATTGATGTAATTCAATCGATCAACGAACTCTTGAAGACGGCAATCTTAAGCAGTGGCCTTGAAGGCGGCAGCCTCGAGCAGTTCGTCTTGAAGACGGCAATCTTAAGGCACGATCTTTTACGGAAGGAGGTGTGGTCAATTGATGGATGTCATTTCTTTGATCACTGATCACTTGAAGACGGTAAACTTAAGCGGTACTCTTGAAGACTGCAATTTTAAACACTGGTCTTGAATACGGCTTGTGACTTTCACATCTAATAGATGTAATTGACTTGATCAGCGATCTCTTAAAGGTGGCAATCTTGAAGACGGCAGTCTCGAGCAGTTTGTCTTGAAAACTGCAATCTTAAACAACGATCTTTTACGGTAGGAGGTGTGGTGAATTAATAGATGTAATTTCTTTGATCATTGATCACTTGAAGACGGTAATCTTAAGCGGTGCTCTTGAGGACTGCAATTTAAACGGTGGCCTTGAATACGGCAGTGATTTTGAAGATCGCTTTTACGTTAAGGGAGGTGCGGTCGATTAATACATTTACTTGATCAGCGATCTCTTGAAGACGGCGATCTTAAGCAGTGGTCTTGAAGACGGCGATCTTAAGCAATGATCTTGAAGATCGCTATTACGGTACGAGATGAGGCCTTTTAATAGGTGATCGTAATTGATCAGTGATCTTTTGAAGACGGCAATCATAAGAAGATGTCTTGAATACCGCAACTGTAAACAGTGGTCTTGAAGACGACCTTCTTAAGCAGTAATCTTGAAGATCGCTTTTACGGGAGCAGGTGTGGTTGACTAATAGATTTAATTCAACGATAAAGAGATAAAAGGCGTGCAATTTCAAATTATCCACTGTTTGATCAGTGATCTCTTGAAGAAGGAAATCTTAAGCTATGGTCTTGAAGAGGCGGTGTCTTGAAAATAGATGGCAGTCTTAAGCAGTGGTCTTGAACATCATTACAGTAGGAGGTGTGGTGGATTAATAGATGTAATTTATTTGGTTAGTCACCTCTTGAAGACGTCAACCTTAATTAATGGTCTTGAAGACTGTGTAAGTAGTAATCTTGAATATTGTTCTTGCGGCTAATGGATGTGCTTCAATTATAGATCTTTTGAAGAGATATGAGGCACGCATTTTCAAACTATTCATTTTTTGATCAGCGATCTCTTGAAGGTGGCAATCTTAAGCAGCAGTCTTGAAGGTACAATCTTAAGCAGTGTTCTTGTGGACGACAATTTGAAGTAGATGTCTTATGGCGGATTTCACGAACGTTACTTACATTTAATCATCCGCTAAAAGTAAACGTTGCCATGGTTACATGTGTTGAAGGTATAGGAATGATTATTCTTAATCGATGATTAAAGTTAAGTGACGTTTGTGAAATCTAGTGTTAAAGACGATAATATTAAGTAGCGATCTTGAATACGGCAATCTTAAGTAGTGGGCTTGAAGATCACAATATTCTGTAGTGGGCTTGAAGAT
Source organism: Dorcus hopei (assembly GCA_033060865.1). Classification (NCBI taxonomy): domain Eukaryota; kingdom Metazoa; phylum Arthropoda; class Insecta; order Coleoptera; family Lucanidae; genus Dorcus; species Dorcus hopei. The sequence continues at coordinate 27,986,013 of CM065426.1, forward strand.
GTCAATATTAAATAGTGGTTTGGAAGACAGCAATCTTAAGTAGAAATCAGTGGTAGGCGACAATCTTAAGCAGTGGGCTTGTAGACAACGATTTTAAGTAGACGTCTTGAAGACGGTAATATTAAGTAGTCATCTTGAAGACAGCACTCTTAAGTGGAGGGTTTAAAGATGACAATCTTCAGTGGTGGGCTTAAATAGTGGTTTGGAAGACGGCAATCTTAAGTAGAAATCTTGAAGATGACATTCTTAAGCAGTAGTCTTGAAGATACAATCTTAAGCGGACGACAATTTTAAGTAGATGCCTTGAAGACGGTAATTTTAAGTAGCGGTCTTGAAGACACCCATTTTAAGTACTGTGCTTGAAGACGGCAATCTTAAGTGGTGGTCGGAAGATGGCAATTTAGAACGGTGGTCTTGAATACGACACGGTGATTTTGAAGATCGCTTTTACGATTGAAGGTGCGGTCGACTAACAGATGTAATTTATTTGGGCTTGAGGTTGGCAATCTTAAGTGGTGGGCTTGAAGATGTCAATCTTAAGTAGTGGTTGGAAGACGGACATCTTAAGTAGAAATCTTGAAGATGATATTCTTAAGCAGTAGTCTTAGAGGCGACAGTCTTTAGTAGTGGCGTTGTAGACAACAATTTAAGTAGATGTTTTGAAGAAAGTAATTTTAAGTAGCGGTCTTGAAGACACCGTTTTTAAGCAGTGTGCTTGAAGATGGCATTCTTAAGTAGTAGTTTGTAAGACGGCAACTTTAAACGGTGGTCTTGAATACGACAGTGATTTTGAAGATCCCTTCTACGATAGGAGATGTGGTCGACTAACAGATGTAATTTCTTGAATCAGCGATCTCTTGAAGACGCCAATCCTAAGCAGTTGGTCTTGAAGACGACAACCTTAAGCAGTGATCTTGAAGATCGCTTTTACGGTAGGAAGTGTGATCGATTAATGGATGTAATTTATTTGATAGGTGATTTCTTGAAGACGACAGTGTTAAGTAGTGGCCTTGAAGACGGTGGTCTTAAGCAGTTGGCTTTGAAGATGGCAATGTTAAGTAATCGCTTTTACGGCAGCGCATCATAGGTGTAATTTATTCGATCAGCGGTCTCTTGAAGACGACAATCTTAAGTTATGATTTTAAAGACTCTTGGACGGCAATCTTGCGTAGTGGTCTTGAGGACAGCAATCTTAAATTGTGGCCTTAAAGACAGCAATCTTAAGTACCGGTCCTGAAGGTGGCAACCTTAAGTAATTGCTTGAAAGACGGCAATCTTAAGCAGTGGTCTTGAAGACTCTTGACAGAAATCTTACGTAGTGGTTTTGAGCACAGCAATCTTAAGTAGTGATCTTGAAGACAGCAATCTTAAGTAGCCGCCTTGAAGGTGGCAATCTTAAGTAATTGTTTGGACGACGGCAAACTTAAGCAATGATCTTGAAGACTCTTGACTGAAATCTTAAGTAGAGGGCTTGAAGGTGACAATCATAAATAGTGGTCTTGAAGTCTGCCAACTTGAAGGTGGCAATCTTAAGTAGTTGTTTGGAAGACGGCAATCTTAAACAGTAGTCTTGAAGGCGGTAATCTTGTACAGCCGAGGTTATCGTGGTAACTAGTGGGGCGGAATTATTATCGACCCCCATCCGTAATTTTGTGTTGTTGTTAAGTGATCGCCCCATAATACATACATATGCGAATGCAATTTCCATTTTTTTTTGTAAAGTAATTAAATGCTTCCACTGCCATGTGAAGCCTCTTCATAACGCAACTTGATGAAAAGCAATTGAGAAATAATCTGCATTCTATGCGGCCGGGTGGAATTCGTCGGGAACGCGCGAGCCCTTGTAAGGGAAGTCGACATTAGTTATCTTTTCTGAGCGATTAGTTCGCCGAATTTATTCACGTCGCATTTAATAAATTGCGATGTCTCTCCGCCGTCTTAACGACCCCGCGAAACCGCCGCCGCCCCCGACCCGACGTGCAGTTTAATTAAAAGAGTTCGAGAAAACGGGCGGGGCGGCGGGCGGCTACGCGAGGAGGAAAAAAAAAATTAAAACCTTATAAAATTCCTCGTCCTGTGCCGCACAAAGGCGCGGGCGCTTCCTCCGTCGTCGTTTCGTATTTCTTTAAATTTTAATTTCCTTCGTTTTTATTGAATTCGTCCGCAGTGGGCGGAACTGATTATGTAGATCGGCGGCGGCGGCGGGCGGAGGGCCGAGAGGAAGGCACGTGGTGCCCCGCGCGTCACATGGCCAGATGCGTATTTAGATAATCAACCCTACATCAGATGGCGTTGTTAATTACCGGCGGCCAGTTGAGGACGGTTTTTATTTCATCCCCCTTTTAATTTAGCCGTTTTTATTCGACCCCGCAATCCTCGTCTCACGTAACGACGACGACGACGACGACGTCGACGTCGGCATGTTCCTGCATATTTAAAATTTATGTGGTTTCAAATATTTAGCCCCCCCGCCCCCGCCCCGAATTAGACCTTGCCCTAAGTCACTTTTGGCACTTAAGACAAGTACTTGGAGGGTTGTTCAAGGTCAAAATGGAACGCTAATTACCCTTGGGGATTAAAAAGGATGTAACGTCGGGGTAGCCCTCGATCTAAACATGTTTTATAATAACGGGTGTGGGGGGGGGGCGTAAAATTTGAAGGTGATATGCCGTACCTGTCCTTAAAAATTAAAAAAAGGCATGTTTACCTTGAAACGGTAGGTGAAACAAACGACGCTCGATGATGAATGACAGGAATGTGGATGTGCATAAATTAATACCCCAATGAATTATGCAAACGACTTTGCCATACAATTTAGAACCCCCATTTGTGCGTCGCACAACGAGTTGCATTCCAACGTGTTGCAGCACGTCAAAAGTATAAAAATCCTATATTTTCAGGCGAAGGGCGGGTGGGCGGGCGGTCGGGCGGTCGGTCGGTTTTGAACCTGACACGGCGCGATTCGAGTCGAACAATTCGCGCTGTACGCGGAACGTGAAAAGTCATGACATTTCGGGATTAACGCAGCAATTTTCAAGGGTGGTTTAATCATTTTACGATCCCGAAATGAATTCGAGGCTGGGGGCGAGGGTGCGGGGGGCGGCGGCGCGCGGCTGGGACGTCATGACAGATATGAATTTTAAACTGTCGGCGCGGAACGAATAATACTTATTCCTAATTCGTTTAATTGAAACATAAATCATCCCTTAATCGTCGCACTCTCATTTACTATCGCGGGGAGGCTTTGCGCTTTTCGATGACCAAAAAAAAAAAAATCTATGAGACGTAAATAATTTATGTCTGTGGTGTGCTTTCACATCCTTTTCAATTCGCTACCGGTCCTGCTTTTACAGAGGTTCCCAGAGCAGTCTTTTCTACATGGAATTTTCTATGTAGATCCTTTGGATGGCGTGACAATTATAAACATGTCACTATGTTGATGGCGCTAGGATCTAACAAGATATAACAAGACATAACAACATGTCAGCATATTATAGAAGGCAATTTTTTTCTGTGGATCCACTTAGCAGACAAGCTTTTTTTAATCAGTTAATACGGTGGATATTGTTTTATTTATCACGTTAAAGAAAAAACGTGTTATGTTAATAGGAACATGCAAATGCATTACGTAAATAAACACAAATCTTTGAGTAGTTTGTTAACTAATAACAGATCTATTATTTCGACAGTAGAGAGAAACAACTTGTTTACAATTTACAAGACGAGCAGAAAAAGGCGATGCATTTTCGATGCCAGATGCGGCGCTTCGTACATACATACATACATACATAGATACACACACGTTCTATTTTGCTTCGATCTCTCGCGCGCGCGTCCTTCTTTCTCATCTATCCGGACATGCCTTAAATCCACGATGATGTAACTTATCAGAAAGGCCATTACCATCCGCAGAGCGTGGTATATTTATATCAAGACACCGCGTTCGTTTATCTCGCACCATCCGGCTATTTTTAGCGGCCCCGCAACAACAGGAACGCTCCTTCTTCCCATACGGAGAGGAGAAACGGCGCCGAGAAATCTCAATTAAAATTGAATTACGTTCACATCCGGAATTAACTGTTTTTCTCTAAGTCGTCTCACGATGACACGTGACAACATACATCAAGATGACAGACGTCGAGAAGCGTCAAATTGACGAACGTCTGAACGAGAGACGTCAGGAAAAGTCAAATCGACAACTACGATGACGATCGTCGCAAAGCGAAATAAAGCGAAACCGCATTCGTTTATGACGTGATTGGCCCGCAAATAGGAATGCGTCCCCAATTTGGTCGCTAAGACAACCCCCGAGTGCTCGACGGATTAAAGCGAAACCGTATTCGTTCATGATTGGCCCCTAAATAGGATCGTGCTACCTACCTGTAGGCCAGCAAATTAGTGCGAGGAACTGACGTGTCACCAGCACCGGCTCGGCAAAGCTCATGGAGAAGGGAGGTTCGACGTAACCGCAAAGCAAAAGGTGGGCAAAAATGAATAAAATAAGAAGCACCAACTGAGCACGCTTGCTTTCATATTTAAAAGCTCAAAATTAACAACGACAGCGCGAATACGAAATGTAATTAAAGGTGGACTTCCGAAGCACGCGGCAGGCGGCAGACGGCAGCAGGCGACGGCAACTGCTTTTGTCGCGGCAGCAGGCGACACTACTTTGCACTATTATTTTAAATGAATGTACTTCTAAGGCCGGACGACATTAGTCACGCGACAGGTTATGAAGTGCATCCATTTAAAATAATAGTGCAAAGTAGTGTCGTCTGCTGCCGCGACAAAAGCAGTTGCCGCCTGCTGCTGCCGTCTGTCGCGTGTCGCGTGTTTCGGAAGTCTACCTTAAACAAATAACACGTCAAGTTGAATCCGATCAACAGATCTGTTCCTCGGTCACAGTTATCGCATAAGGCGATTAGTGCGGTTCAAGTCGAATTCAAATTATCAAATGAAAGAACAAAACAAAGACAAACAACCCCGCGGTAGCTTAACAGAGTAATTTAAGAATTAAATATAGTACATCCGACCTTGTATGTACCCGGATCCGGCGTAATGACAGACCGCTTGACAGCTGTCAGTAGTGAGTGAGCGCCCTCCAACGGAGGTAACTGCAGTCAATGACGTACTTCGTCGCAGGCATTACGTCACCAATTGGCGTCGACAGGCAGGTCCACTTTTGCAAACCGGGAAAACCGGGTTGCGAGGCGTAATTCGTTTCAAAGCCGAAAATCAGCCTTTTCTTTCCACCCAAGTACAGCAAAAACTACCACAGCAAGCTATAACTTGAACTGGGACTCGAACTGGAACTAGAACGGAAACTAGAAGCCTAGTAGAGAGAGAAACGCGTTACTCGCAGGGATCAATTGCACAAAATGGCTAACAAAACGTACCCGTTCCCTTTCTCAGAGGCAGGCCTTTGATAAGTGGCTTGTAGGTTACTCGGCGTGCTTTAGCAAATCTCGGAAAAGAAATCCGTTTCAAGTTTCAACCACAAATTCCGTGGAGAAGCACACACAAATAAACGGACAGCACGCGTCGAGCGCTATCGAAAGAATGACCGCCAGACCAGCGCGCCGTACCCTTCCATTGTTACTGATGAAATGAGTTTTAGACGGGCGAACAAGTGAAATGGAGCTATACAGTAGGTTTAAACGACGGCGTATAATTTAGTTATGAAACATGGTGAAACGTGTCGACCGGCACGTAGGCCAAACCGGGTCGTTAGATTCTCACGCTGATACTGGGTGTTCGGAAAAATATTATGAATAACTTAAATGATTTTTTCAACCGTAACGTGGTCGCTGAGACAACCCCCAGAGTAAACATAAAAAAGACTGCCCCTTGGCACGAATAAGATACAGCTCTGATCGTCGGTGATTCGATTACACGTTCAGATCAGTCAAGCAAAGTTACTTCATCCCCGCTACGGAAGCTCAGTGTCTCTTGTGCAGTCATTGTCAAGAGCATCCACAAGCCTCTCGTGCAGCCATTGTCAAGAGTTCACTCAAATTCCAAACACATTTATGAACATCGCGTCGTCGAAACCGGCTATTGAAGAGATGGCGTAGGGTATATTATAAGAACCAAGACGTTCTGAAGAAGTTCCTTCATCAGACTTGTCTCTGCCAGTGACGCCGCCGCCTTTCAAGTTCCTAGACGACGATAGCGAGGAGAGCAGTTCATCGAGTATATACATTGTTATTAAATGTTTATGTGTTGTTCATGTTGTGTCAATCTACGAACACGTCCACAGATTTAACATTGTCCAAAGAAATGCAAAGGAGTTTCGTGAAGTTTTGGACAACACAGGATTCGCAATGATTATTCTAATCGAAATTGTCTGCCAGCTCCACGAATAACAAAAGGCGTACGCAGATGATGCGGTTGTTGGAGGAAAGAAGGGCAAGTTTATGGAGATTCAGCGCGGAAGTAAAAACACCTTTTTAAAGGAAGGATATCCTTTGAAGACGTCAACTCCTTTTTCGCATCAGGAGGTCCGGATAAAGCAAAAACAAACAAAGCAGAAGGAGAAATCGAAATTGAATAAAGAGTTTTGAATTGTTTATGAAGAGAGAGCAGGATTTTTTTCTCAAAGTGACGAAGATCGGGTTGGAATCAATCGAAAGAATGGCGAGAGGCAATGCATGGCTGCATGCAAAACGTGGGTGACGATTACAAAAGTGCGAAAGGTCTTCAAAATCTACAAGAGGAAGAAGGTACTTCTCAACATTTTACGGAGGAAGGAAAATCGAAGGCGACTAGAGCTGGGCAAGAACTGAAGAACAGAGAAGTAGAGAAGGGCAAGTAATAAGGACAAGTGGATGATGCAAGAATAAAAAAATTGTAAAACAACTTTAATATCTGGAAGAGGAGGAAGATACTTCGCACAATTTTACGGCTAGGGCTGGGAAAGGAGAACCGAACAACCGAGAATAAGGCAAGTAGTAAGGACAAGTGATTGGGGTAGGTACATTGCACGTGAGGATGAAGCAAGAAAGAAAAATTTGAATGGGCACAATTTGAGGGGAGGAAGACGAATGGAAGGCCGAGGTAAAAATGGCAAGAAACAAAGTCAGAGGTCAGAAGAGGAAGAGAAGTGGCAAATTGAAAAGAAAAAGCAGCAAATAGGAAAGAATGGAGAAAAGCCTGTAGGTATGGGATTCTTTCTTGTTCTGCCTTATTCCTTCCCAGTTCTTTTCTTCCCCCACTTTGTGAATTGCTGCCTCTTACCAGGTATTTTCCAGAGGTTTCCAAGGCATTCTCTTCAATTTAATTGCTGTTGCTGTGAATGGATTCTTGTAGATCTCGTTCCTCTCAAGCATACTTCTATTTCCATACCCCTGTACATTAGGCTAAACCACACGAGTTTTTTTCGTACATCTGCCCATCTCTTTCTTGCTCGTAATCCGTAATTCGTTGCAGTCTTGGATCCTGCTTTTTATTGCCTTTGGTTTATTGCCTTGTTGAAGTCTTCGCTTTACTATTTCTGGTATTTGGGTTTTCCCCTAAATGTGCCGCTTTTCCTGTGGCTTTTAAAGTGCGAACCAATTTCTGCCTAGGCTCAGTTTCAACTTCCTAAACTTTTCTGAGTTAGGTTATTTGCACCCCCCCCTCATTCTTCTGATAGTTCGTTCACTAATCGATTTTCCCCAACACTTAGTCTTGCTCTCTCATATTTCCTCGCGTTCAGAGATCTTACCTTCTTCTGGAGAAGTGCTGTTCTTCAAGACTTCCTCTTTCTCTTATCTCCCCAATTTGAAAGTGGGGGCTCCAAGTCAATTTTTTCTGCGGGGAGCTTTTGAGTTGTCATCTCATTCTGAAGCTAACTCTCATGGAGGTCGTCGTGCATCACCAAGCAGAATCGAGATTCATCGCCATTGGACGCTTTTCCTCCATCAGCCTAAGCGTTGCTGACGAGTACCACGGTGGAGGTATCGTCGACCAATCGATCTAATTCAACGACAGATCGTTAGAAGAGATACGAGGCATCCATTGTTTGATCAGTAATCGCTTGAAGACGGCAAAATTAAGCAGTGGTCTTGAAGGCAGCACTCAGTGACAAGACCAGCTGCAGAGAAGCCCCGAAGAAGACCCTTACAAGAGTGAAGGAAACGTCGGCAAAGTCCGAAAAAGGAAGACGCAGTTCCAGCCCGGAAAACCAAGTGAAGCAGTTGGTCTTGAAGATGGTAGTCTTGCGCAGTTGGTCGCTTTTACATTAGGAGGTGTGATCGATCAATAGATGTAGTTTACTTGATCAGCGATCTCTTGAAGCAGTGGTCTTGAAGACGACAATCTTAAGCAATATCTTGAAGATCGCTGTACTCTTGAAGACTGCAGTTTCAAACATGGTCTTGAATACGGCAGTGACTTTGAAGATCGCTTTTACGATGGCAACTTCTTTCAAGGTCAACCGGAAGTAGACGTAAACTTTGTCGTTTCTTAATGAAGGAAACTTTTTTTTTCACGATCTCCCTCATTTAATTTCACAACTTTAAAACTTCAAATCTGGACATCTCAAGGTCGAGTTGGACACCATTGAACGGGATTTTAATTAACCCCCAATTGTGTCCGTGAAAAATTACTCTAAATACATTTGGTGTATGCATGTTAGACGTTTTTTTTTTTTTTTGGTAACGCGACGGAATTGGCCTAAATGACACGAAACGATTGAAAACAAAAGGCCAAGGAGGGAGTTCCACGGTAATTACAGAAACACCCTTCAAGGTCAACCGGAAAGACCACTTCTACATCAATCAATTCCGGATGACCTTGAACGACGCCTGAATCCTGCAAATAACGCATGTTTAACGGAAGGCACAGGAGAAATTTTAAGAAAAAATACTCAAGTTTAATTCGTTTCCCTTTGGAGGCTTTATCCAACTCGACCTAATACCATTACGATCACTCCAAGCGTCTGTTTTAGTCTGTAATTAGGGGAGGAGCTTCTTCTGAAACTATGATGCCCAAAGGACTTGTACCTTCCCGTGGTAGTTGCAGGTCCTTTATCCAACCCAACCCAACATCATTACGTTTCAATTTACAATGTCAAAGTGGTTTTTCTTTCGGTTAATCCTCGAAAACCCTTTCGTTATTAGGTACACATTTCCTTCTCAACTTTAGATTTCTTCGTACCGTCTGATCTTCATCACCACCACAGACAGTCACTTTGGACTGCTTCTTTTACGATTACTCCAAGTGACTGTTTTAGTCTGTAATTTGGGGGAGGAGCTTCTTCTGAAACTATGACGCCCGAAGGACTTGTACCCTCTCCGTGATAGTCGCAGGTCCTTTATTCAACCCAACCCAAGACCACTATATTTCCATTTAGGTTATCCTTGAAGAAGAGGCGGGGTTTAAATTCTTGGAAAAACTTTTTGTCTTCTTTAGTTTAGATTTCTTCGTAATCTTGTGGAAAAGGACAGGAACGCTCAGCGTCGTGTAGTTTTGAACGCTTTTTTTTGTTATTCAACTTTAGTGAATGCCCCCACCCCCCATTCAGATCTGGTCATTATCAATTTATTTCCTCGTTGTGTACGAGATCCATTCCGTTGCTTGGACTTCGTTACATCTTCTTCTACGTTCACACTAAGTCACTGCTTTAGCTAGCATTTAGTTGGGACATAGAAAAGAAATTCTTCTATTCCACATAGTGTTCCTTCTTCTGAAATTACGCCGTCCTAAGACTTGTAACTCCCCAGGGAGAGACAGTCACTTTGGACTGCTTGGATTTCGTTTCATTCTACGATCACCCTAAGTCAATGCTTCAGCTTGGAACTAGTTGGGCATAGGAAAGAAAGTAGGAGCTTCCTTATGCTGCCCAAAGACTTGTAACTCCCCATGATAGACTCCTATCTTCTTTTAAGACCACTTCAAGTCAGCCTGTAAATTAGTTGAGCGTAGGAAGAAAGCTTGTAACTCCCCATAACAGTTGGAGGTCCTTTGTATTAACCTTTTAAGGTCTTATAGCTGCCCTGTAACGTATGCTTGTCGGTGTAGCTCGGTGGGGAAATTAAGTTCCAGAATTCGAAGAATTAAATATATTAAAATAAAATAAAGGTAACACTTTAATAATAGTAATAATGAAACGAAAACGGTGTCCTCCTGGTGGCTGCAGGTTATAGCGGATGGCTGCGGGGCGGTATCTTCGGACGGCTGCGGGGCGGTAAAACGGACGGGGTTAGCCACCTGTATTAAACGCAGTAAACGGTAGGGGATAGAAACGGTAGCGGCGGGTTGACCGCGCCAGAGAGAAAAGACGGTGAGCGGTAGCGGAGGCGGCGGGTGGACCACGCCAGAGAAAAAGACGGTGAGTAATAGCGGTAGCGGCGGGTTGACCACGCCAGAGAGAAAAGACGGCGAGTAATAGCGATAGCGGCGGGTTGACCACGCCAGAGAGAAAAGACGGTGAGTAATAGCAGTAGCGGTACCAGTAACGGTAGCGGAAGCGGCGGGTGGACCACGCCGGAGGGGTGACTGGTTCGTATTCTGCGGTTGACCAGCAGAGTACTCCCCTAAACGAAAGGTAGAAGGAAGCGGCGGGTGGACCACGCCAGGGGGGAAATGGCGGGATGACCACGCCAGGTAGGAGGGTTGGTCAGTATACCGCGGAAGACCAGCAGTATACTGACGGTTCTCTATGAAGCGGGGCGGCTAATATAAGGATAAGCGCCTCCTCTTCGTGACGTCTTCGAAGGTAGGGCAGCGCGAAGATGTAGCGCTGTCGATGCACGGTGTTGACAAACCAGTTCAAGCGGAGGGTCCTTTGTCTTAACCTCTTAAGGTCTTGTAGCTGCCCAAAGACTTGTAACTCCTCATGACTTGTAGCTCCCCACGATAGACAACACCTTTGGACTGCTTGGACTTCGTTCTATCTTTTTAAGACCTCTTCAAGTAAGCGCGGGAAGAAAGTAGGAAGTTCGTGTTCTTCTGTTCTTCACCATTTTCCTTTGGAGCTTCCTTCTTCTGAAATTACGCTGTCCAAAGGGCTTGTAACTTCACATAACAGTTGGAGGTCCTTTGTCTTAACCTCTTAAGGTCTTGTAGCTGCCCAAAGACTTGTAACTCCTCATGACTTGTCGCTCCCCACGATAGACAACACCTTTGGACTGCTTGGACTTCGTTCTATCTTTTTAAGACCTCTTCAAGTAAGCGCAGGAAGAAAGTATTCTATTCTCTTTGAAATTATTCTGCCTAAAGTACCTGTACTCCCCATGACAGTTGTCTTAACCTCTTGAGGTCTCATAGCTTTAAATACGTGTACAATCGTAACCAAAGATAATGTCAGATCTCGCACAGGATATTCGTGTTTTGGAAGAGTTGTGTAATATTATTTCTTTTGGGGCATTCCAAATCGTCATCGAAGACGGTTGGTGATTTAATAAATTAACGTTCGTTAAAGATACGTAAATCCTCATTAAGGCAATTACGATTGCGAAGGAGCAAACATTTGTAAACTAATTAATTAATAATGCAGTCGTAGGGTACTCAAGTAAGCATTTGTTGTGCACTTAATTACATCATTAATTACCTCAATTAGGACGAATTACATCGCTTATTTCAGCAGAGCTAACTACCGAGGCGATTTAACTCGGAATATGATCGAAATAAATTAACTTATTAAAACGATAAATCTCCGAAACCTTATCCGGGGGGGCCCCTCCCTCTTTTTTCTTGCCTAATCGAACGAACACGCCGCGCTCTATATTTTTCGAAATAAAGTGGCCGGCGTACATGTATACACAGGGCGTAATAACGCAAAGTGAAATATGGCCACCTGCTTTCTCGATGTTATAAATCGCGCTTCTTTATAGTACGGATCTGCGCGTTGTAACCCCCCCGACCCAAGATTGTAAATATTATACGAACTGCGGGGTCGGAAACCATAGGCCAAGCCTGAAAAGTCAACGTTTGCATTACGTTAATAAAAATCGACCATGTGAAAGGACGAACTCGATGAAAATTCAGTTTGTTTCTTTGCTGGTTTTTTCCCTCCCCCCCAAATAAATACTCGAACCTTTTGGGGTCGAACATGAAAGGGCGCAGCATCATATTTCTTTCTTTTACTTCTAGACGAGATATTACTATTTTAGTTCGATTAAAAAATGTGACAGAACTCACAGATGTCCTCCAGGAATGAAAAAAGAATCACTCGTGTTTAGGCTAGACTGACGAACATAAAACAAACCGACCGCAACCGCTTCGCAACGAATGGCCAAACTTTCTCTAAAAATACCTGCCGGGTATCTTTTTTCTTTTCGCAAATGCCACAGTCGTTACTTGAATTATTTGTTGCTTGCTGAAGAACTATGATGGCGTTTCACGATAAGGTCAAACCTGCGAAATGACATCACACTATTTTTATATTTATTTTTATCCCTCGCAGGCTTCGATCGACGAGGCCTTAATTAAACAAAAAAAAAACGGCAATCTCTTTTACAAAGGACGATGAGGAGGTGAGAACGTCTATATATAGTTGCTTACGTTCCGATCGGTCGGATGGTCTTCGTGATCCGGGCACGTTTGAATATAATGATGTCGTTACGAAACGCGGAATTAATTGACGAAGAAGAAGAAGAAGGCCCCGAAGGCGCGACTTGTTAGCACGCAGTAAAGTATTGAATGTCACCTCTTCTAGGACGTCCGTCCGGAGAAAATGAGTAATTTTCCGAGTACGTTCGTTCGCGGCGAAATGATGCCCCATTAATATTTAAAAGCGATTCAATTCGACGAATGCGCTTATTGTTCCCGTCACGGAATTCTCTTTAGTATGACACTCACACGACAGACTGCAATCAATACCGCGATCGTTTGTCATTAACGTAACGCAGAACCGATAACGGAGACTTAAGGAACGTTCAAGAAGAGGCACTAGGACTCAATGACGTAAAAACGTTCTTCAAGACTACTGCTTAAGATTGTCGTCTGCTGTACGAGAAAGTATTCTTCTTAACTCGTCGGAAAGTCGTAAACTTGCCTCGTACCTACCCTGATGGTTGACAAGCTCTGCTGACTAAACGTATCAGCTGTTCCCCTCGACTAGCAAACAGTGGAGATAGGGGTGGGTTTAATTACGATGGTAAAAATTGTTAAAGGGCGCCAGGAGACTTTGATTTACAAGCCGAACGTAAACAATCAGTCGACGTCTCCAATTCGACTAAATCGGGCGGAAAAATCAAACGTAAACAGAGGCTTATTTACTCACTGGTACGTTAAGGAGCAAACACAAACGCAATCGCAGAGGTCAACTTAAATTTAATTAAACACAAATAAATAGGCCGTGCCCGGTCAGCGCCTGCGTAATATAATAATCGACCTCTCCCTCCGGTCTGTTACACCATTTGTCTACATCTTTAATTAGAACCTTGGCCCAGCCCTCGTAAGCTTCCCAGCGTCTTTGCCAGGCTGTAAACATCTCTTTCCTGGCCGTGGCCTTCGCTTGGTGTCCTTCTAGGTATACCTTCCTTCGTTCCTCTACTTGCAGTCTTATGGGGGGGATCTCAGCAATCACTAAGACGGTCTCGACTGAGGCAGACGCTACCCTAATGGCAGCAAGTCCGTTAATTCTTTCCAGCTTGAGCTCATGGTACTTGTATTTCATTGCGCTCTCCCATATGGTGCTGCATACAATATAATTGAGGAAACTACTGCTGCGAGTAGCTTCGTTTTTTTTGGGTTAGGTCCCCCAACGTTCGGCATAAGCCGTGCCAGGGCCATGTATGCCTTTTGGGCCTTTACCGTTGTCTCTCTCACATGTGTTGTCATTTTAAGGTCTCTATCGAGACAGACCCCTAAATATTTGACGTGTCTCCTAGAGGTTATCACGTCATCTCCCACTCGCAGGGCCATCCCTGTTAGGTTTCTTTTTCCGGTTAGGATCACAGTTTCGGTTTTATCTCCTGCAAGTGTTAACCCCATGGTTTCCAGTGTATTTTTAACATTTTGTGTTGCATACATGGCCCTCTCCTCTAACAGTACTACGGTCTTAGCGCGAATCACCACTGCATACGCGATCGTCGTGGAACCAGCTCCCAGTTCTAGTTCCAGAATCTTGTTGTAGAGCACGTTCCAGAGGGTGGGTCCTAGGACCGATCCCTGTGGAACACCGCAATTTATCTCGGTTCTTGTTCCGTCTGGAGTAACAATCGCTCTTTCTGCCAGGTACGAGGACAAGATTTTGATGATCGCCGGCTTGATACTATATCTGTGCTCCAGGACGCAGAATTGAAGGCATTTTTAATGTCAAATGCTATCATTATACAGTATTCTCTGTTTTTGTCGGCCTTACTTCTGATTTGCTCAACTATTCCCCGCACCTCCTCAAGGGCGCTGAGGGTGGATTTCCCTTTACGGAAGCCACGTTGACTGTTACTCAGTATGCTTTTATTCTCAAGATCTTCAATGAGTCTCTTTCTTATGAGAGTTTCCAGAACTTTCCAAGCGGGGTAACTGGTTTAAACTGGGCGGACGAAGGCTGCGAGATGGCGGACTCGTAGAACGGGGTCGACTCGGTCGGAGCCTAACTCATACGGCACGGTAGACCACAGAGGGAATTCGTCGTGGCACGTATTCTTAGCGGCAAATTCATACGTAATAAATTAAGATGGTAAAACAACAACAGGGCGCCAGGTCAGACATTGAATAAAACAAACTGAACGTAAACGATCTTGCCGACGTCTCCGAATCGACCAAATCGACAGAAAATTAAAAGTAAGCAGAGGCTTATTTAACTCACTGGTACGTGAGGGAGGTGAACACAAACACGCACTTAAAGTTAATAAAATTCAAGTTTCATTACACATTCAAGTGACGCATAAAGGCTAACAAACACTTTACACAAGGTTCGACAAGTGATTATTTATCTACGCTGCAGGTTTTAACACAACTACGATTTACTTCGGTAGGCGCAGCACAACAAATAGGCCGAAATCCGCTCTCCGGGTGAGCATGCAGTTATTGTTCGCGAAAGAGAAATAAATTCAACCTTATTGACAGCGTAACGTCGGTAACGTCAGGTCGAAGTTACCAACCCAAGTGCAGTTGGTAGTTACAAGTCGCACGTCGGCAATCCCGTTCAAACCGGTTACACAGGACCCGTCAAGGTGGCCAACCGGTCCTTCCCTCGCGTCGTAGACGGATCGCCGAAAATACCAAAGTTGTCTTGACTTGGTTCGGTCTCCAACTCGAAGCGTGGGTTAGATACGAGACTACCTCGTGAAGTAGGTTCCAATCAAACGTCAAAAATGGACGTAAACAAAGCTCCCAGGCTTGGAGTGGGGCTAAAAATACCCCAAACTCGTTCGGTGGTGTAGTCAGGAATTCCGGCAGCGCCGTGGCCGTTGATGAACTCTCCTCACATAAAGAGCAAGAACCCCGAGATTACGTTAATAAACGTCAACACCTTACGATGGCCGAACGTAGAATGAAACGGAAACGCGAGTTTAAGATGGTGGACGCTAAATAACGCGCGGGGAAGGAGTACAAGGATGCCAAACGTACCGAAACGCGACTTAGACTATGCGGCAAATTCAAACGTAACAAACTATTTCCAAAACATCGATCTTTGAAAATTTTGAAGGATTTTGAAATTATATTAAATAATAAATAAATAAACCAGATGTCGATTATCAATTGAACCATTTGCCCGCCCGCAGTTGTATGGCAAACAACTCTTGTAAGTACCTGAAATTTATGGCCGCCGAAGGAATTTCTTATGCAATTCTGATGCACACAACTATGTCGAAATAGCCTGAATTCCACCCTGCATAAATCGAGCGAACGTGTACGAAGCACAGCACCCCCCTCTGGCCATCCGCTATTGATTCCGAATGTTGCAGCCATTCATGAAGTCGTCGTGCCGCTGCAGAGGCTTTTTATCTCCGGCGGTTGGATCATGTGGACCGTGTTTGTTTGCTTGCTCTTCTTTCTATTCGGGCGATTAACCTCGCGTGACAGTGCCGAAATTGCGTTGATTTGTTGCCAGATAAAAATACGCCCACAACTCAGAGTGAAAAAAAAAAAAACCACAACGTAGAGTGAATGAGACTCGTGACTGTCTTTAATTTAATTACATACTTATAACTCCCCCCGCCCCCCCCCAAAAAAAAACGTACGAATAAATTTTTTGTCATCACACACACACACACACAAGACCTGCTGAATTATTAGTTTAATAAAATGCAAACGTAAAGCAGGAGGAGGCGAGATAGAACGCATGCACAATTTCCACATCCTTGTATTGAGGTGAAACGGTTTTAAGGGTCGCATCACATCCACCCCCTCGTTTAATATATAAATTCAGCTCCGAAGCTCGAAGTCACGTTGCCTTTTCCTCTTTTAATATTTATTGCCGGGCGCTCGCTCTTTCTTCTTCGGGAATCTCCTCGAATTATATCGTAACAAGTAATTTGGCGCTCGTTGAAATATAGTTGAACCCTTTCCGCGCGCGCGATAATTTCCCTTAAACGAGTTTAGCACCACATAATGGGCGCTTGCAAAAAGCGCTCTCTTAATTTCAGCGTTACTGCCGACGCGACGTCTAATGTGTGTGAGGGGGTGCGGGTTCCGCGCGCATTTAAACGGTCGCGTTATTTCGAATTAGCGCGCAGATCGTACCTGAGCGGCATGCGGAGAAGCACTTGTGTTATTATAATCACAATCACGTTCCACGTGTGCTAAGCGGCGGCCTCGGTTTCGTTCCGCTACAGTTAACGCCGGATACAATAATAAACACAAACGTGCCAAAAAAAAAAATTAACCACACATGTTCACGTTTAATAAATTACCGCGATCGCAGCTAAAGTTCAGGATCAAACAAACGATTAAATTAACACAACTATTTTCACGAGAAAGCCCTGCCCACTCGTCCGTTTAATCATTTATGCATTGCGTTGGGGGAAAAAATATAAAACATAACTGACTTTAATTAGTATAATCAATTGCGATTGTTTTTGAAAAGGCTGGACGTAAAAACACCCATGTGAACCTGGCGCCCAACTTCATCAAAAAAAAAATTAAATAATTTAGTGGGTTTGTACCTCGTTTGTACCCGTTTGTACCACTTTTTATTTCGTTTGTACCTCAAAGGGAACAAAATAAAAAATTATTAAAAAAATAACCGTCGCCCAACTTTAAGATATTTTTATTTCGTCAACGCCATTCGATAGAGAATCGTTTGTACCTGTTTGTACCTCTCTTCATTTCGTTTGTACCTCAAAGAGAACGAAATAAAAAATTATTAAAAAAATAACCGTCGCCCAACTTTAAGATATTTTTATTTCGTCAATACCATTCGATAGAGAATCGTTTGTACCTGTTTGTACCTCATTTCATTTCATTTGTACCTCAACGGGAACCGAAGTATAGCGTTTTCAATGTTTCGAAAATAACGTTAAAGCGGTACATACGCTATTTTTTAAGATATCGAAAAACTACCAAGGGGGCTCGAAGGAGAATCGTTTGTACCTGTTTGTACCTCTTTTCATTTCGTTTGTACCTCACCGGGAACCGAAGTATAGCGTTTTCAATGTTTCGAAAATAACGTTAAAGCGGTACATACGCTATTTTTTAAGATATCGAAAAACTACCAAGGGGGCTCGAAGGAGAATCGTTTGTACCTGTTTGTACCTCTTTTCATTTCGTTTGTACCTCACCGAGAACCGAAGTATAGCGTTTTCAATGTTTCGAAAATAACGTTAAAGCGGTACATACGCTATTTTTTAAGATATCGAAAAACTACCAAGGGGGCTCGAAGGAGAATCGTTTGTACCTGTTTGTACCTCTTTTCATTTCGTTTGTACCTCACCGGGAACCGAAGTATAGCGTTTTCAATGTTTCGAAAATAACGTTAAAGCGGTACATACGCTATTTTTTAAGATATCGAAAAACTACCAAGGGCGTTCGAAGGAGAATCGTTTGTACCTCTTTGTACTTCTTTTCATTTCGTTTGTACCTCACCGAGAACCGAAGTATAGCGTTTTCAATGTTTCGAAAATAACGTTAAAGCGGTACATACGCTATTTTTTAAGATATCGAAAAACTACCAAGGGGGCTCGAAGGAGAATCGTTTGTACCTGTTTGTACCTCTTTTCATTTCGTTTGTACCTCACCGAGAACCGAAGTATAGCGTTTTCAATGTTTCGAAAATAACGTTAAAGCGGTACATACGCTATTTTTTAAGATATCGAAAAACTACCAAGGGGGCTCGAAGGAGAATCGTTTGTACCTGTTTGTACCTCTTTTCATTTCGTTTGTACCTCACCGAGAACCGAAGTATAGCGTTTTCAATGTTTCGAAAATAACTTTAAAGCCGTACATTTGGTGTTTGATTTGGTGTACACGCAAGCAGGGTTGCCACAATGCTAGTAACAAAAGGCTCTATGTGTAATAGTAAAAAGCACTAGAAAAGCACTGCACTACAGAATTTACACACAATATTTAAATATATTACATACACACAATATTTAAATACAGTATTATTGGGTTTGTTATTGTCTAATTATGGTTATGGATTCTCATATATGAATAATCCAAAATAAGAAAACGTAATGTATTTAAATATTGTGTGTAAATTCTGTCTTCATAAATACGAATTGTTTCCTTTATCATTTTATTAAGAAATTACTAATTATAACTATTAACACACATTATATTTTTAATAACAAATAAATAAAATAAATATAACAAAAAAAAACATAAAAGAAACAAAAACGTTTCAAACAAATAAAAAATAAAAAACAAAAAACCAATAAAAAAACAAACAAAAATAGAACTAGAATCCTGCCCCGTCCTCACTGTTAGTTCTGGATAATGCTAAGCGTAAGAATACAACACAACAGACGATTCCACCCATATGAACCTGGCGCCCCCTTCTAGCCCCCTTGGTCATTTTTCGATATCTTAAAAAATATCGTATGTACCGCTTTAACGTTATTTTCGAAATTTTGAAAACGCTATACTTCGGTTCCCGTTGAGGTACAAACGAAATGAAAATAGGTCCAAACAGGTACAAACGATTCTCCTTCGAGCCCCCTTGGTCGTTTTTCGACACCTTAAAAAATAGCGTATGTACCGGTTTAACGTTATTTTCGAAACATTGAAAACGCTGTACTTCGGTTCCCGTTGAGGTACAAACGAAATGAAAAGAGGTACAAACAGGTACAAACGATTCTCCTTCGAGCCCCCTTGGTCGTTTTTCGATATCTTAAAAAATAGCGTATGTACCGCCTTAACGTTATTTTCGAAACATTGAAAACGCTATACTTCGATTCCCGTTGAGGTACAAACGAATTGAAAAGAGGTACAAACAAGTACAAACGATTCTCTTTCGAGCTCCCTTGGTCGTTTTTCGATACCTTAAAAAATAGCGTATGTACCGCTTTAACGTCATTTTCGAAACAGTGAAAACGCTATACTTCGGTTCCCGTTGAGGTACAAACGAAATGAAAAGAGGTACAAACAGGTATAAACGATTCTCTATCGAATGGTATTGACGAAATAAAAATATCTTAAAGTTGGGCGACAGTTATTTTTTTAATAATTTTTTATTTCGTTCTCTTTGAGGTACAAACGAAATGAAGAGAGGTACAAACAGGTACAAACGATTCTCTATCGAATGGCGTTGACGAAATAAAAATATCTTAAAGTTGGGCGACGGTTATTTTTTTAATAATTTTTTATTTCGTTCTCTTTGAGGTACAAACGAAATGAAGAGAGGTACAATCAGGTACAAACGATTCTCCTTCGAGCCCCCTTGGTCGTTTTTCGATACCTTAAAAAATAGCGTATGTACCGGCTTAACGTTATTTTCGAAACATTGAAAACGCTGTACTTCGGTTCCCGTTGAGGTACAAACGAAATGAAAAGAGGTACAAACAGGTACAAACGATTCTCTATCGAATGGTATTGACGAAATAAAAATATCTATAAGTTGGGCGACAGTTATTTTTTTAATAATTTTTTATTTCGTTCTCTTTGAGGTACAAACGAAATGAAGAGAGGTACAAACAGGTACAAACGATTCTCTATCGAATGGCGTTGACGAAATAAAAATATCTTAAAGTTGGGCGACGGTTATTTTTTTAATAATTTTTTATTTTGTTCCCTTTGAGGTACAAACGAAATGAAGAGAGGTACAAACAGGTACAAACGATTCTCTATCGAATGGCGTTAACGAAATTAAAATGTCTTAAAGTTGGGCGCCGGTTATTTTTTAATTATTTTTTATTTTGTTACCCTTTGAGGTACAAACGAAATAAAAAGTGGTACAAACGGGTACAAACGGGGTACAAACCCACTAAATTATTAAAAAAAATTTTTGATGAAGTTGGGCGCCAGGTTCACATCGGTCGTAAAAACGCAACTGGAATTAAAAAATTGCGCGAACTGAACCGAAATGTGCTGAAATCGTTCCCCCAATCGACCACAGATGTCGCTGCTCTTCTTTACTGCAACCGGAAAACTCAACATAAATCGTTGGGTCAAGAAGGAAAGGAAAATAAATAAAAACTGTCGGTGGTGGACCGATTTAGTTACTGTCTCTATTTTTGAATAAAAATTAAAAGAAAAAGTTCAAAATCGATTTTAAATTCGAAAACGTGAGCAAATCAAATGGACTCATTAATTATTCTGATGATGTACTTCTCCTATCCTACAAGAGATGGCGCTGTTATTCATTCTTTATTACCGTTTCTTTATACAACGAATTTTGATGAACTAGTTTTCTTATTTTACTATAGATGGCGCGCTGCTCTAGTGTGCTGCGACACGTTTTTTGAATGTACTCGTGAAAAGCACACATAATCCAAATTAAAGTCGATTAAGCCGATTTGAAATTCGAAAGTGTGAAAGAAATTAATTGTTCCCCTGCCCTACAAGAGATGGCGCTGTTAATTTATTCTCTATGGAGAGAGTATGAGACGTACGAAGTGACAGTTTGGAAGATAAACGGCGGAATAAATCGCTGACCGATCAACAGCTAATCGTTGTATGTATAAATGGTTGCAGTTTCTTTGTTAATTAGGAGTATCAATTATTCAGATGATGTCAGTGCTTTCACTGCCCTACAAGAGATGGCGTTGTTAATTCATTCTTTATTATGTAAAGAGTCCTTTTAAAGAGAGAGAGTAAAAACACATGAAGTGACAGTTCGGAAGGTGGATTAAACAGTGGGCCAATCAAAAGCGAATTGCTCTCTTTATAAATGAATGTGGTTTCTTTGATTGTCCGACTGTTGCGATGAAGTTCGCTCCCCTACCCTACCAAAGATGGCGACTCTCTTCATTACTGAAGAAGAAAGGTAAAATAAAACGAGAGCTATCGGTGGAAAACTGATGTCGTTGTTGTCCAGCAAAAATGAAAAGAAAATTAATTAC
Source organism: Dorcus hopei (assembly GCA_033060865.1). Classification (NCBI taxonomy): domain Eukaryota; kingdom Metazoa; phylum Arthropoda; class Insecta; order Coleoptera; family Lucanidae; genus Dorcus; species Dorcus hopei. Next base: position 28,007,387 of record CM065426.1, read on the forward strand.
TCTGATGCTGTTAGTGCTTCCACTGCCCCACAAGAGATGGCGCTGTCAATTCAGTCTTTATTATGTATAGAGTCCTTTTTAGAGAGAGGGAGAGAATAAAAACACATGAAGTGACAGTTCGGAAGGTGGAATAAACAGCCGGCCAATGAAAAGCGAATCGTTCTCTTTATAAACGGATGCAGTTCTCCAATTCTACTATAGATGGCGCTGCAATACTATCTTTGATTGGATGGCACTGCAACACTATTTTTGATTGTGCTCGTGAAAATTAAAAAAAAAAAAACGTTGAAATTCAAAGTAAAGTCAAACGACAAAATCGATTTGAAATTCGATGATGGTAGGAAATTAATTATTCTGATGATTACTTCCCCTCCCCCACAAGAGATGGCGCTGTTAATCCGTTCTTAGTTCTTAAGACTGTAGTTCTTAACCGCTCGCCACTTGGCGAAGAAAGTTCGAATTAATTTCGGTTTAGTAGAAAACGTGAGGAAATTAAAAGAAAGTTAATCATTTTGATGTACTTCTCCTGTCCTACAAGAGATGGCGCTGTTAATTCCGTTCTTAACCTCTCGCCGCTTGGCGAAGAAAGTTCGAATTAATGTCGGTTTAGTGGAAAACGTGAGGAAATTAAAAGAAAGTTAATCATTTTGATGTACTTCTCCTGTCCTACAAGAGATGACGCTGTTAATTCCGTTCTTAACCGCTCGCCGCAACTTGGTGAAGAAGGTTCGAATTAGTTTCGGTTTAGAATCGCTTCAGAATGTGTTGTTGTCGGTGGAATGGAAAGTCTATTTGTTTTTCAATTAAAACATAATAATAATAATAAGAGAACTCTTACATTATTTCCAAACTGTACAAGTAGATGGCGCTGCTAATTCTATACGAGCGTTGCAAAATTCGTAACTTTTAGAAAGATTATTAAATGAAGAAGAACAGTTATATAAAAATAAAATAAGAGTGTTTTACAATTAAAAAATAATAATAATAATAATAAGAGAACCCTTACATCATTTCCAACCTGTACAACAGATGGCGCCGCTAATTCTATACGAGCCTTGCAAAATACGTAACTTTTAAGGAAGATTATTAAATGAAGAAGCGTAGGAATATAAAAGTAAAATAAGGGCGAGAAAGAGCGAGATGGAAAGTAAATTGTAATAAAAGAATAATTTCGAAACGAACTGATTCGGAAACGCCGGGGCCGGGCGAGTTCATCAGTTTCGGGAGGCGGCCGGCGCGGCGGTGAAAAATCGTTTCGTCAGCGACGGATGTAAAGTGCAAACAAAGCTGTAAATATAAATTATCGTCGGTTTAAGGCCGAAGAATAATTTATCAAAATTCGAGCCCTTCACGTCCTGACCCGTTTTATTTGTGCAAAAAGTGCGCGCGAATCGATACCTGCCAGGCCTCCTTCGTTCGGCCAGAGACGACCTTCCTAAAAAATTGGGGCCTGTTCTCGAAAGAACGTACATAAATATTTTCATCATACACGATACAGGGTGTTTCACTTTATACCAAGACACTTTTATTTATAACGCAATTAATAACGCAACTTTTACCAGTAGGAATCCAAATCTAGCCAACTAAGCTTCAAATAAAAACTAGTGTTTCATGTAAAATCCAAAAAGCAAAAAAGTTTCGCAGCGAAATTACAAGGATCATCGTTTTGCACTTCCTAATGCATTCCATAAAACCTAACAAAGTGTAGAGCAAAACCACTAACACATATGTGCCTACATATGAAGAAGCAGTTGCACTTACACATGTGAATGCGAGCCATAAATCTTCGTTCCCGATAACATTCTGCGTGGAAATGCACGGGGGGGTGGTTTTTTCTTGTGTGCGTGCAATTTCCCCGGCAGCATACATCAAATCGGATAACAGCATCGCTCCGCTGATATCTTAACTCGGCGAAGTTGTTCAATTTATCTCGGGTGCAGCGACCTCGCCTGAATGCAGCCCCCCCCTACACGAAATGCCCCCCGAAATCGAGGGAGATACGCATTTGCCCGCTTAACCGGACGTAACGCGGAATATTCCTGCTCCGGGGGGTTTGTCACAGACAATAAGCGGGGATCGCAGACGATTGACCTCATCGAAGGAAAAAAGGGATAAATAAAAAAAAAGCAACATTGATTACTCGCGCGCTGAGCTTTCGGGAAACTTTCGGGAAACTCATCTGCTCGAGATAAAGCGCTCGCCGGTTTCGTTTTGTAAACTTCGATGCGTTTTCTTTTTCCTTCCCCCGACGCGACGTCTTCGAACATTAATATTAAAACGGAAGCGCCAGTAGTGGAGCTTCTTTTACCCCCCGAGCAAGAACAACAAGACACTTGCTAATAAAAGCACAAGTCAACGGGCTAACGACTTCATAATTTCTACTGATTAATTGAATGGAATCGAAACAGAAAAAGGCAAGCGCATTTGCAGGTTCCTGTTCAGTAAGTGAATAGTATAAGTACATGTAATTACAATATCTATGTGAAGCTATTAGAACGTACATACGTACAAATGTCAGTGGTGATCATTTAAGGTCTTGTAACAGCTGCACGTTCGGCTCGTACCGGATACAGAAGTAAGCCCCATTGGTACCACTTAAGACCGAGGCATTTCCTTTGTGCTACAACTCGATCAAACGTAAACACCGTTACGGTATAAAGGTGTCGCATGTCAACCTCGAGGAATTAACATCGGGTATTGATCACACAGCGAGGCGGCCGAATTAATAAAACGGGGAAGAGACAAATTAGGAGGGCCGAAGTAAATAAAAACTCTCGACAAAACGCACCGGCCGTAAAAGCTCGCGCTGTGGAAAAGGGCTCGGCGAATGAATAATAGTTCCGTCCAAATGGACACACCCCATAAAACACGTCACATCCTTTCCCGGTTAGTTCCATCAAATACTGTTTACAAGAAGAAAGACGAACGCACGCAGGAACGCTTAAACGCCCGGGCAGAGGAGAGCCCCCCGCCCCCCGCCTCCCCCGTTCTTGTTCGTGCGGGGACGCACAGAACAAAATATCTAAGTCTTTCAATTTATTTCGAATTAAGCAATTGAAGGCTTAGGAGGAGGAGGAGGAGGAGGACGACGACGCATAATTGAATAATATCGCTCGCCGGGAGATGATCGCATCAAAGGAGGCTCGGGCGCATTGTGTCGGAAGATCACGTTTCCGAGTACGTACGTATATAAAAAAAATTATATTCCTCCAGTGTGTGAGCGTGCGTCTATTTGATAACTGCGAAATTTGATATTAAACGTACGTGCGGAAACTTTTTGACTAACCCCTATATACAAATTTTGCGCGGTTTAGCTTTTCGCTTTAAAACTTGGAAAGCACCGGCGCAAAAGCGACGACAAGAAAACGGCCCCGAGGGAATTTGCGGGGGAAGAAGGAAGGAAGTCCTAAATAGAAAAGAAGGGGAAAACCCAGATGTTTGGGAGAAGTGTTCTTGAAGAAGAGAGACGAGAGGAACATAGTTTTAACTAAACAGAAAAGAAGGTGTATGGGGCAGAGGAATTTTCGATGGAAGGAGGAAACAAAGATCTACGAAAGGGTTGCGTTACATCCAAAGAAAGGGATGTAGTGGTCTTGTCAAGAAACTACTGAAGCACAGATGGCTTACGAGCGCAAAAATAACGAAAGAAAGGGTAAAGAAGAAGAGAAGGAGAAACTGGGTCCTAAATACAAGAGGAAGAGAACTCTTGGAACGATTTTTGAAAAAAAAAGAGAGAAGAGGAACATAGTTATAATTAAATAGGAAAGAAAAGAAGGTAAGTATTTGGGGCAGAAGAATTCCTAGAAGGCGAAAAGAGGAAAGACAGAAACTGCGTAGTGACGTAATTGGCAACACCATCCTCCTCCCCCGGATTGCACCTCGATTGGTATTCCCAACCTCACTTGGACAGTGAGCTAAGTATCAGAGTGGATTTAATTACAAAATTTAAAAAAAATTGTTTGTAATAATCACCATAACACTTGTATAGATTTTAAGAGGGGAGAGTTCCCAAAATGAGAAGGGTTGCGATTCGGAAGACGATGGAATAAAAAGTGATAGAAAAGATTAGGAAGGATTAACTTGATCCTCAATCAGAAAATTAGGATCCCTTTAGGACTTCTGGGATTAGATTACTCAGAAATTGATATTCCAGAAGACTTGAAGGGGAATAGGCCAGGAGACCTTTGAAGGACTAAATTTGATCATCTTAAATCACACAGAAAATAAGAGGAGAAAAAGTTTAAAATGAGAAATTTGGACGACCAAAACCTAGAATAAAAAGTGGTAGACTTGATCCTTAATCAGAAAGCTAGGACTCTTTTGGTTCTGCTAGAATCAAAAGGTTAGTGGATATAGATATTTTAAAGAAGACATAAGACCCTTGAAGGTGAACAGGCGAAGAGACACACAGAAAGGAGGAGCGGGAGAAAAAACTTAAAAGGAAAAAGGAGTCGTCGATTCAGAAGGTGATTCAAAAGACTCACAAAATTTAAGGACGAAAAGATGGAGAGTCAAAGAAAGAAAAAGGAGATTAAAAGGTAACTCGAAAACGGCCAGTGAAGAAGACCAAAGACTCTTTAGGTTGATCATGCCAAGGGACCTCCTGAAGAACAGAATTCAATCATCTCCCGAGGAAAGAGTTTTTAAAACGAAAAGAAGGTGAATCAAAAACTGCTACCGACTGAAGAACCTTGAAATTACACCAAGCGATCCTTTGAAGGATTAATTTGGTCATACCCGATGGGCGAGCTGAAGCTTTTCAGTTCTGCTCGGATTTAAAAAAGGAATCTCAGGAACAGGCGCTGAAGAAGGCTTCAGGCACTTAAAGACAAACCAAATTTTAAATTTCATTTACTTGCCTCTTACTTACCACAGACCAGATGACAAGCTTCCGCTGACGAGACCGTATCGGTTGAGCCCCAGCTAGCAACAGTGAAGAAAGGGGTTAATCAAGGTGGTAAAATTATTAAGGGCGCCAGAAGACAACTCTTCAGCTAAACGTAATCGATCAGTCGACGTCTTCAATCGACCAGATCGCGCAGAAAATGAATCAATGATAAATACAGAGGCGAGACTTCACTCACTGGTGTGCGTGAATGTAGAAATTAAGATCGTAGCTAAAGTTAACACAATTTATTACACACACACTTTAATAAACACTCTACACCAGAGGTGTCCAAACTACGGCCCGCGGGCCTGCCCCGGCCCTGCAGGTGATTTTATCCGGCCCGCGAAGGTTCTTGACAAAATATTTTTGCGGCTATTTGGCTAATTGGTACGAAGGCGGGTGAATAGCGAACGTACACGAATACACAGATGTTGTGGGCAAATGGATTTAAATCCCAATCTGGCCCTTGCGGCCCCTGCTCTACACCATTACAATTGACTGCTTACTTTAGGCTTAAATTAACTACGGTAAACGCAGCGCGACACGTACTTCGAAATTCTTACTCGCGGTTTACTTCTCACGAGCCAAGAGTAAAATATAAACCGATCGGTCCACAAAACGTCAGATTAAATTGAAAACCTAACCTTGTGACAGCGCGTCCAGTCGTACGTCAGGGTCAACGATACCAACCGCAGCGCAGTGGCCGGTGGGTAGTGACAACCGGTGGGTAGTGTCGACCGCGGGCAGCGTCGACAATCTGGATCAAACTGGATCCGCGCAAATCGTCAAGATGGCTGATCAGGTTTCCACGATCGGGTCTCGGTACGTTCACCGGGTAGGAGCGCCCCCGGAGAACTAGGCCAAAAGTCTGCGCCAGAAAACTGTGCCCAAATGGAAAAGCCTACATAGAAGAAATGATTTTCGGCCACGTTAGGTACACGCCCTCGCACGTTTTACGTTACCTGGGATTTTCTAGATTTCCCCGGCTTAGTATGGGGCTTAAAAGTGCCCCAAATGTGTTCGACGATGCCACGAGATCTTCGGGCACAGCCGCAAATGAGTTATTCCTCCGGTAATTTCACTACACACTTAAATCAGGTCTAACTGGCACGATGTTCCGAACAAGAAAGGACGCGACGAGATTGAAGATGGAGAAGGTCGCTAAGACGCGCGAGAATTACCGACGATGACCAATGATTGACCATCGGGTAGACCACATGGTACCTTCGTACTCGCATCACGCAAGTTTCCCCTATAGCGATGTAAATGAGGGGGGACAGCGTAGCCAACTGTATTAAAACGCAGTTGAATGATGCTGTATCGCCACAATATTTCGGCGCGAAATTTGAACGTAACAAATTCAGGCTTCGATGAGCATAGAAGAACGCCTTCCGTTCGACATTTGTTTACTTTTAAAAATTGCTTCTTCGAACTAAGTTGAACGAACATGTAGTAAGTCGGTCGCAATTGAATAAGGACTTGCGTTGAATCTTTTTCTGATGACCTCTCATGACGTGCAACGCTTCAAAACTATGCGTGCTCGATGAGAATCTTATTACATAAATTGGCGGCCCAATGGATGAATGAATGGAGAAACCGTCTCTTCAAGAAGAGTATCTGCATCAAAAAGCAAACTACAAATGCAAACAAAGTATACAAGAATTAACAGTTGAAAACTTTTCAAAAAAAAAAAGTTGGATTTTCTAAAAAAAAAAATTTATTATATACGGGGGCTGTAAATAAAGTCCTGTAACTAGAGTCGGTTTCATCAATTTGAAATAGGTTTTGAAAATAAAGTTGTTGCAAATATGGATGGACTCTCTGGTATTAAATTTGATCAGTATTCAAAAAATGTCTTAATTTGTTGACCACGTTGTCGAGCACTTAATTAATAAGCCGTTTCTGACAATATATGCATGTGTTTCTAGTGCCAATTAGTCAATATTGACAATCAAGATTCTACATACTTGTGACATTCGGGCCTGCGGGAAGAGATCATTTTTTAATTACGAAGAAGACGAAGACAAGACAAAATATGGACAGAACATACGTAGTTACCACTGAAATATAAATGCGCAGTGCGCATAAAACCTGGTAAGCAACGGAAATGCAAATATAATAAACAACTACGAAGATACTTGCTGCTATTTTCTTAGATAACGGGGAGAAAACCTATCGTTCTTAACATTTTTTGGTCCTTCGAGCCGGATTTTCTAAAGAATCAAGTTTTGGCAACACATAACCATTTGGGCGATTCGATTGGAGCCCATAGTCCCCAGCCTACCCTATCACGTCAGCAATCAGTAGAAACGTACTTGTAAATACCAGCCAACAAGGTGTCACCAAATTTTTAATTTAATTTACTTACCACGGTTCGGATGACAAGCTTCTGCCGATGCTAACGATCAGCTGAGCCCCAGCCAGCAACAGTGAAGAAAGGGGTAAACTTATTAAGGGCGCCAGAAGACAATTGATCTTCAGCTAAACGCAATTCGATCAGCCGACGTCTCCAATCGACCAGATCGTGCAGAAAATGAATCTATAATAATCAGAGGCGAGACTTTACTCACTGGTGTGCGTGAATGTAGAAATTAAATGCGTAGCTAAAGTTAACACAATTTATTACACACTTTAATAAACACTTTACACTCTTAATAAACAATTACTTACTTTAGGCTTAAATTAACTACGGTAAGCGCAGCGCAATACGTAATTCGAAATTCGTACTCGCGGTTTACTTACTACTCACGAGCCAAGAGTAAAATTCGCAGAACGTCAGATTAAATTGAAAACCTAACCTTGAAACAGCGTGTTCGGTCGTAGGTCAAAATCAGCGGTGCCAACCGAAGCGCAGAGGCCGGTGGGTAGTTACGACGCCCTCTATCAACCGCAGGAAGCGTCGACCCGCTCAGATCATCAAGATGGCTGATCAGGTTTTCTCGATCGGGTCTCTCGATGCGACTACGGGGCAGGAGCGCCCTCGGAGAACTAGGCCAAAAAAGCCTGAATGTAAAGGGGAAAACTTTCGCTAGCAGCCATTTTGATACACCCGCCATTGCACTTTTTTACATTACCTGGGGCTAATTCGTTCCCGGGCTTCGAATCGGAGTCAAACTGACCTCCAAATGTGTTCGAAGGTATTGCGTGATCTTCCGGCACAACCGCAATCGAGTTATTCCTCACAGAGAGCGAAAACTACGATAATTTCTTGTAACACACTTCGAACAAGAAAGGCCTCCAACAAGGCGAATTTGTAGCAAGCGAAGGTTGCTAGGATACCAAACCGAAAACCAGTCACGTGGTGTGTCACACGAATAAACGTTGAGTAGTAAAGAGGAGGGATGTAGGGTTGCCAACTGTGTTAAAACGCAGTTGAATCGCCACGATGTTTTGGCGCGAGATTTGAACGTAACAAAGGGGAATAAACAACTACGAAGATACTAGGTAGTATTTTCTTAAATGTAAATGTGAACTATAAAACGCAAGCGATTGGGGAGAGCATTTGAATTATGCTTAAATCAATTTTCCGAACGTACGTACACATTTCGATGATAATAATAATAGAGGAACGAAATGCTATGAACGTACATATCTGGTTCCAGGTAAGTACCCCACTCGCAGCGTCGCAAAACGAAAATGAAATTGTTATCTCCATTATCGTACTCCCCCGCATTACGTATATTTATCTAGCGCGCTGTAATACAGAGCAGATAGCAGCTTGCAAGACAAGATTACTTACGTCTGCATATTTGAATTGCCGTGCGGTTCCTTATTTTGCATACGGAATCGCATTACCGTGTAATCTTTGCGCCGTACATAATACAAATTTCGAATGCAGATGCAGACGAAGACATCGCATCGTCGGATGCGGCGAGCGCCCCCTTTCATTATTAATACTTCTGGCAATTTTTTTGATTTGTTTAAAATTTATCGTTTCTTCTCCGGCAATGGCGGAGAAAACGTGCATCGGGATGTCCTTTCCAGTCGCCCGACTCACGAAGATTTATCGTGGGCGAAGTCGTATACGTCGGGACATTAAAGCATTCGTTAGAAATAACGACAATAAATAGTGTTATAACACGCTATACCTGACACTTTAAGTGATTTTTCCTCCTCCTTACAAGCTCGCCCGTGTGCGGACGGGTTATTTTCGTTTTTCAATTGCTCCGCGATTTATTATCGGTAATGAATTTTTTTGTTCAGATGGTACTCTTCTGTTTTATCTTTCGGTTACCGTCGTCTTCGATTCGATTATCGTGGAGATTGGTACAGTAGAGGCGATTGTGTCATTATGACTGTGACAGAATGCTACCTACCTGCGTAGATAGGCAGAAGTTTTACATTGGAGCGAAACTTTACTCCAATGTTGCCAGCCAGCTACAGTGGGACGGGAGGGTTCAAATCCAAACCGCGAAGGCCAAAACCCATAAGAAAATAGGCGCCACTTAATTTTTTTTTGAAAGGGGGACAAGGTGAAAATTAAGAAAACCCGTTACATCCAGAACACGTCAATTTACTTAGTCACAAACAACAATCATAAAAGAATATACACAAATAAATAATATACGGGGAACACAAAAATTTACAACATATTCAACTTGGTCGGATCCGAACTTCGCATTAAACTATATTAAAATAATTCAAATCGTAACTAGTGCAATAGAATACAACAAAATGCAATCTCCGGTTATTTGTGCCCGTCAACGCTCGTCTACTTATATCATATTTAAATTACACCGGCAGTTACGCACTAAGTTGCAAGTTTAATTGCGGCAAAATCAAAGTAATGGATCAAAAACTAAATCCGCGAAATATCGCTCAAAACTAAGAAAAGAAATTGTAACGCTCCGACCTTTATTCCTTTGATGTCCGATTCGTTTGTCGGTGTCTTTGCGGCAATGTCGCAGCGACGCTTTGTAGTGTGCCGGCTTCCGCGTAGAGGGGCGAGGGAGGGAACTTCCAACGCCGTAATTCGCGATGCACCCAACGAGAAATAACTCTTGATATAGGTCCAAGATTAAAGTCTAGGATTAACGATAGCTTTTGCTAGAAGCTCACGATAAAAGCCTATAAGCAATGAAATAAAACGAACACATAAGTCAAACCGAGAGTTGCTGCGTATAGAACTTACCTCGGTCTGTTACCGAAGCTGGGACAAACCACGGGACACGCGGTTTTTCCTGTCTCACAACTGGGTCTAATCAGAGTCGGCAATTAGCCGTAGAAATGCACTAACATCCCTTCGATGTAATGGCACGCACAAATAAAAATATTTACGAAAAGAGAGTGTGACCCAAGAGACGGCAAGTTTCGTTCTGACAATGGCGCAACATTTCTCGTTTGACAAACAAGGAACGATTATAAACAAGCGAGACACCTTCTAATCCTACCTCCGGGGAACTTTCTTCGTAACAGTGGGAACCAATCGGCTGAAAGGGCAAAGATCACGCATAATACGCGTCCAGAAGTAGAACTTCGTTATAATTCGTTCAATTCCTCACATACACGCGATTTTGAACTCAAGTAAGGATGGATTACGTATATAAAATGAATTTGTTTAAATAAATGAAGGTCCTGTTAATAGAAATATGCTAAAACGAAAGTTTAAGAAAAATTACGCCGGCGAAATACGGGTATTTCTACACTGACTGCAATGTGTACAACGACGCGGTCCGAGGAATAATCCGACACGTCGAATTTCGCATATACAGGGCGTGTTCGGAACAGAAATGAAGGCTGGACGGTGGCAATGCATATACAGGGGGTATTCAGAACAGGAATGAAAAAAATGAACTGTAACAAGAAACTGCTCTAAACTTCCTTGACATTAGATATAAAAGAGAGAAACGATGACAAGTACATATTTTTGACACACAAAGAAATTTTCATTCAGTTAATGATTGTATTAAGGACGATTTGCTAGGATCGAAATGACTCCATTTACGGCCCAGCTGTACAATACCAACTTAACTTAAAACCAAAGCTTAAACTCTTGACAACAATTTAAACAACTGGACCCAAATCTACTGACGACGTAAAATTTTTATTTCAGTGACGGAACGTATTAAGGATGATTTGCTAGGATCGTAATTAATTCATTCGAACCTACTGACGCGAGATTTTTATACACACACATCAGATTTTTGTTTCGATTAATAAATGTATTGAAAACGATTTGCGAGGATCGTAGTCAATGCAGTTAAAACTGTTGATGTAATTTCCTGAAAGAACACATGTTACGGTAACATGGTTCGATTTTCGAATCCTGCTAGATTCCATTTGGTATATCCTAATTCCTAAATTAGGAAAATAGCACCGAGTATCTTCGAGATACAATCCGACGGAGGAGGACGGTGTTGACAATTGTGTCACGTGGTGTACCACAACGAATAAGCTTCGAGAAAGCAAAGGAGGAACACAAGCTTGCCAACTGTATCGAAAGGCGGCTCAGATGTCGTCTTGATTCCGCGTTTTCTTGGCGGGAAAATTGAAACGTAACACGAGATACAATCCGGGGGAGGAGGGCGGTGTTGACGTCAAGATCTCACGTCACAGTCTCTCCTGCTGACTTGTATCATCTACGGTCGAGTCCAACTCCAACTCCAACGGGAGACAGCGATGTTTTGACTCAAAGGTCGGTCTCAAAGGGCGTTACGAAGAAAGGAGTAGTCAGAAAGGGAGTACGAATATAAGCCTAGAGAGTAAACCGAAGTACGCACAAAGTTGCCAATAAAACCGTACCTGTTCTTTTCTCGCAGCAACAGGCTTTCGAGTTCCCACGCAATACAGGGTGACTGGCAATACCAAAAGTGATTTCGGATCCTTTTTAGATGCGCCTCGTATCTATGTATCGATTGCTGATTGTGAGTTACTTTTTCATTAAATTTCCGCACTTGATGTAATGGTCGATAACATTCAACAATGTTTGATACGAATACATTTTGAGGAACTTTCTTTTTTTTTTTTTTTGAAAAACCGTTCGCGTGTAATTATTTTCGTCGGAAGTTTAAAAGCGCCCGGCTTTAAAACGACTGACTCATTAGAACAATAAAGGAAGTGTGTGTTTGTGTTCGCCTCTATTGTGATTCTGTTATCTCTGTGTATTTTCGCGGAGGTTAATTACATTTGTTTGCGCGGAATGCACACCGATGTTTAAAGTTGGCCCGAGAGAATTAGCATTCGTTATTGTGAAAATGGCGAAATAATATTTACGTTAACAATCGTCGCGTCTTATCTATATACGTTCGAGAGTGAGAGCAATTTTCTTTTTGTTGTTGTTGTTAATTACGCAAAGGTCTCTGACTTTTACCAGCGAATTAATAACATGTAGTAGGTTCGTTGTTGTTATTATTATCATCGGTGATTGTTGACGGCTGGTGTGGTCATAAATAAACAATAGAATACGCACGAAGTGCTGATAAAAACGAATAATTAAACGCGCGATTGCGCTCCGCGTGATTTAAATTTTCGAAAATTAAAAACTCAATCCGCGATAGAAAGTTATTTATGTCCGCAAACATGCGCTCGGAATTGAATCCCGCAGAACAGATATCGAACGTTAGCGCAATTTGTGTGCAAATCATTTAAATTAATATCGGCAATTGTTTGCCCCGCTTTAGTTCGGCAATTGCCGGCGCCGATGCAAATTAGAAACTATTTTAAAACGAGCATGTCCACGAGCATGTGTGCGCTCGTACGTCGCCGGCCTTACGGAACGCCGAAGTTAACAACATAATTTAAACATTGGATCCGCGCGTTATAATCAGCGATGCTAATCGCCCTGACGTAAACTAAATAGATACTTCGGCATAAACTGTAATTAGGGATAATTACGGGGAATTACCGGCGGGGCGCGCGCGCGTCCCCTGTATTGTCGTTGTTACACGAAAATATCATTTGGCCCCGAAATTAGTTTGGGGACTCGAAAAATTCGCGGTCGAAATCAAAGTCGCGGGGGCCGAGATGTTTACGAATGTGTCCGAACGTCTGGTGGATCCCCGCGCCGCGCCGTTCGAAAGTTCACGTCGCCGCGCGCAATGAAGAAAATTCAATTCAATTGGCCTTAACCCAGATTAATTTCTGCCTCCATTGTGTACTTTGTCACGGATATGTATTCGTTGTTAAAGTCGCCTTTGTTCTCTCGGTCGCGCGGTCTTTGTGCGGCGGTGACTTTCAGTTCCTGATTAACTTTTTAACATTTCTCAATTGCCACCACAGCAGCAGCAGAGCATGAGCCCCCCCCCCCCATCAGCTTGAAAATGATGAATCGCAAACGGCGACGCGTAACAAAACGTAATTGAATCGATTGCGATTCCGCAAAACGAAAATCACTGTAAATGACCGCCCCCCCCTCCCCGCCCCCGCCGACGATGTGGCGAGGAGGATGCTGATGTAATCGTTATCAGCGGTCCGTTATCGTTAGAATTCGCATTGGACGAAAGAGGGATGGAACCTCCATCAATCATTCTTCCTCTCGATGGACGGAAGGAATCGGAATGAATCAGCCGGGGCGTTTATTCTCCTCACCCCTAAAACACAGACGCAAATCATTCGAATCCCGATCAATTTACAAATTTATTTACTTTTTTAACGGGAAATGATCTTCGGAAAAAGAAAAGGCCCTACTGTCGTAGCCAAAATTATTTTTAACGAATGAGTTAGCTCGTAATTTAAAATGCTTAATAAATATTAAGAGGAGAGGCAGGACAGTCTTCTCGTGATGCAGACTGAGAACAGTCGGTAAAGTGCATAAGGAATTGTGTGACGCGTCGAGGTGACGGGATGTGTGACTTAGAGGATGGCTGCGGAGTATTGGCCTAAGAAGGCAATGTTCTGGCAGAAGTAGTATCGCGGTATACCCTGTTTATTCTATTGGCAATGCGGGATGAGGATCATCGATGAGGTGGAGTTATTCTGATAGAACGAATATCGTCCTGATGCCGATGATCCGGGGGGTCATACTGTGCACCAGTATACGACACCGTGTGTGACTTGCCGCAGTGGTCAGCACCGCTGATGAAGTGCACGGTGTCGGCGAGACAGTCAGCTGGTATTCCATGTTCATTGTGAATGGGAATTCAGTTGGTTGTATTCCTGACCTAGTGGAAGCATTGTGCTCCAGAAAGGTCTAACATGACATGATGTGCACTGGATCGGAAACGGAGTGTGCTGACACTTACGCGATCAGTGACATCAATTGATCCTAAGAACGTAAGCTTAGGAGGGTGGGTTTCCGAATTACTGGTGAATGTGGGGTTAATGCATGCGAAGATAAGAAGTCAACGTCCAAGGATAACTTCCTTAGTGTCCATTATCAATGTGAGGGAATGGTTGCTACTAGTTGGATTTCCGCGGGGGCACGCAGGCCCCCCCGGTGAGCAGTATTTGATGTATTTTCGGACACCCGATGTAAGTCGCATTGTTTGTTGTATGTGTATCCGTTTCTCACGATACATCGTATGCGGGATAAGCGAGATGAAGAGAGAGAGAGAAAACTAGAAGGGACCAACCAGCGAACGAGGTATGATCTGTTTAACGTTCTTACTATTTTGACCCAAATGTACAAAAAAAAAAGCGCTCCGACACTACAATATGAAATGTGGCGGGATTTCAGGCGAACACAATGAACGATGAGATTCTGAAAGGGTAGGCAAAAGACGAAGGCTTCTGAAAATATTCATAGAAGAAGAAGAATGAAGTATTATTACTTGATAGAAATAGGAAACCAGCTACCAACTACTGAAGCACGGATGGCTTATGAGCGCAAAAATAACAAACGAAAGGGTAAGGAAAAAAATGGTGGAAGAAGAGAAGGAGAAACTGGGTCCTAAATAGAAGAGAAGAAGAGAACTCTTGGAAGGATTTTTGAAAAAAAGAGAGAAGAGGAACACAGTTATAATTAAATAGGAAAGAAAGGAAGGTAGGTAGGTATTTGGGGCAGAAGAATTCCTAGAAGAAGTTATATTTAAATAGAAAAGAAGAAAAAGTTGGTATTTGGGGCAGAAGATTTTTTGAAGGAAGACGAAAAGAGGAAAGACAGATATCACGAATGAAAAGGATCTATGCAAAGGATCAACACTCTCTAAGTTCGAAAGGGCACAGGTGGGAGGGAGGGCTCGAAATCCTGAATTCAGAAAAGCAAAGCGAAAAGAGAACATCCAATGGAAACAGACAAAACTTGTCACCAAATTCACTTTTAACTTGACTGCCTCAACCTTACCTTGACCAGATGATAAGTCTGCGCTGTATCTTTCACCAGCTGTTCCCCTCGGCTAGCAACAGCGAGAAAGGGGTGGGTCAATTACGATGTCACAAAATTAAGGGCGCCAGGGCGGACAATAACCCAGCCGATTGACAAAGACCTCGTCGGCGTCCCCGAACCGACTTGATCGTGCAGAAGACCAAAACACAACCAACTCGAGGCTACGCTTGACTCACTGGTACGTGAAGGAAGGGTGACGTAAACACACACTTAAAATTAACGAATTCAAGATTTTTTGTCTAATCAACTTTCAAGCAAATTACACAAGGTCAAACATGTGCTCGTTCAAAACGAAGTACAATCAAAACGCAAGTTTCGTCAAATCTGAAGTTATCAGCTTTATTTACTCTACGATTTAAATCTGCATATGCGACTCTGCATTCAGCCGAAATTCGCTCTCCGAAAGGGCGTGCACAAACCGATCAACGTTTCGAAATTAAAAAAAAAAAAAAACAAATAAGTAAACTCACGAATTCACTGTCAAAGCAAAATCGATAACGTCTATCGACTCGCCTATGAGTATCATGAGTAAATGAAGGATAGAATAGTAGAAAGAGCATGAGTAAACGAAATCGACGTTGCCGATTGACAACGCGGGCCACGCTCCGGCCGCAGCATTCCTACCTTCGCGCGCAACATTGTAATATCTCTATTTCATTTCCACACAAGTTTCAATGAGCCTCTCCTTCATTTACTCACAATTAACCGTATACCTAGTCTTGGTCAGACCAACTGTGTATACGTCAGATGAATGACAGTGACCGCAACTGTACGACCCAGACGATAGTGTTGCCATTACTTTATTTACAACCCTCGTATGTTAATTTCACGAGTGACCCTCGTATCCATCGCATAACATAAATACGCCGCGCCTTTCTTTTGCTTTAATTTTCGTATTGATTTGTTGGCCAGCTGATTGATAAAATGCGTTTTTTTTTCTTCTTCGAAAGTAGGTATGTAAGGGAGGGGGGGGGGCATTAATCATACGCCGAAGTAAATTCCGGCAAACAAATGTTGTTGGGAAAGTACAATAAATTTTATTTACCTCCTCTTAAAGAATATATATCAATTTATTCTTCACGGTCCGCTGCATTTATCTTTTGTGATTGTGTATGTGTCCGTTGCAGGTTGCGAGCGCTGCCGTCGCCGTCGTCGTCGTCGTCGTCGTCCTGGTGGTGGGGAGGATCAGCTGGCACAGGCGTCGCGACGTACCGCTACCAGTGAACGCCAGGCGTCGGTGTGCATCACGTCGCCCTTTGCGTTATCGATTTCTGTCCTGAACAGAGTCCTGAACTTGATGAGTGTGTGAACAGAGAGTGCTTTGCCCGATCTGTGATGAGCGCTGCTACTTTTTGTTTTCCCCCCCGGTTTTCCGACGCCGCTTTTTTCAGTGAAGTGCTTTAATTCTGACATGGTTTGCTAGTGGGTATATAACGACGCCGAAATGAAGAGTTTTGTTGTGATTGCAGCCGCGTGCGCCCTTTCCGCGTGCTTTGCGGCCTGGCAGGAAAACGTACGGCCCAAGATGTATGTTCAATTAGGTAAGTTTTCCCAAAATACTAAAAAAAAAAAACTCCTGGACATAATCAAATTCATTTAGGACAATTTTTTTTTCTGTTTTCAAGGCGTTTTGGTCTTTCAGATATGAAAAAGTGATTAGAAAACTCGAGAATGAAAAAGCTTTTAAATAGTTTTCCTTGTAGGAAATGAGGCTCAAACTCGTGGACATAATCAAATTCATTTAGGGCAATTTTTTTTCTGTTTTCAAGGCGATGTTTGGTCTTTCAGATATGAAAAAGTGATTAGAAAACTCGAAAGTGAAGTCAACAAAAAATGAAATGACTTCCTGTTCCTTGTAGGAAATGAGGCTGAATTTATTACGATTATTTTTTTGTTACAAAATTCAGGCTGTGTGTTTAGGACCACACCATAAATAATCGAGTACGTGATCAAACTCGGGGGAGGAGGAAACATTGTCGTTTGCTTTTCTTTCGGTCTGCGTTCATGTTTTAACATCACGCTTCTCTTCTTCTTCTTCTTTTCAAAGGGTTTCTCCATCCACATGATTTACAATTGTGTTTTCATCAGGACCACCTTGTTAAATTGCTTTATTTTATATTTTGTTTTGTTTTACTAACAATATGAATCCAATTACATAATTTATTTGTTAATTTTTGCGTCAGTGATCTCCTTTTATTATAGCCCAGCTAGCTTCAATGTGGATTGGAAAGGTGTGAAATAAACGCGCTGTATATTTACATATTAACAAGTTCTAACAAGAAAGAATTAAAAAAAAACCTTGAAGACTTGGTGCTATAAATAATTAAAACGAAGGGGACCGTTCATCTATTTATTTGTTTATAACTGTAACTTATAAACTATGAAGTTAGAAAAATGCATCTTAACCTTTAATTTCTTCGCTCAATTTTATCAAATTCCATTCTTGAATTGTTACTGAATATTTATTGAAGTAGGTACAAATATATAATCAGCTGTTTCGTAATGATTTCATTGATCAAAGTTACAAATAACTTTGGTCGTCCTAAATTCAACGGCCAGGGACTGTACACGTGTGTAAAGCAGAAATTAAAAAATCAATGAGGGCCCTAGTCGTTTCATAATTTGTAAAAATTAAATTTAATATATTCTGGTACTGTTCTTTTCACTTCTACTGTTTCTTTCTGTCTACCCAATTTTTTTACGTTGATTTCTTTTTAGAAACACATTTTTACTTTACCTTACTTTTTTTTTAAATCATATCCGCAAAATAAAAAAAATTAAATTAAAATTATGTCTTCTTACTTTGATTTTCTTTTGTGTGTTTTTTTTAAATAACCGTGGCGCTTCCGTGTATTTTTTAATTTATTCCTTTAATTCGAAAAAGGCTATCATGAAAAAAGATACTGACGCATCAAATTTTTAATTTTACACGTACCCTTTGCATTGGATCTTTACGATGGTTCTTTTATGTATTGTTATACACAGTTGGTCTGACTAAGACTAGGTATATGGTTAATTGTGAGTAAATGAAGGAGAGGGTCATTGAAACTTGTGTGGAAATGAAATAGAGATATTACAATGTTGCGCGCGAAGGTAGGAATGCTGCGGCCGGAGCGTGGCCCGCGTTATCAATCGGCAACGTCGCTTTCTACTATTCTATCCTTCATTTACTCATGATAAACGCATAGCCAGTGGTGGTCAGGCCGACCCAGTATGTTTTGTATGATGTTAACGGTTCCAATTTTTGTTTCACATCGTTGCTTTCAATTTCCTAAAAGTTCGCCTTGCCTTTTTTTATTTATTATACAAAAACGAATTAACAATGAACGTCTGGTTGTGTGATTTGAAGATTAAAAAAGAAGATATTCTAGGAATGTGAGGATTGTCTTTTCTGGATTGAATGTGTTCGCCTCTACTTTTGGAACCATTATCGTTCGAACCATACTCAACCAAAGCATTGATGGCGGCTGTGTTTAGTAATGAGTAAAATAGCACCAATGGCCATCTTTTAGTATTACGTGCAACGTTGTAGGTTGCACTCAACTCGTCCACAACATCGACTCGACCTTTAGTTGCGTTGTAAAACGTAATCATCTCTGGTTTCTTCTTTTCTCCAGATGTGGAATCAATTGTGCCATCGTGGTGTAATGTGGAAAGAACAAGAACACTCTTATATTTCTTAGGTGTGTAAGATACTAAGGTAACGTCTTTTTGAAATCCAAAACGGGAATCGTACTCTTTCGATCTTTTACGAAGCATGGTGGGATCTCTCTCTTGTTTTTTCGCACTGTTCCAGTAGATGTTAGGTGAACGAATGAATCATGAGTGGATAACTTGTAAACCAATTATCAAAGGTAACATCTCGATTTGATCCTGAAAGAGGTTGCACAAGTCGATCGACAACATCAAAAGCTTTGTTGCTTTTTGCAAAGGCTGCGGGTAAGGTTCTAGATTGTACAGGTAAAATGTTTTCCGAATCTACTAACGCGTAAACTTTTATGCCGTATTTGGCAGCCTCGTTCGGTATATACTTGAAAACCTCTAATTTCTCATCTATAGTTAGATACTCTTCAGGTGTGTAAGCTGATTTACAATTATCCACAAATTTTTCAGCTAAGTCGCTGGTCGTTTTATCATCAAACCGCAAACAGTTGCTTATAAAAAGGAATCTTCTCAGTGCCATAGTCATTCTAAACATTTCGAAACCTGCGCCATCGTTTCGCCATAAATCCTTCAAGTTTCGTCTGTTAGACCTATTCAATCCCGCTAAGTACAAAAGACCTAGATCAGCTTTCAATTCCTTTATTTCTAGTTCTTTGTTGTAATAACATCTAGCATCTGGTTTAGGATAAGTAGGTTTCCAATTTATCTCATCATTTATATATAGCAAAATTTTGTCTAGTATTTCATGATCGATGAATAAATTCCAACATTCAATTTGAGTCCTTGCGTTTCTTGCATTGCCTTTTACGCCAGGACGTTTCCTTATTATATTTTCGGCTCGTGTACGTACAGAAGTTTTCGGGCAAGAAGAGCTCCATTGGGTAATTCCATCGGAACCTTCGTAAATCCTACCTTGTGTAACAGATCTTGTTCCCTAATATTAGCATATTTCGTATCACTAACTTCTTGTTCCGTGTCACTGGCACTTTTTGTGCTCACTTGATCTTCATCATGCTCACTGTCAGAGTCGTCATTTTCCACTTGATTCCACAAAGCTAAAAGCCGTTCCCGTTCATTTTCGTAAGACGTAGTATTATTTCGTACAATATAATGAAACTAAAGCAGGCTATAGCAAAAACTGCACGGCCAGAAATTGTAAAACCGAGTGTCAGGTGTCAGGTAGGGTGCGATGTACCCAGATGCACTCTGCAGCCAAACAGCTAACTCAAAAAATGCAAATGTGATTAATGTTTTATGTCCGTACAATAACTTAGAATCCTATATACTCAGCTACTGTTTTTTTTCTTCTTCGCATTAAGACCGAAATAATAAAAAGCAAGTACGTTTTCTTCCCCCCAACTTTTACGTTTTCATTTCCCAGGAAATTCAAGTTTCACCGTTCCTAATTAGCTTCTGCATTTCTTTTTTTAAATTGCATTACAATTTTAAATTAACATGAAATGTGTACCTATCACATTTGCAAGTACACTTTGTATAAATGTTGACGTTAGTTTGGGGGCCCGGGCTCACTTTCTTATGGAGAATCAACATTATGCATCGCATGTGTATGTATGGTTGCCTATCATCGTGGCGCGTTTTTTAATTGTTATTATTATTATTATTTTATTATTGTTTATCCTGAAGAAGTCGTCAAACGTGCAGCGAAACGTATTTTACGATGTATCCGTGCAAATATAATTCATTACTTACATATTCCATACGTAATAATTCTCAACGAACAAGAAACTGCTTCAATTTAAATTTTAATTAACTCAGATTCCTTTCGATTTTAAAAATGATTACATGATTAGTCAAAGAGCTCGTGTCTCCATTTTTCTTTTTTTTTGATAAAAAATACGTTCCTAAACTTGAGTTGTCGATTAAAGAGAAACATCAAACTTTAAGAACCATGAAATCACTCCTGGAAGGGAACTAGCATAGATTCTGAACCTCTCGATAGTTTTTTCATTATTAACAGTTGTTTGTTTTTATTTATAATTTAATAACTGTGCCGTTGTTAAATGTAGTATATTATACATTATATAAACGTTTTAAGAAGAGAGTAATTACATATGTATCTTTTAACGTAAAATAAATACGTGATCCTCAATACGCAAACAAAAACCTCATGGAATCTTAGTCTGTTATAACCAGAGAGCGGCCGGTTTTAGGCTTTTGATATCAGAAGTAGACAACTCACCTTGAATTAGTCATTTACGAGATGAATGAATCAATGAGAGTGAAGCGGAGTGCTTTTAAATGCTAGAGGGCTATTATCTACAATTATGTACGTGGCACACACAACGTTTTATTTTATTTTGACCAAAATTTATGGATTCAATATTTTTACATCGCAGGCGAGTGATACCGATGTGAAGTTAGAAATAGATTTCCAGCAATAAAAATCGTAAACCTTATCATCGGACGACATATGGGCATTATTTCATAAATGCCAGCATTTATTCCTTAATACTAACACAGAAGTAGAGCCAAAATTACTTTAAAATAAATGGAGAATTTATTTAGTTCGTCAATAAACTTAGTATAAAGAAACAGCGCTCTGACTATAAAAGGGTTATTGCTGGGTAGTTAACATGAAAATTCTTGGAAAATTTCTTCAGGGCGTTCATTCCCAAAGGTTTTTACGCAACATACAAAAAAATTGCGATGTAACCCCCCCTAGTTTATTTTTAAAAAAATCTCAAACTTTCGCGTGCGTATATTTCACAGCGTTCTGTCAAAAAAAGTTTATTTCGGGGTAGTTGACATGGACATTTTTGGAAAATTTCTTCAGGGCGTTCATACCCAAAGGTTTTTACGCAACATACAAAAAAATTGCGATATAACCCCCCCTAGTTTATTTTTAAAAAAACCTCAAACTTTCGCGTGCGTATATTTCACAGCGTTCTGTCAATAAAAGTTTATTTCGGGGTAGTTGACATGAAAATTTTTGGAAAATTTCTTCAGGGCGTTCATTCCCAAAGGTTTTTACGCAACATACAAAAAAATTGCGATGTAACCCCCCCCTAATTTATTTTTAAAAAAACCTCAAACTTTCGCGTGCGTATATTTCACAGCGTTCTGTCAATAAAAGTTTACTTCGGGGTAGTTGACATGAAAATTTTTGGAAAATTTCTTCAGGACGTTAATTCCCAAAGGTTTTTACGCAACATACAAAAAAATTGCAATGTAACCCCCCTTAGTTTATTTTTAAAAAACCTCAAACTTTCGCGTGCGTATATTTCACAGCGTTCTGTCAATAAAAGTTTATTTCGGGGTAGTTGACATGAAAATTTTTGGAAAATTTCTTCAGGGCGTTAATTCCCAAAGGTTTTTACGCAACATATAAAAAAATTGCGATGTAACCCCCCCTAGTTTATTTTTTAAAAAATCTCAAACTTTCGCGTGCGTATATTTCACAGCGTTCTGTCAAAAAAAGTTTATTTCGGGGTAGTTGACATGAAAATTTTTGGAAAATTTCTTCAGGGCGTTAATTCCCAAAGGTTTTTACGCAACATACAAAAAAATTGCAATGTAACCCCCCTTAGTTTATTTTTAAAAAACCTCAAACTTTCGCGTGCGTATATTTCACAGCGTTCTGTCAATAAAAGTTTATTTCGGGGTAGTTGACATGAAAATTTTTGGAAAATTTCTTCAGGGCGTTCATTCCCAAAGGTTTTTACGCAACATACAAAAAAATTGCGATGTAACCCCCCCCCTAATTTATTTTTAAAAAAACCTCAAACTTTCGCGTGCGTATATTTCACAGCGTTCTGTCAATAAAAGTTTACTTCGGGGTAGTTGACATGAAAATTTTTGGAAAATTTCTTCAGGACGTTAATTCCCAAAGGTTTTTACGCAACATATAAAAAAATTGCGATGTTACCCCCCCTAGTTTATTTTTTAAAAAATCTTAAACATTCGCGTCGGTATATTTCACAGCGTTCTGTCGCTCGCGAAAGTTTGAGATTAAAAAAAATAAATAAACTAGGGGGGGTTACATCGCAATTTTTTTAATCCACAACGAAACGTCGACTTTTAAAGGGTCCCACCAAGGTGTCCCATCAATTATGTTAACAATAGTAATTTTGTGAACAAATTTTACTTGTACTTGCTCTACTAGATGGCGTTGTTAATTGGGGTTATCTACGGTTTTCTAAACTATGTACATACACATATTGACTGACGTTTATCCTTCCTTATTTTACTCACCCCATTTTGCATACTGTAACTGGGGGTTCCGACTGAGGGGCCCCGGTGAATAAATTAACGTTGAATGAACGAAACGTCGACTTTTAAATAAATTTTACAGGGCGTCCCATCATTTGTGTTAACAACAAACTCGAGCTTGTTCACCAAACGTCTTTTTTTGTACTTGTTCTACTAGATGGCGTTGTTCTAAACTATATCGACTGACTCGCACACTTATCTTTCTTTATTCGACTCGCCTCGTTTTGCATATTATACTGGGGGGTTCCGACTGAGGGGGTCCTAGTGAATAAATTAACGTTGAATTAAGGGTGAAATTTGAGGAGGACCTAACACAGTGGCGAAGTGAATTCTTTTACGTCGCCCCGATGGCCATTTTTAATTTTTTTTTTTTTTTAATTCGGAAAAACGAAGGGTGGATTTGATTTCGTGAATCGCCCGCGTAATTAGAGCGTAACGTCGTCGACGTTCTCATTAGAATTTAATCGCCGGAATTATTATTATCGTCCCAAGCAAATACGTAGCTGTAATTAAAGGTAATTTCGTATTGCGCCTTCCTTGACCTTGCCCTTGCCCTTGCCCTTGACTTCCTGGTATGCAATTATGTAATTAGCTAATAACTCGGGCTATAACACAAAAAGCACGTTCTTTTTTCCTTCTTCTCTCAATCATAATAATAATTAAAGCTGGTTCCGATGAAAATTGTATCACAAACTCTTTTAAACGGACACTAAATGGCGCACAAACACTTAACGTTTCGCAGTCGTTCGACAGCTTCTGACGATACATAATAATAATAGAATATGTAATTTTCTATGACATGTATTATTTTTTTAATTGTTTCATAATTAGCCCCCCAAGTCGTCTTCCAGCAACCCCTACTCTTCTCTTCGGACCCATTCTTCTTCTTTGTTATAATTTTATGGATTTTTTGCATTTCTCCTTTATCACTCATCACGTCATCATTCATTAAATACTTCTGCTTTTTAAATCTCATTTTCTTTTGCTATCTATGACAGAATTCGAAGAACTTCTTTAAATTGCCCTTCCTCGCAACTATCGCTCAAGGAACAAACAAACTTTGCGTTCGTAAGCTTTTAATAACTGTTTACTTACTGATAATAACTTAATAATCTATTCCAGGACTTCTCGCTTATATTTAGACTTGACTTACTTCTCGTGTCTGACTGATTTCATAACTGTTATAATCACCAACTGTTGCCATGTCTTAGCTTTACCGGAAAACAACCACGAGCAACGCGAAGACTTACTTTTTCGATTAAGCTAAGACATGCCGTCCAAATTTCATGGCAAGAGTTGATCAAAAATTAAGGTAAAGAATCACCTAACATCGGCGTTTCTTTTTTTGTTCGATCACCACACGCAATCGAATCTGATGGGCAGATTGAGATTTATTTATTTGATGATGCAACTTTGATGATGTTGCGCACGCGCCGCCCTCTAGCGTCTCGGTGATTCTAGAGATTTCGAGGGGCGAGCTCGAGGGTTCTAGAAATGTGAAACCTGTGTGTGTAAAAGCCGAACCGGGCGTGCAATTTGCGCGACAGTTCTTATTTAGTAATAGATTAAAATTATAAGCCCGTACCCGTATCTGTTGGTCGGTCGGTTGGTTGGTTCTCACCACATGTCACTGCCTTCCTCTCGCGTTACAATTTATTGCGACGTATCATAATCGTAAATATTTCAATCCCTTCCTGCCGACGGCGACGGACGAACGCACGTCCTTCTTTCTTTCTCTCATCGTGCATCGCCTCTTGCTTAATTAAGACGGATTAAAGGCCGGAATGGACGCATCAATTGTTACCGTCTAAACGGTTCTTCGCTGGTCATAACCGGTTCGGGTTTCGGGCGTGAATTACGCAGATAAATAATTAATTACGCCTGGGAATGTTTCTATAGTTTTGTTTGGTCGTAATTGGCGTCTCAATTCGCTTGCTGCTGCTGCTGCTGCTGCTGCTTCCTACGACGCCATCGCTGAAACAAACAACGAACTCTACAAACACTTTCTACACTTTTAACTCCTTTACTCTACCTGTCTCACTTCTACTACATTATATTACATACATCTCACTCTCTCGTGAGCGGTTGGTGCAAAAAGTGTAGAAAAGTGCAGAACAAACGAACACACCTGATGAAGGCTCTTGATGAGATGACAACTCAAAGACACCACTATTAAGTATCACACTTGCGTCAGAGGCGCCGGCCGGTGTTTTTCGCAAGTCATGGTCACTCAGCCATGTGTAAAGTATATGTATAAAGCGCCATCTAATAGGGGACTAGCCAAACTACTAGCTTTAGTTATAGCCGTCCCAGTTTTGTAACGGTTTTGTGGTCCTGCTATAAAAAAGGCGACTTCTTTTATAGCAAGGCCATAAAACCGATCCAAAACTGGGACGACTATACTGTCGGCAACGATTCTAGGCTTCAAACCTAAATGCCTAAACCTAAAAATGTACTGGATCTGGTAAGCCTATTATGCACCCTGTATAAATGACGTGGGTTGAAAAAACCATTGCTCCAGGAAAGAATTTTTAAAAAATTGTGAACTTGAAGCTAATGTTTATGCACAGTAAGGAATCAAGCGAGATGGATGAGATGAAATCGTTAAAAAAAAACAAGAAACAAATTATATAATATCTAGGTTCTTCTTTAACCTAAACGGCTGAATCTCTTGCGAAGCGAACATTTTATTTTGGATTTATTAATTTGGCCCAAGAAGTTCCGTTACTAAATACATAATATATCGGTTGCTGTTGTAAAGTGAGAACATAGGCAATACAACAGACAGAAAGCGGTGTCGCGCACACTCTTTCCCAAAAAGGTAAACTAAACAACAAACAAAAAAAAACGCGTCGATATGCCCCGAATCCCACAATCGAGTGTGACGGCAGGTCACACTGATAGCGAATAATAAGAAAATACAATACCGAAATGGATACAAGTTGGGCTGTTGTTGCGACCAAAATCCCGCGTCGGTGGAGAAGGTCGTGGGCAAACAATTTCGCACAGGTAACTGTAGATCGAGAAAGGGCGCCACCTGTTGAAGATCGCAAACAACTTGCAATCGCGGGATTCCCCCAACAGGAGAGAAATCCCCACTCACCGAGTCGATTCAGTTCCGAAAATATTATCCGTCCCAGAAGGTTACAGCAAAAAAAACACAAACACAGTGCGACACAAAATAAGTCGTGCAGACAAATAAAAAACGATATAGTTCCGCAGTAAGCTCCCTCGGTGCCAAAATAAGGAAAAAAAGCGCGATAAACAAACCCAAACGCTGGGATCCCACACGTCCGCTTACAGGACACGACTGTGAAGCAGTCGAAAATACGTATTAAAAAAAAAAAACATTTAAAGTAAACTAACATTACAAAAAAAAAAGGAAATCAAAGCCAACACTTAAATCTAAACGCCGAGAGAAATCAGAGATCAAATTAGCGTCAAACGCTACAGCACAAAATTGAGAGTTAAAAAAAATTACGATACCCAGGAGACTTCCCAAACGATACCCAAGCATGTTGTTGCGACCAAAATCCCGCGTCGGTGGAGAAGGTCGTGGGCAAACAGTTTCGCACAGGTAACTGTAGATCGAGAAAGGGCGCCACCTGTTGAAGATCGCAACAATTTGCAATCGCGGGATTCCCCCAACAGGAGAGAAATCCCCACTCACCGAATCGATTCAGCTCCGAAAATATTATCCGTCCCAGAAGGGAACAGCGAAAAAAAAATATCATCAACAAGCAAACACAGTGCGACACAAAATAAGTCGTGCAGACAAATAAAAAACGATATACTTCCGCAGTAAGCTCCCTCGGTGCCAAAATAAGGAAAAACGGTAGGGATCCCACACGTCCGCTTACAGGACACGACTGTGAAGCAGTCGAAAATACGTATTAAAAAAAAACATTTAAAGTAAACTAACATTACAAAAAAACAGAAGGAAATCAAAGCCAACACTTAAATCTAAACGCCGCGAGAGAAATCAGAGATCAAATTAGCGTCAAACGCTACAGCACAAAATTGAGAGTTAAAAAAAATTACGAAACCCAGGAGACTTCCCAAGCTCTCCGGCTCGCAGCACCTTGGTGGGCGGAGTCTGTAGGTCCACTTCACGTTTGCGAAATTTTCCGCTGCCAAAAATTCGCCCCAATGAGGTTACGGTTAAATTGTCCTCGGGAATAGGTGACGAGAGCCCGAAGAAAATTCGCCTCTGGGAGCAATCCGATTTCACACGCTCGTTCAACTTCCAGACGGGGGGGGGGGGAGGATTAACTGCCCTCAAAACCCGGATGCCACCCGTAACTGCTCGCTACAATTTCAAAAACGACACGAACGAATTAAAATCAACGAATAAATGAAGGTCCGTCTGCACGCAACGATTTGCCTGCGCGCATCCCTGTGCAAACTAGTTTGTGCAAGTAAGCCCGTGCGTGTAGACGGCAAATCGTTGCGTGTAGACGGACCATTACCCCGGCCTGGGAAAGCCGAGCGCCCGATGAAAGAAACGCCACGCGGCACCTCTACCAAACCGTGATTTCTTGGGTGCAACTCACGAAACCCCAACAGGGCGCCAAAATTTCGTATACCAAAATCCGCAGAGAGACCCAAGGGAACACACGCACGCACACGCCAACAACCAGACCAGAGAGAAATGTCGGAGAGCCGCGGCGCCCTTGCTGCTTGTGTCAAAAATTTTCAATGCGCCGGTCCCCCATAATTCCACGCATTTTCAGACTTAAAACCAATGCGCCACATCGACCCAGCTTGAAGATATCAATGGGAATTTTTATGATTCAACAACCGGTATATTTTTTTTCTCCGTTTTGTTGATTTGATGACGAGAGTGTGGTTATTTTCGCTGCGCGCTTCGCACTCGTCGGAATTGCGTTCGTTAACAAGAACTGTTTTTTAATTATTAACTTTTTTTTCCATTCGCACGAAGTCGTTGTAACGTTGAAATTCGGGGCCCCGGCATTATTAAAATCCACGGTGCGAATAAAACAATGCAATTTTTAATTAAGCCGCGACCCAATTTTGTTGATTATTTTACTGCTCTTAAAGCACCACCCCCCACCCGTCCCGAGCCCCCCTCCCCCTCCTTTGTGGAAGCAGCAGAAAATTAAATAATTTAAAATATTTTACGTTCCACGCAAAGTAAATAATTCTTCTACGTTACGTAGTTTGTTGATCCGAATCATCCGGGCGTAAGTTTTTTTTTAAAAAAAAGAAGAAATAATTAAATAGTCTCGCTTGAAATAAAAGCAGCAGGCAACCGTTTCCTGGGGTTACGGCTGCATTTATTTTTCTTTAGACAATGACGATAGACACTCCCGGAAGTCCCCCGCGATACCTCGGAGAAATCTCCGTAAATCCGGTTGACTGGAAAAGCAAATATGAAGATGTTTTAAACTCTCACGTGCGCGAACCGACGAAATTCTATTCTTTCAAAAAACTTAATTCGTCGCCTTTCAAGCTCCGACAGTTAAAGTTAAGTGTGATTCGTTCTTCATGCATTTAGCGATGCACTTTAATATCATCATTATGGCGATATTTCACCCGGTTATTACGGCTTTTAAGGACGCCCCGCCACCCCTTTTTAATATCTGTAATCGCCCGTACCGAACGAAGAAGA
Organism: Dorcus hopei; assembly: GCA_033060865.1. Classification (NCBI taxonomy): domain Eukaryota; kingdom Metazoa; phylum Arthropoda; class Insecta; order Coleoptera; family Lucanidae; genus Dorcus; species Dorcus hopei. Next base: position 28,036,061 of record CM065426.1, read on the forward strand.
ACTCCTCCGGATAATGTAAATTATTTCCACGAAATTGCCTCTGCTATACTTTTGATCCACTTTGGCCGAGCAAAAATCCGAAAGTTGTGCGCGCCGAAAAAAGGCGGCGCGCAAAAACAAAAGGCGAACTTGTAAGAGTGAGTGAGACTTTGCGGGGACCTCCGGAAAGAAAGAGGGAGAGAGAAGAAAAAAAAAAGTTTCTTTAACGAGGTTCGAGACTGCCCACGCACATATCCAGGTGTTAACTTTATTTATTCTGGTTTTGGTTTACAGCTGCTGTAATTTATACAAATCGAAAGTGGACGTGCATGTACAGGATGTTCCAAATTGAATGGTCAGTACGATTCTATAGCTGTATTGTTACCTCCTACTTGGTTGCAAATGTGGAGATGTGTAAAGCAGCCGCTTCACGATACGTCCGGGACGCAAGGATGTGATGCGTTCGCTTGAAGTCGTAGGCAGTGTTGCCGGATTTTTAAAACGCAAAGCGCAAACTCGCCCAAGAGCGCCAATACTCCTATCAAGACACTCGAATATAGTTTTATGCGGGGTTTGTTGTCACGTTAGACAACTGTCATCCGTTAAACGTCAATAATCGGCTTAGAAAGTCATCCCATTTTCGCTCTATGCAATAAACTGGTCAGAAGCAGCAAAAGTAAATGGTTTGCTTATAAATGAGCCTGTCCGTTTGCAAGCAAGTCAACTAATAGATCAGTCAAGTTAGTAAATAATTTTCTTATAATTAAGCCGACCAATAGACTTTCTCGTTCGTAGACAAGTCAACTAATAGAACTATTAAGCAGTCAATAATTCACAGAAGAACTGAATGGGTCTATTAGTTATTTGGAAAGACAAATTAGCTCGCAGTAAAGCCAACTGAAAGGTCTTCGCGTTCGTAGACAAGTCAACTGATAGTCCTATTAGTTGGTCAATAATTTACTGAACAAATAATAGGTTTGTTAGTTAATCGGAAGGATAAGTAACGAATTTATTAGTTCGCAGTCGAGTTAGTTAATAATTTGCTTGTAAGTGCGATACGTTTGTAGACATGTCAACTAATCGATCTATTACTCGGACAGCAAATCACAGAATAAACTAATAGGTCTATTAGTTAAGCCAACCGAGAGACCTTCTCGCTCGTAGACAAGCCAACAAATAGATCTATTAGGCAGTTAATAATTCACAGAAGAAACTATTGGGTCTATTAGTTATTTGGAAAAACGAGTAACAAATTTATTTGCTGGCAGTCAAGTTAGTAAATAATTTGCTTATAACTAAGCCAGCTCGTCTGTAAGCAAGTCAATTGACTTACCTACTGACCAACTAGTTTAGTTAGTTAGTTGGGTAATTCACAAAGCAAACTAACAGTAAAGAGAAGACACTTGAATAAGGAAGTGCAAATTGGGAAAGAGAAAACATTTACGCCAATTTAAATGTCCTTTCGTATGCCATAGAAAATTGTGTCTGCGTTAATCTGATTGGTGCCACACCTTGTGTCGTGCCAACGCCATTTGCCGTTCGTTTGCGCCGTATTTCGCCTACGCCAGTTGAAAGGGACAACTGGTTTGAGGTCAGCTAAACTACTCGACACGGAGTGTCGTCTCTTGAATAGCAGCTACTCTTTGTTGACAAGTCAGTTAGTTGGAAAAACAAGTACTTGGCAAGCAAATTAGCAAATAATTTGCTTATAAGTAAGTCAACCGGTAGACCTATAACTTGATTTGTCTGAATTGTTGATTGATTTTCTATGAATCGTTTCCGCGGTAGTTATTCGTCTAATAACTATTAGCCAGTTTATTAAGTCAACTAGATTTATTAGTTGATTAATGGGTGTTCGCGTTTAGCTCGAAAAAAGTTAATTTTTTCTTGATGACCTCGATCAGGAACCTGCTCCTGAAGGATAGGGTCGACCCTGGACGATGCGTTGCAGGTGGTGGTGTTTAAGGGATAACTGTTGTACTGGAGAGGATTCACTGACCACGTCCGTTTCGAATCAGTTTCATCGTCGAACTGGTTTAAATTTTAAACCACACTCACACGAATGTCCGAACTTTTGTCCGTAGTTTTCGGCAATACAATTCTCGAGCTAGTATTTTAGCCCTCCCTGTCTTAATGATAATGCAAAATAAACTTGAATATTCATTTGAAAATAACAGGAAAATAAAAAATGAACGCGTGGACGCAACGATGGGTCTATTAGTTGATCGGAAACGGAGAAGTCTCTTAGTTGGCTGAAAAGGCAAAAGAAGAACAGTTCTATTAGCTGGCAGGCAAGTCATTAGGACAATATGTTTATTATTTGATAGAAAAAGAAGACTAACGTGTCCATTAGTTGTCGGGAAACTCAATGACATTTGAACCGATGCGATGGAGACGAAGAACTGAAGCTTGAAGATCTTCAAATGATGCCGGAGTAGATTTGATTATCCATATTTTTGCACAAACACAAATAAATAAACGATGGAATTTAGAGCGAGACATTGCTTCTAAAAATCAGAGCCACCTAGCGACTTTATTTAGAACTAGTTTTCGAAAACGTCATCGTCGAGTTGACACGTTTAAATCTCACGATAGGTATGTAAAGCGTCCTCGGCGGATTTTGGAGAGGCATCTGCATCCAGAAATTTGATCATCTACTCAACATTGCGTTAAGAATATCAGAGCCATCTAGCGGCTTCGTTTAGCAACAATTTAGAATCATTGAGACGAAAGGAAAAAGTGACTCGATGTGAGTTGTGGTTAAAACGCGCCGCTTTCATTTTTAAATGTCGCCCAATTTGCGGTTTGCGATTTTTACAAAAACTGACGCGCAAATTTATCTCAAAATAGCCCAATCTGGCAACACTGGTTGTAGGCAGAATTTAGCCACTAAGCGCATGCGAAATAATAAAATTTCGTCCCGAGGTTACACGAACGCATGACGTCTTGCGTCCTGGACGTATCGTGAAGCGGCCGCTTAAATAAAAATCACCACCTGACCGGCTAGGCTCGAGGAGATGGGTAGATCGTTCGTAACCCCGAAAGTACAGGGACAATACATTGTTTTTATTTGTGGTAATGTGTAGCAACGAATAAAATAGAATAAAATGAAAGCGAAGATAACGCAACGAGGTTGCCAAATATAAAAGCCCGAAAGTCCGTTACAAAGTCAACGTAATTTTCTAACCTCGGGCAAGAGAAGGTTGCTTAATTTAAAAGTAAATTAAAGGCGTGCATTACCACAATGTCACATGAAAATATTACATCGTCCGCGCCCCACACGTCCGCTGTTGTCGTCGATGTCCAGCGAGTATCGAATTCGGCGGAGGGCCCCTGAAGCCAAGAAGGCGTGTCGCTATTCCCAACGACCTGTCTCGTGGAAAGTCGCCTACAGCGGTTGGGTGATGTGATATAGAGTGATGGGTTGAAAAACAAATGTTGTTATATATTAGGTATTGAAGACTAACTGTCAATAAATACCTACTTACAAGACAATACATGGTGGCAGCGAAATTAAGAAATATTTAAAAAGCTATGTGTCCCATACCAGAGCAAATGAATTTTGCCAGTGCTGAAGAATGGCCTAAGTGGAAAAGGACTGCGTCTGGTTTATCTAAACAAATCGAAAAAGAACAAATTAATATGCTCATCTACAGCAGTTTTTGAACGCGCATGTCGGACCTTCCACAAGCGGCCGTGTCTGACGCGTCGGCGAATTCATCAGTTGCTTTTAAATGGGCGTTTTTTAATTCAGCATTTTGTGTGGTGGATGCGGAGTAACGAAAAAGATTAAACAAAAAATCATCTTGGTTAGATTGTAATCGATTTATGTCGTATTAAAAGCTTAGAGTGATGTAAAACAACATCGCATTCTATGATTTTTATCCTTGCCACTTTTTTCAACTAGTGACATCTAGTAGCAATAAAATGAAGGCCCGCCAATAACAGCCATATTGGATGTGAAAATGGTAGTATGAACATCAAAGGAGCCGACACGAGCTGTCCCTACTGATTGATGAATATACTGTGCGGTGACTGGTTTGCGGCAATATGGCGGACCCACGCTACTCGCAGAACGGCAGACTACAGCTGGAGTTCGTCGCGGCACCAAAACTCAATACAAAGGGGAAACCCTCGCGTGAAAGCTTGACTACATACGCCTGCGCTGAAGCTTGCGCCCAAACAGGAAATCCTACATACTCCTACTTATTCGTCGGCATACGTCGTCATGTTTTACCTGAGAGAACTGGGGTCCCAGGCTTGGTAAGGAGATTAAAGACTGTCTCCAATCCATGTTCGGCGGTGTCAATGAATCTTCCAGCAAAGCCGCAATTGAATTACTTCTCCAAATGAGCAAGTACTCCGTTAGATTTAACGCGCACGCTCCGAACAAGAAAGGACGCGACGAGATTGAAGATGGAGAAGGTCGCATCGACGCGCGGGAATTACTGACGATAACCAATGACAGGCGACTGGGTGCCTTCATAGCCTGTGAATGTTAAGCGTTCACCTCACGCAGGTTTCCCCTATAGCGATGTAAATGGGGGGGGAAGGGACAGTGTAGCCAACTGTGTTATAACGCGGTAGAATGATGCTGTATCGCCACGATGTTGTGGCGCGAGATTTGAACGTGACACTACATCGTGTTCTTCAGAGGCTGACAGAAAATCAAGTGCACGTTTGGAGTTACAAGAATAAATTTCATTGAATACATGTGGATGAAAAACAAATTGAAGCAATTTTAAAAATGGATTCAGCACAGAATATTTCAGAATTAAAGAGTTTGTTGGGAGGAAGCTCGTCCTTTAAATGATTTGCTTGCTGAAGGAAGAATTATCAAGTTTTAGCATGGTTCGACTTGCATCGTGAGACTGCAATTTCTGCTGATGCCTCGTCTTACGGTGTCGGTGCTGTTTTGAAGCGAAAGCAAGATGATGGACATTTTCGACCAGTTGCTTATGCCTCAAGAACCTTTTCTCCTTCACAGAAAAATTGGGTGCAAATTGAAAAAGAAGGTTACACTTTGACGTGGGCATGCGACCGATTTAAAAATTTTATTACTGGTTTAAAAGTTATTTTAGAAACGGACCACAACCCACTTTATCACCCAAGTTTAAATTAAAATTTACTTGCCTCTACTTAAGCTGCTATTGATTTACTTCTCTAAACGAGCAAGAAATCCGTTAAATTTATCACACGCGAAAAACTTGACACACCGGCACAAAGCTCGAACAAGAAAGAGGACCCGTTCGGGTTGAAGATGAAGCAGGTCGCTTCGACGCGTAGGAATTACCGACGACAACCAATGACAGGCGGCCTGAGAGTCACATGGGGCCTATGAGAACTCAACGATCACAGTACGCAGGTTTTCCCCCATGGCGGTGTAGAGAAGGAGCATCAGGGTAGCCAACGATGTTAAAACGAAATTACTAAGCGGTATATCGCCGCTCGATTTTAGCGGGAAATTTAACTGTAACAACTTGTGCCCATTTTTACAACGAAACTATTAGACGAGATAACTCCAAAGTTGCAAAGGATGCGATACACATATGACATAAAACATGTTCCAGGAAAGGAAATTGGAGCGGCTGATGTTTTATATAGGAGACCCATGATATCAGAAAATAATGAAAATGATGTTGAATTAGATAATTCAATAGTAGCCTATGTTCAAGAATTGAGATGTGATATAGAGTGCTGGGTTGAAAAACAAATGTTATTATGTATTAGGTATTGAAGACAAACTGTCAGTAAATACTTTACAATGCAGGTGAATTCAAGTCCGAACCGAATTAAGTAACTTACATAATTCTGGGGTTTTATTTAAAATTCCCAACTGTTTGTTATGTTCTATTTTAGTCAAATATTCTAGTGTTTCTGTAAATACTTTACATACAGCGACAATTGTCTTTAATGTTGGATTTTTTATCCCAGCCATTTCTATCACTTTTTCTACAGAATTTTTACAAACTTCTGAAAGTTTCCAGCAGAATCCAACTCCTCTGTGTGCGAATCTGCTCCTGCAAAAGGTAGCACATTTTTTTTATAGTTTGCGTAGCTACATGTGAAACACCTGTTCAAAACCGGTGTGGTTAAGAGATTTGCTTGGGCAGTGGTCTTTTTCAATTGTCCGCGAGTGTACCTACATACGTTGAAATAAATGTACGGTTTCTAAATTCAAGCCGGTGCGTGTTGTGCACATGGAATACCTAATCATTCATGTTACTTTCACCGAACATAAACGGCCTCATAAAATCAGCGTTTACAGTTAATTATAGAAGCCGCTCGTCTTCCTCGGGCAGGCCATGATGTTTTTATAAGAAAGCATTGAACTCTACAGGCCGTGCACAATCTCATGGTAAAAATTCGGTCGCACTTTCCCTACCGCGCCGAAACTCTCCGGGAATTTTTTTTCTCTTCTGAAAAAATAAACGGCGCAGTGTTTTCATAGAAGGGAATTGCTTATTTTTGCTCGGCGTCTCCTTTAAATATTTATTTTCTGATGAGTAAGATTCCTCGTGCAATGTCGAATCGGATTTTACCCGCCGCGCACTATTTTCATGTGGCGTTGGCAGAGTGCGACGTTAAAAATTTAAGATAAGAGAAACGGTGTCAATATGTCACATCCGTTGTTGTTTTTTTTTCCCCCCTCAATGACAGCCGTTATTTTATTTATCTGAAGCGGCCGCTTTGTTCCAGAATTGATGTTGATGCTTTTTTAATTGCCAGAGTAATTACTCCACACATTTTCCATGTCGTGTAGAGATGTAGAAGTTCGTAATTGCCCTCAGATCATGGTTAAATAAAAATTAAACATTAGATTGCCCAAATATTTACGCAAACAGATAAAAATTTTGTTGCAAAACTTAAGAAAAAAGCAAATAGATAAGATACAAAAATAGGAAGAAAAAAAATTATAAATAATAACACGTGATTTGCGGCACATACACAATACTAAATCATCATCTGAAAATAGCTGCAACAATAATATTATTAACACTTAATTCCTGTTATTATCAGAAAATGGGTGTTTCCATGAGCTTCTTGTTGACGACCATATTTCCACCTTGAGCTCGAATGATTTGATTTTTGGGTTAACGTTCTTGCAAACGCAATTACACGCGTGGCAGCCGTTCACTTTATTCCCGGAATGTTCCGTGGTAAATCCGGCGTGAAATAAAATCTCATTTCCGTGTAATTTAATAATGTTTTTAATTTCATTCGGAGTAATTCGCTTGCTATCGTTTCAGAATAAACTTGTGCTTTTTTTTCCGTTTCAATTTCTCGTTTGTTCGTCGTCGGTTTGTTTTGTAACAAACAAAAAAAAAGATGACGTGGTTTTGGAAAACGCAAACGAATTGATCACGTAGCGACAACAGTTTGGGTCGCGACATCTCGCGGCCAACTCTCGACCTGAAACGAAACTCCGACCGACTTGCAGGTTGCACATTTCTGAATTAATTGTTGTAATGTCGATGAATTATTTATGAAACGGGCAATAAATTATTTATTTATGAAATATTCCAACGATCCCCTTTCGCTTATGACAGCTGCCTTGCGAGAGGGTCGACAGTGTTGCCTACCTTCGAAAAATTGTGTTTTCCAAGCTCAAAAAAAGCTGCCCATGCACTTTTTTTTTGGTTAAGTGAATCCACTGCAGTATTTATTATGTACAGGGTGAGGCAAGAATGAAACGGTACGAAGAAAAGAAAAAAGACAAATTTTGAAGCTAATTTTTTTTTAATTACATATATTGAATTCGTTACTTAAAAAAATGCAAGTGCTTCCAATTTAGAAAAGGATTTAATTGATTACGTATTATATTTCCTTTCTTTTGTTTTCGTTTTATTTTTTCTATTCGCCAGGAAGGAGGCCAAATTGTAGGAGGGCAATTTAAGATCTCCTACACAGCCGGCTAACTCGTGGAGATGGGTACGGGTCGTGCGTAACCCCAAAAATTTAAACGGACAATAAAATATAAATAAAATAAAAATCACCAGCTGGGCGCACTTGTTTTTATGTGGTGTCACTCCAAATTAACACGTAAACAAAAGTAAATCGTACAACCCAGACAGGGTCTCAATCAAATTAAGAAAAGAAAATAAACGATATTTCGATTAAGGTGAGTTGGGGTAAGTGCGCATTTGGGGTAAGAGCGACAGTTCAAGATATTATCTCTAAAACTCATTTGAGATGTCGCTGCTGCTTAAAAACATATAAACAACCTATCAGTTGTTCTATCACATTGACCTTGATGATCATTTGTTCCAACCACTGTGCCATCTCTCACCTCATCACCTCAAGTCAGTCATCGAGTAGGTAAGCTCCTGCCTTTTATGTCATGTTTCCTATAATTCAGTGCATGGAATCTTGATTATTGCGCTACAACAGAGACTTGAGATTATATTTTTGTAATAAATAATAAAAATTCGATTTGAGTAGTAAAGTTTGTCTAATAATTTGTGAGGTGGCGCATTTACCCCGGAAAAAAACCTTGAAGTTAAAGTGCGTCACGTGGGGTGGCGCTTTTACCCCACTGATTGGTAACTGATTGTACAACATGGCATTGCAGGTTCGTTTATGCTTCAGTCACACATACGCCTCAAAATGGTTAGGATTTATAAAAGGAAACAAAAAGAGGTTCGAAATACACGCGGGAAAAGTTAGAAACTGCCATTAACAAATTTGAACAGGTGAAATATCTGTCAAAAAGGCCAGTGCTTCATTTAGCATTCCGCGAACCACTTTGCGTGACCATGTGAAGGGCAGAAGGGGACAAAAGAGTACTACACAAGGTAGAGGCCCAGATATACCTTTGGGGATAGAAGAAAACATGGCAGAATCCATAAGACTCACGGATAAATGGATAAACGGGGCTTTGGCCTTTCAAGGTCCGAAGTACTCGAAAAAGTTGGCCATTACGTTAAAGTGAATAAGCTCAAAACTAGATTCAAGGATATCGAAAAAGACACAGGCTATCTATCAAAAAACCTCAGAGCGTGGAAGTGGCTAGAAAGAATTCTATGGATCCTTTTGTAGTTTACAAATATTGCTGATATGCTGAAAGAAACTATAGAGAACTTAGGTTTGCAAAATAAATCAGATCGCATATGGAATCTAAACGAGACGAGTTCTGCCTCGGATCCGTCAAGAACCAAAGCGGTTGGAGGAATTGGGACGCCTTCCGCTAGAACAACAAGTGCACCAGGTCGAGAAAATACAACCGTCTTGATGGCATGTAGTGCAATGGGTGAGAAAGCTCCTCCTCTGATAGTGTTCAAAGGAAAACATGTATACGACGAATGGACAGCTTCAGAAGACATTGCTGATAGACCTAAGGTAGTGTATGTAGCTAAGAAAAAGGGCTTGCTGGCTCAAAAGAATCTTGCTTCAGGTATTTGGAGATAAGAGACCTATTTTACTCATCTATGATGGACATTCTACCCATATAGCATTAGAATTGATTAAAGAGGCCATGAATAATCAAGTCACTATCCTAAAATTGCCACCGTGACTATTCACTTCAAATAAAATCAACGCAACGCAGCGTTTAACGCGACGATAACAACTTTAAGAGAAAATGAAACAAATCCGACCTTGTAATAAAATCCACTTTGACACTCAGCTCACTCAGCTCACTCAACTCACTGTCAAAGTGAAGTTGGAAATACCAATCGAGATACAATCTGGCAGAGGAGGACGTTGTTGCCAATTGCATCACTACGCAGAATGACGTCAAGAGGTCACGTCGCAGTCTCTCCCGTTGACTTGTATCGTCTAGGTCGAGTCCAACTCCAATGGGAGAAAGGGGTGGACGTCTAAAGCTCCGCTTACGGCTTTCCCACTCAAGGGTCGGTCTCGTCAAAGTGCGTTCCGAAGAAAGAAGTAGTTGCGGGTTGCGTCACTACTCAGGATGACGTCAAGATGTCACGTCACAGTCTCTCCTGTTGACATAAATCGTCTACGGGAGAAAGTAGTGGACAGCGTTGTTTTGACCTTTAACAGCTAAGGCTCCGCTTACGGCTTTTCCACACAAGGGTCGGTCTCAAAAGGGGTTACGAAGAAAGAAGTAATCAGAGAGGGAGTACGACTAGAAGCCTAAATAGTAAAAGAAAGACGCGTGTTACAAACCAAAATACGCACAAAGTTGCCACAGCAACAGGCTTAGAAAAGCTTATAAGAAAGCTTGTACTGCTTAACGTGCACCTAAGCAGATCTCGGAGTAAATAACTTCCGCTTCAGGCTTCGATCAAAGGATTCAACATGATCTTCACTGACAATACGTGTGTACGTTAAGTCTCCAGCGGCAGGAGTGACGCGTTGAAGAAAGAACACGCGCAGACTAAATAGATTGAGGCAGAACTGTTGCGAGATAGACTCTGTTTTATCTGCGCAAAAGAGTGAAATAGAACACCACCAAGGGGTGAAGATTACTGCAGCCAAACAAAATCACCTCATGTTGAAACATGCAACGAAAGTCACGTAGGCACTAACGGACTTTTCGAGTTCCCACGCAATACAGGGTGACTAGCAACACCAAAAAAGATTTTTCACCCGTAACACGATTGCCTCTTATTTTTTCTTTCTTCTTTATCTTCGTAACTCGATCGTCTCTTCCAGTTCTCTTAAACAATTGAAAAATAATAATAATAAGGCAAAAATGATTGCGTCCTTTTTTATCGACCGACTGATTATCTTTGGTTTCGTGTTCGTTTTTTTTTTTTTTAGATTTTATAAGAAACTGATGGAATAAAAAAAAAGAAGCAAAGGCGTTTGCTTTTTCTCAATCTTCCTTGCTTGTTTTATTTTGTATTTTGGCCAGTCGATTGTCTTTTATTATTTTTGGATTCTTCTTCAATTTTTTCGTTGCTCGATTGTTTTTTTTTCTAAAGTTTTTATAAGAAAGTTCGATGAAATATAAGAAAAGAAGCAAGGGCGTTTGCTTTTTGATTGGAAACTCAATAAAAAAGTTACATCGATATTTGTTGGGGGGGAGGGGGGAGTGAAATTTAAATCGTCCAATTGTTTTTGCCCCCCCCCCCTTTCCAACCCTTGTGCAAAACCCTGTTGTTTTTAACTTCAGAAAAGGAGCTGCGTCGATTATATTTTTTTCTGAATTTTTCCTTGCTTGTTTTATTTACTGTTTTCGCCAGTCGATCGTCTTTTATTATTTTTGGATTCTTCTTCAATTTTTTCGTTGCTCGATTGTTTTTTTTTCTAAAGTTTTTATAAGAAATTTCGATGAAATAAAAAAAAGAAGCAAAGGCGTTCGCTTTCCGTTTGGCAATTTAGTAAAAAAATTACATCGATATTTGTTTTTTTTTTTGGGGGGGAGGGGAGGCGGAACGGAATGAAATTTAAATCGTCCAGTTGATTTTGCCCCCCCCCCCCTTCCAGCCTTGTGCAAGACTCTGTTGGTTTTAACTTCAGGAAAAGAGCTGTGCCGATTATATTTTTTTTCTTAATTTTCCTTGCTTGTTTTATTTACTATTTTTGTAAGTCGATCGCCTTTTATTATTTCTGGATTCTTCTTCAATTTCTTCGTTGCTCGTTTGTTTTTTTTTCTAAAGTTTTTATAAGAAAATTCGATGAAGTAAAAAAAGAAGCAAAGGCGTTCGCTTTCCCTTCGGCAATTTAGTAAAAAAATTACATCTATATTTGTTTTTTTTTTGGGGGGGGGGCGGAATGGAGTGAAATTTAAATCGCCCAGATGTTTTTGCCCCCCCCTGCCGCCCTTCTGCAAAATCCTGTTGGTTTTAACTTTAGAAAAAGAGCTGTGCCGATTAGTATATTTTTTCTTAATTTCCCTTGCTTGTTTTATTTACTATTTTTGTAAGTCGATCGCCTTTTATTATTTCTGGATTCTTCTTCAATTTCTTCGTTGCTCGTTTGTTTTCTTTTCTAGAGTTTTTATAAGAAAATTCGATGAAGTAAAAAAAGAAGTAAAGGCGTTCGCTTTCCCTTCGGCAATTTAGTAAAAAAATTACATCTATATTTGTTTTTTTGGGGGGCGGCGGAATGGAGTGAAATTTAAATCGCCCAGATGTTTTTGCCCCCTCCCCCCCTGCCGCCCTTCTGCAAAATCCTGTTGGTTTTAACTTTAGAAAAAGAGCTGTGCCGATTAGTATATTTTTTCTTAATTTTTCTTGCTTGTTCTATTTTCTATTTTCGCCAGTCGATCGTCTTTTATTTTTTTTTAATACTTCAATTTTTTCGTTGCTCGATTGTTTTGTTTTCTTTTTTCTAAAGTTTCTGTAAGAAAGTTTGATGAAATTAAGAAAAGAAGTTGTAAAGGTCTTTGTGTTATTCGGGTAAAAAAGATTACATTTTGATATCTATTTTGGGGCGCCATCTACCGAGATGGCGTCAAATTTAAATCGTCCAGTTGTTTCTGCCCCCCCTCCCCCCCCACCTTATGCGAAACCTTATTGGTTTTAACTTTAGAAAAAGAGCTGTCGTCTCTGTCTTGACCATATTCAATCAATTGAAAAAAAAAAAATAATAGTGCAAAAGTTTTGGTTTTATTTTCCTTCTGCACCACTCGATCGCCTTTTGTTTTATTTTTTTCGTTACTCAACCGTCCGTTCTTCTTCATTATTCGGTCGTCTCTCTCTCTCTTAACCACCTTCAGGCAATTAAAAAATAATAATCATGCAAGTGCGATTGCATTTTTTCTCATCGGGCGATTATTTTCGGTTTCTTCTTCAATTTTTTCGTAGCTCGATTGTTTTTTTTTTTTACCGTCCACCAAGATGGCGGAACAGCGTCAAAGTCAAATCGTCCAGTTGTTTCCGCCCCACCTTGCTGCACAAAACCCAATCGATTTCAACTTTATTTTTCTTAAGTTTCCTTTCTTGTTTTCATGTTATTTTTCACCGGTCGATTGTCTTTTGTTTTACTATTACATCGTTTGAAAATCGAAAGACCAACAGAAACAAAAAAAAACTACCGTAGTAGTAAAAAATATTTAAACAACGTCGAGGTCGAGGAAATCGAGACAGTAAAATAAAATAAAAATAACAACTAACTTGACAGTTGAAAAATAAAGTAAAATATCCTGACAGTTGGTTTTCTTCGTTACTCAATCGTCTCTTCTTCTTCTTCTTCGTTACTACTCAATCGTCCCTTTCTTAGCCATCTTCAGGCAATTAAAAAAAATAATGCCGTTTTTCATCGGCCGATTATTTTTGATTTTCTCTTCAACTTTTTCGTTGCTCGATTGTTCTTCATGAAATTAAAAAAAAAAAAATGCTCGATTTCCTTCGTTACTCAATCGTCTCTTCTTCTTCTTCTTCATTGCTACTCAAACGTCTCTCTCCTCCTAGCCATCTTCAAGCAATTAAAAAAACAATAATGTGGTTAAAAAAATTGCTTTGGGGCGCCATCTACCTACCAAGATGGCGGCAGCGCGCCAGATTTAAATCGCCCAGGGGTTTCTGCAAGTTCAGCGTACATCCTGGAATTCGAGGGTGTCGTTTTGGATGGCCAAAATCCAACTCGACGCGACGCGACGAGGGTTTTTTCGGTTGCGGGGTGATTGTATACTTGCCCTTGAAACAACCCCCAACAAAAGTAGCACAAGAGTTGCTGAGGTGAGGACTGCAAAGTGGCTATTTCGTATGAACACTTTAAATGTTTATTGAAGCCATCGAAGAAAGTCTTTAGGGCGTGCTCCACCTTGCATAACCCCGTCTCGTAGCGGCGCCCCCTGGGGGATGATGAAGAACACAAAAACGGAATTTTTCTTTAGTATATCGACTGACGAACGTTGTAGGTAATTTACAAACACCAAGTGTATAAAAGTGAATTCGAACAAAATTAAATTTATTATCCTGGCGGCGATTTCGATTCGTCGAAATTAATACATATTACGGAAAAGCATTTGATTTTGAGTTCCGGAGAGAAAAAAAAGGAACTAATTTTAAACAAATCGGAAATTTCTGAATGCACAACCCGAAAATGTTTGATTCACACTTCCAGGGCGAATTAATTTTCGCGAGCACTGAATTCCGCCGCCGCGTCCTGATTTCCATAACATAAATAAATATAATTGCGAGAAACAAAAATTATGAATTCCGGCTCGTCTAATTTAATTTGCCCCCCCCCCCACCCGCCGTAATAAGGAGTGAGACGTTGAAGGGCCGAAGGAAAACAATTTGCGATGGAAAGCTCTTCACAGGACCGGCGACAAGGCGTTTTATTAAGGCAATTGCCTGGAGCGGACGAATTTAAGGGGCGGCGACACGAGAATAAAATAAAAATAATTAATTCGCCTGTGTTTTTAAGGCCAAGTCCGAGATCTTTCTTTTTTCTGGAGGCAGAACTCAAAAAGAATTGATTCTGCACATACCCACCTACGTATGTACGAGGTGACCACTTTCGTCATCTCCAGTGACCACTTTCGTCATCTCCAGTGACCACTTTCGTCAACTTTAGTGATCATTTTCGCTCATGTGCTTCATACACATCCCATCTTTCTAAGCAATCTCGTTCGTCGAAGTGACAAGTTAAAAAACAGGTATTAGACAAAGGTGTATTAATAGATCGATTCTAGATCAAGAGAGTCAAGTAATTTTTTTTTGAGAATGGTGAAATATTTGAAATTTTAATGTGCAGTCTCGTTTGCTGACTTAACAAAGCAAAAAAAAAAAAACATACAAGGGGGAGAATTCTGGTAATCCCTCTCGGGTCGTTTCGCGTAACGGAAAATTGAGATCCGCAATTATTATTGCTGCGACAACAGATAAACGACGGATCCCATTAAGTGTGCATGCGGCAGGCAAGAAAAAAAGCTGGGGGGGCATCGATTGATTGATTCGCTTTTTAATATAATCCGTGTTTTACGACGACGCTATTAAATTAAGAGGATTTGGCGAAGACGCGAAGCCCAAGCGATCCCTCTGTATTTCATAAATTCCAGTGCTTTCACTGGGAGGAGGTCTTCATCATCATTATTACGACAAGAGATGCCAAATTCTTCTTTTGTATTGTTCATACTTTATTGAATGCAAGATAACAATCCACTTATCTGACAAACGACAAAGTGAGAGTGTAGCTTTAAAATGATTTACTTTGATCGGTAACTGGCCTGCGCTGTTTCTTGCACCCTCGACTAGAAATAGTGAAGAATGGGGGTGGGTAACTTGATGTAAATAAGGGCGCCAGGGTGAACAAGGTACCCAGCTGATCCGTAATAACCTCGGCGGCGTTCCTAAACCACCTCAGTTTTGCAGGTGATCATTCGCAACAACCACAATTAGGCGAAAGTGACGCCGTGCAACAAAACGAAACCGACTGACGCGGCATAATCGTAAATGAAGTCGGCGCCGACCATTAGCAATTGGACGTAATTCCTAAACGTTTCCAACTTACGCGAAGATTTTGAAACATAACATTTTTTTTTCAAATCTATTATTTTTGCTCAATTTTGTTTCAAGTAAATTCTCGATTGGTTTTTTTACAAAGCGTCCGTCTTTTGTTTCAGCCAACTTTTTTGTCGATTTAAGCGTTCCTGAAGTTTTCCAGCAAAAACCGCGATAATTCACACGCGCAAATGTAAAAGAATTTAATCAAAAGTCACAAATCTTCTCCATAAAATATTTATTTGTGACTTTTGATTAAATTCTTTTATATTCAAGACCCCTGTGGGTCTTTCAATTTTAAATAAATTAATGTTTTCTCACCCAAACCATGGTATTAGATACAGAGAGAGAGAGAGAGACGGAGGGCTTTGCGGGAGTTCAACCACATAGTATGACATTCGGTGAGTGTTGCTTTCGGCTTCGGACTTTGGGTGATGTACGCGACCACACTACTTGTATTACTTAAGGCGCGTACACATCAGCGAACGAAGGCGAAAGAACGGTTACAAACGAATTCGTTCGCTTAATGAGTACGTACAAACGAATGCCATCGAACGCGTCCGTTTGCTTTCGCTTACTGGGCGATACATCAAAGGAAATTAAAGAAGAAATTCGTTCGGCCTATTTGGGTATTTGGGTAATTTGATGTAAATAAAGGCGCCAGGGTGAACAAGGTACCCCAGGCTAAGTGTACAAGTAACGCCATCTCGTGAAAAAATTGAGAAACTAAGATAACAAATATAAACGTCGCAATTGCGAGAAGGAAGACAACATTCTTCAGGGAATTCTGTTTGCCACGAAGTGGCGCTAGTTCAAAATCAAAATTGTATTAAGGTTATGTCCAATTAAAAAACAAAAAGTTGTTAAAATAATATGGATGCTGACATCTGAACTCAATTTTCTTAACCACTGTTCTCTCCGCGCGCGTGATCGCAAAAAAAAAACCGTGCACAGGAAAGTACATTTGGAGTGAAGCTAGTCACAACTCATACGTAGATCAGTCAAGCAGGAAACAGTAGACTCTAATTAGTTCGATATTCAAATCATAGATGGCGAAAGTAGATATCTGAATTTGGAGCTATTACTTTATCCACCAAAGACTGAAAAGATAGCGCTGCCATCTGTTGCAGATTACAAAATTTCAATTAACGAGAAATAACGGTCAACATCCTTTAAGAAAATCCTATTCAATGGGTCATATTATGTTCCCAAAGTTTGACCTTGAAGGATAATTATGTCGTCATCAAATGAACCATATATCCTCTCGTTATTAAACATTTTCTCTCAACTTCCTGCTACTTTATATTTTCGAGAAAAAGGGCTGCTTTCAAACACCCGGTATCTGTACGTGGTGCCATCTGTTGTCTCATGTGTAAAGAGAAATCATTGCCAACTATCTGAACGAAACTCAAACGTTTTCAAATCTCTTATCTCTTCCGCGCAACTTTTATCTATTACGGACCGAAAAGGCAGCGCCGCCTGTCGCAGATTACAAAACTTAATATATACGGGGTGTTCACGGGTAGCCGCTGCAATAACTGTTAACCAACTTTACTTTACCTTACCTTGACCGGGTGACAAATTCTGCGCCGTCTCTTCCACCAGCTGATCCCCTCGGCTAGCAACAGTGAGAAGGGAGTGGGTCTAATATGATGTTAAATTATTAAGGGCGCCAGGGCGGATTTAAAACCCAGCCGCTAGACAGACAACCTCGTCGGTATCCCCGAACCGACTTGATCAGGCAGAAGGCCAAAACAAAAATAGACTCACTGGTACGTGAATGTAGAAATCAAACGCAAAAACTAAAGCTAACAAATTTAAGATTTATTTACACACAAAAGTTCGAACAAATGCAGATTACAACTACAACTACAACAGGACAAGCACGAGGTTAAATTTACTCGACGATAAATTACGATAAGTCTAAAGTTATTTGTTACCTATCTTATTCAGTGACAAACTATCTATGGAGTCTCTGCATTCGACCGAAAATCCGCTCTCCAAAAAAAAGTATGCAATATTTGTGCAACGATATGTAATTTAGTCAAACAATAAAACTCACGAATCTTTTCTGTCAACCACAGTTGGTAACGTCAGGCGAAGCTGTTCTTGTCCGACGTCGCAAATCCGGAACGAACCGGTGGACAAAACTGCCGGGATGGCGGATCGGCGTACCAGATTAGGCGTAGGGAAAATACGCTCGGCCGCGAGGATCGAATCGACTCGGCTCGAATCGAACTCCGGAAATCACGGCAATACGTAAAGCGTGAGTTTGAAGTGGGGCAACCACATGAAGTAGAAGCCAAACGTAAAGGCCTGAATAGAAAGAAGGGAAAACCGTTAGGGTCCAAAATGGCGTCAGACAATTTTACCTGAGATTTGAGGGATGGGGCTGAAAAACTCGCTCGGTGGTCTGAATTCTATTCCGGCAGGGCCGCCGTTTAATTTCTCCTCACTTTCAGAGCAAGAATTTCGTTATCACAATACCACGCGACTATACACCAAGAGAGTGCAATGAAGGCTGAACAAAGGCGCTAACGTAAGGCGGAAGGACGTCATAAGCGGTAGCCAATAGCGTGATTATGACACCAAGAGTTTTGAATAGAGAACCAATACGAACCAGACGTTTCCGGCACAGGTTAACAGTGTTGTCGGATGTTCAGACAACATATACGTACAGGTGATGTTGCCAGCTCGCTACAAATGCGTCGCGTACTCGCTGCGACGAAATTGACCTGTAACAACCTATTATTTTTGCTCTATTTTGTTTCAAGTAAATTCTCGATTGGTTTTTACAAAGCGACAACCTTTCGCTTCAGGCCAACTTTTTTGTAGATTTAAGCGTTCTTGAAGTTTCCCGGCAGCAAAAACCTCGATAATTCACGCACGCGATGTACGCACCGGCACAATTAGGCGGGAAGTAACGCCGTGCAACAAAACGAGGCGGGTGACGCGGGGTAATCGCAGATGAAGTCGGCGCCGATCAGTAACAATCGTTAATTTTCCCACAGACGCGGGCGGATCGATAATTTCGAGCTTGCGCCGCGGTGCTTGGGAAGTCAGGGTTGCCACAGCGAACTTTAAATGGGCCGAAATTCTCAAGTGTTGCCAACTCATTTCGTACGAGATTTTGAAACGTAACAACCTGTTATTTATAAACTGCACGTTTGATACGTACAGTACATTTTTTTACCTACCTACCAGTGAGTGTCTCAACTGAGTAGAGATCAGCGAAGGTGTACATAGATAAAAAGTGCTGGTGTAGATTTTTAATTATTAAAGTTAATTGTTAATGGACAGCAAAGAGCGTAATAAGAAAATATTATTAAAGTCTAAAATGAAGAGTAAATATCCGGATGATATTCCAGAGGAATTGGCGAGTAAAGAACCGCAAAGTAAACTGACGGGGTACCCACCGCGCCGTAGAGCTCCGAGATTAAAAGACGTAGCATGAAATAAGCGTGATTAAAATGCTAACGATTATTATTACTCGGAGCAAGCAGAAGAAGAAGAAGAAGAAGACAAATTTTCCGTCTCGCTTTAATTACGGGTAATTCTATTAAATGACATTTATATCAGACTTAATAAACATATTATCAAAGAATAATTCCGAAGTTGTAATCAGCCCCGCGGAAAATGTTCCTTAATTAAAACGTCCAAATGTTCCACTTCTTCTTCTTCTTCTTATCATCTCGGGACGCGAGATTTAAAATTAAAGTTTGAATCATGAAGTCAGTCGGGAAGTTCCGCGTATAAATAAAAAGTTTTTATTTCGCGCGCTCCATCCCTTCCCCCTTATTGATTTTGATATTAGGTTTATTCATGTCAAAGTCGTTCCGAGTCAAGTGCAAAGCCCGCATTCCCGGCGTCTGGAGAGGTTTTGAGAAAAAGCGCAGCGGCTTTATGAAATGCATCCCGCGCTCGACTATTCTAATGAAAAACGGAAAAAACGAACGTTTTTATTGAACATGACGTTTGCTTTCAGCGCGCGCGCTTCAGGAGGGAAATTTGTAGTGGCGTATAACTTTCAGAGGGTCGGAACTTCATACAGTTCATCAACTTTGATGAACAAGTTTGCCGTATGGCCTCCAATCTACCAAATCTCTCTCTCACACTTCATCTTCGATATACTTACATGAAATACTGAAACATCACGTCGATTCAACACCATTCGTTAACTCGATTCTTTTCGTAATTATTATATTAGGGCCCAGTTGTACGATTTTGGGCTTAATTCTTTGACGTTTGAAATAATTTGACGACTTTTTTCTGGCGGAGAGAGATAACGCTTGTCTTATTGCGACGAAACAAAACGCAACGGAGAAAACATCTCGCAAACTCCAATTTCATATTGTTTCGAGTTTCAATGAAACCATCGGTATATTTTCAGGTGTTGGTTTGGATTAGGCGAGTGTTTATTGTGGGCTATAAAGGACGTGCTCCCGCCCGAACGTTCCCAAAAGGAACGACTAATTCCGTCACTGACTAATCTTTTTTTTTTACAATCAATACAAAGGTGAGCAGTTCGTGACGATGATAAATTTATTCACGGGATGTTGCAGGTACCTAGCCTGACTTGAATGTGAGGTGGCTTTGCTTCGGGCAATAAACATTGGTTTGCATACATTTGCGGATCCCCTGATTGTGAACTATGGGAGGATCGTGCCTTTCGTTCGTTTGTTACCTGCCTGAATGTGAATGTGAATGTGAATGCAAGAATCTCTTCCCTTATTATCCGCGCTCGCGGGGGTGGGGGGACCATATTTCACTCTTCTTATTTCAGTCGAAACACAATTTCCAATTTGTTAAAGCGCGCAGTAAAAACGGGGCATTAAACCAAAAGGAACATAATAGATTCGTTCCCGATAACACCCGACCATAATTCACATGGCTACATCACACAGAACTTTTAATGGGCCGTGGGGGTGGGGGGGTAATAAAAAATCTTGCACATAAAACAGTATAATTAAGTAGTAATAAAATCGTGCTTGAAGAAATAATACGTCGAGTGGGCGGGTGGTGAAGGGGTAGGTAAAATAACAAGTTCGAAATGAAACAAATTGCGTAATTAAATTTTCCCCGCGACAGGAGCAAACTTTGTGAGCTCCTCTTTCTGCTCTGCTCTGCTCTGCTAAAAAGGGATTAGGATCGGACAAACCAAAAACACTCCCGATAACTTTTTTTGCGCCCCCCGCCGCCGTCAACCAACGAATGCGAATGGGGCTTTCATTATCTCCTGTGCGTGAGAACTTCGACGAACCCAGATGTTCAGGTAAACGTTAAACGTAATGCCGGTTAATGCCCGGGGCGGGGGGCAGGATGCTTTAATTAAATGCGTTGCGTAAAAAATCATCCGCGCGCAGAAAAGATAAAGCGCCCCGATAATAAATACCCTTACCTGTATAATGAATGGGGGAACGCAATCGAAAAAGTCGTCTGGAAAGTTTCAAACGATGAGAGTGTTGTAATTGGGAAATTATAATAAAGTCCTGGAAGTTCGTTCGGGAAGAATTACTCACCGTTTTTATAGTTTGCTCGAAACGTCGTTAAAATAATGAGGCGAGTGTTTATATATCGAGTCACATTCGTTTGGGCGTTGCCCCTACGCCATTAACGTCCTGAAACTCTGCCTGAATGACCATACAATACTGAAAATAGAATTTTACTCTTAAAGGTTCACATTTCATAATAACACATCAGCGGAATTTGTTACAAACGGGGCCACGCGCGTACACTAGCGTATACGAATGACGCAAACAGACACAAAGCAGGTGACGAAAAAATGCAACGCTCGAATAGGCAAAAAACGTGTATTTAAAGTGCGGGCCAAAATTGGGAAGGCAGTCGAGCCACCGGATCGACTCAGCATCAGCATCAGCGTCACTGCAGCCACATCATCTGCCACTGCCGTCCTAAGGCCTGCAGGCCACGCTGTTCCAACCCAATCACCCATAGGCTGAGCAAGGACGTGTCGTGCTCCACTCCAGCCAAGGAACGTTGTCACCGAGACCGACCTTGACCAACCACTCCAGTCACGGACCGGCCTCGAGCTTCGCCAGTCTTCCCCGGCTAAGGAAACGTCGCCCGCTGTTCCGTCTTAGACGAATCAACAACCCCAGTCGCCGCGAACGACCCAGGACCGCATCCCCAATTAACGGACAAACCACCCTCAACTAAATTAATTACCTAACGCAATAAAAAGGTATTAATTTTTTTAAATCGTTGTCTTAAAGCTCAACCCTCTGATAAACCTACGCATCCCGAATTAACCCCGAAGGCTAAGGACGCACCGTCGCGAAATAGTGGATGCCTAGCGTGACGTGGCAGCCGCCCTTAGCGCGACATGGTGGAGGCTCTTAGCGTGACAATAGTCTTGAAGCTTGGCTAAAGTCTTCGGAATTTGAGTTCAATTTATCTCAGTTAAACTTCCGAGCAGTTTTGAAACTTAGCCGAGACCTTCGGAATTTGAATTAAGTTAAGCTTTTGAGCACAGTTAAGTTTCTGAGCCTGTAGACTTATTTAAAATCTTTGGAATTTAATTAAAATTGAATTTGATTAAGCGTCTTAGCTTTTCCGCTACTTCCGAGCTTGAACTTGGCTAAAATTTGAGTTTAACTTGTCTGAGCTAATGATATTGTCACGATGAGTAGTGGCTCTCCGCTGGAGAACCTTCACCGTAGTGTCTCCACCATGTCACGATGAGACCGTAGGGTTGCAGGACGTAGCGTAAGAGGAACTTGCAACAGCGACTACAAAAAATATACCTCTTTATTGTCTGGTAAATAAATAATATGGGGTATGCCAGTTCAGGGGTTGGATGCAGCGTCCTGTGTCTGCTGGGGTTCAACAATGGAGTCTGGAGGTTGACCTGGACTATTTTTAAACTGTCGTTAGAAATTGAGGTGAATTAATCATTTATAAAGATAACGAAAAGGATTGGCCCCAGTTTACTGCCTCGAGGTACTCCACTGATTATATTTGCTTCCTCTGAATGATATTTCTTACCTTCTACGGATGCCTAGGCTCTGTGATGCCGGTTTGCCAGAGAAGTCTGGAAGCACTCCAAAGCTTTTCCTCTAAAGCCGTAACGTTCCAATTTATCCAGAGGTAGAGAATGTAGAACGTAGTCGAACGCTTTAGACAGATCCAAGAATACTTCGGCATGGTACGTTTCCTTTTTCTAAAGCCAGCATTCTAGTCTCCACTAAGTGAAAAATTGCGCGTCCACTGATGAACCCATGCTGGGAAGGATCTATAGCATTACACATTCTCTTACACATTAAGGACTCAATTATTTTGGCGAACGTGCTAGGTGATAGAGGACCTACGTTGTGGTTTCCCAGATTCTTTGTTTGGTGCGGTAGTACAAGGAAATAGGCAAGTTGATAATAAAACGCGACAATTAAAATTTAAGTAATTATTTATTGTAATAATTAATTTGATCGGGCAAAAAACTCCGTCTCTCCTCTTCTGTCGAATCAGAGAAATTGAGCGTAAAAAACCCGGATGGTTTGAAATCAAATACGATTAATCAAAAAATTTACGATTTTCAGAAATACAGTGTGACTTTCGTAGTAGTTTTCGACTTCGGGTATCGGCGCGATCTAAATTCCCTCCGATTCACACCGTTGGTCGTATAATGTTATACGGATGTTTGTTGGAGAGCTCTGCTCCTGACTTAGATCAATAATTAATTAAGTTCAAGTTCGAGTTTTAGTACAGCGTCTGTAACTCTGCTAGTATTCAAGACTTGTTCGATCTAATAATAAACCAACGCACAAAGTGTCTCAGTGGGACGACAGTGTACTTAATTAATGACTTAATCAGATGTTTTAGGGCGAAGTATATGATTCCTGCCGCCTTCAGCGACCAATCTGCAGGTAAATCAAAAGCAATCACCCGTTTTTCACGGACTCGTTTTGGAGGTGATGGTGTACCCCATCCTTGTGAATAAACTCGCGGAACTTTTTACAAAAAAAAAAGGAAATTACTACTCCCCCATCTTTTTTAAACCGATTAGGTGTTGTACTCGTTCAATAGCGCCCCATCCGTGAAATAAGGGATGTTTATTGATTATAAAAAGTTTGCTCACCTGAACAAATAATTTGGGAATGGTATTTCATTGGTGCTTTGCAATGAAATTGAATCATAAAATGAGATTAATATTTCCTGTTATTTAAATGAGGCATCCATCCATCTCCTCTGGTAATGGGAGCATCCCTTAACACCCCCCCCCCTCAAAAGAAACAACCTAATAAGGCAATTATTTACGTCTACGGCGAAATAAACATCCATTTCGCCAGTAAATTGATAATCATCGACGGGGATCGTATGCCAAATTACCTGAAAAATTACCCCCCCCCTCATATTGGGTTAACGTCAAATTTATTTGATCGATTTTCAAGAGGCGGGCGACGCAAAATAAACACTCCCCCGGAAAGAACACAAGCGCGTTCGCGAGTTCCATTCAAACACGGCGCGTAATTTGCCGCGCGAACGTTTATTTACAGAGCCATCTGCTAGTTGCGAACTTAAATGGGACAAGTTGGAGGGCAAATATTTAAAGATGGCGCGCGCCAATCGGAAATCTACAGGTACGCGGTTAAGTGTGTGTGCTAGGCAAATCCGCGTTACGTGTGCAAATATTTATTGCGGAATATCTATGGCGGCCTTAAAACTTTTGCTTCGCACTGTGCAACACGTAAAATTCGAAATTAATAATCCGGACGGAGATAAAACGCAATTTAAAGGCGATCCGGTCGCAAGGAAATAAATCGTTAAACATTTAGGTGCAGTTTCGGTACCAAGCTGAAACGAGCAAGTATACAAAAAAGAAAAAACAAAAGAAGATCGATGTTTCTATACGGACCCGAAAAATGCGTAAAGAAATCTTTTTTAAGCTGTACCTGTTATTCCTGAAAGAAACCAGAGACTAGAACGTGCTTTCAAACCGGAGGCGATATTAGGTTGCGATGATAAAATTTCTCATTCTCACTGATTCAGCATTCGGAAATGAATTAGCATCTCCTATCCTTGAACCCGCGACACGTGGATAAAAACGGTGAAAGCAAGACGAGCACGCCATCTCGTGAAAGGCGACTCGCCGCCAGAAGCTCGAATCAACCAGGGGTTTTGCGGGAATATTGCCGACTTTGAAAAAATCCCTCTCTGGTTTTCCAGGGTGGTAGCGAAAGCTTAAATAGCCGCGCCGCGAGAGAAAAACAAGAGTTCCGGGTTCGGAATATTTTGTAACAAATTTTTTTTTCGCTTCTTTTTCATTATTTTTTAATTACGCTACGCGCTGAAAGGTTTACGCTGCTGTTGCGAAGCAAAAGGACCTTCCGTGGACGACACCGAAATAAATAATAATTACCATGTTACGTAGCCGTGTATCGCGTTGCGTGTGCAAATATTTATTGCAGAATATCTATGGCAGCCCTAAAACTTTTGCTTCGCACTGTGCAGCACGTAAAATTCGAAATTAATTTCTGGACGGAGATAAAACGCAATTTAAAGGCGATCCGGTCACAAGGAAATAAATCGTTAAATATTTAGGTACAGTTTCGGTACCAAGCTGAAACGAGCAAGTATACAAAAAAAAAAAAAACAAAAGAAGATCGATGTTTCTATACGGACCCGAAAAATGCGTAAAGAAGTTTTGAAATTGTTTTCTTTTTTAAGCTATACCTGTTATTCCTGAAAGAAACCGGAGACTAGAACGTGCTTTCAAAGCGGAGGCGATATTAGGTTGCGATGATAAAATTTCTCATTCTCACTGATTCAGCATTCGGAAATGAATTAGCATCTCCTATTCTTGAACCCGCGACGCGTGGATAAAAACGGTGAAAGCAAGACGAGCACGCCATCTCGTGAAAGGCGACTCGCCGCCAGAAGCTCGAATCAACCAAGGGTTTTGCGGGAATATTGCCGACTTTGAAAAAATCCTCTGGTTTTCCAGGGTGGTAGCGAAAGCTTAAATAGCCGCGCCGCGAGAGAAAAACAAGAGTTCCGGGTTCGGAATATTTTGTAACAAATTTTTTTTCGCTTCTTTTTCATTATTTTTTAATTACGCTACGCGCTAAAAGGTTTACGCTGCTGTTGCGAAGCAAAAGGACCTTCCGTGGACGACACCGAAATAAATAATAATTACCGTGTTGCGTAGCCGTGTATCGCGTTGCGTGTGCAAATATTTATTGCAGAATATCTATGGCGGCCTTAAAACTTTTGCTTCGCACTGTGCAACACGTAAAATTCGAAATTAATAATCTGGACGGAGATAAAACGCAATTTTAAGGCGATCCGGTCGCAAGGAAATAAATCGTTAATTATTTAGGTGCAGTTTCGGTACCAAGCTGAAACGAGCAAGTATACAAAAAAAAAAAAAACAAAAGAAGATCGATGTTTCTATACGGACCCGAAAAATGCGTAAAGAAATTTTGAAATTGTTTTCTTTTTTAAGCTATACCTGTTATTCCTGAAAGAAACCGGAGACTAGAACGTCCTTTCAAAGCGGAGGCGATATTAGGTTGCGATGATAAAATTTCTCATTCTCACTGATTCAGCATTCTCCTATCCTTGAACCCGCGACACGTGGATAAAAACGGTGAAAGCAAGACGAGTACGCCATCTCGTGAAAGGCGACTCGCCGCCAGAAGCTCGAATCAACCAGGGGTTTTGCGGGAATATTGCCGACTTTGAAAAAATCTCTCTCTGGTTTTCCAGGGTGGTAGCGAAAGCTTAAATAGCCGCGCCGCGAGATTTTTCGCTTCTTTTTCATTATTTTTTAATTACGCTACGCGCTAAAAGGTTTACGCTGCTGTTGCGAAGCAAAAGGTCCTTCCGTGGACGACACCGAAATAAATAAGAATTACCGTGTTACGTAGCCGTGTATCGCGTTGCGTGTGCAAATATTTATTGCAGAATATCTATGGCAGCCCTAAAACTTTTGCTTCGTACTGTGCAGCACGTAAAATTCGAAATTAATTTCTGGACGGACATAAAACGCAATTTAAAAGCGATCGGTCGCAAGGAAATAAATCGTTAAATATTTAGGTGCAGTTTCGGTACCAAGCTGAAACGAGCAAGTATACAAAAAAAAAAAACAAAAGATCGATGTTTCTATACGGACCCGAAAAATGCGTAAAGAAATTTTGAAATTGTTTTCTTTTTTAAGCTATACCTGTTATTCCTGAAAGAAACCAGAGACTAGAACGTGCTTTCAAACCGGAGGCGATATTAGGTTGCGATGATAAAATTTCTCATTCTCCCCGATTCAGCATTCGGAAATGAATTAGCATCTCATATCCTTGAACCCGCGACGCGTGGATAAGAACGGTGAAAGCAAGACGAGCACGCCATCTCGTGAAAGGCGACTCGCCCCCAGAAGCTCGAATCAACCAGGGGTTTTGCGGGAATATAGCTGACTTTGAAAAAATCTCTCTCTGGTTTTCCAGGGTGGTAGCGAAAGCTTAAATAGCCGCGCCGCGAGAGAAAAACAAGAGTTCCGGGTTCGGAATATTTTGTAACAAATTTTTTTTTCGCTTCTTTTTCATTATTTTTTAATTACGCTACGCGCTAAAAGGTTTACGCTGCTGTTGCGATGCAAAAGGACCTTCCGTGGACGACACCGAAATAAATAATAATTACCGTGTTACGTAGCCGTGTATCGCGTTGCGTGTGCAAATATTTATTGCAGAATATCTATGGCAGCCCTAAAACTTTTGCTTCGCACTGTGCAGCACGTAAAATTCGAAATTAATTTCTGGACGGAGATAAAACGCAATTTAAAGGCGATCGGTCGCAAGGAAATAAATCGTTAAATATTTAGGTGCAGTTTCGGCACCGAGGATAAAGAAGGAAAGGAAAATAATCCTGCGAGAGAGCTGGGGGCAAGCGGCAAAACCATCAAAAGCAAGAAAAATAATGTTTTAACTATCCTTATCGTGCGCTTGCTCCTTCATCTCGAATTCCTCCTTTAAGCGAGGACGTTTTCTTTCTTTCTTTCCTCCGCGAGAACGTAACGACGAACATGATCCTTCTGCTTTTGAATTTATCGAATTACCAGGGCAGCACAGTTTCTCCTCTTCCTCCTCCTCCTCCTCCTCTCGCGTGCTCTTTTTATTAAAAAGAAAAAAAAAAAGCTTAAAAGCGCGCAGCCCCGAAAAACGAATTCATTCCCTCGTCCGTCTTAATTGGCTTTTTTACTTAAGCATTTGTGTTTCAAAGGGACGAGTTTGGGCCTTTGTTTATTGCGATCGCGTTTATTTAAAATTACTTCTTGGGGGCGAGCAAAAAATTTGCCGAAAGTGAAAAGGTCGTTGGAGAAATTAAATTAATTAACTTGCACTGGGGGCATCCAGATTTGTGAATAATTCCATCATGACAGAGTTAGTTCTGGGGCCTCGACAATGTACCTACAAGTGGTTTGCCATCAACATTGTCGTTCGATGTACCCCCCCCCCCCGCCCCCCGCCCCCAAAACACAGCAGGGTTAATTACGATTGACAAGCAAGAACATGTTCAAACTTGCAGAAACCGCCGAGTATTGATTGACGTTTCGTTTTGGGCATCTTCAGAGCCACTCAGCTCCGGTTTCTCGATCACATTTTAACTTTAATCTTCAGTTTATACCCATTGTAATAAACTGTGATTGAAAAACTGGGCCTGACTCGTATTCAATTCAAGCAACGATTTGATTTGAAATTTAAAAGAAAGTAATATATAGGGTGTCCCGTGCTTGGATGTTTTAACGACCGCAATGTACGAGCTGATTAATCAGCGTCGCCGATTTTTGTTCTTTTTTTCTTCGGGGCGAGTTCACATCTGCAGCAGCGGCGGCAGCCCGTTCAATAAATTAACGGTCTTTTGAAACGTCCCGTTCGTATGTGTATAGGAGCGAACGGATTCGCTGCGATAAATCAGCGTCGTCAATGCGTGCGGTAGGTCAATGATTTATAAATTATACCTGGTCGCGTGGGTGGCTTCTCGGTTCACTTCCTCCTGGTAGGAAATGAAAAGTGGAAATAAAAAGCAGCAGCACAAGTTCGTATTGCCCCCCCGCCCCCCGCCTGACGTCGCCGTCGCCGTGATTAATTAAAAGTTTAACTTCCCCCGGCCGAGCGATTGATTAATAACTTATTGTTTTCGTCCGACTAAATAGGGGTTTTATTAACCCCGGTGTTTATGTACTCTGGTCGTAATTAATTGCTTCTTCAAGGGCAGCCCGCAGCATGTCTTCTAAAATTTTATTAACACCCGTCATGGATAGTAAGAGCAAAACGGGTGTCCGAGTAACAAATGGGCCCATATTTCAAGAGCGGCTTCTTTTAAAATTTAATTTCGGATGGGATTTCCTCAGGAACGAAACATAAAAGGCACACGTACAGGGCGTAATCGAATATGTTTCAGGTATTACGTAATCATCATCACATAATTCTGCAAATATAAGAAACTGAGAGAAATAAGAACGCTTCATCCTTTGTTTAAAAACTTCTACTCATTCGGTCGGCGATTAAAATTTAATTTCGGATTTCCTCAAGAACGAAACATAAAAGGCACACGTACAGGGTGCAATCGAATATGTTTCGCGTATTAATCATCACATAATTCTGCAAATATCAATGGTCTAACTCTAAGAAATAGGAAACTGACCTATCCTTTAAAAACCTCTGCTCATTCGGTCGGCGGTTTTTATGAACACGTCGTAAAACAATAAAGCTCCAGCACAATTCGAAATACAGAATTCGGATGATAAATGAAATGATGAAATCATAAATGAGATCTACGGCAGAAATGTATTGTCACCGAATTTAAATTTAAATTGACTTGCCTCTTACTTACACCGACAGGTGACAAGCTTCTGCTGACTAAACGTATCACCTGTTCCCCGGTCTAACAACAGTGAAAAATGGGGCGGGTTAATCAAGATGGTAAAAATTATTAAAGGGGGCCAGAAGACTGCTTTCCAGCTAAAACGTAATCGACCAGTCGACGTCTTCAATCGACCAGATCGGGCAGAAATAAATCAACAATAAATAGAGGCGAGACTTTACTCACTGGTGTGCGCGAACGCAGATATTAAACTCGACGTTTTTAGCTCTGTTCCAACCACGCTTTCTGACCGTTCAAAAAACCGTCATGTCATAATCAGTTGCCCAACGAAATAATGATCGATGTTGACAACTTTGTCGATTATAAAACTTTGATGAGTGCATGCTTGTGACGGTTTCGAAACGGTCACAAAGCGTGCTTGGAACAGACCTAATGTTAACGCAACTGAGGTTTTATTAAACAATTCGAAACAAACAACACTTTACATAATTACAAGTGGCCGGCTTAATTTATACTAAAATTAGCTACGGTACACGCAGCGCAACACGTAATTCGAAATTCTTCCTCGCGATTCGACTATTCGCGAGAAATGACTAAAAGATAAACCGATCGATCCGCAAAATTAAAGTTAAAGGAATACCTAACCTTTTGACAGCGCGTCCAGTCATGCGGCAGGGTCAACGTTACCAACCGGAGCACGGTGGCCGGTGGGTAATTACGACGCCCTCTGGGCAATCTGGATCAAACTGGATCAGCTGGGATCGTCAAGATGGCTGGTCAGGTTTCCACGATCGGGCCACGGTACATTCACAGGGCAGAAGCGCCACCGGAGAACTAGGCCTAGAAGCCTGGACTAAAAGCCTGCGCCAGAAAACTGCTCCCAAACTGAAAAGCCTGAATGATTTCGTTAGCAGCCATTTTGATACACGCCATTCCACTTTTTACATTACCTGGGAGCTAATAAGTTCCCAGGCTTGAAATTGGAGTTAAAATTACCCTCGATGGTGTCACGAAATCTCCCGGCACAGCCGCAAATGAATTACTCCTCCCGAAGAGCAAGAACTCCGATAATTTTATTATGCACGTAAAACACGTCTGCCTTGTAACACGCTTCGAACAAGAAAGGACCTCAACGAGGCGAAATTGTGGCTAGGATACGAAACCGAAGACAGTCACGTGGTGCGTCATCCACCAATAAACTTCGAAGAAGCAAAGTACAGGGTACAGGCTTGCTAACTATCGAAAGCGGGCCAGATATCGTCTAGATTCCGCGTTTTCTTTGGCGGGAAATTTGAAACGTAACGGTACAATAATAATAATAAATTAAGGGGTGACGAGTTCGGCGTGCTTTTATTTTCTAAAAATAATTTATTAACGAAAAATTTTCCCTAAAACGACGGTGCGCCCCTGATTACGAAATAAATACGGTCTCAAAACGTACTTTTATTTTTACTTCTTGAAAGTTTTCTTTTTTTATTTCATTTGCCATTAAAAAAAAAAACTTGCGCTGAATTTTGAAATTGTATTTTTTCGCTGGCTTGATTGATATCATTCTAGACAAAAACAATTGCAATCCTAAAACTTCTTACTGCACGATCGTCTTTCGTTTGTTTTTACATTTTCTTTTACCGCGTGCGACTGCACTTTTCTTTAAATTTTCTCACGTTGAATTTTATTTTTGACGTTTGCTTGTTTTATTGGGCGATTAAATGTTTGTGTTTTCTTAAAAAAAAAGAACGCTGAAATACGAAAATAAATGCAAATAGCAAACAGTAAACAAAACAAAAAACCCAATCAAGGCCGATGGAAAAACAAAAGAAGAAATCAAAATAATTCGACAGGAAAAAGAGCTAAAACAAACAACGTCGAACTATAACAGAAAAAATGAACCAAAAACAAAAGAAAATCGATGTTTCAGAAGCTCGAAATTAAAAAAAAAAACGACGAAATACAAAGGAAAAAGTGAACGAAAAACAAGAGGCCAAAAGTACAACAAACAACGTCGAAATGTAACAGAAATGAACAAAAAGAAAAAACAAAACGAAAAAAGGCACACGTTTCAAGAGCGGAGAAACAAAAGAAGCTCGAAATGAAAAGACGAAAGACAAAATACCAAAAATAGAAAAAGAAGAAAAACAAAAAACCATCAGGGCGGATAAATCAGAAACCAAAATAGCTCGAAAAAAAAAAGAATTGAAGCGAACGAGTATACAAAAAAACAAAAAACAAAAGAAGATCGATTTTAAGCTATACCTGTTATTCCTGAAAGAAACCAGAGACTAGAACGTGCTTTCAAACCGGAGGCGATATTAGGTTGCGATGATGAAACTTCTCATTCTCACTGATTCAGCATTCGGAAATGAATTAGCATCTCCTATCCTTGAACCCGCGACGCGTGGATAAAAACGGTGAAAGCAAGACGAGGACGCCATCTCGTGAAAGGCGACTCGCCGCCAGAAGCTCGGATCAACCAAGGGTTTTGCGGGAATATTGCTGACTTTGAAAAAATTCCCAGGGTGGTAGCGAAAGCTTAAATAGCCGCCGCGAGAGAAAAACAATAGTTCCGGGTTCCTTAAACTTTGAGAATTGCGCAACTCTACCCAGGTAAGGGTTAAAGTTGAACCCTGTATAGTACTACGGCGAAATAAACATCCATTTCGTCAGTAAATTGATAATCATCGACGGGGACCTCCCGATCGTATGCCAAATTACCTGAAAAATTACCCCCCCCCTCCATATTGGGTTAACGTCAAATTTATTTGATCGATTTTCAAGAGGCAGGCGACGCAAAATAAACACTCCCCCGGAAAGAACACAAGCGCGTTCGCGAGTTCCATTCAAACACGGCGCGTAATTTGCCGCGCGAACGTTTATTTACAGAGCCATCTGCTAGTTGCGAACTTAAATGGGACAAGTTGGAGGGCAAATATTTAAAGATGGCGCGCGCGAATCGGAAATCTACAGGTACGCGGTTAAGTGTGTGTGTGCTAGGCAAATCCGCGTTACGTGTGCAAATATTTATTGCGGAATATCTATGGCGGCCTTAAAACTTTTGCTTCGCACTGTGCAACACGTAAAATTCGAAATTGATAATCTGGACGGAGATAAAACGCAATTTGAAGGCGATCCGGTCGCAAGGAAATAAATCGTTAAATATTTAGGTGCAGTTTCGGTACCAAGCTGAAACGAGCAAGTATACAAAAAAAAAAAAAAAACAAAAGAAGATCGATGTTTCTATGTGGACCCGAAAAATGCGTAAAGAAATTTTGAAATTGTTTTCTTTTTTAAGCTATACCTGTTATTCCTGAAAGAAACCAGAGACAAGAACGTGCTTTCAAACCGGATGCGATATTAGATTGCGATGATAAAATTTCTCATTCTCACTGATTCAGCATTCGGAAATGAATTAGCATCTCCTATCCTTGAGCCCGCGACGCCTGGATAAAAACGGTGAAAGCAAGACGAGCACGCCATCTCGTGAAAGGCGACTCGCCGCCAGAAGCTCGAATCAACCAGGGGTTTTGCGGGAATATTGCTGACTTTGAAGAAATTCCCAGGGTGGTAGCGAAAGCTTAAATAGCCGCCGCGAGAGAAAAACAAGAGTTCCGGGTTCCTTAAGCTTTGAGAATTGCGCAACTCCACCCAGGTAAGGGTTAAAGTTAAACCCTGTATAGTAATGGAAACGATTATTTTTTTTCGCTTCTTCATCATCATTTTTTAAATTACGCCGCGCGCTAAAAGGTTTACGCTGCTGTTGCGAAGCAAGAGGACCTTCCGTGGACGACACCAAAATAAATAATGATTACCGTGTTACGTAGCCGTGTATCGCGCAAGGGGGGGGGGGTCGAAGTATATTTAATCTTAATTAAATTGTAACGCTTTAATTCGCGAGAGACAAGTGCACAATTTCGCCGCGCCGCGCCGCAGCATTTGAAATTCAGGCGAGAATCTGCATGCGCCAAAGACAATGCGGAAAAGTGCGGGGGCACACCAATAAGCGGTAGCCTGGCCAGATTTATCTACAACGATGCAAAATCCGAACACGACGAAAGTAGGCATAAAACCGTACGAACTTCATCGTTCATTGTATAATACGTGACGTCAAAATAATAATTCTTTTTTATGCAAATCAATAAGTTTCTTTTGCTCCCTTGCTGATGCCGTCTTTGCTTGTACCAGTCTCGGTGAATACTTTCTTTCGTTCGCCGGTGATATATATATATTCATCGAAGCTGCGCATAAAATATTTACGTTCCGTTTTTTTTTGTGCCCGGGGTTTGTGCGGGCCTACTCGAAGAGCGCGCGCGGCCATTGTTATATATGGCAGCCGTTTTTACGATAAGGATATTTTTTTTTTTGATTTATTTTATCGCATGATACGTTAATGTCATCTCTTATTTACTTCGCCCCATTTTTTATACGCGGCCGGAAGGGGGTGGGGGCCGACCTCTCTGTCACTGATTGAATTTAAAAAAATAAAATGGATCACGCGGATTTCGTGTTTGGTTAAATACAGACAGGTGACTATTTAAATAAGAAATGATCGCGTTCATTAACTTTCACCGTTTTTGTAATGTGTTTTTACAATAATTAAACGTTGTTCGTTTGAATACTTCCCCATATTCTTAAATCGCGTGGTCTGTACGTGACAACTGTCAAAAAAAAATCGCCGTACAACTCGTATTAACAAAATGGCGGCAAATTTAAATCCGGCGCTCTTGTTGGGACACCCTTTACAATAGGTTACAATTTGTATCTTTAATGGATTCCAGCCAGCAGAAACTAGATTTCCATTGATTTATTTATGCAGTACGTCCTGGGGTTTGGAAATTAATTAGTCCGTAATCATCAAAAAGCCATTAAGTGATCACCTGCTAGTTTCGAATTGTCTTTCGTCGTTTGCCGAGATACTGTTTCTAACAACAGTAATTTATACTTAATTACCGTTAAACAGCGTGAGGTAACAGTAGTTCGCTCCGACTTTGTGCTTTAATTGCTCGGCTTGGACATTAACAATTAGCAATAATTTTCTTTATTTCGTTAAAAAAGAAATTTTTTTGTTGCATTAATTTTTCGTGTCACAGTTTCTTTTTTTTTGTCGAACTATTTTGGTTTCTTCTTGTAATTTCTTCTCGGCCTTGAATTCACTTTTTGTTTTTCGTTCAACTCTTTCTTCGCATTTCGTCGTTTTTTATTTCGAGCTTTCTCTATCCCTTCGCTTTAGAAACATCGATCTTCTTTTGTTTTTTGTCTTTTTTTTAATTTTTTCTTTTTTTGATGCATTGGATTCTTTGCGTTCAGTTTTTTTTCTTGTTGAACCGGCCGTGATTTTCGTAATAAAAAATTATTGCAAGTCGAGCTACTTTTCTGCTGGCGAGGCCCCAAATAGGGTCGAAACGGTTGGTTGTCCATTGCAATCAGAACCGACTTGCAACAGCAACAAGTTCTTAAGTACCTAAATTTTCAAACGTGTCGCAAAAGCATTATTAGGCCGTCTTGGCTCTTGTACTCCATTTACAACTAATTACTTTTCTCCAATTCTTTTTGCCAATCCAAATCTTGAATTAGTCCTTTCGGTGCAAAATTGTTGGATGCAAGTCGGCAGGATCGCAGTGGGGCCCCCGAGCATCCTGCCGACTTGCATCCAACAATTTTGCTTGTTTGCGATGACACGCTTTGTCCGCATCGACCGCCATCTCGTGCGTGTTAGCTCATGGGGCAGCAGTATTGTTGCCGTTTGCTTTCACGACACGATGTATAAGTCGGAAAATAGTTTCAAGGCTGTAACGAAGTAGCATCTCCGTTACGATTTATTTAGAGTTTTCTTTGTTTTATTAGTTAAGTTATTTAGTCTGTATACTTAGGATGCCTCGCGCAGATTCATAAAAGTACAAATCAGAGTGGGAGTACTGAAAGGAGTAGGGCTCCCCCTCCACGCGCTCGCCTATAAAAGCGCGCTGCGAGCACGCAGGAGTTAGTCGCTCACCGGCTCATCTTCCCGACGGTGTTCCGACTCTAACACGCTGGGTAACCTGTGCTACGATCGTGTTATTTCCAACCGCTCCTCCTGTTTATCCTGACCTTTCCCTTACCGAGTGCGGGCATCTCGCACTTCCTGATCCTAGAGCGGGAGTCTCGCTCTCTCTCTTACCTAGTGTGGGCGTCTCACACATCCTGATCCTAGAGTGGGTGTCTCACTCTCTCTTTCCGAGTGCGGGCGTCTCGCACTTCCTGATCCTAGAGCGGGAGTCTCGCTCTCTTTTACCTAGTGTGGGCGTCTCACACATCCTTATCCTAGAGTGGATGTCTCACTCTCTCTTACCGAGTGCGGGCGTCTCGCACTTCCTGATCCTGGAGCGGGAGTCTCGCTCTCTCTTACCTAGTGTGGGCGTCTCACACATCCTGATCCCAGAGTGGGAGTCTCACTCTTTCTTACCTGTTCCGACCCTAGGAGCGGAAACCAGAACGTATGCACAGTTTGCATGGTGTTTAGTAGTCGTTTTATGTCCTTAAGACACACCGTATTTTACCGTTGAATAGTGTCCTTAAGGCACGCCGTATCTTACCGTTATTTAATGTCCACGAGACACACCGTATATTACCGTTGTCCACGAGACACACCGTATATTACCGTTACCGAAAATACCGTCCGAGAGTTTAACATTTCGTTTACCAGTCCGTGAGTTTTACCTGAGTTAAAACATTCCAATTTGTGGATACGTGTATATATGAACTGTTTTGTAACTAAAACTGTATTTGCTAAGTGATCGACGCTTTTATTTCTGAACCTGGACTCCGACGAGCAAACCCGAACCGCCGTCAAACAGAGCAACGATCAGCAACTACAAACCAACCCGAAGATTGACGGACCGTTACAAGGCAGTCAAGTTAAAAGTAAACTTGGTGACAGCAACAAATAATTGATTTAAGGACGATTTCTCTTGAATTTCAAACAAAAGGCTCTCATAAAAGATAGTTTTTGAAAGAATTGAATTGAAACCCATCGGTAACACCATTTTGGCATCTTCTTAAAGACAGAGGATGTGTATTTGAGCATCAACACCGCATTCATCGGGGGTGGGATGGTGATACTCTGACTCGCCATCGAAATGACTTTACTCTATATCGATTTCATATACTTTAACCTCCTCGGTATGGGGCAAGCGGTAATCAAATTTTGACCAGTGTATTTTGAGTATAAGAAGATGTAGGAACTTTCGTAAAGAATAAATTTTTACTGTGAAATCAATAACATTCTGCCGGGGTCACTGTTCCTGGTAGCTTCATCAAGGTTTTTAACGATGATGCTATTGATGAACTATTTTTGAGTCCGTGCTCTCGAAAGGATGTATAAACGATGTTGTTGTAATAAAGTAATCGATTTAAGGACGATTTCTCTTGAATTTTAAACAAAAGGCTCTCGTAAAAGGTAGTTTCTGAAATAACTGGCGCATATACTCTGCGAAAAACGTGCGTGCTCGATCGGTAACACCATTTTGGCATCTTTTTAGACATAGGGGAAGTGTATTTAAGCGGCAAGACCGCATACATTGGGGGTGTGATGGTGATACTCTGGCTCGTCATTGAAATAATGACTCCGGTAAAAAATAACTCTCGTTGTATACAGTTTCGTATGTGGTTAATAAAACTACATTGTTTTAGGAGAAGGGAACTCACATTTCAATGGTACGACTAGATGTCGCTACTTTTTTTGGCCGGTATACTTGACTGCCAATGGGAAAAGGAAATTCTGTTTATTTTATGAAAGTTAAACAAAACGTACGCTTGATTTTTTTTACAAATGAATTTCTCGAGTAGTTGTAGGGTTCAGTTTAGAAAGCTCGACACGAGAGCTTATGCAATCTGTGTATGATTCATCGCGTAGATAGGAAGCCGGACTTTTGCGGACTTTTTGCCTAGGCGGACTGTTTGATGGTAGATGTTATATTCGAGGTCGCGCGTTGGCGACGTTCTAATTTCCCTGTTAATTAAAAATAGAACGCAAATTACGTTCGACGTACGCTTAAGGGTGGCGAAAATACGTGGGACACTCTGTATGGATCGCAGTGGGGCCCCCGACTTGAATCCAACAATTTTGCTTGTTTGCGATGATACGCTTTGTCTGCATCGACCGCCATCTCGTGCGTGTTAGCTCATGGGGCAGCAGTATTGTTGCTATTTGCTTTTACAACACGATGTATAGGTCGGAAAATAGCTGTAATTGGAATTTGTTTCCATATTAATATGCAGAGCAATGTTTCATATTAAAATAAAATCACGGTATAACGTTCGTCATCATAAGATAAGTTTTTTTTTTTAATTCAAAGTAAAATACGTACATTTTTCTACAAATAAAACTATCTTGTTCTATGATAATCCATTTATAGCCTAGAAATTTATCTACTACATATTTTTTTACACCTTTCTCTTTTCTAGTACATTTTGAAGTAAGGTTAATGCAATAGGCTTTTGCATTTGCGCGCCAATAAATGATTCATCTTTAAATCGTTCGATTGATTACCGCCTGAGTTTGTCTCACATAATTTTAGGTGAAAAGTCGCAAGCTAAACTGTTACAAAAATTATCGTGATGATTTGGAAGTTTATAATTTTTGACGGCTAATAATAATTCCCTACTTTCGATAATACTAAAAACTCGATTTGATTATCGTAATTTTTTAACAATAAATTAATTCAGGCAATAAATAATTAATGTGCTCGGTTAAGTTTTCATTGCCACAAGTAGGTACAGCCGTGCGCAGCTTAAGTGCTCCGATTTGACAATTCTGTGAGCCTTGGACTACAAGGTTTTAAGTGTGAGGTTTGCGTGCTGCATGCGTATGAGCGTACAAGTTTGTTGCATTCCTAAAATTATTTAGTAGTTGTAAGGTGGGCCTAAAATCTAAAGCTAAGTGCACACTGGAACGGGGGAACTTTTGGTTGCTGTGTCCTTGAAAAAGTCACCGGTAGTGTCCGAAAGTCTCTTTAAGTTCCTTCACGTTTCCGTTTCCAGTAGCAAAAGTTACTGTTTGTTGCCTGTTTTCATTCGGAGCGGTAAATATCAAAGGAAAATGGGAAACAAGCAGCGACATGCAAGAACAAAAAAGGAAGTTCCTTCAGTGTGTACATCTCGTCACCAGTTTCGGTAACGGCTTGCAGCCAATCAACAATTTTTGAAAATAACCCTCACGATATCAGTTTACAATCTTATCTACGCAACATATAAAAAAATTGCGATGGAACCCCTCTTAGTTTTTTTTTAGTTAAATTTCAAACTCATGCGAACAGCGAGCGTGCGTTCTTTAACAAAACGTCTATGGCTGGGTAGTTGACGTGAAAATTTTTGAAAATAACCACCACGATATCAATTTACAATCATTTCTACGCAACATATAAAAAAATTGCGATGGAACCCCTCCTAGTTTTTTTTTTTAATTAAATTTCAAACTCATGCGAACAGCGAGCGTGCGTTCTTTAACAAAACGTCTATGGCTGGGTAGTTGACGTGAAAATTTTTGAAAATAACCACCACGATATCAATTTACAATCATTTCTACGCAACATATAAAAAAATTGCGATGGAACCCCTCTTAGTTTCTTTTTAGTTAAATTTCAAACTCATGCGAACAGCGAGCGTGCGTTCTTTAACAAAACGTCTATGACTGGGTAGTTGACGCGAAAATTTTTGAAAATAACCCCCACGATATCAATTTACAATCATATCTACGCAACATATAAAAAAATTGCGATGGAACCCCTCCTAGTTTTTTTTTAATTAAATTTCAAACTCATGCGAACTTCACGTCGGTTCATTTGTCGCCATCTACTGGTACACGCATACATAACCTAAGACTAGAGAGATCTTTTCAGTATTATTAACTAATCATTGAATGGTAATTAACGACATTCTAAGACAGCTGATGTGGTACGCTCGCGGTAATTAATTTGCATCTATTATTGTAAATGTGTGCGCATTCTTTGAATTCCTCGTTCATTCATCCTTCGGCTTCACTCCCGACGTTTTTTTTTCGCGATTCGTTTCGCATCGTAAATAGAAACAATGCACTGTGATTCTGGGAAGTATTTACCTGCACAAATTTAGCGCATTTCGCATACTTAAATATACTTTGTATGCTTTACACAAAGAAAGAAGCGAAACCTTCAAAAAAAAAGTGTTACGCTTTGTTTAAGTCGTCCACCACTGTACCGCATGTGGCGCCCTCTATCCTCTGCATCAATGTTAAGTAAGTAGGCAGTATTATTAATCGTTCCAAAAAAAAAAACCTAAATGTCAATTTATAATACATCAAAAATTTTAAAGACTTATTGAAAAGAAAATTAAAATTTTATCTTGAACTCTTCATTATCATCAACTTTTGGGCCAAGATAAGAAAAAATAATGAAATGAAAACGAAATGAAAACAAATGACGATCGCAGTAAATAAATGACGGTTTATTTAAAAAGAAAATCACCAGATTTAACCAGAAACATGAAGATCGTTATTTCTTAAGTTGGTTCCTCCCAAACAGTTTATTTTTTTTTTTTTTATTTATTAATCCACCGAATTGTGCTGTAAAATTGATTGTCTTTTTTTGTTTTTATTATTATTATTTAAACTTAATTATTTTGTATTTTTTTAAATTCTATTATTTCTTTGCTTCCCTATCGTTCTTTTCATTTTTAAAAACTGTATTTATTAATGTATTAAATTGTGTCGTAAAGTCTTTTGGTTTTTATTATTATTATTTAATTTTATTACTTATTTTTCGGATTCCTTGTTATTTTGTTTGCTTTGTTTTGTCATCGTTCTTTTCAAATTGTTTTAGTTTGTTAATGAAAAAAGAAATCGCGATTTAACCAGAAGCATGAAAATCGTTATTGCTTCGTTTTGGTTTCTTTTCTTTAAATAAAATAGAAAATAACGAAATGAAAACTGAATACGAAACAAAGTCAAAATCAAAAGAGTTTTAACGCCATGCGCCAAAGAAGATAGAAGAATAACAATTTTTTTTTTAAAGTTCCATAATTCCATTCACGAAAGTGTTAGAGCATTTTAAAAGGCGTGGCGCCCTCTATCCTCTACATCAAAATTAAGGAGGCAATCTTATTATTTTTCGTTCCAAAAAAAAAAACACTAAATTTATCAAAAACTTGAAGAAAATTAAAGTTTTGTCTTTAATGATATTGATTATCAATTGTTGGACTAAGTGTCACCAATTTTAATTTTAAATGACTTGCCTCGTATCTCCCTTGACAGATGACAAGCTCTGCTGACTAACGTGTCAGCTGTTCCCCTCGACTAGCAATCAGTGAAGATGGGGGTGAGTTAACTACAACAAAAAAAAAACAACGAAAGGGTGCCAGGTCAGACTTGAATAAACAAACTGAACGTAAACGATCTTGTCGACGTCTCCGAATCGACTAAATCGGCAGAAAATTAAAAGTAAACAGAGACTTATTTAACTCACTGGTACGTTAAGGAGTAAACACAAACGCAATAGTAAAAGTTAATAAATTTAAGCTTCGAGCGAATGCAGGTTATCACACACACTAGGTGATACAGGTGCCTGTTTACAATAAACAAAATTCAAACGTAAGTAAAATGCGGACAAATTTCGGTTGTCAATTTATTTATTTAATGACAACGAAAACTACTCTTTTAAATTACATCAACCGCATTCCTTTTACCTGGGTTTTGAAGTATTCCAGGCTTGGTACGGGGCTTAAAATACCCCAAACTCGTTCGGCGGTGTAGTCAGGAATTCCGGCGGCGCCGTAGATGAATTCTCCTCTCATGACACGTCAACACCTTACGTTGGCCGAACGTAGAATGAGACGGCAACGCGAATCTAAGATGGTGGGGCGGGGAAGGAGTACAAGGTTGCCAAACGTACCGAAACGCGGCTTAGACGTCGCTTTGTTGCCACGTTTTCTTAGCGGCAAGTTCAAACGTAACGTAAGGTCTGACTTTACAATCGTCGGGTAAGCGTTATTCTTAGAATAACGTGACGTAGGTGTGTCGTAGATATGGAGGAACGATATTCAACGAACAGTTATTCCGTCCTTATTCCACGATTGTAAAACAGGGCCTAAGTGACTTTACCCAAATAGGAGGAGGAATCCACTTACTCCCATTACTTTTGTGTCCCTAAACTTTTGGACCACCTTGTACCTTGCATCTCGGAGATAATCTACACAACGTGGAAAAAACGAGGGAAATGGGAACAAGCGATGGAACCTCGCCTCACCAGTTCGCTGAAAAGTGTTTTAAATGTAGGTTGAATGAATAGATCCACAATTGGGTTGCGAACGATATCAAGTGTGACATCCATTTCAGTGCTACCTGCAGAGGTCCAGGAAGCAACAAATAAAACGTGAAACGTGGACAACGAATCTTTCAAATATAGTGCAATAGTATTATGTAAAAAGATTATTGCGTTTGCAATTAGCCGTTCGACTAATAAAAGAAAATTTAAAATTATTTTGTTGCTGTCAGGTAATCTAATTACTTTCGTGTGCAAAGAAGGTATACTAACGTTTCCCTCACAGGGAATTTAATATGTTCATCGTAGATGTTGAAAATCTAGAGAAATTCATTCGTCTTGCCTTCAGAGATAGCACAAATTTTGTTGTCTAACGATTGTACCCTTAAACTATCCTTCAGTTCCCTTTCGTTAAAAACATGTGGACAACATAATTTAAATTTTTAAAAATTTTTCAATAAATAACGGTCTGATTCAAATTCAAATGCAAAAGACTTGTAGGTAATACAGTACTTATTATTATCGACTCTGTGTTTAGTGTTTCTCTGCTCATCCACCGGGAGCGCTAGTTTTAATATTCCATCTTTTTCTACACACTTTCTTTTCTATCTTTGGTTGTTCTGTGACTCTAATACGCTCCAGATACATCCGACGTATAATTTTCGAACAGAGCAACTACATATCACGATGACAGATGACAAGAAACGTTGATAGACGTCAAGAAACGTCAAAATGACAAAACGTAACAAAGCAACGATGACATGACATTGCCTGACGTTTTTCGCTTTGACGTTTCTCAACGTCTGGCATTTTGATGTTTCCAACATGTGTCATTTTGACGTTTCTTAACGCCTGTCGTCTTGACATTTGTTGTCATCTCTCATCGTGATATGATTTGTTGGTCGCTAAGCAACGTGTGAGTCTCCACAGTAATTTATGATTCAACAATAAAAATAAATAAAATAAGAAATATTAGGTCAAAAAGTAAACGCAGGATGTCGCGATTGAAACATTTTAATAAAAATAAAATAAATTACTTACAGGTAAATTGTTAAGAAAAAAACAAATGACTGCCGATTAGCGAAGAAAACGAAGTTTTTTTTTTAAATTTAAATAAGAAAGAAAGTCACAATTGGTTAAGAGGCCTTTCTCAATCGAACATCCAGACCAAATGAATAGTGTGGATAAAAATAATTAAATATGTAACAAAATCGAACCAAAAGGTACGCACACAGGCATACCTTTAACAAAATTTTAAAAAAAGAACAACGTAAAACAAAAATTATTCTAAAAGAAGAATGGAGGGAGAAAGGAAAAGAAAAATAAAGGAATAAGTGAAGAAGAAGGAAAAAAATAACGATTAAGAATATGAAACGCCTGAACGGTCCAGTGGTAAGAGGACCGGCCTTGCAATCGCATGGTCGTCGTTTCGAACCGCCCTCGGGATTTTTCTCGGGGGTGGTCGGTATTGACTTCAGGCACCCTTCAGTGCCTGGGGATAAAATTCGACACTGCTTCCCCTTAAAAACGGCGAGGAGGTTTGGAAGTAACAAAGCCACTTTACACACACTCAAATACACTCCCGCTCCTGAGGTCCTGACAAGTCTATGACTTAGGAGGACCCCGTTGGGAAACCACTGCAGATAAAGAAAAATGTTTTAAGTCATCGAAAAAGTTAGAGCAGAATTGGCATAATGTGACAAAAAAGAGAAAGAAAGAATTGAAGTAATGAATAAAATAAATGAATAATTAACTGCATTGACACAATATGTCGAAAAAAGAAATAAAGAATTGCATTCAAGTACTGAATAAAGCAAATGAAGAATTAATTCGTAAGAAGACGATGATTTTCAAGGAATTCATCGGAAAAAAAGAACAATAAAAAGAAGTCAATTTGTAATTGGTGAACTAGAAAAGGTGGCTAACCGTTAAACAAAACAAAAGACGATCGATCGATGAGAATTCGTAGGGAAGAAAATTAAGCTAAATGGGGAGATCAAGTTAGTAATTAAAAAAAAAAACAAACAAACAAATGATAGCCGGATAATGAAGAACACAGAAAAAGTATAAAACAAGCGACAATGATTTAATGAATAAACTTCTCAAGGAAATCGATGAATTATTTAATTTTAAGGAATAACGATTAAATTAAGAATAAAATACAGACAGACTATTAAAAAAGAAAAAAGAAGTAGTTAAAAGATTTCTTTTAATTCATTTAATTTAAAACGTCATAAAGGATGAAAATTTGC
Organism: Dorcus hopei; assembly: GCA_033060865.1. Lineage (NCBI taxonomy): Eukaryota > Metazoa > Arthropoda > Insecta > Coleoptera > Lucanidae > Dorcus > Dorcus hopei. Next base: position 28,079,747 of record CM065426.1, read on the forward strand.
GAATTAATTTCAATGTTAGAAATAGTTAAAACACGCGATTTGTTAATAAAACAAATGACAGTCGATTGCTGAAGAATTTTTTTTTTTCGTGAATAAAATGTAAGTCACAATTACGTAATGAATAAAATAAGAGAAGAATTAATTATTTCTTAAGACGATTAAACAATTTTTGAAAAAATAAAATAAAGGGACACCAGAAAAAAAAAGCCGAAGGAGAAACATCACCACGTTCTCAAATGTATGTACACGTACACTGTCGTCGAAATGTATTCGTCCGAGAACTATGCGAATCAAGACGTATTACGCAAATTATTTAAATTTTTTTTTTACGTATTGCTGTAAACGTAGACGTAGACGAGATTGTGGTTGCTGAGGTGGGCGGAGGAGGTCTTGTTTGAATTTGTGTGGTTTGAATTTTGTGAGGCCACGCAGAGACATCACAAAATATACTTACGCTTGTTGTGATTGAGGAAGCAATCAATTTTTTCAATAGAAGACAAAGAAATGTCAGAAAGATTCATTGCCAACCCAAAATGTAAAGTTGAAAACAGGGGGGCAAACCAAATTTGTAACCAAATAGGTAAGGAATCGCTCGACTAATTTCGTTTACAACAGAAAAAGGCGTAGTGTGCGAAATTAGTGAGGGAGAAAGAAGCGCGCAAACGAAATTTGTGATTTAATTAAAATTTTTTTTTTTTATATCTGTGGTGGTTGCCCAACGGGGTCCTGAGTCAAAGACTTGTCAGGACCTCAGAAGCGGGAGCGTATTTGACTGTGTGTAAAGTGTTCCATGGCTTCGTTACTTCCAACCTTCTCGCCGTTTAAGGGGAAGCAGTGTCGAATTTTATCCCCAACACTGAAGGTTGCCTGAAGTCGATACCGACCACCCCCGAGAAAAATCCCGAGTGCGGTTCGAACCGACGCGACGACCATGCGATTGCAAGGCGTTAAATAAAATAAAAAGAAAAACATTATTTGCTCAATTGGGTTGTAAATATACAGAAGATTTTAAGTATAAATAAAAAGATTATACAACAGCCCGATAACACACCAGTATGTAATGATTTGCTGTGAGCTAGCCAGCGAATTAAAATTACTTTTTAGTTTTTGGATGAACATTCAAAGATGGTATGCGCGTGTTATCTTCTTGTTTACAGGTGTTCCAGACGTTGTTTTGTTTTCATTCGTGCTTTGTGTTAGTGTGTGTGAGTGCGTGGGTAATAATGAAGACGCAAGTCATCTTGGGAGGCATATTTACGTGTTTATAAATTCCTGGTAGCCATCGGCATTCCGCTTGTTTATATTTATGCATGCACCAACAAAAAGTAGTGCAGATAAATACAGTAGAGTTCACAACGATTGGGTGCTCGCCTTCCGAGACCGTTTGGACGCAGTCCTGAAATTTGGAATTGAAAATGATTCGATTTAAATACCCCATCCTGTATATGTATGTATAGGGTGATTCTTGAATAGTCCTCTACATTTCCGAATGCACTACGTATTTTTTTTTACCCACGTTGTATCTGTCTCCTTTCATATTCCGTTAACGGTAAAGAGACAGAAAAAAGGTTCCTTTTTGTTTTGCAGCAATTTACCGCCGTTTAACTTTTTCTGCAAAATGAAAGTACTTTGCGTTGCGTTGCGGACGGATTACGTAACCCCGGTGATTAAAGTTAATACAAAAAAAAGTGGCGATCGTGCAGGAATTCGATCTGATCGACCTTAAACTAGACTCGCCATACTTTTGCCTTTTAAAGTAGGTACGTGATTTCCGCAGTTTTACTTTTTAATAGTTCGTGCCTAATTTCGTGCTAATTAGCGCGGTAATAGAATTCTGCGTTTCGCGTTGCCTAATTATGGAACTGACACCGGTTTTGCAATTAATAAATAAATTGTACTCGATAATGCATTCTGTAATTATAATTATTATTGAATGAGCGTCATGTTATAAAATTTATGGATTTATCATTTATATGGATATATACAGATGTTTTAACTTCCTTTATACAGAAATTACTGGTTTCAGAGATACACAATTTATTGTCGCCCCCTCGCCTCACCCTTTTTCGGGTGTCCGGTGTTGTAGCGGCGCTCCGGATGGTCAGATCTTTAAACGCGCGGCGGCATCGCGTTCCTCGTCATTTTCTGCCGTACGATGACGTGCAGCTCAATTCGATCCGAACCCCCCCAAGTACCGTAAAAAATTCCGAAAAAAATGCTTACAAATTTCATAATTAAAAAAATCATATCTCGAAAAAGTATTTTCCTGGGATGTAGGCCCCATAGGTTGGTACCTGTGGGGCTTAACTTGCGTGTGAGAAAGTTTGATTCGATTCGGTCACTAAATAAGGGCCGTGGAATTTTTTGCTTGCGAGTTATTGTAGCTCTCAAACAAAAACAATAAATTGTATATCTCTGAAACCAGTAACTTTTGTGTAAAGGAAGTTTAGGTATTTAGCATCTACATATTTAAAGAGTACTATCGTCAGTTAAAATATCTATACAACTATTCTCTTGCTAAAGACTTCTCTTCAAAGGAGATTAAGAAAAGACTGTCGTCAAATAAAGAAAGTGAATTCTTGTAGCGAAAATATTTTGGTTTCCTTTCCTCTGATAGATCCAAAGAGAAATGGAAATTTTGGACTCCTTTAAGAACCTCCCCCCCTTTCTTTCTTTCTTTGAGTTGATGCGGACCATACGATTATGTCTTTTGCATCCAAGCTTCTTTCGTCTTCGCCAATCTCTTGTCCGTAACAAACCAAACAAGTCTCTTTTTGCCAAAATATGAAAGATGGGCGCCCGAAATAATTTGGCCCCGGCCATCTTTCTTTTGGCATCTGTTTTCAGTGCTTCCACCAAATTCGCTTTCTTTTTTCTTCTCTTTTCTGCACAGTTACTATTTCATTCCATTTCAGAATTCTCTTTTTTCTGCTAGTTCTAAGCTGTCTTGTTAATCCCCTTGTTGGATCTCCTGTCTCTTTCCAACACTCTAAGCAAGTCTTGGTCTTCCTCACCCTACCCCCCCCAAAAAAAAAAAGAAAGGGGATTGCCCAACGTGATTTGGCACCCGTTTCTGCACAGGTACGATTTCATGTCATTTCCACTGTTAGTTCTAAGCTACCAACTTCCTCTGCCTCGTTAATGCCTTTCTATATGACCTACTTGCTTTGCCTGTCTCTTTCCAGCACTCCAAAAGTCTTGGTTTGGCACCAAATTAGCTTCTTGCCTTCGTTCGTAAACTTGATGACCCTTGTCGTTCAATCTTTCTTCATTCTTCTCTTTTCTTTTCTGCACAGTTACGATTTCACGTCCAGAAGCCCCTTTTTCCTGTTGGTCTCAAGCTGTCATCTTCCTCTGCCTTGTTAATCCCTTTCTATATGATCTGCTTGCATTGCCTGTCTCTTTCCAGCACTCCAAAAGCCTTGGACTTCCTTTTTCTCCAACAAATAAGAATCGTGGATGCCCAACGTCATTTGTCTAGCCGTCACCAAATTAGTTTCTCGTGTTCGTTTATAAACAGAATGCCATTTGTGGCTCAATCTTTTTTTTTTTCTGCGCAGCTACGATTTCATTTCAAGAATCTCTTTCTCTACCAGCTACCATTTCCTTCTGTCTCGTTAACCTCCTTCTACGTAACCTTCTTGCATCTCCTGTTCACAACACTACAAGTCTTGGTCTTCCTCATCCTACGCCCCAAAAAAAAAAAAAGAAAGGATGTTGCCCCAACGTGGTTTGCCACCAAATTAGCTTCCTGTCTTCGTTCGTAAACTGGATGACCCTTGTCGTTCCATCTTTCTTCATTCTTCTCTATCCTTTTCTGCACAGTTACGATTTCATGCCCATGGTTTTAAGCTATCATCTTCCTTTGCCTTGTTAATTCCATTCCATATGACCTACTTGCATTGCCTGTCTCTTTCCAGTACTCTAAAAGTCTTGCCCCCCCCCCCCCACAAATAAGAATCATGATGCCCAACGTCACTTCTCTAGCCGTTATCAAGCATGCCAAGGGCATGTCATACGACATGCAAGGAACCAGTTTCGATGGAGTCATTGGAGAAGAAACCGTTCAAAGAGGAGCCAAACAGTTATGGAACTCGTGGTTCCATTGGGAACAATCACCTTTGGGATAATGGGCGTCTATCCACATAACGTGCCCACTTCCACTCCAAAAAGAAAGATGCTCCCACACCCGACTTACAAGGGAAATCAAACCTAGATGATTCCCACACCAATACCATTTGCTGGCCCTAACTTATCCGAACCAAATGGGTCACAAATCAATGACACAACAAGATTGGACAACTCCCATACCAAGGAAGGATAGAGTTTGACAATAGTCGGATAGAGCGACGTGATATCTGACTCGCCTGTAGTGCGGGAGTGTAAAAGGCAATTAATTCGTAATAAGTGATCAAGTGATCCTTGAACGACAGATGTTGTCTACTGCAAGGTAGAAACCTCTCAGGAGTTTGACTTTTACGACTTGTATGAGGCATCACATGTATTTAGTGTTTAATTTAGGAAAGGAATTGCCTAAGTTGTCGATTCTTTTTAAGTAAGGGGGAAGGGATGTAAGAGATCGGCAAAGTCGTAACAAAACAACGACGGAAACACGTTCACATAAAAGTTATGTAAATAAACGCTTTGCTCCGCCGATATGAGTCAGAGTTGATCTTTCAAAATCAGGCCGACTTCACAGAACTCCAACTGCATTTGGCATTGCCAAGCAGTCACCGAGTGATTCATCAAAGAAAGCGGATTAAATATAACAATCCAGGGATGGAATGTCCGGTTCCGAGTAGTATAAATGTAAGCAGAGCTATACGATAGATATTACACAGTCAACAGCTGTGTGATCGTGTACATCGCTCCCAGAGTCCGAAGGCGAAATTAACATTCACAGAATGTTAGAATGTGTGAATGTGAACAAATCCAGAAAAATCCGTTCGTCCTTGTGTTCGTTCATAAACGTAATGCCATTTGTCGCTCAGTCTTTTTTTCTGCGCAGCTACGGTTTCGTTTCAAGAATCTCTTTTCTTCTGTTACTTCTAAGCGACCATTTCCTTCTGTCTCGTTAACCTCGTTCTATGTAACCTTCTTGCATTTCTTGTCTCCAACACTCCAAGCAAGCAAGTCTTGGTTTTCCTCACCCTACCCCGCAAAGAAAAGAAAGGGGGTTGCCCAACGTCGAGGACCCTTGTCGTTCAATCTTTCTTCATTTTTCTTTGTCCTTTTCTGCACAGTTACGATTTCATGTCTAGAAGTCCCTTTTTTCTGTTGGTTTTAAGCTATCATCTTCCTCTGCCTTGTTAATCCCTTTCTATATGACCTACTTGCTTTGTCTGTCTCTTTCCAGCACTCAAAAAGTCTTGGTCTTCCCCCCACCCTCCCAAATAAGAACCATGGATGCCCAACGTCATTTGTCTAGCCGACACCAAATTAGTTTCTTGTGTTCGTTCATAAACAGAATGCCATTTTTCGCTCAATCTTATCTTTTTTTTTTCTGTGCAGCTACGATTTCATTTCAAGAAACTCTTTCTTCTACCAGCTACCATTTCCTTCTGTCTCATTAACTTCCTTCGTAACCTTCTTGCATCTCCTGTCTCCAATACTCTCCAAGCAAGTCTTGTCTTCCTTGCCGTACCTCTTCAAAAAAAAAAGAAAGGGGGGGGGTTGCCCAACGTGGTTTGCATTGACCTACTTGCATTGGCCGCGTTCGCAAGAACCAGCGCTCAAGTAGCATTCATCTGTGATTGGTGGATTTTTTGAATTTCTTTGAAATAAGCCAATCACAGACGAATGCTACTTGAGCGCTTGGTTCTTACGAACGCGGCCATTGCCTGTCTCTTTCCAGCACTCCAAAAGCTTTGGTCTTCCCCCCCCTCCCCAAATAAGAATTATGGATGTCCAACGTCATTTCTCTAGTCGTCACCAAATTAGCTTCTCGTGTTCGAAGAGAATTTTTCATGTGCAAGAATTCACTTGTAATTCCAAAAGTTTGACAAAACTTAAGTCGAAAACATTATAGTCAAAAATTTGACGTTTGTTTTTGTGAACGAAAGATTTGATCAAAAGTATCATTGATCGAAGATTTTTTTGACGAACGTACCAGATTAGCCAACTGATCGAAACATTCAATATATTTAGAATAATCGAATAAAGGATCAATCGAGCGATCATTACATTTAAAACGTTGACCAAATGATCGATTGAATGGTCGATCAGGTATTTGACGTTTGTTCCACGAACAAAGGAATCAAACAAACAAGTTTTTGTTCTTCGGATTTTGAATAACCCAACAGGTTTTTGCCAATCGATCGAACCGCTCAATTTAATAAAATCGATGATTAAATGATCGATCAGGTATTTGAGGTTCGTTTCCGCAAACGTTGATCAATGTACGATAGTTAAAATGTTGATCGAATTAGCGATTAAATGGTCGATCAAGTATTTAAACGTTTTCATTGCAAATAGAAGCTTGATTGATCGAAGATTTCTTTTGTTCTCCACGCTTCGAAGAACCTACAAGGTTGCCGGTTGGTCGATCAGGTATTTGACGTTTGTTCTACGAACAAAAGAATCAACCAAACAACTTTTTGTTCTTCGGATTTTGAATAACCCAACAGGTTTTTGCCAATCGATCGCACCGCTCAATTTAATAAAATCGATGATTAAATGATCGATCAAGTGTTTGAGGTTTGTTTCCGCAAACGTTGATCAATGTACGATAGTTAAAATGTTGATCGAATTAGCGATTAAATGGTCGATCAAGTATTTAAACGTTTTCATTGCAAATAGAAGCTTGATTGATCGAAGAATTTTTTTGTTCCCCACGCTTTGAAGAACCTACAAGGTTGCCGGTTGGTCGATCACGTATTTGAAGTTTGTTCTACGAACAAAGGAATTAAACAAACAACTTTTTGTTCTTCGGATTTTGAATAACCCAACAGGTTTTTGCCAATCGATCGAACCGCTCAATTTAATAAAATCGATGATTAAATGATCGATCAAGTATTTGAGGTTCGTTTCCGTAAACGTTGATCAATGTACGATAGTTAAAATGTTGATCGAATTAGCAATTAAATGGTCGATCAAGTATTTAACGTTTTCATTGCAAATAAAAGCTTGATTGATCGAAGAATTTTTTTGTTCCCCACGCTTTGAAGAACCTGCAAGGTTGCCGGTTGGTCGATCAGGTATTTGACGTTTGTTCTACGAACAAAGGAATTAAACAAACAACTTTTTGTTCTTCGGATTTTGAATAACCCAACAGGTTTTTGCCAATCGATCGAACCGCTCAATTTAATAAAATCGATGATTAAATGATCTATCAAGTATTTGAGGTTTGTTTGCGCAAACGTTAATCGATGTACGATAGTTAAAATGTTGATCGAATTAGCGATTAAATGGTCGATCAAGTATTTAACGTTTTCATTGCAAATAGAAGCTTGATTGATCGAAGAATTTTTTTGTTCTCCACGCTTCGAAGAACCCTACAAGGTTGCCGGTTGGTCGATCAGGTATTTGACGTTTGTTCTACGAACAAAGGAATTAAACAAACAACTTTTTGTTCTTCGGATTTTGAATAACCCAACAGGTTTTTGCCAATCGATCGGACCGCTCAATTTAATAAAATCGATGATTAAATGATCGATCAAGTATTTGAGGTTTGTTTCCGCAAACGTTGATCAATGTACGATAGTTAAAATGTTGATCGAATTAGCGATTAAATGGTCGATCAAGTATTTAAACGTTTTCATTGCAAATAGAAGCTTGATTGATCGAAGATTTCTTTTGTTCTCCACGCTTCGAAGAACCTACAAGGTTGCCGGTTGGTCGATCAGGTATTTGACGTTTGTTCTACGAACAAAAGAATCAACCAAACAACTTTTTGTTCTTCGGATTTTGAATAACCCAACAGGTTTTTGCCAATCGATCGAACCGCTCAATTTAATAAAATCGATGATTAAATGATCGATCAAGTATTTGAGGTTTGTTTCCGCAAACGTTGATCAATGTACGATAGTTAAAATGTTGATCAAATTAGCGATTAAATGGTCGATCAAGTATTTAAACGTTTTCATTGCAAATAGAAGCTTGATTGATCGAAGAATTTTTTTGTTCCCCACGGTTTGAAGAACCTACAAGGTTGCCGGTTGGTCGATCAGGTATTTGACGTTTGTTCTACGAACAAAGGAATTAAACAAACAACTTTTTGTTCTTCGGATTTTGAATAACCCAACAGGTTTTTGCCAATCGATCGAACCGCTCAATTTAATAAAATCGATGATTAAATGATCGATCAAGTATTTGAGGTTTGTTTCCGCAAACGTTGATCAATGTACGATAGTTAAAATGTTGATCGAATTAGCGATTAAATGGTCGATCAAGTATTTAAACGTTTTCATTGTGAATAGAAGCTTGATTGATCGAAGAATTTTTTTGTTCCCCACGCTTTGAAGAACCTATAAGGTTGCCGGTTGGTCGATCAGGTATTTGACGTTTGTTCTACGAACAAGGGAATCAAACAAACAACTTTTTGTTCTTCGGATTTTGAATAACCCAACAGGTTTTTGCCAATCGATCGAACCGCTCAATTTAATAAAATCGATGATTAAATGATCGATCAAGTATTTGAGGTTCGTTTCCGCAAACGTTGATCAATGTACGATAGTTAAAATGTTGATCGAATTAGCGATTAAATGGTCGATCAAGTATTTAACGTTTTCATTGCAAATAGAAGCTTGATTGATCGAAGAATTTTTTTGTTCCCCACACTTTGAAGAACCTACAAGGTCGCCAGTTCATTATGTTTAAAACGGTGATTGAATAATCGATTAAATTAAATGGGTCGATCAAGTATTTGATGTTCGTTTTTACAGACTTGATTGATCGAATTTTTTTGTTCGCATCGTTCAATGTAGTTAAAATGTTGATTGAGTGATCGATTAAGTTTTCGATCAAGCATTTAGCGTTCCTCACACTCTTCGAAAAACCTATCAGATTGGCCAGTTCATTGTATTTAAAATGATGATTGTATAATCGATTAAATTAAATGGGTCGATCGAGTATTTGATGTTTGTTTTTACAAACTTGATTGATCGAATTTTTTTGTTCGCATCGTTCGATGTAATTAAAATGTTGATTGAGTGATCGATTAAATGGTCGATCAAGCATTTAGCGTTCCTCACACTCTTCGAAAAACCTACCAGATTGGCCAGTTCATTGTATTTAAAATGACGATTGTATGATCGATTAAATTAAATGGATCGATCGAGTATTTGATGTCCGTCTTATTTTTTAACGATTTTAGGATAATCTTGTGTCGTTGATTTCGAATGTGTCGTCATTTTTGATAGATTGACGGTGTTCCATATGCACGTTTCTAGCGACAGTATCGTGTAATACTGTGTAATATTGTGAAATATTGCGTAAAAAATTGTGTATCTCAGAAACTAAAGCCAAAATTTCTTCTAAATACTTGGCTTTACGATGATGGGGGGTACACACGACACGTCCATCAAAATTATTCGCCGTCTTCTTCATAATTTACAAGGGAATGTTTATTTAATCTAGTGTTGGATTTGCTTAATAAATCAAATGGCCCACCAGGCAGAGTGATCGGTATCGTAACTATCTCCGTCGCTTGAAGAATTTATTACGTGCTGGGACGAAGCATTTGCAAACGTTACGTACCTGATTTATTGTAGCGGAGGATCCCAAAGCATTGCGAAAAGATTAGTGGCCTTGCATTGGTATCAATTTATGTGCGACGCTTAGAAAGTCCCAGGCATTCACCCCATCATTAAATCGGCATTAGGGGGTAATGGGACTTCGCTTTTTCAAAACGTCCAAGGAAAAATCCTTCCATGTTTGTATGTATGAAAATAAAATGTTAACGTCAGCTTATAATTATTGTTATTGTAAGAGTAGCGTAGGACGTAAGAACAAATTGAAATATCCAAGCTCAAGCAGCGTTATATCTGTTGAGATTTGTCTTGACTTATTTCATAGTTCAGCGCCAACTTTTCATGTTTATGCCCCGCCGTATTTCATCCCTCGCGTTATAAGCCCCGTAAAAATACCCGCAGCTTCGCTCGGGGAAATATATACATGCATTAATTTACAAATTAAACGTTTTCTGTACGGATGCTCTGTAATTTTGCTAATCCTATTAAAAGTATCACATAGCCCGGGTAGGCCTCTCTTGGTTTATTGATCCGCACCTCGCCCCTTGCGCCCTCCGCCGTTCGGGAATTTATTCGGGGGGCGTCGCGTGCATTCGGCGACCGTCCTCACCGCCACCGCCACCATCCCCCTAACGTAATACGAAACATCGAGATTTACATTGCGGTCATAAAGTTAACAAATTTTTATTATAATAATTTGCGCGCCAGTCGGGGCCGTAAAATAATAAAAGTTTATTCGTTTTCTTCGCGCGTTTTGCGCTAAACGAATTTTCCGCTTATTTTTCGACTTTACACCGCATGAATTTCAAATGCGATTTTTCTTCTTTGCGTGCGGTCCTGCCCGTTACAACTTACCTTCGCTCGTAACTTTTCTTTTTTTAGAACTTCTCAGGACCACTACGTATTCTCTGAAATCATAAAACGTATAGAAATAACTTACCCACTTAATGATTTATTATAATTATTTTCTTTAATTGTTATTGCTCTAGTAACTCTTGACTTTAATCACAGATTATTTTAGTAGCTCTTCAGAAAATAAAACCATAAAGCACTGGATGCAAATAAGTACCATCGTACCAATCAAAATTCGTGCGTAAGGGGCATCCACACGTACACACAAGCTCGCGTGCTTGCATGAAGTCACAAAGTCAGCAGTTGATCTTCTTCAAAAACTCCCAAGCAGAATAAACAGAAAAAGAAGCGTCTTCTTTCGAATTAGAACCTAAAAAAGAAGAGGATGCACGTCGATCTTAGACTTGCGACAAATCGTCGATTATTATTCCGTTATTAAAACACTAACGAATTAATTAAGTTGTTGATGAACGATCGCTTCAACAAATATTTATACTTTACCCAATTTATTATTATGAATCAAGTCGTTGATCAATTATTTGAGCTACTGTCGGTTGACGATTGTTTAACTTAAACAAAGGCGAACTGCTCGGTATTTTTTAATCACTTGAAATAATCGATTAGTTGGCTTTGATTCGACTAATAAAGTATTAGTTGTTATTAACATAAAATTATTGAGTGATCTACTCAGTTGATCGATGAATCAAGACGTTCAATTAATGATGATCGAATCATCGATTAAAAGTTCGATCAAGTGTTTGACGTTTGTTTTTTCATGCGGGAAATAGTTGAGCCAAAGTTCGATCCATCGGATTTATTGTTCACCATCGTTCAGTATATGAGACAGTCGAATAATCGATTAGTTGATCGACGAATCAAGCCGTTCAATAAGTGACGATCGAATAATCGATTAAAAGTTCGATCAAGCATTTGACATTTTGTCTCGGGCGAAATAGTCGAGTCAAAGTTCGAAAAAATCGGATTTATTGTCCATCATCGTTCGGTACTATATGATGATGGTCGATCAGTTGATCAGTGGATCAAGTCGTTGAATGTATGATTCGATCAAACGTTTGGCATTTGTTTTTCATGCGAAGTGTTGGTCCAAAGTTCGGATTTATTCTCCACCATTGGGCATCTTTCAGTTTACGATGACCCTTGAATAATCGATTAACTGGACGGTCAGTTGATCGATGAATCAAGCCGTTGAATCATCGACTAAAAGTTCGATCAAGCGTTGGGCATTAGTTTTTTCATGCAAAATAGTTGATCAAAACTTCGATCAATCGTTCACCGTCGTTCAATATACGAGATAGTCGAATAATCGATTAGTTGATCGATGAATGAAGCCGTTCAATAAGTGACGATCGAATAATCGATTAAAAGTTCGATCAAGCACTTGACATTTTGTCTCGGGCGAAATAGTCGAGTCAAAGTTCGACCAATCGGATTTATTGTCCATCATCGTTCGATACTATATGATGGTCGAATGACCAATTAATTGGTCGATCGTGAGTCAAGGCGTTCAATAAGTCACGATCGAATAATCGATTAAAAACGTTTGGCATTTGTTCTTCATGCAAAGTTGTTGGTCCAAAGTTCGATCAATCGGATTTATTCTTCACCATTGGCGTCGTTCAGTTTATGATGACGGTTGAATAATCGATTAACTGGACGGTCAGTTGATCGATGAATCAAGCCGTTGAATAAATCGAATCATCGATTAAAAGTTCGATCAAGCGTTTGGCACTTGTTTTTTCATGCAAAATAGTTGATCAAAACTTCGATCGATCGGATTTATTGTTCACCGTCGTTCAATATACGAGATAGTCGAATAATCGATTAGTTGATCGATGAAAATAATCGATTAAAAGTTCGATCAAACGTTTGGCATTTGTTTTCCATGCGAAGTAGTTGGTCGAAAGTTCGATCAATCGGATTTATTGTCCATCATCGTTCGATGCTATATGATGGTCGAATAACCAATTAATTGGTCGATCCGTGAGTCAAGGCGTTCAATAAGTCACGATCGAATAATCGATTGAAAACGTTTGGCATTTGTTTTTCGTGCAAAGTTGTTGGTCCAAAGTTCGATCAATCGGATTTATTCTCCACCATTGGCGTCGTTCAGTTTACGATGACGGTTGAATAATCGATTAATTGGTCGATCAGTTGTACGTTGAATCAAGCCGTTCCATAAATGATGATCGAATCATCGATTAAAAGTTCGATCAAGCGTTTGGCACTTGTTTTTTTAAGGAAAATAGTTGATCAAAACTTCGATCAATCGGATTTGTTGTTCACCGTCGTTCAATATACGAGATAGTCGAATAATCGATTAGTTGATCGATGAATCAAGCCGTTCAACAAGTGTTGATCCAATAATCGATTAAAAGTTCTATCAAACGTTTGGCATTTGTTTCTCATGCGAAGTAGTTGGTCCAAAGTTCGATCAATCGGATTTATTGTCCATCATCGTTCAATACTATATGATGGTCGAATAACCAATTAATTTGTCGATCCGTGAGTCAAGGCGTTCAATAAGTCACAATCGAATAATCGATTAAAAGTTCGGCCAAACGTTGAATACGGTTGAATAATCGATTAATTGGTCGATCAGTTGTTCGTTGAATCGAGCCGTTCCATAAATGATGACCGAATCATCGATTAAAAGTTCGATCAAGCGTTTCACATTTGTTTTTTCATGTGAAATAGTTGATCTCCAAAGTTCGATCAATCGATTAATGAGTCGATCAAGTATTTGACGTTTGTTTTTTTACAAACAAAAGAATCAATGTTTTTAAATACTTCTTGTGCCCCATTTTTTTTTGTCATTACATTATTTGTAATGGAGAGAATTCGTTGTAGGTTTGTATTGGTTTGATGACGTCAAAGGACGTTGTTGCAGAATAAAACAATTGAATATCGTGAATTAGAGTATTAATTGATTGGTCATAATTATTGAGTAATCTCAGTTCGATCGTTGAATCGAGCCGTCCAACAAACGATGATCGAATAATCGATTAAAACATCAATTGGGCATTCAACGTTTATTTATCTTACAGATGATGGTCGAATAATCGATTAAATTGGTTGATCAAGTATTTGACGTTAGTCTTACCAAAAAATAAACTACTGGAAGCTTGATTAATCAAATGGTTTGTTGTGCTTTACACTTTGAATAACCTATCAGGCTGACCAATTAGTCGAATCGCCTGATATATTTAAAATGATATTTGATTGATCGATTAAAAATGTTCTATCAAGTACTTAACGTTTATTTTACAAAAAAAAACTTGATTGATCGCACTTTGAAAAAACTGCATCGTTGATCAATTCTCGATTCGTTCGATATGTATTAAAAAGATGGATTGATTAGTCGATTGAAAGGTCGACCAAGTATTTGACGTTTGTTTTTACGGACAAAAGAATCGATCAAATATTTTTGTTCCACGTTCTTTGAAAAAAGTACCTCCTTGATCAATGTATTTAAATTTTGATTAAATGATCGATTAAATAAACGATCAAATATTTGACGTTTGTTTTTACAGACAAGAGAATCGATTAAAAGCTCAATCAAATATTTGTTGTTCCTCGCTCGTTCGCTTCTCCTTGAACGATTAATCGAATCTTTCAATGCATTTAAATTTTGATTGAATGATCGATTAAATGAAGAATCGAGTTTGAAAATGAACGATTAAATAATTAATTAGACGATCGAAGTTTGTTTTTACAAACAAAAGAATTAAACAAATATTTTTTGTCGCCCGTCCTTTGAAAAACCTACCTCCTTGATCGATTAATCGAACCGCTCAGTGTATTTAAAATGTCGATTAAGTGATCGAGTAAAAGATCGATTAAGTGTTTGTCTGTTAAAAAAAAAATTGACCAACAGCTTCGATTGATTCAAGATTTTTTTGTCCCTTGCACTTTGATAAACAGAACCAGCTGGATCAATTAAACGAATCTCTTAATGTTTATATTTAAAGTGATGATTGAATAATCGATCAAGCATATGACGTTTGTTTTTACAAAGTAAATAGTCGATCAAAAGCTTGATCAAACAATTTTTTGTTCCACATCCTTACCTCGTTTACTGACTAATAGAATTTAAAACGTTGATTAAATGATCGATCAAGTATTTGACGTTTGTTTCTACAAACAAAAGAATTGATTCTCATCCTTTGAAAAGCCCACCAGCCTAATCAATTAGTCGAATTAATAATCAATATATTTCAAATAGTCGATTAAATGATCAAGAAAGTATATGACGTTTGTTTTTATAAACAAAAGGTTTGACGAAAAAAGTATCATTAATCGAAGAATTTTTTGTCCCCGACACTTTGACAGACGTGCCGGATTAACCAATTAATCGAACCATTCAATATATTTAGAATAATCGATTAAAGGATCAAGGAAGTGTTTGACGTTTGTTTTCACCAACAAAAGAATCGACCGAAAGGTTCATTAATCGAAGAACTTTTTTGTTCCTCACATTTCGTTGATCAACTAAACGAACGGTCATTGCATTTAAACAGTTGACTAAATGATCGATTGAATTGTCGATCAGGTATTTGGCATTTGTTCTACAACAAAAGGATTAAGCAAAAGCTTAATTAATCAAACAATCTTTTGTTCTTCAAATTTTGAACAACCTAACAGGTTTTTACAAATCAATCGAACCGCTCAATTAAACACAAATAATGACGGAATGATCGATCAAATCGATCAAGTATTTGACGTTTGTTTCCGCAAATAAAATAACCCACCAAAAGCTTGATTAATCGAACAATTTTTTGTTCTTCACAATCTACTTGTTGGTCAATTAATCGAACCGTTCAATGTACGATAGTTAAGATGTTGGTGGAATGAGCGATTAAGTGGTCGATCAAGTATTTACTACAAACAAAAGCTTGATCGATTTAAGAATTTGTTGTTCCTCACACTTCGACAAACCTTACCAGATTGGCCAGTTCATTATGTTTAAAATGATGATTGAATAATCGATCCAATCAAATGAAATGGTTCGTTCAAGTATCTGATGTTTGCTTTTACACACTCGATTGATCGACTTTTTTTGTTTCTCGTCGATCAATTAATCGAGCCGTTCAGTGTGAACCGCGTCCTTTCGCACCTTAAATTTGGATCTGAAGGCATTCGATCGAATCAGTAGTGTTCTCTCGTTGAGGTTATTCCGTTTAAACAGATCATGATCCGTAATCCCCTTGTCCCTATGGAACGTTGAATTTTTGTGATTCGATTAACAAAACGTGATTTGTATGGAGACTTTGTATGTATTTGGTTAGGTGAGAGTTCTTTCTAATTTATTTGGATCTTGATTACTTGATCGTGATCGATGGATCACCCATCTGAAGTTGTTGGCGAAAGAACACGGCTTCTGTTAAAATGTTGATAGGCTTGACTAATCGAACAATTTCTCGTTCTTCACAACTTACTTGTTGATCAATTAATCGAACCGTTCAATGTAAATACGATAGCTAGAATGTTGATCGAATGAGCGATTAAATGGTCGATCAAGTGTTTAACGTTTCTGTTGCAAACAAAAGCTTGATCGATCGAAGAATTTTTTTGTTCTCCACACTTTGAAGAACCTACAAGGTTGCCAGTTCATTATGTGTAAGATGATCATCGCATAATCGATTAAATGGATCTTTACAAACTTGATTGGTCGATTTCTCGTTGATCAATTAATCGAACCGTTCAATGTAGTTAAAGTGTCGTTTGAGTGATCGATTAAATGGTCGATCAAGTATTCGACGTTAGTTTCTGCAAATCAAAAGAATTGACTTTGTTCTTCACAACCTACTTGTTGGTCAATTAATTGAACCGTTCAATATACGAGCGATTAAATGGTCGATCAAGTATTTAACGTTTTTATTGCAAGCAAAAGCTTGATCGATCCCCACACTTTGAAGGACCTACCAGGTTGGCCAGTTCATTATATGTAAAACGATGATTGAACGATCGATTAAATGGGTCAATCAAGCATTTCACGTTTGTTTCTACAGACAAAAGAATCGATCAGAAACTTGATTGATCGATTTTTTTTGTTCTTCATGCCTTGAAAAACTTACCCCATTGATCAATTAATCGAACCGCTCAACATATTTAAAATGATAGTTGAATGATCGATTAAATGATCGACCAAATCGAAGAATTTTTTGTTCTTCTTTTGAAAAAGCTATCACAGTTCAAAGTATTTATAATAATGATTGAATGATCGATTAAATTGGTCAATCAAGTATTTCACGTCTGTTTCTACAATCAAGAGAATCGATCAGAGACTTGATTGGTCCTCCCTCTTTGAAAAACCTAACCCGTTGATTAGTTAATCGAACCGCCCAATATATTTAAAATGATAGTTGAATGATCGACTAATGGCCGATTTCTTCATCGTTTTTAACCTAGTGTTAATTTATCTAACAGTTGGAATGTGACGTACAGTTGACCGTACACATACTACGTGTCACATTCTAACTGACAGATAAATTTAACCTCAAGATAAGGCGATGAAGAAATCGGGCATAAATGATCGACCAAGTATTTAACGTTTGTTCTACGAACAAGAGATCGAAGAATTTTTTCTTCTTCGCACTCTGAAAAATGCAATTAAAGAATCGATCAAGTATTTGATGATTCTTTTATGAACAAAAGAGTCGACAAAAAAGATTGATCAATCAGTTGTCCCCCACCTCCTGATCAATTCATCTGATTTGAACTTTGTTCTACAAACAGAAGGTCGAAGAATTTTTTGTTCGTTGCCCGTGCAGTTACAAAGCCGATCGAGTAATTGTTAATATGATCAAAAAAGTTGATCGATCGAATTAATTTTTTGGCCTCCACCCCCTGATCAATTAATTAAATCAAAAGAGTTGATCGATCAAATTAATCTTTTGTCCTCCACCCCCTGATCAATTAATTAAATCAAAAGAGTTGATCGATCAAATTAATCTTTTGTCCTCCACCCCCTGATCAATTAATTAAATCAAAAGAGTTGATCGATCGAATTAATTTTTTGTCCTCCACCCCCTGATCAATTAATTAAATCAAAAGAGTTGATCGAGCAAATTAATTTTTTGTCCTCCACCCCCTGATCAATTAATTAAATCAAAAGAATTGATCGATCAAATTAATTTTTTGTCCTCCACCCCCTGATCAATTAATTAAATCAAAAGAGTTGATCGATCAAATTAATCTTTTGTCCTCCACCCCCTGATCAATTAATTAACCGAAAAGTTCAACTTCGATTAAAAAGATCGCGCAAGCATTTGACGCGTTCGTTTCACACACGAAATAGCAGCCCAAAAATTTGATTAATCGAATTTTTCCGTCCCCCACCCCACATAAGGCTTTCCACATAAAAATACTTACTGGCAATAATATCGATTACGTAAATATGATTTCCTTACCGCACTCCACTTCCACAAACAAAGCGATTACGTTCTTCTATTGTCGACGTGCGTTAGGCTCGGGGACAATCTAAAGTGATGAAAGGGAGGGTCCGCGACTCTTGTCATTACCACCAAACCACACAATATCTTTTGATTTATGCATCGATTACTTATTCCCCCTTGATTTGCGATTTAATTTATGTGCGGTTGCACTTTGTGTTTTTTCTCCTTCCATCGAACAGTAGCACATTGTGTCAATTAACAACGTCATTAAGAGATAATTACACGTCTTTCTTTTTTCTTTTTTGGTCAGACTAAAAACCTTCCCCCTTTCGCGCGGTGCTCGATTGAATCCACGTTAAAAACGCGGCGATTTTTAGGCGCAGCGGAACTGAACCATGAAGGCATGCGTTTAAGAATTCGTAAAAGTATTGTTAAGTGTAGCAGCAAGTCAATGTCATATGCATACGGACAGCACTTGCACGTACAATTTAATCTACCTAGGTAATTGTCGGGGGCAAAAAAAAACTTCTAATAAACTTCGAACGAACGTAGGTGAGGCCGACAAGGTGGGGTTCGCGATTTTTAAGAAAGAAAACTATTATTCCGGGGCGACGAAGGCCGTAAATCTACTATATAAACTGGGGTTACCAAATTGAAGGCACATTGTGAAGTGCTGTGGTATCCGACGATGAACACTTTGGTAAGTCTTTGATCTTTTGGTGTATTCTTGTATTTTGGGGGGTTAATCCTTTTTGTAGGTCGTATGTGTCGTGCTTAGCTTGGCGGTCTTCGCTAGCGCAAGACCAGGCGGTTGGGGCGGCGGACACGGAGGCTGGGGAGGTCACGGGGGCGACTGGGACGGCGGTGACTGGGATGATGGTGGATGGGACGACGGTTCCTGGGGCGGCGACGACGGTTCCTGGGGCGGCCACGGAGGTTGGGGCGGCGATGCCATCATCGGCCATGGAGTCGCCGTCGTAGGGCCAGCCGCAGGGGGTGGTTCCCTGTCTGGAACTTGGAACGGCGCCTTATCCGCAGGACACGGACACGGGGTGGCCGTGGTCGGGCCCGGAACTGTCCCGGCTGCTATCATCGGGCCTTCCGGAAAAGTCGCCGCCGATGGTCTCTACGGAATCGGGCACGGCGGGCATGGACTTGGACATGGTCACTGGTGAACCTAAACGGAGACCCAAATCTGCAAACCTTTATATTCTTCCTCTTACACAGTATTCCCCCCAATGTATACCTAATCGACTACCTACTTACTGTAGCTAATACGTGTATGTATATAATGCAATAAATGTATCATTTTGTAGACGGTGTTCTTTACGCATGCAATCCCTAGAGCCTAGACGACGACGTGTAGAAGTCTATTAATTAATCGCGCAGGAAATTGCGCAAGCGTCTTTTTGCGTGATGGATGAAGTAATAACTTGCGCGTTTGTTCTCAACAAGGTGAATAGACTTGTTTATATACAGAAATGAACCGGTCTGCAAGCTGGACGGCTCAATTAGCTAGCTAGCAAGTATGTAGATTCAATGTCATTGCAATTTTGAAATGGTCTATGTATGCAATTCATTTTTTTACGATACGCAAAAGCCGCTCTATATAGTTAACGTCCATGAGACCGGTTCACCCAGAGAGGAAAAAACCCTGCGTACTTCCTTTGATGGCTTTTTTAGACATTTCATCTTTTGATCAAAACTTGTTTACTCGTTATCGAGCTTCCCACATGCGATTTTCTTTGCGCGCCGGGGTCGAAGAAGACTAATTGGGAGGGAAGATGGCGGCCGTCCTTACCACCGGAAACGTTCGATCCGCGTCGCGCCGTGGAAGCCACGGTATTTTCCGGAAGCTCGCTTAACGCCGCCGTAATTAAAGCTTAATATATTAGCGCGCGCGGAAGCGTTAGCCGTTTGTTTTCATTATGTGAGAGCGCGCGCGAGGATCCATCAAAAAAATAAAAAAAAAAAGAACCGAAACGACGAAAGTTTGCCATCTCGTGGTGAGCCGTGGAAAATCAAAACGGTAAACGAAAGGCCCGGTTTTTCGATCACAGTTTAACTTTAGTCTTCAGTTTATTACTATAGGAGCACTCCGTGAAAGAATCGTCGACCTTCTTTCCTTTCACCTAAACCGCTATGTCTCTCTCGTCTTAGTTTCAACTCCTTTCCCTGTCGTCAATCCTGTGATTTTCGAGGACTCCATTGGATGAGTCTTTTGTTTTCCGATCGTCTCATTCTTCGTTTGTTTCTTTTTATTCTGTTAATTTCTCGTATTTCATCGATCCCCTTATCTCGCGCAGAGAATGGAAGCAAAGGTGTTACGAAACTTAATTTTAAATGACTTGCCTCGTACTTACCTTGACAGACTGACTAACGCATCAGCTGTTCCCCTCGGCTAGCAATCGGTGAAGATGGGGGTGAGTTAATTACGATGGTAAAACAACAAAAGGGCGCCAGCTCGGACACGAATAATAATCAAACTGATCGAGAACAATCTTGCCGACGTCCCCGAATCGACAAGGATGGGCAGAAAGTCAAACGTAAACGGAGGCTTATTTAACTCACTGGTACGTTAAGGAGTGAACACAAACGCAAGAGCAAGAGTTAACATTAAACTTTATCGAAACTCAAGAATTCGAGCGAATGCAGGTTATCACACGCACACCAGGTGATACAGGTGCCTGTTTACAATAAACTATATATAAATTATACCAACCGCATTCAGTCGAAAATTCGCTCTCCGGTAAGCATGCAATTATTGAAAACGAAAGAGAGATAAATAAATAAGGTTGAACGTCAAAGTCACGGCCTCGCCGTCAGGACGCGGCTACGTTCATCTGTCAGTCGAGCCACGGAGTGAAGTTGGCACTCACGACGCCACCTGTGGGTTGTTTCTAACGTCGGTGATCCGGTTCAAAGCGGATTCGCAAGATACGTCGTAGAAACGCCGGAATTGATTTCTTTACAGGGGAGACGAGTTGGCTCGATACGATAAATCGAAATAGTACTTCGAATTGTCCGTGAACTGATGATTGAAAGTCGCACTAAAAACCTGTGCTAAAAGCCTAAAGAGAAACGAAAAGCGTTAGCGTCCTAAAATGGCGCTTGGTATGGGGCTTAAAATACCCCAAACGCGTTCGGTGGTGTAGTCAGGAATTCCGGCAGGGCCGTGGATGAATTCTCCTCACATAAAGAGCAAGAACCCCGAAATTACGCTAATACACGCCAGCACCTTACGATGGGCCGAACGTAGAATGAAACGGGAACGCGAATCTACGATGGTGGTCGCTGAATAACGCGCGCGAAAGTCGTAAGCGGTAACCAATGGCGAACCATGATATAGTCACGTGGTGTCCTACACCAAACGAGCTTCGTGTTAGCGGGGAAGGAGTACGAGGTTGCCAAACAAGACAGGCCGCGTCGGCGACGCTTTGTTGCCGCGTTTTTTTTAGCGGCAAATTCAAACGTAACGAAGGAAGAAACTGTATATAGCAATAATTGCAAGTGATGAGTGAAATAGGTTTCGTTCAATTATTATTTATTGACACTTCGTTGTTTATTCTGTTGTTTTCTTCTCAGTTTTTTTATTTTCAAACAGTTCGCCGTCTATATTTTGTCAAAATATAGAATGAACCAACGAGTTAAGTATTCTGACAGGGGGGAAGAAGGTAAGACAGTGGAAGAATTGACGGATTTATTTCTAGGATCTTATTTAATTAGATTTAGCGAAGTAAGTGTTTTATAAGCGATGGTGAACTGTGGTCGTTCAGAATTTCGTAAAACACTTGTGTGCGCCTGTGACACACTCGTCCATGTTTAGTTACCACTTTGAACACGTTTAGTTACCACTTTGGACACGTTTAGTTACCACATCGGACAAGAAACAAGTGTAATGTCCGTATTCATAGTGCTTCCTCGAGGCTTCCGTGAATGAGGAGCCCCTTAGAATGGGATCGTCGTAATGCAACCGTCTAACGACAACCCATTCTAAGGCGTTCCTCATTCAAGGAAGCCTCGTAACACGCCGACGTGCCACCTTGTTTGTTGACTTTTCCGGACAACCAAATAACCAATAAAACTGTCCAAACTAAAACAAATTAAATTTATTGCCAAATTAAATAACTGGACCGAACGGAACCGGCAGTTTACCTGAATTCCCAAGAAACAATTAACCTAACCCCCTCGGACTTGGCAAGATAAATTTTTGAACAACCTCGAGCTTCTAGCTCCAACTCACGCCTATTCAGATTTTCCTGCACGCACTAAGCAACCCCCCCCCGTCCCCCTTAGCTTGTCAGATACTCAATCGCGGTGGTCTGTCGCAATTGAAACCCCCTCACAATTTTAACTTTCCAAGTGCTCCGGTGCTTGTTGAAACAAAGCAGACTAAAGCGAAACACTTTAACTTGCAACGTAATTTGATCTCTTTTTCGATCCAAACCATACAGAAATCCGAAAACACGAAGCTGAATGTCAAGCAGACTTGTTTTATGATGGCAGAAAAACCAAGTCCTTAAAGACTCGCTGGGTGGTATACAGTCTCTTGAAAGGGACGCGGCGCCATGGAGCATCCGGCCGAATTTTTTACCGCTGTAAGGTACGAACGTCTGGACACGTGTTGGTTATTTGAAATTAAACATGCAGTATTCGATTTTGTTTGAAAACAAATAAATTCCGCGACCGTTTCACTCTCCTGTTTATTCTTTACTCGTTGGGATAGACGAACGGTAGATATTGTTTTACTGGAGTCATCTAGTGGATTATCACTGCACTTTTAGAGCGTTCACAGAAAGAAAAAGATAAAGACAGTACTCCTCAACGTAGGAGGTGGAAATTTAATGTAAAGATCCAAGTTCCTGAAATTTTAGCATGAACCTGGCGCCATCTAGTATCAATCAAACAATTTTCTCTGCGATTCAAAGAGGCGGTAAAAAGAAAAAAGAAGTGTCATTTGCTTTTTTTTCCTCAAAAAAATGTGCGCTTCTGATAATGTTGTATTCTGCCAAAATACAGAATTAACCAACGAGTTAAGAATTGACAGGAGGGAAGCTACGGCAGCGGGAGAATGCAATTGCGGTAGGTCTGTTTCTGCAATATAACGATTTGTTGATGACATCCGTTGTAGTAAAGTAATCGCAGGATTTTGTGTTTGATTCTGAGTTTAGAACGACACATTGGTAGGTTACTACAGACTTCAGTTAAAAAGGTCCGTTCTGAAATTTTTTGATGATCAGTGGCGCAGCGTTTAATATCACAAACCAAAACCGAATTTTTACGGCAAAACACAAGAAACTAATTACAAAACCAAATGTCTTAATTTTGTGACTTCTGAACAAAACATAATCCGACTTTACTATAAAGATCTTTATAACAAAATTGATAATGAAACAGATAAAACTTAGGCAATGCAAAATATCCTGAAAGATATAACAAAAAAAAGATTACTTCGACAAGAAGGGAGAGTGGTGTAATACACTTGGAAAAACTTTTTAAGCAACGATGACATTGAGCTTACCGGCGACGAATCTGAGACGATTTTCTCGTATCCGTATTTAGGAAAAACACTATTGATTTAGGTTTACGAGAATTGTTTCGTTAACTGACACAAAAACTTCACGGAAAAAGCTTCTGCTTTTTCTACCCCGAAACCGATAACGAACTTTGGAAAATTTTAGTATTAAATCAAAACGAAACCGAACTTAGAACAAAAATAAATTAAATTTAACCAAAATTTCGACGAGAATTAACGCGGACAAAGCTTAAGGAACCCGGAACTCTTGTTTTTCTCTCGCGGCGGCTATTCAAGCTTTCGCCACCACCCTGGAAAACCAGAGAGGGATTTTTTTCAAAGTCGGCAACCCTTAGTTGATTCGAGTTTCTGGCGGCGAGTCGCCTTTCACGAGATGGCGTACTCGTCTCGCTTTCACCGTTTTTATCCACGTGTCGCGGGTTCAAGGATAGGAGATGCTAATCATTTCCGAATGCTGAATCAGTGAGAATGAGAAATTTTATCATCGCAACCTAATATCGCCTCTGGTTTGAAAGCACGTTCTAGTTTCATAAAGCGATACGTGTTTCCTGTTCTCTGGTTTCTTTCAGGAGTAACAGGTATAGCTTAAAAAAGAAAATAATTTCTTTACGCATTTTTCGGGTCCTTACAGAAACATCGATCTTCTTTTGTTTTTTTTTACACTTGTTCGTTTCAGTTCTTTCGTTTCGAGCTATTTTGATTTCTTCTTTGTTTTCTGATTTGTCCGCCTTGGTTTTCAAACCGCTGTTGGCTTTTTGTTTTTCTTCTTTTTCTATTTCTTGGTATTTTGTCTTTCGTTTTCGAACGGAAATTAATTAAAGCAAAATGACGACGAGAAATTAACTCCGAAACACCAGAGAGGGATTTTTTCAAAAGCCAGCGTTATTTCCGAGAAACCCGTGGCTCATTCGAGCGCTTCTAGCGGCGAGTCGCCCTTCACGAGATGGCGTACTCGTTTCGCTTTTACCGTTTTTGCCCACGTGTCGCGCGGTCAAGGACAGAGAGCGCGAGCCAAACGGCCGGCGTGTTCATTTCCGAACGCTGATTCAGTGAGAATGAAAAAACTTTATCGCCGTAACCTAATATCGCACCTGGTTTGAAAACACGTTCTCATAAAGCGATACGCGTTTCCTGCTCTCTGGTTTCTTTCAGGAATAACAAGGCAGAGCTTAAAGAAATAATTTCGAAATCTCTTTAACGCATTTTTCGTGTCCTGATACTGGTTTTCCTTTGATAAAATTCAAAAAAATCAACCAACAATCGACGATCATTATGTAAATCTCAATTGGATGAGGCTAAACGTGCCTATCATGAGGACAAACTTCTTAATAGCCACAATTTTGGTAAAGAAGGATGGAAAATTATATCAACGATAATAATAAATTCCATATACACCAATTCTTTATCAATTTATCCCATAATCAGCTCAATCCAACTGGAGACGCTTCGCAAGTACGGATGACCGAATCCTCTATGTTCCTCTCACCCACCGATACCAACGAAGTTGAAGAAACAATTAAAGAAAAAAGTGTGTCGGTCGCTGTTTTATTTCCCAAAGAAAGAAGTTGCTTACGTTAAATAATTGCGCAACATCAATTCACCCCCTATAGAATAAACAAAGATAAAAACCTCGAATTGTATTACACCCTGTAGAGTCGAGCGGGTGCGGGTTTAGAAAGCATTCTTTTGTTTAGTAAGTAGTACGGTTGGCGTACGCTGTTTAGTAGAATAAACATATCCTCCTCGATTACCTAATGCATCCGCCGCGTCGCGCCGCGCCATACCGATCGGATCGTGTTTACATTACAAATGCAGGAGTAATAATGACGGGAGAGGGGGATTTAAACAAACGTTGATTACAACATCAAATATATCACACGAGATCAATGCCTGACTTGATCTCTGCATGATGATTACGCTCATCTATCATAGTCGGCCGTGGATGCTGCCGCCTCCCCGATGCGTTTTTATCGTGGGGACGACGAGTGCATCGAACGCGACAAAAACCGTTTTGCGCAGGGTGATTAATTAACGCGATCATATCCGGGGGCTTTTATGCTGCCGCCGCCGCCGGGGAAAATTGCGCTGCTTCCTTTTCGCCAGCGGGAAATTCTTCTTTTGTTGGGGCTACGCTGACGTTCCGAATTAAAAATTGCAGAAAGCCATAAAATACTTTGACGTATTTCCTAAACGATTCTATAATGATTCTGTTCGATTATAGTATTATAGCGTAATCTAGAATAGTTTTTTTTTTTGCACAAGGCAATTCAGGTGGTCAGGTATACAACTAGTTGTGTCTTCTCGGCGTTTACTACTCACGCCTCTGCAGTTAGCGAATAAAGTCAAATGCCGTGTGCCGGTGGAGTGATCCCCTACTCTCTCCGACTATCGGCGACGAATACAGAGCGATCACCCTTATGATAGAATGCCCAATCTCTTACTCTCTGTCCGAATCGTCAGCGGACACCACGTGATTGGCACCTTACTCTACCTCAGAGTATCATCAGCAAGCCTTAATTCATGCACAACTCTTTCATCACGTGTCATTGCAATTCACTACAACACTCGCGAGCCCGTCTGCGTAATTAGCGCAACTTTACCAAGACGTTCACCCCTCAAGGACCGCCCGGAGACTAACTGCTCACATCTTTCTTTTCTTCGTATCATATTACCAAACCATAGACAAAATAAACAAACCTGCTCGTGTTTTAGTAGAGTATTTTATTTATAAAATACTGCGATAGTTCCGTGCATGCTCAATAATTACATGCCTTGTAAAACTTTCCTTATTATCAGCTTATGTGGTGGCAGCACACGAGTGGTTTAGTTTTTTTTTTTTGCATGCAAAAGTTACGTGCCCCGTCGTAAATTGACGCGGGCGGCAATTCTTCGTGTGTTAGTTAGATTGGTTAAGTTGGGAACAACTTGTGCAGGAGGCGACGACGGCGACGCCGCCGCTCGAAAAGTGGCGTCGCGACGCTCCGCCCCGCCGAACTTACATGACTGGCATCAATTCTGCCGCCGCTCGTCCCCGGTATTGTTTTATGCGACAAATTGAAATAGTTCGCCAACAAATATTATCATTAGGAAGGAGGCGAAGTGACGAAGTGGTGATGATGATAAACTTTCCGCGCCCCGATATTTTACGGCGCGGCGGAACTTTCCGAATCACCGGCTCGGATCGTATTCATTCGAACGGCATCCGGCAGACGTACGTGTTACAGGCCGAGTCAGACTAAATAAATATTTATCGTGTTCCATCTCTAATGCCGAGCAAAAACGGGATTATCCCTGCGTATTCACGATATTCCTCCGCGCCCATATATTTTCATTTGACTCGTGTTTGCTTGATGTAAACTTCTGACATACACACATACATGCATACATCGCCGAACCCACCACAGTGCCACTAATTTCAGTTTCAACGTGAATGGGCCTCGTGACGTAACGTACAATAACTCACACGAAGATTTCTCTTTTGCTTAAAATTCAAACAAACTCCGCAGAGTTTTTTTTTCCTTTCTTTCTGAACAGTCGACAAATTAACGAAGTAACGCCAGAAAGTAAAACACAATGTTGGCTTCCAAAATGATCGACTAAATTCAAGTAAATTAAATAATTCAATTCAAATCTCGCGCCCTTCGTCTGTTACGTTCAAAACATCGTACGAAACAAGTTGGCAACATTTGAGAATTTCGGCCAATTTGGAGTTTATTGTGTCGCCAGGCATTGCGGCGCAAGCTTATTGATTGCCAGAATCGACCCGTCCGCGTTCGTCGACTCCCTATATGGGCATGTAAAAAAATTAGCGATTGCTGTTGGCCGGCGCTGACCTCACTTGCGATTACCCCGCTTCAACCGGTTCTGTTTTGTTGCACGGCGTTACTTCTTGCCTAATTGTGCTGGTTTGATTTTGTTATTGTCGCGATGAAGGACGGCTGCCTCCACCATGTCACGCTAAGATCCTTCACCACGTCGCGCTAAGCCTCCACTATGTCGCGACGGTGTGTCCTTAGCCTTTAGGTTTAGAGCTTTAAAGACAATGATTTACAAAATTAATACCTCTTTATTTACGTAAATGATTAATTTGGTTGAGGGTGGTTTGTCCGTGAAACTTGGGGTGCGGTCCTGGGTCGTTCGCGGCGACTGGGGTTGTTGATTCGACTAAGACGGAGCAGCGGGCGACGTTTCCTTAGCCGGGAAGACTGGCGAAGTTCAAGGCCGGTCCGCGACTTGCGTGGTTGGTCTCAATGTTCCTTGGCTGGAGCACGACACGTCCTTGCTCAGCCTACGGGGTGATCGGGTTGGAACAGCGGCGGCCAGTGCTGAACTACGGTGATGTCTTCTCTCAGCAGCTGGCGGGGGAGATGGTCCTCGTATTTCTTTAGGACGAACGGCAATGTTGTCGGCGGCAGTGACAGATGATGGGGGCTGCAGCAACGCTGATGCTGGGGTGGCGATGACGATGAAGCGGGCGGCGGCGTCGGCGTTGTTGAGCGTTGGCGGCGGCAATGTTGGCGTCCCCTCGTTGGTTGGCACTAGTGCCCCCTGAGTCGGTCCAGTGGAAAACGACTGACTTCCTAATTTTGGCCCGCACTTTAAATACACGTTTTTTGCCTAGTCGCGCGTTGCATTTTTCATCACCTGCTTTGGGCCCGTTTGCGTCATTCGTATATGCGCGTATAAGCACGTGGCCTCGTTTGTAATAAATTCCGCTGATGTGTTATTATGAAATATGAACATTTACGTATCAGTTACCTCCTTATTGTGTTTACATTTTAACACGGTCGTAAGCTGCCCTCAATTACACAAGTCCGCGTTCAAATACTTTTTATGATTTTTATCCGCGGAACATAGAAAAAACCCCCTTGTGGTTTTTAGAAAATTCCCCCTCGTGACGTTATAATAGAATGCTTTTCGAATAGAATAAACGACTGCTTAGATCGTCATTTGCATGTAGCTTGACTTTTCCAAAGCATTCGATATCATTCAAACTGAAAGAAGCGCTACAAAAAATAGGAGTGAGAGGAATGGCTTTGACTTGGTTCAAGAACTACTTACACGAAAGGATGTACTGCGTTAAAATTGGCTACTCGGTGAGCGCAGAAATCGTCTCCACTCGGAGTGCTCCCCAAGGCAGCGTTCTAGGACCTATCATGTACCTAATTTACGTCATGCTTCGATAAATGTGAGTACTTGTCGGATGACACACTCATCTTTTCGGCATTGCTATGGAAAATTTAAGAAAGGAATTTCATGCATTGGAATCATGGGCCTACGATAAAGGTCTTGTTATAAATATATAATAATTGTTTACATAAAAGCAGAAGCGTACAAATCGACACGTTCTGCAACTGTGATACCGTCTTAGAAAAAGCGAGGACCGTAAAATATCAGGGCCTGGAGATAAGCGAGAACTTTTTTCGAGTAGTCACACTCATAATCTAAGCATAAGGCTACGTCGTTTAGCTGGTCACTTGTTTCATCTGAGAAACTTGCTGCCTACCTGGAGGCCAGCAAATTAGTGCGAGGGACTGACGTTTCTCCAGCACCGCTCCGGCAAAGCTCTTGGAGAGGGGAGGTTCGACGTAACCCCAAGGCAAAAGGTGCACCAGCTGAGCACTCCCGCTTTTATTTAAATTACTCAAAAATTTGGTAAAAATAATATGATAAACAGAGTTAATAAAAAAAGAATGACCCGCAGAAAATTAAACAATTTGACAAGTTGGAGATTTTCCGTTCTCTTCGTTTACAATTAACTTAAACAAATTGCAACGCCGGGGAAATTGAGCCAATCCAAATGGGTAATTAAAAAAAGAATAATTGAAGTAAATCCGACCTGTAATCATCATCCGGCGTAATGACACTCGGCTGTCAGTGTCAGAGCGCTCTATCGCGGTGGTTAGCGCCGTAAGTCGGTGTAGCAGCGTCACCAAAGTAGCGTCGTCTTGCAGGACGAATCCACTTTCACAGGTGGGGGGTAGGCCGGGTTGCGAGACTTCGATCGGTACAAAAGCCGGAAGCCAGCTTTTTCTTACGCCCTCAAGGGTTATCCCGGTTGTACCAGCTAGGTAAAACTCCCACAGGAACTCGAGCTAGAAGCCTAAAGGAAAAAAAATGTACGCGTTACGACACGGACGCAAGATGGCCACAGACATACCCGTTCCTAGTTTCAACGACAGGACAGGCTTTCGAAAAGCTTTTTGTTTGTAATTCCCTCACGTACGTTTGCAAATCTCGGAGTAATTCCGATTCCGTCTTCGTGAAGAGGATGCACAGAAATAAAAATCACAAGTAAACCAGCCGTACGTTGGAAGCTTTGAAAACAGACCGGCCGCGTTCTTCCCCTACCACAAATTCAGACAGGAGACAGGAGTGGCTAGGATTGAAAACAGACTTAACCAGGAAACAGGGTGAAATGGAGATATACTGTATGACTAATTGTAAATAACAACGCGTGATCTTTTCTGATGCAATATTGCGCAACATTGTGAAATATGACGACCAGCACGTAGGCCAAGTCTGGGCGTTAGATTCCCACGTTAATACACGGTGTTCGGAAAAATATTATGAATAACTTAAATGAATTTTTCAACCGTAACAAACTTGGTTGTTGTACCACTCTTTAGTGGAATCGATCTTGGTATACGGCATCACAATATGGGGTCGTGCATCGCTATAATATGATATGCTCTACAAAAAAAACTGTAAACGAAATAGTTAAAAACTTAAAGCTACCAATATACTATATTTTTTTAAATTTATTATTAAAATGTGGTAATGCGTATACATAAATGTAAGTAATCAAAACGCTCACCATTTCCTTTGACTACCGGGTACCGTTCGCTACCATCACCTCCCATTGACATGGTGCGTTTATACAACATTACGATCATTTGTAAGAGACAACAGTTATTTACTCCCCCTGGCCCCAACAGTCTGCATCTGCTCAACCCCTTGGTCAATTCACAGCTCAACCTAGTGCCTCTATCATTGCTCCTGATGATGTCCAACCTTGGGCCTTTATTATCATATCTGTTCCTCTTTCATAAACTATTGCTCTGAAATGTTATTTCCAGAAACACAAGCCACATGCAGCACAGATAGCCTCAATGACTTGCAAACATACTCCACCCTACGTCTTTGTCATCTCCGACCCGTGGATTCTCTACCACCAATCCACTCTTCCGCCAAAGTGACTTATACGACGCGACGTCCTTACCATGGACGCCCCTCCACACCCGGCACGTAGGGGTGGTGACAATTTAATAACCTTAGGGCTCCCAATCCGCTGCATCGGGTCCCTAAGGGGTCACCATGGGATCGTTCACTCTCGGTAGCGCTTTCCTCCTTGCTAGTACGATTTCCCTTACGAAGTAATCACTACTCATGCAAGTGACGTCACAATCCCTACGCCACCGTGGTTACCCCAGTCGACTTACTGGCCAACGGTCAGGTGATGCAGCACCTACCACGACAACCGAGCCTCACCTGGGGAAATCGCTTCATTCATACACATTAGCTACAATTAATAACTTATCCCTAGGTACCGCGCCTTTCTGCTTCTACCAGCGTAGCGCACAATACTTTCCGAACACACCCTGTATATGCACGCCAGGAATATAATACACGCGTACTATACAATTAACGCGAGTTGCGCGTTGCAAGCGCAAGTTACAAGTTGGCCAACTTCAAGCGCGTGTATTAATTAATTACTTTCCGCACCTTTCTATCACATTAATCAACACCGCAAACTCTTATTAATGCGCCTATCGATTACGTATCATAAACTCGACTGTCTCCATCCCCAAAGCAAAACCTGTGCTGCCCGAAACTGTTTATTGTTTATATAATCTCAAGAGGACCCGGCGTACCACCGCGACCGTATACAAAACCCGATGCATTGCCGGCGAACGTTTATAATTCTTTAATTCTAAACGCATTATATTTTTGCTTAAAGATGAACGTCCAACACAAAGTATGGAATATCGCGATGTAATTATCTAACGAAACAGACGAGACGGTCGAAGATTACAGCGCTTTGTTTTATTGATGTATCCGGCTACACTTTTATTAGCAACTGTATTAATAACACGTACAAATTGGCTTATGATTAATTAATTCAGTCAGTAGTCAACGCGAGTGGATATTCAGAAGCTGACTTTGAGAGTGACTTTGAATTTAACTGGAGCTTCATGTTTTGCGACCGAACCGAACCGAGGTAGGGGTTTTCGAACAAAAGACGATGCGCTCTTGTGATACGCCAGTTTTCTTCTTTAAGTTTTTCAACTAGTCCATTGATATTTACAGAGGTTATGGTATTAGTAAGTGAAACTTATTCGATTACACCCTGTATATCAGAAGTATCAATATATTATAGAGGTATATTTCGAATTCGAATTTTTCCAAATCGAAACATTTCGTATTTCCTAATTGCCCCGAGCGCGGCCGGCGTTTCCTCGCGACGTTTTTCGGCCAACGCAAGTATTTATATAATACAGCCGGGAAGAAGATATTTTCGAGTTGGCACGAGCTTGCGCCGCAGCCCAGACATAATAATTCATTGTTTTTATGTCGGGGCTATATTTAACTTCTGAATTAAACTTCGCAAGTCATTTGTTCCACGATAATGAACCGTATGTTAGCATCGGACGACCGCTTCGTCGCAGTAGCTACGTGAAACGCCGTTTTTCTTTTTTCTTTTTGCTTGACCCTTGTAGTATAAACCTTTACTGTGTAGTAATAGTTTTTTTTTTTTTTGTTAAACATTCTCGACTGGCACAAATGTCAGAGGACAGAGTTACAATAAACATTCACTCACTCTTTGGTTAGATCTCTCTTTCCCTGCTTTCTTTCTCTCTTTCTCGCTTCCTCGACCACTGCGGGCTTCGCTTTTCGATTCGACAAGGACGTCATGCAAAATTACAAATAACCATTTACGAGTATCTACTCAAGACTATATGACTTATTTACTCACCGGGGCCCTCTCCCGGCCCCGCCCCTTTCCAGCGGTGACTCTAGATGCGGAAGGTCCCTGCTGGGATGCGAATTCACGGAGGAGGTGTCCTCGAATGTCCATCTTCGTACTTCGCATGCATAAAGACAAACCCCAGGTGGATATTAGCATACCTTGCTTTCTAAGCGTACGTTCTCAGAATCATTGGTGCCACTGGCTTCCACAGTGTTTGCTACACTGGCCACAGCCCAGTCAACACCAAGTCATGACCGTTCTTCGCAAGCACAATGCAATTCACCTGGTCAAGTATACAGCTAGCTGTGTCTCCGGCATTTATTACTCACGCCTCTGCAGCCGGCGGATATGGTCAAATGCCGTGTGCAGGTGGAGTGATCCCCTACTCTCTCCGACTATCAGCGAATACAGAGCGATCACCCTTATGATAGAATGCCCAATCTCTTGCTCTCTCTCCGAGCCATCAGCGGACACCGCAAGATTGGCACCTTACTCTACTTCAGAGTATCATCTATCATCAGCAAGCCTCAATTCTTACACAACTCCTTCATCACATGTCATTACAATTAATTACAACGCTCGCGAGCCCGTCTGCGTAATTAGCGCAACTTTACCAAGACGTTCACCACTCCAAGCACGCCCGGAGACTAACTACCCGCCTGAACCTTTTTCTCCGATCTCCTACTACTCTGGCCTGTGTTGCTGTTTTCATTATCGTCGATAAAATAAACAAATCTCTCCGATATATGTATACAAAAATATATTTATGCAACATAAACAGACCTATTTGGATCTGATTTTTTTTTGTTTGTGAGGATTTTTCTCGTTTGTGTACGTTTACTCGGGGAGATTTGTCGAAGTATTAGACGCACATTTTTCAACGGATGACAAGTTAATATGCGGCGCACACAAAAGGGAAAACTAACCGCCCGGGGCATTTCAATTTCTAGCGTTCGTCTACGTCTGTTCTCAGCCTGCGCCCCGGCTACGCGAAAGTAATTTCACGGGGTGGCCTTGCAAGAGGTTTCATGGGGCGGTTTTATTTTGCGTTTAATTGCGGCCTTTTATCCGAACGAGTGGGTTCGATGCGTAACGAAAATTGCCCTCCCAAAAGTTCGACTTTGTTATTATCTATAATAGAATGCCTTGCGAATTTTGGGTTTTATATTAGTTTGCATCTTCATCCGTTTTCCAGAGTAAGTTTTACGTTTAATAAAGTGTGCAATTTATGCTCTTTATTCGCGATCAATCATTCGAAACCATGTCAGCAATAATGCGATCAACAAACATCGCGTTTTCCAGGCGACCGGGCCGCTAAAAATAACTCGTGTTACATGCAGCTTTAATTCGCGATAAAATAAAGTGCAAATTTACATGTTTGGACATTATGTAGCCTTAATGACCTGCCCGTAAGAGGAACAAGTCATCGTTTGTTACGTGAAGTCAGCACTATTTTTCCGAGCCAGCTAATAATCAACTTCCTTGGATGTGACGAACGCGTCATCTAGCTTATAGTGGTGTTGTTCAGGGCTAGAGGAAACTATATCGAAGTGAAATTGGCTTTTCTCCTACTCAGGAGGCGTGGAAACTAAAACTACTGTGCAATTACTTTTTGAAATACCCGATTCCCCAAAGGTAAAGTATCCAAGGCGACGACGACAACAAATAAAAGCTAAGTCGTCATATTTCGACCGTCCGTTGACTTCTTACATGGGCATGTGGGAAAATTGACGATTGCTATTGGTCGGCGCCGACTTAATTTGCGATTACACCGCGTCACCCGTTTCGGTTTGTTGCACGGCGTTACTTCTCGCCTAATTGTGCTGGGGCGTATATCGCGCGTGTGAATTATCACAAGCCACAACGCAAACGTTTAGAGAAGGCTTCTTTTACCCCCTACCCAAGCTTGGCTTTTCATTAAAACCCGCCTGACGCCATTTTGAATTCTAATTGCGCGTTTTCTCTTCAATTCGGGGTTTCATTGGCGGGCACGCTGTGTACTTTTCGCGTACATCTTCCTACGGCAATGACGACACATTTCAAACCCTGTCGTTTAGCGTCTTAGCTCTCCCTTGACTTCGTTCAAGTTAAAGTAGTCTTTCCATTGAAGCCTCTAGGAGATCTGTGCATCTAAACCAAGTCATTTAGGCCTACTTTAGAAACTGGTAAAGACATATTAGGGATGAGGTGCTAAATGGGGGTCTTACTTAGTTGGGAGAACTTATGAGTCTTTGATAAGTTTGGTGTCAAATCCATCCGTACCTACTTGAAATTTTGATTTGATATAACCAAGTGTGGACTTGCAGCTTTTCCCCATGTACTACAGGGGTACGCGGACAAAAACTGCGCCGCCATCTTGCCAGTTTCCATGGTAACTTGTGGATGCACAGGAGAAAGAGCTCAACTAAAAATCTTCAAGGGTCATGTTTGGAAGTACGCAGGTACTGCCGTTGCTTGGGAAGCATGGATGGTGTCGATGTTTAGTGGATCTTGCTACCTACCTGTCTGCAAAATATTGAGAGTGCAAATTAAGGTTCGGCTAAACTCAGTGGGACAGGTCGAGGTCATACGTAACCCCCAAAAACAGAAGGCAGAATTAAAAAAAAATAAATAAAACTCACCAGTTCTGGCACACTCGTCTTTATTGGCGTAGTGTTTAAACTTGTAAAAGAAAGATAAGTTAAACCGAACGGGTTTGAATGTAACAGATCCAACGTGCATCAGTCGAATCCGATAACAGCCGTGCGGTTGTAACGGCCGAAAAGGGGGATGGGTGACTACGTTTCGTCCAACCTCCCCGTGCGAACTCGCCTTAACTTACACGCCACGCTTTGGAGTTGGTTGATTGGGCGACGACGTCTGGTCTGCTGATATCCAGCTCACTTTCGGATGTGTTCCCGAAATGTGCCAGTAGGGAAAGCCCCAAGTAAAAGCTCCGGTGAAACGTCCGGAGGAATAAAACCTCCGGTAAAACCCGAATTAAAATAACGAACACCCACGTTACGACCTGAACTGCGCACAAAATTTGCTCGTGACTTGCAAAAGCAGAAATCAGGTTTCGATAGGCATAGAGGAATGCCTTTAGTTGCTTAGCGTGCACTTACCAAATCTCGGAATAACATGTTCCGTTTAGGCTTCGATCAAAAGAAAACCGGCATGATGCATTGGTGGTGCAATATTTTGCGTTCTTGTGACACGAAAAGCGAACAAATAACGTATTTTGGCCCCCACATAAGACTGGGTGAATATTCCAACCGTAACAATCTTACCGGCAAACCTGTCAGTTTTCGGGAAGCAATATCTTTGAAATATTTTCCTGGTTCGCCCTTCAGGGATACCAGTTGTCCTGAAATCGGGCCGTTCAATTCATTCATCACGTTTAATGGGGGATTTACGGCACCTTTGAGGCTCTATTTGAATCAAGACAGCGATGAGAAATCAGGTTGAACAACAACACCTCCTAGGAAGCCTTGTGGCTTCAATTTAGAAAGTTAAGTGTGCTACCAACAAAATTCGTTGTCCTTAAATAACGACCTCCTTAAATCAAAGAAAAGAAAATGAAAGATCTGGTTTAGATGACTTACCACGTAGTGAAAAGACCAAGGGGATGCATGTGGAAAGGAGCTCGAGCTAGAATGACGTACAAACAAGGCCAAGTTCTGGTGGTAATTGGTAAAATAAATAAAAAATAGTACACGTGAGCAAATGTGGAACATAGAAGACCTC
This sequence comes from Dorcus hopei, assembly GCA_033060865.1. Classification (NCBI taxonomy): domain Eukaryota; kingdom Metazoa; phylum Arthropoda; class Insecta; order Coleoptera; family Lucanidae; genus Dorcus; species Dorcus hopei. Next base: position 28,115,936 of record CM065426.1, read on the forward strand.
AAGGGGGAACTAAAAACAGACACAGAAGTTTGGAGGCAATTTTAAGAAAAGCAATTCAAGGACGTCTACAATATCCAATTTTCGTTCCTAGATACTTTGTGGTCCATTTACTAATCATTATTTTTGTTTTTCCACTGTTTATTACCTTGTCCATTTGTCCATTTGTTGTATTATATTATTCTCCTGATCTAATATCTCTTGTATGTTTTCATTCACAATCAATATGTCGTCCTCGTAGTTGGATTGGGTCCAGATCTTTGGTATCCCATTGTCATTTATGGCATGTTCCTTTTGCAGTAATTACCCAAATAAGACAATACTGGGCAAGACGGAAATAAACCCAAGAATTTAGAATGGGTTGTGGCACTATCCATGGGTATACTCTGTAATGAAGTGGATTTACGCGTGACCTTTCACCCTCCGTTTGAACTGGTTCGTCAACACCGTGCATCGACAGCGCTACATCTTCGCGCTGCCCTACCTTCGAAGACGTCACGAAGAGGAGGCGCTTATCCTTATAAAAGCCGCCTCGCTTCATAGAGAACCGTCAGTATACTGCTGGTCTTCCGCGGTATATTGATCAACCCTCCTACCTGGCGTGGTCATCCCGCCATTTCCCCCCTGGCGTGGTCCACCCGCCGCTTCCGTCTACCTTTCGTTTAGGGGAGTACTCTGCTGGTCAACCGCAGAATACGAATCAGTCACCCCTCCGGCGTGGTCCACCCGCCGCTTCCGCTACCGTTAGCGCTACCGTTACTGGTACCGCTACTGCTATTACTCACCGTCTTTTCTCTCTGGCGTGGTCAACCCGCCGCTACCGCTATTACTCACCGTCTTTTTCTCTGGCGTGGTCAACCCGCCGCTACCGTTTCTATCCCCTACCGCTTACTGCGTTTAATACAGGTGGCTACCCCCGTCCGTTTTATCGCCCCGCAGCCATCCGCGATAACCTGCAGCCACCAGGAGGACACCGTTTTCGTTTCATTATTATTATTATTGAAGTGTTTACCTTTATTTTATTTTAATATATTTAATTCTTCTAATTCTGGAACTTAATTTCCCCACCGAGCTACACCGACAAGCATACGTTACAACTCGTACAGTGTTACGTTCAAATCTCCCGCCAAAGAAAACGCGGTGGCGAAGTGATGTACGAACCGCGTTTGAATACAGGTGGCTACCCTGCATCCCTCCTCTTTACCGCTCGAAGCTCATTCGTGGGGCACACCACGTGACAGCCTTCTGGTTGGTTACCGCCCGTATTTCAGCGGCCATCACCATCTTCGAGCCGTCTCTCTATCGTCCTTTCATGTTCAGACCTTGGTTGAGTGTTAACGTGTTTTACGTGTGTTGTGAAATTATCGGAGTTCTTGCTCTTTGGGAGGAGTAACTCAACCGGAAGATCTCCCGACACCATCGAAAACATTTGGGGGGCACTTTTAAGCTCAATACTAAGCCTGGAAATTTAGAAAATCGCAGGTAACGTAAAACGTGCAAGGGCGTGTACCTAACATGGGCGCTAACAAAAATTATTTCTTCTATGTAGACTTTTCTGTTTGGGCGCAGTTTTCAGGCGCAGGCTTTAGACCAGGCTTTTAGGCCTAGTTTTCCGGTGGCGCTCCTGCCCTGTGAATGTACCGTAACCCGATCGTGGAAACCTGACCAGCCATCTTGACGATTCCAGCGGATCCAGTTTGATCCAGATTGTCGACGCTACTCGCGATCGACAGAGGGCGTCGTAACTACTCACCGGCCACCGCGCTTCGGTTGATAACGTTGACCCTGACGCCTGACTGGACACGCTGTCAAGAGGTTAGGCTTTCCAACGTAATGTAATCTGACGTTTTGCGGACCGATTGGTTAATATTTTACTCTTTGCACGTGAATAGTTAAATCGCGAGTAAGTAAAACACGAAACCAATTATGCAGACAACAGAAAAAAAGCTGAATGGTTTGGTTTGGTCAGGGAATGTCTCCAGATACTTTAGCCAAGAGAGACGAGCAGGAAGGCCAACAAGAATTAGGCCAAAAAAGGGGGAAGGACTGGGTGGAGTCTCCACTTCAGCCAACGCCATAAGACATAAGGCTTTAGCTAACGAAGGAGCAGAAGAAGAAGGAGACCTTAAAGATGACTTTGCTATAGGAACACCTTCTACAATGCATTGCATTGCGTCCTAAGATTAGAAAGTAAAGGAATTGAAGGAAATCTGCTACCAACACCATTGCCAGTTCTCCGCAGGGAAGTATTTACCTTCGTACTTCGTCCTTCGGGGATACCAGATGTGCTGAAATCAGGTCCTTCAATTCATTCATCTCATTTAATGGGGGATTTACTGTACCTTCGAGGTTCTTGAAGAAGGACCTCCTCAAACCAAGGAACTCTAAGACGGCTCTGCCATAGGAACGCCTTCTCCAAGGTCCTTGTAGCTTCAATTTAAAAAGGGATTGGTCAATCTTTGGATTCAAGTTAGACTACTTAGTGGGGATGTTACTTTTGATATTGCCAACGGACTTCTGTCCGTTAAGTGTAAAATTCTGTTAAAACGCAAGATGTCTTCAATAAAAACGGCGTTTCCGTGTTTGCAACGCCACCGGCCACGTCGTGCGACCAGTTTGGAGCATGTGACCTCGTTCCTTGCTTAGAGCTTAGAGCGCTCGCTGCGCGCAGGACTTCCTCAATATTCTGTCACACGTACTGGAGTGCCTCTGCGTTATTTCTGGCCCCCCGGCCATTTTTTTTGTTGTTTCCTTAAGTGGGTTCGCTTGAAAGGGAAACGAACGGAGATTTATTTCGCGATTTGATACGAAGCACTCTACGTGAAAGACAAGCTTTTCGAAGCCTGATTACCACTAATAAATTCTACGTGAAAGACGAGCTTTTCGAAGCCTGATCACCACTAATGAATCAGATATTTATGGCAAACGAATGCTGTGCTTGATTTGGCTTTTATTTGGGGGGGTTTACCCTACTGGCATACTTCGGTGCCGCATCAGAGAGTTATTTCTGCTTTGGTCGACCGGACGCAGTTCCGTGACGTGGTTCGTCGAACGGTATTCTGATGTCGCCTTTGACCGTGACACTCGGACGTCTACTTCTGGATCGAAGTAAAGTTTGACGTACGCGTAGACAACATAAGGTTGCATCCTTCGTAAGAATTTATAATCGTGTCGCGATACACCAAATGGTTGATCGAGGCGTCGATGTGATAATTTTTGTAAACGAAAAGCGGATCCGTGCTTCGCGTTTTAAACATTACCTTAACGTGTTACTTTGTTTATCGTTCATTTAATTTAGTCCTGCGGTGTTTTAGTTTAGTTTAGTTTAGTTACGTGCACTAATAAAGACAAGTTGCAATCACTTTATATTTAATGTACCTTTTACTTTGGAGTTACGTACGACCTCGCCCGTCCCGCTGAGTTAGCCGGCGATTGGGAGATCTTAGTTTGCCCTCCCATAATTTTCAGCTTTGAGGTACGTAGCTGATTTGTTTGCCTTGTTGTTGGCGCTGCAGGAAGACGTGCCCCACCAGTTTTGTTAGGTGACATATTTGTCGCACTTTGAAGTTAGAGCGAGAGTTAAGCGAAGCCAACAACTTTACAAGCATGTGCGTGCGTTTTTGACCCGTTTAACGAGGACGAAGCGAAATACAATCAATGTAACAGCGGCAGCCCACGTTATGAAATTAAATTTATTATTTCATTGTCTCGCATTGTCACAGGGCAAGAGCGAGTAGGTGGATGATAGTTCGGTTTACGGTACGTTCGGGTGCGCTCGACGTTGACAAACGAAATTATCGTTCTTTGATATGTAAATCACGAGTTATTCCTCGCCCAGATAATCCCATTTCGAATTGCGCAAGGCGCAACGTACACCTCGGATGTTTGTTTGTTTGTTTGTTTGTTTGTGCGTGCGCTTTCGCCTAATCGAACTCATTCTTACTTGCAAAACTCGAGTGATATTTTTTTGTTTCAGGTAAGCGAGCCAAATATGCTTCTCTCGTACCCGACGAGCTTCTGGCGGGGGCCGGGGGAGGTAAGTGGAATCATGTTTGGGGCTAAACTGTGCAAGTTCTCTTCCTCTTAACAAGCGCGGAACTGCCAATTTGCAGAACGTGTTGGGGGAACCACTTAGGTGGGAAATATATTGATGGCATAATTTTATACGAGAAGTTCGCGCAACTCTGCCTCTTAACAACAACTTCGGCTCCGTTTTCGTTACATGTTGCACATGGCGTTCATGTATAGGTACGCGATTTTATCTCGTTACGCCTTAATGGTTTGTTTCTTGGGGCCTGGCGATTGAATTATGTAGGTACTTCAACATCACCGATCGATACACGTATTTATGTAAGTAAGTAAGTAAGTATCAGGTATGCAGATGTAGGAAATTTCATGGTGTAATTGCCATTGTAACGGTAGCCTGTTATTATTATTATTATTATTAAATAACATGCACATGCTCTCACGGAGTGTTAATGCTCCGTCGTTTGTAATTAGTGTTGCGTTACAAAGACGACGGCGACGACGACGACGACGACGTCATCGTATTCCCCGTAATTTTGAAGATTCGTTTGTGTTTATTTTGGCCTGCAATACAATATTACGTGTTCTCTCGGCTGGATCACACGGCACGGGGAATGTGTGCCGTCTCCATTTCCGGTTCTGTGCGCCTCTGACCTGCCACGTTGATTAATTTGATGTTCATCGTTTACCTTAACTTTGATCACGGTAGAAAAAAGAAAGAAAGAAAAAAGAGAACGCAAGTTACGAACCGACCGACGCACGACGTAACGCTAAAAACATACCTGCCGTAGACACAACGGAACAAGCTTGGAAGAGCCTCGGGTTTCGTCGCAACCAATTTAACATCCGGGCCACATACCCGTTTACTTTTCACTTCAAAACAGCCCCGTTTAATGACGAAGTTTAAACAAATCGATAGTGACCCTCAGTACGGTGTGATTGCAAGCGAGTGGTCACATCGACCGAAAGAAATTTACAACGAAACGTCATTCAACGTGATACAATACAATATTACGTGTTCTCTCGGCTGGATCACACGGCACGGGGAATGTATGCCGTCTCCATTTCCGGTTCTGTGCGCCTCTGACCTGCCACGTTGATTAATTGGATGTTCATCATTTACCTTAACTTTGATCACGGTAGAAAAAAGAAAGAAAGAAAAAAGAGAACGCAAGTTACGAACCGACCGACGCACGACGTAACGCCAAAAACATACCTGCCGTAGATACAACGGAACAAGCTTGGAAGAGCCTCGGGTTTCGTCGCAACCAATTTAACGTCCGGGCCATATACCCGTTTACTTTTCACTTCAAAACAGCCCCGTTTAATGACGAAGTTTAAACAAATCGAGAGTGACCCTCAGTACGGTCTGATTGCAAGCGAGTGGTCACATCGACCGAAAGAAATTTACAACGAAACGTCATTCAACGTGATACAATACAATATTACGTGTTCTCCCGGCTGGATCACACGGCACGGGGAATGTGTGCCGTCTCCATTTCCGGTTCTGTGCGCCTCTGACCTGCCACGTTGATTAATTTAATGTTCATCGTTTACCTTAACTTTGATCACGATAGGAAAAGAAAGAAAGAAAGAAAAAAGAGAACACAAGTTACGAACCGATCGACGCACGACGTAACGCTAAAAACATACCTGCCGTAGATACAACGGAACAAGCTTGGAAGAGCCTCGGGTTTCGTCGCAACCAATTTAACATTCGAGCCATAAACCCGTTTACTTTTCACTTCGAAACATCCCTGTTTAATGACGAAGTTTAAACAAATCGAGAGTGACTCTCAGTACGGTCTGATTGCAAGCGAGTGGTCACATCGACCGAAAGAAATTTACAACGAAACGTCATTCAACGTGATACAATACAATATTACGTGTTCTCTCGGCTGGATCACACGCACGGGGAATGTATGCCGTCTCCATTTCCGGTTCTATGCGCCTCTGACCTGCCACGTTGATTAATTTAATGCTCATCGTTTACCTTAACTTTGATCACGGTAGAAAAAAGAAAGAAAGAAAAAAGAGAACGCAAGTTACGAACCGATCGACGCACGACGTAACGCCAAAAACATACCTGCCGTAGATACAACGGAACAAGCTTGGAAGAGCCTCGGGTTTCGTCGCAACCAATTTAACGTCCGGGCCGTATACCCGTTTACTTTTCGCTTCAAAACAGCCCCGTTTAATGACGAAGTTTAAACAAATCGAGAGTGACCCTCAGTACGGTCTCATTGCAAGCGAGTGGTCACATCGACCGAAAGAAATTTACAACGAAACGTCATTCAACGTGATACAATACAATATTACGTGTTCTCTCGGCTGGATCACACGGCACGGGGAATGTATGCCGTCTCCATTTCCGGTTCTGTGCGCCTCTGACTTGCCACGTTGATTAATTTAATGTTCATCATTTACCTTAACTTTGATCACGGTAGGAAAAGAAAGAAAGAAAAAAGAGAACACAAGTTACGAACCGACCGACGCACGACGTAACGCTAAAAACATACCTGCCGTAGATACAACGGAACAAGCTTGGAAGAGCCTCGGGTTTCGTCGCAACCAATTTAACGTCCGGGCCATATACCTGTTTACTTTTCACTTCGAAACAGCCCCGTTTAATGACGAAGTTTAAACAAATCGAGAGTGACCCTCGGTACGGTCTGATTGCAAGCGAGTGGTCACATCGACCGAAAGAAATTTACAACGAAACGTCATTCAACGTGATACAATACAATATTACGTGTTCTCTCGGCTGGATCACACGGCACGGGGAATGTGTGCCGTCTCCATTTCCGGTTCTGTGCGCCTCTGACCTGCCACGTTGATTAATTTGTTGTTCATCGTTTACCTTAACTTTGATCACGGTAGAAAAAAGAAAGAAAGAAAAAAGAGAACGCAAGTTACGAACCGATCGACGCACGACGTAACGCCAAAAACATACCTGCCGCAGATACAACGGAACAAGCTTGGAAGAGCCTCGGGTTTCGTCGCAACCAATTTAACGTCCGGGCCATATACCCGTTTACTTTTCACTTCAAAACAGCCCCGTTTAATGACGAAGTTTAAACAAATCGAGAGTGACCCTCAGTACGGTCTGATTGCAAGCGAGTGGTCACATCGACCGAAAGAAATTTACAACGAAACGTCATTCAACGTGATACAATACAATATTACGTGTTCTCTCGGCTGGATCACACGGCACGGGGAATGTATGCCGTCTCCATTTCCGGTTCTGTGCGCCTCTGACCTGCCACGTTGATTAATTTGATGTTCATCGTTTACCTTAACTTTGATCACGGTAGAAAAAAGAAAGAAAGAAAAAAGAGAACGCAAGTTACGAACCGACCGACGCACGACGTAACGCTAAAAACATACCTGCCGTAGATACAACGGGACAAGCTTGGAAGAGCCTCGGGTTTCGTCGCAACCAATTTAACATCCGGGCCGTATACCCGTTTACTTTTCACTTCGAAACAGCCCCGTTTAATGACGAAGTTTAAACAAATCGAGAGTGACCCTCAGTACGGTCTGATTGCAAGCGAGTGGTCACATCGACCGAAAGAAATTTACAACGAAGCGTCATTCAACGTGATACAATACAATATTACGTGTTCTCTCGGCTGGATCACACGGCACGGGGAATGTATGCCGTCTCCATTTCCGGTTCTGTGCGCCTCTGACCTGCCACGTTGATTAATTTGATGTTCATCATTTACCTTAACTTTAATCACGGTAGAAAAAAGAAAGAAAGAAAAAAGAGAACGCAAGTTACGAACCGACCGACGCACGACGTAACGCTAAAAACATACCTGCCGTAGATACAACGGAACAAGCTTGGAAGAGCCTCGGGTTTCGTCGCAACCAATTTAACGTCCGGGCCATATACCCGTTTACTTTTCACTTCAAAACAGCCCCGTTTAATGACGAAATTTAAACAAATCGAGAGTGACCCTCAGTATGGTCTGATTGCAAGCGAGTGGTCTCATCGACCGAAAGAAATTTACAACGAAGCGTCATTCAACGTGATACAATACAATATTACGTGTTCTCTCGGCTGGATCACACGCACGGGGAATGTATGCCGTCTCCATTTCCGGTTCTGTGCGCCTCTGACCTGCCACGTTGATTAATTTGGTGTTCATCATTTACCTTAACTTTGATCACGGTAGAAAAAGAAAGAGAACACAAGTTACGAACCGACCGTCGCACGACGTAACGCTAAAAACATACCTGCCGTAGATACAACGGAACAAGCTTGGAAGAGCCTCGAGTTTCGTCGCAACCAATTTAACGTCCGGGCCATATACCCGTTTACTTTTCACTTCGAAACAGCCCCGTTTAATGACGAAGTTTAAACAAATCGAGAGTGACCCTCAGTGCGGTCTGATTGCAAGCGAGCGAAAGAAATTTACATCGGAGCGTCGTTCAACGTGAACGGTTCGCGGGAAGGGGGAGAGATCTATTGGCCGATGAGAGTTCGTTTCAAATTTTAATAATTTATTCGAAACACTGCCAATAAATTCGAAACCCTTTCGTCCAAGTGATTTACGAACAAAATGCAGTTTATTTCCGCGTCACATTCTGCTGATGCAAATAAATCATCGTTCGAGTTGAAACGGCGCGCGCGTGCGCGCTTTTTTTTTGTCTAAATATTTTAATCGTTGCGATCCCCCAGTGTGTCAGAGGCACTTAAATGTTGTTATTTACGGCCGAAGTCGTTCATCAAAGCAAAGCGAAAATTTGTTTACACGTCCGACGGGCAAAAACATTTCCGCGCCTGTAATTCCCTTTCTCCTACAAAGAAAGACTTCATTAAATAAGCTCGATTATGAGCAAACATCGTGAAAAATTTAATGCGGCACGGTTCGTAAAAAGCGCCGCGCCGCGCCATCGATTTTCGTTAACAAGTCCGGCGAGTTAACGCCGGAGCCGGAATAAATAATTTCATTAATGTAACAGCGCCGGACTGAAAGGGTGTGCAAATTATTAATGAGTCTAATGGTTCGGCGATTGTATAGACCGTGTTCGTTACTAGTATATACAGGATGATTCTTGAATCGACCGACGAAACCGACGAAATAAAAGAAGCGTCCACTAAAAGGGGGATGAATGCGTGGGATGTGCCCCCGAGTACAATTACATTATAAAAATTTAATAACTTACTTATTTACGTCCGGCTATATTGCAGCAATAAAGGGAGAGCCGAGGCGCGGACAACAATTTCGTGGTCATACTATCACGTACACCCGGTCTCAAATGCGATGCCCATCAATCAATAAAAGAAACGAGGGATGAATTACGATGTTTGCCACCACCCCACGGAACGAACGGCGCATTCTTCTCGGTATTAACGGCATTCCTTGCAGCCCAAGTGAACAACCACGATTCCGGATGTTGAATGCCTGCCGGATTTAGAACCATTGTCTCTTGCGCTTTACAATGACAGCTCTGTTTCCGGTGCGGTGTCTTTACCCCCAATATGTCGTGCTTCGATTTAATACGGGCGGGTATTTTTGCATGGTGATACATCACGAGCTGTTTAGAGGAAAATGAAATGCGGCGGGGGTCACATCCCCCGTGGAATGACTTAGCTGGTGGTGGCACGCGCCTTTCCGTGACGTTTGTTCATTACACTCACACCTGGCATTCCACGGAACCATCCACCCATATCTCCTCAACTCCCCCCTCCTAACTTACACCGTCTTATCCCATTGTTAATTCATTTCGCACTACTTGCCCTTGTTACTTGCAAAGTTCAAAGTTGTTTGCGCAAGTAAATGAGTCGCACAGTTGAATTCCTCATGATCATGATCAGTTAAGTTAGGATTGATTCTTCAGCTTATGAGTTCAGGACTTCTCATGGTCTACCCCGTGTCTTAGATAACGTTAGTGCTTCGAAAAATGTGTGAGTTGTACTTTCTTCCTTTCTTTCCAACATCGCCTTCCAATTACTTTCGATGCACAACATCGTTAGATTGATTACTCCGGATTTTACTTACATTTAAACTAGGCGACAAGCTTTGCGCTGCTTTTCATCAGCTGTCGCCTCAGGTGGCTCAGTGATGATGAGCGTAGTATGAAGTTGTACGATGATGGGCGTGGTATGAAGTTGTATGATGATGAGCGTGGTATGAAGTTGTATAGTGATGAGCGTGGGTGGTATGAAGTTGTATGATGATGAACGTGGTATGAAGTTGTATGATGACGGGCGTGGTATGAGGTTGTATGATGACGGGCGTAGTATGAAGTTGTAAAAAAGCGCCTGGGTGAACCATTACCCAGCTGATGATGATAATAACATGGGTTTTCAATATGCTTCGCATTCGTAATAGTTTCATGCAGTAAGTTGCTACCTGCTTCTAGCAGCAAGAAGTGGGAGGGAAAATTAACCTACGTCCCACGTCGTCGGCTAGACAATGGGACGGGGTAGGTTCAAATCGTCAGCGAGTGCAAAAATGTTCTTAAATAATGGTGAACGCACAAAGTTAAAGCTTACATAAATGAAATATCGACTCAACGGGCCCAAGAATTCGCGATCAACTATCGCCAAACGCTTCAAATAGTAAAAATGCGCCCTTGCGTTGCTCAACCGTGCAAGCTCGGTCTAGGAGATGACGCGACGTCTAGGTACTACAGGTCAGGGGGGAGAGGGGGCACGTTAACCTAGCTCTCCTGTTTGAGCTCTCCCTCGACGAACCCTGGTATCGATAGGGGGAGTCTTTTTTCATTGAGGTCGGGGAATCTTCGCAAGACAGACCCGGCTAGTTCAACGCCGGGATTCATCTGGGAAAATCTACCCTTTCCTCACAGCCCATTTGACCGCTGCGGACTAGTCTTTCATTATGTCCATGTGCTACTTCTTGTAGATCATTTAAAGATCGTCTAGCCTTGGCCTTGGCATTTTCTCCTCGTTTTCTTTCTGCGCTATGACGTTCTTCGCATATTTGCTTATAGAGTCCCACGTTGCCTCACTATTTACCATTAGTGGTCTACCAAGTTCTCCATAGTGATGTTTCTTGCAGTTGACTTCTGACGTCTCCCCATTTTATGCATTGTAAAGTGGCATGCTCAGCGCTATCCTCAGCTTCGTTGCAGTATCTACATTGAGCGGTGCCAACTATACCAAATCTATATTTATAATTTAACTTGAAGGCTTCCGCGGGCGTCGTCCATGTTTCAATTAGCTTCCGGTTGGTACCGCGTCACGTTGACTTCTTCTACTGTTGACGTTTCGTTCTCCATTGCAGAAGAACTTCCTCAGGACTGCTGCTGCTGCTGGTGGTGTTGCTGGTGCCTCTCGTTAGTCGTTAATCAGTCGGTGGGGGTAGTGGGTCGGATCGGTGAGCGGGGATCGGTCTATTGGGGCGTGACGGATCGTTAGTGAGGTGTTTCCAGGTATTGTGGAGGTAAAAGTCAGTATCACGGTTCAGGTTATTGGGGTGTTTGAGGATTTCTATGGATTAACGGGTTTTTACGACCGGAAAAATGAGATGAGCGGGGTAGAAGTTTTGTGTCGGTTCTATTTGTATTTGTAGCTCTCAAAGCAGTGAGCGGTATGATATTTGACCATGTTTTCTATTATACCATGTGTTTATCTGGGGAATTACTTTCCGGGTCCATGATGCTTTAGTTATTGGTTCCATCGCTCTTGCCATCTCTTCATCGTAGTCTCTCTTTCGGCTTCTTTCTTTTGCTGGTTGGCACCATAGTTCTGGCTCTCTCTTGTGCTAGCATGTCTATTGGTATCAGTCTTGCAATCAGCATTAATGCCTCGGTGGAAGTCGTCCGGTATTCCCGTTGACGTTTATGCATTAGGTTTTGTATTTTTCCATTTCACATATCTCCGCCCAAACAGGCGCTGCATACAACGCAATTGACTCTACCACAGATGCCAGGGGCCTTCTGCTATCTTCCGCGCCCCCTTTTATTCTCGGCATAATTTTCGAGAGTGGCGCAGCCGTCTTTTGTGCCTTATTGCTTGCGTAAATTGCATGCTCTCCAAACGCAAGTCTATAGTCGAAAATTACCCCGAGAATTTACATGACTTGACTGGGACCAGTGGCACCCCTAGCAGGTTAAGCCGAATCTCTCTACATTTCTTCTTCTGTCCGGCGCGCGGCGTTACGAGCAAACATAGCCTCCTTGTCTTAAGGGTCTTATTAATTTTCCCTCTTGTAGCGTCACAGATTTTGCTGAGAGGATGGAACGGCCTTTTCTGAAACCGTACCGGTCGTCGGACAGGTCCCTATTACCAGTTGCCATTTCTTCCTTCAGTGCCGCGGCTATCATGCGCTCCAGGAGCTTTCCGGCCACATCAAGTAAGCATATCGGACGGTACTTGGCTTGTTCCTCATCTCTTTTTCCATGTTACTTGATGAGTACCAATCTTGCGACTTTCCAAATGTCCGGAAATAGGCCTTGCTTAAAGGCCTGGTTTATAACCCCGAGAACATAATTGGTGGCAGTCTGGTCCTGGTGTTTTTCTTGCCTTCAACTTTCCAGCAGCAGCGGTATTACTTCGGCTTCGCAGGTCTCGACTAAGTACTGGCCCTCGTCATGGCCTTGAGGGAATAGTTGTTCCACGATCGCAGTCTTATTTTCCAGGATCATGGCTTTCGGTGGTACTTTAAGTCGCCTCATCGCCCCAGACGTCGGTGTCCACTTCCTCGCAAACACGCATCCAATGTTCATCCTTACCTTTCAGGATTTTCTTCGTGGGGGCTTTCTTAGCAGCCGCATATTCGGCTTTCTTGAGGAGATGCACTCTCACCATTACCCTCTTTGCCCGTAAACATTCTTTCCTCAAACTGGCGATATCGCCTGTCCACCAGTGGACAGGTTTGCTGTCTCTTCTCCCCCTTTTGGTAGGTATCGCCTTATTACAAGCAATGGTTATCTTCCCAGTAAGATTTTCTGGGTTGTCCTCTTTCTCAGGTCCTATCACGTCCCTTCGTGCTTTAATGAATATATCTGGCCGCCTATCCCCTTATTGGTGCATCATATCTCTCCGTTTGCAAGTTAGTAATATTGAAAATTATATACCTGTGGTCGCTGCGAGACCCTCCATCCGGTAATACGTTTCCTTACTTCTTCCGTGGCTAAAGTGAGGCCAATTACGGATCCACTCCTACCGCGCACCACATTTTGGATTGTTAACTCCCATTGTGCGATCCATGCCGCGAGAACATTACCTTTAAGATCAGTGCGTGTGTCCCCCCATAATGATCCCCATTGTGACTAACTCCTTATTGTGTTTGGTGAAGCTTACGACCATGTTGTGTAGACATTCCTGAAACTCTCGTGTTAAAGGTCTCCCTCGACTACGAACCCTGGCACTTGTATCGGTAGTGGAGCCTAGTCGTTGCAAACGGTTCGGTACCAAATAATTTCTCAAGACTGGCACCGAAAATATCCCAAGGAAAAAACGAAAATGTCGTTGCAACCCTGATTACTTCGCAGTCGTCTGGCTTCGAGAAGCAGTAGAAGATGCTTATATTACATGTAGAGTGCTTATTTCCAGATCACGGCACTACGGCCACTAACTCAACGAAGTGCACCCTCACGAATCTGGGGTAACGATGGAGCGATTCTGCGCGCGACCAGGAAACAAGCTATGGTGGGGTCACCCGATCTAACATTGATCGATTCCGGAAGGAATATCGGGCCAAGGCGTCAAAACGGCGGAACCCGGGGGGACAAGTTGCGACTGGAAAAATAAACCGTGACGTAAGCCAAGTTTCCCGGTAATTCCGGTCAAAACTTGCGATAAACCAAAGTACACCTTAATGAGTCAAGTCGCCAGCAACAACTGATCCCGAGGCCACGCGAGAAGCGCGTGAAAACACGTGCACAACATTAAACCCGTGACGTCAGAGGCGGAGCCCGGCCATGCGTTCCAGGAACACCGGATAATTAAGGACCTACATGTATAAAGTGTGACAGGATGTCACAGAACCAGATTGCCGAAAGGTCAGAGTGGACGAACGCTGAGCTAGGACTACTGCCGAAAGGTCAGGGTAGTTCCAGTCGCTCTAACATCGCCACGGAGAGACCCGCCAGGGGAGAGTACGGACACCGCACGCCGTAAACGCATTTCGTGACGTCGATTTATAATTATTTTCCCAACCTGAATGTGTATATATAAATACAAATAAAGCATTTGTTGGTAGATACATCTTTTGAGCACATGAGTGGAGTTGCGCCCACCGCACATCCGCCACAATCCAAAAGCAAACGAACGACTGTTGAAACACCAGCCAATCGGAAAGCAGAATACGTTTTATGCCTTAGAAAAAAAGAATTGTGTGTTTTAAGAGCATAACGCATAGTGGGGGACTTAACCAAAGTTACCAACTTTGCGATCGAAAAATTTTCTTTGTTCCAAGCTTCTTTCCGAGGTTTTTATTTTCCTTAGAAATATGGCTGCCCTATTAAGTCCAGATTGGTCCTCCAAGGGCGCTACGGGAAGGGGGTGTAACTGTCCACCTGCCGTTTTTCTCTCCCGCGACGTGTTCTAAAGCTTTCCTTATCAATTTTGGAAGAGGTGACGCTAGCGTCACGTGACCCAATTAGATTCGACATTTCTATTCCGCGCGAAGCGTCTCAAGGAGTAGCTGCCCCGTACCAGGCATGCAAGTTCTTCATTTGGTGATTCTGCAAGAACAATACTAACTTGCTGATTCGTCGGTTTCTGCCGGCGGCAGTTGCGGTGAGGGCGAAGTTTTTTTCCGGGTAACTCTATACCCGACGCATTGACTAGGTCCGTCTCATTCCCTCTGTTAAACATTGACATTAAAAACAAGTGGGTGATTACACGAGTTAAGCTCTATGTATTTTACGTCATCCGTTTGGTGTACTAAAGGTCAAATTCCATTAGAATACGGGGTGGATGATGAAGTGGACGCGGTAAGTGTTCGATAACGTGCAAACTGTTCTCGCGAACTTCTAATGACCGTCCATAAATACGTTTGATATCGGAAATAGGGAGGCGTACAACGTGAATATATTAGGAGACATTTGTCAATACTCTGCGGGCTTCGGATGGCGATGGAGATGTATATCGAAATGCACTCCCGGAATTCTGGTATTTGTTTGATTTATTATAACAAGGGGCGAAATCTGTACGTGATTCATACCCGGAAAGAAAATGAGGTCTTACTTATTCCGGGCCTCGCGCGGGGTGTAATTCCGGAGGCATCTTTTCACGTATTCCCTGCGCCAGGTAAAGAGAATATGTAACGGGCTCTACGTATATCACGGCGGCGGCCATTAACGAGGGTAAACATACTGCGAAACGTGTCATCTCGAGTTCAATAGCACCCCTTTCCGCTGTACATATAACCTACATTTTTGCGACACTTTATTTCCCCCGCGAGATAACCTCCCGCACCCGTAGACTTTTTTTTTTTTAATTTTCAATCCAGATTGAAAACGCGGAAAACTTTCATCGAATGCGAACGCGAACGCGAACGGTTCGGAAATAAAAGGATAGTGCGCCTGGTTTAAAGTGATCCGGAAGTTCCGGGCGGCGCTTTATTGCTTTCGGTAATAAATCTAATTCCGAGTCTTGTTTCATTTCAGTTATTCCTATTATAAGTTTTATGAATCGCGCCGGAAACTTAATAAGGCATGTCCGCAGGTGATTTGTTGTTTTACGTCGCGGCAGGGAAAATAATAGCCGCTCGTTTTAATTTTATAAGGGACCGAATTTCTGTTTTTAATTCGCTCTATATTACGTGCCCCCCCCCCCTTCTCGCTCGTGAAAACGAAAGTTGTCGAAGTAGGTTGGCGGTCGGGTCCTGCGAGGAGGAGGTCCTGGGGGAAATAACATGATGTCCTGCAGAAGCATTGAAATAGAGTCCCGCTGGGTTTCCCGCAACATCTATTATAATTGACAACAGACACGCCAGCCGTGATGTTATCGTTATGGTAAATTGTCCTTACAACGGCCCCCACAATATAGAGCCATGCGTTCCGCCGTGTAACACCGATTGCATTACATCCTGTAAGCTGTAAAACGATCGTCCGGCTACCCACGTCCATTTGGTGTTACTGCACCGGCCCCAATTTGGCGCAGGACAATCAACATTACCGTGAGTTTATTCTTAATTGTAACACTAACCCTTTCCTCCCTTCTTCATTTGTATGTGTGTTATTTCAAACATAACAATCTCGATAGTTTTAAACGAATTGATTACGATCCTAGCAAATCGTCTTCAACACACTCCTTACTTGTGCCCGCAGGGAGGTTTAAATGCATTAATTACGATCCTAGCAAATCGTCCTTAAAACATCCATTAACTGAATTAAAATTGTTATGTTTATATAAATCTTAATGCGTCACTAGTTTTGAATGCATTAATTACGATCCCAGCAAATCGTCGTTAAAACATTCATTGACGAAATTAAGATTCCCTTGTGTGAGTGTGTATGTGTCGCCATATCTTCATATTCTATTAAAATTATGTACTTGTCAGTCTTCCTCTCTTTTATCTCTAAAGTCAAGTTCAGCGTTCTCGTGGACGATGGATTCTTCTTGGAAGTATTTTTGGCAGTAACACAGCAATGTGTTTTTTCAATACGTAAATGATTCAATCGCAAGAGGCCTCTCCCCTTCCCCGTCTGCGAAGTGGGCCATCTCTTCTTCATTTATAAATAAAAGAATTCCGGTCGCGCAGAGACGTCAGAGATTACGACGAGCGACGTCGCGGCCTCCTTGTTTATTTTCGGGGCTGGCAGCCGGCGGAATGAATGTTTCATTCATTTGTTTCCTCGAGACGTTATGCAAACGCCCGGAATAGGCGAACTGTGACCCGCGCGCCGGGAAAACTTCCGAAAAAATAATCGGGCCACATCCGCGCGACCCTGGCGAAGTTAATCCATTTTAATGATTCTCGGATTGTTCTCGTGATTGTATCGGACGTTAAAATTTTTTTAATCGATTTGGACTTTGAGGTCTGGGTTCGATTCCCCCTTCCTGGTCTTCTTTGCTTTTTGACTTTAGCATGCAGATGCAAAAGCTCCAATACTCCTATCAAGACTCTCGAATACAGTTTTACGCTGGGTTTGATTAATTCAACACAGATCGATTCAACTACAGGAGTTCAACTGAAAAGAAGCCTTTGAATTTTTCATAATCTTATGAAGCAGGTCTTGAATTAGATCAAAGCAAAGCGAAATGTCATTTGACGTTCAGCGCATTCGTTTGCTTCACTATGGCGTACTTAGAGTCCAGTTCAGTTCGGCTTGTTTTAACCTTGTGCATTAAATACGAGCGCTAAGAAGTCACGTTAGGCAAAACACTACAACTGTTTGACGTTAGATGTCAGTAATCAGTTTAGAAAGTCATCCCATTTTCGCTCTATACAATGAACTGGTCAGAAGCAGCAAAAGTAAATGGTTTGCTTATAAATGAGCCTGTCCGTTTGCAAGCAAGTCAACTAATAGATCAGTTAAGTTAGTAAATAATTTCCTTATAACTAAGCCGACCAATAGACTTTCTCGTTCGTAGACAAGTCAACTAATAGAACTATTAAGCAGTCAATAATTCACAGAAGAACTGAATGGGTCTATTAGTTATTTGGAAAGACAAATTAGCTGGCAGTAAGGCCAACTGAAAGGCCTTCGCGTTCGTAGACAAGTCAACTGATAGTCCTATTAGTTGGCCAATAATTTGCTGAACAAAAAATAGGTTTGTTAGTTAATTGGAACGATAAGTAACGAATTTATTACTTCGCAGTCGAGTTAGTTAATAATTTGCTTGTAAGTGCGATACGTTTGTAGACATGTCAACTAATCGATCTATTACTCGGACAGCAAATCACAGAATAAACTAATAGGTCTATTAGTTAAGCCAACCGAGAGACCTTCTCGTTCGTAGACAAGCCAACTAATAGATCTATTAGGCAGTTAATAATTCACGGAAAAAACTATTGGGTCTATTAGTTATTTGGAAAAACAAGTAACACATTTATTAGCTGGCAGTCAAGTTAGTAAATAATTTGCTTATAACTAAGCCAGCTCGTCTGTAAGCAAGTCAATTGACTCATCTACTAACCAACTAGTTTAGTTAGTTAGTTAGATAATTCACAAAGCAAACTAACAGTAAAGAGAAGACACTTGAACAAGGAAGTGCAAATTGGAAAAGAGAAAACATTTACGCCAATTTAAACGTCCTTTCGTATGCTATAGAAAATTGTGTCTGCGTTAATCTGATTGGTGCCACACCTTGTGTCGTGCCAACGCCATTTGCCGTTCGTTTGCGCCGTATTTCGCCTACGCCAGTTGAAAGGGACAACTGGTTTGAGGTCAGCTAAACTACTCGACACGGAGTGTCGTCTCTTGAATAGCAGCTACTCTTTGCTGACAGGTCCATCAGTTAGTTGGAAAAACAAGTACTTGGCAACCAAATTAGCAAATAATTTGCTTATAAATAAGTCAACCGGTAGACCTATAACTTGATTTGTCTGAATTGTTGATTGATTTTCTATGAATTGTTTCCACGGTAGTTATTCGTCTAATAACTATTAGCCAGTTTATTAAGTCAACTAAATGGGTGTTCGCGTTTAGCTCGAAAAAAGTTAATTTTTTCTTGAGAGAAGAATGGAGTATCTCACCTCGATCAGGAACCTGCTCCTGAAGGATAGGGTCGACCCTGGACGATGCGTTGCAGGTGGTGGTGTATAAGGGATAACTGTTGCACTGGAGGATTCACTGACCACGTCCGTTTCGAATCAGTTTTATCATCGAACTGGTTTAAATTTTAAACCACACTCACACGAATGTCCGAACTTTTGTCCGTTGTTTTCGGCAATACAATTCTCAAGCGGGTATTTTAGCTCTGTCTTATTAATGATAATGCAAAATAAACTTGAATATTCGTTTGAAAATAACATGAAAATAAAAAATGAACGCGTGGACGCAACAATGGGTCTATTAGTTGATCGGAAACGGAGAAGTCTCTTAGTTGGCTGAAAAGGCAAAAGAAAAACGGTTCTATTAGCTGGCAGGCAAGTCATTAGGACAACATGTTTATTATTCGATAGAAAAAGAAGACTAACGTGTCCGTTAGTTGTCGGGAAACTCAATGACATTTGAACCGATGCGATGGAGACGAAGAACTGAAGCTTGAAGATCTTCAAATGATGCCGGAGTAGATTTGATTATCCATATTTTTGCACAAACACAAATAAATAAACGATGGAATTTAGGGCGAGACATTGTGTCTAAAAATCAGAGCCACCTAGCGACTTTATTTAGAACTAGTTTTCGAAAACGTCATCGTCGAGTTGACATGTTTAAATCTCACGATAGGTACGCACTACCTTTTTTAAGGGAAATCCAAAAACGTTGGATCATCTACTCGACATTGCGTTAAGAATATCAGAGCCATCTGGCGGCTTCGTTTAGCAACAATTTAGAATCATCGAGAGGAAAAGAAAAAGTGACTTGATGTGAGTTGTGGTTAAAATGCGCTGCTTTCATTTTTAAATATCGCCCAATTTGCGATAAATCGCCCAATCTGGTGGCACTGGCTCGAAGCACGTGACCTCCTTCCCTGCTTAGTTTGTTCGTTGCACGCAGGACTAAGTCAGTATTCTGCCATACGTACTGGAGTGCGTTCGCGTTATTTCTGGCTTCAGCTATTTCCTTATTCCGTTCACTTTAGTGGTCGTACTTGCGAGAGGAAACAAACGGTGATTGATTCCGCGAATTGATAAGAAGCACTCTAAGTGATGCTGAAACAATTCGTTATGCTTTTGTAAGCCTGACATCTACAGCTGGTCAGGTAATTAATTCAAGTCGTCGTACTTGAAAGAGGAACAAACAGAAATTGATTCCGCGATTTGATAAGAAGCACCCTACGTGATACAGGCGTTTTTAAGCCTGACATCTACAGCTAGCTGGTCAGGTAATAGGTCTGTTCGTAGTGCAGTTCTGACTAGTTTGCAACCGTTGGAAATATGTACCAATGAATGTTTTGCATTTAACGCAACTGACAAATTGATGATTACTTCGATGGGCGACTCGTCGTGACAGTTTCAAACTAGTTACAAACTGCACTACGAACAGACCTAATTAATTCAAGTTGTCGTACTTGAGAGAGGAAACAAACGGAGATTGATTCCGCAACGGAGATTGATTCCGCGATTTGATAAAAAGCACAGTTCGCAGTTCGGAGCACGTGACCTCCTTCCCTGCTTAGCTTATTCGTTGCGCGCTGGACTGAGTTAGTAAAACGTACTGGAGTGCGTTCTGGCTTCGGCCATTTCTTTGTGCCGTTCAGTGATCGTACTTGAGAGAGGAAACAAACGAGAAGATTCCGTGATTTGATAAGAAGCACACTACGTGGTACAGGCTTTTTTAAGCCTGACATCTAGAGCCGGTCAGGTAATTAATTCAAGTTGTCATACTTGAGAGAGGAAACAAACGGAGATTGAACCAGCGATTTGATGAAACGCACCCTAAGTGATACTGAAGCAATTTGTTATGCTTTTCTAAGCCTGATGTCTACAGGTATTTAACTCAAGCGTTTTATCTGCCCAGTTCAGACTGTAACATTCTTTTAATTATGCTTTCAGCGGGGTTTTTCCATATCCGAAAGTAATTTGGTTCCCGGAAAAGATTTTATCTTAAACATTTTTGTTTATACTCGTAGATGAAACTTATCTGGGCCAGATTTGATATGCTGATGTTGCGTATAATCGCGCAAATCAGATGATCCTAATAAATATGTACACGAGCGCGTCGCGTCGTTTCGGGTCGGGTGTGTATAAAGGGAATTAATTGCTACAAATGAGGCCGTTGTAATATGCATGCAAATAAGCCAGACAGGTAAACAGATATTGAGAATCTGGTTTGCATGTGACGTTATTTGAATGTACTTAATTATGAATGAGTTCGGGACGCCGCGCCACCCACTCAAACATGTAACTAACTACATGCGCGCCGGGGTCGGAATCAAATTGCGCAGCGGCAAAAAAAAATTAGCTACGTGCGGGGGCCATCGGTGTGGTGTGTGTTTCTATGACACCTGAGTCGGAGATAGCTCGGGGTTTGTATTATCGTGGAGAGCCCTCCGCTGCTGCAGTTCGTATTACCACTGCAGGACCAATTAATTTTCATTAAGGCGGAATGCTTGGAATATCGCTCCTCTGAGTGGCAAATGTCTTGAATTTAATATCAACAACGCTGGAGAGCATATTCGCCAAATGGATACTAAAAGCGCACACACGTGAAAACAACCCCAACCATTTGAATTTGCAAACTTGAAGAGATTAAAGTCTCGTCTCCACTTGGAAAATAAACTTTTTCTCATTGATAAGAAGAAACCAGTTGGGTGTTTATTTGTGCATGTGTTGTTTCATTTATTTTAAATGAATTGATTACGATCCTTGCAAATCGTCTTCAACACGAGTCTTCAACACGGATTCCGTGCTTTAGTAATAACGATGAAAGGAAGAGGTGACGAGGTAATGTGGAAGCATGAGTTTTCGTTTGTGTCCGCGGGACGAACCGCTCTTAATTATGTATGTAT
Source organism: Dorcus hopei (assembly GCA_033060865.1). Lineage (NCBI taxonomy): Eukaryota > Metazoa > Arthropoda > Insecta > Coleoptera > Lucanidae > Dorcus > Dorcus hopei. The sequence goes on from CM065426.1 coordinate 28,137,507, forward strand.
GTACCCCCGAATACCTGGAGCGTATAAAAATTACAGAAGGGAAACATAAAACTTCCACGGCGCGGTTAGCGCGCGCGCCATTAATTAGCGTTATAAATCCCCGCAATAAAATACAGGGAACTAAGTACGAAAATACAGTGATTACGTCGGCGACGCGTTATTAATCCTTTGCCTATTTTTATATTGTGGCGTGCAAGGAACAATTACGCCCGAACAAAGAGAGACCTCAGGACTTTCACTGAAAATAGGTTACGCCAGGCCATTTACATGCATATTGCTTTCGCAGCGCTGCGGAATGCATTATTAATAAAGTCGCGGTTCGTATGCTGCGGCAAGTTAGAAATTATTTTATGCGTTAACGTACTGGAGGATTTGATTCGCGGAAGATTCGTTTCTTGATGCTTCCGTACTCTAACTGTTGCGAAATAGGTTTTGGCCGCGCGGAGACAGGTTTTGGCCGCGCGGAGACAGGTTTTGGCCGCGCGGGGACAGGTTTTGGCCGCGCGGAGACAGGTTTTGGCTACTCGGAGACAGGTTTTGGCTACGCGGAGTCAGGTTTTGGCTGCTCGGAGACAGGTTTTGGCTGCGCGGAGGCACGTTTTAACCGCTCGGAGACTGCCATCTGTTTTTGCCTGTTATCTTATAAACTCCTACCCGTTTCAGAGCAGTTATCAAATAACAGAGACCAGTTTATAGATATGGCAGGTGGCGGTATGGTAGCAAAAGTGACGTTTTATACATCCATGTAAGATCTCCATATAGAAGTGGCGGCGAACGTCCGTAGCACATCTACTGACGTAAAGCTCTTTGTTAATTGATTAGTTTCAATTACCTGCGAGTTAGCAAGATGGATGAACACTCCAAGCGTCAAGAGCAGTTATGCTATAATTCGAGCACTTACAAACTTTGAGTAAAAACGCCTGTAATGCTTAATAATTAAAGCAATAGTTTCCACGTTCGGCAATTACGACGGAACTTTGATTAAAACTAGCGCTGGATATTTGTGTGTCGTTGTGTTTATTAACGTTCGGCGGTTTACGATAGACGTAGTCAATATTGCGTGTCGTCGACAATGACGTACCCCTAAATTAGAATTTCACAGCGGCGCGCAAAATAATAAACGCCTTTCATTCGCGCGCGCGCGCGTCCCTTTTATAAATTGACCAAAACACGTAGGAATTTCACAATTTGCGCTAAAACTGGAAGGTGCAGTATTAAAAATTTTTAATCAAGCCAGCGCGCGCGCCGGACGTCCTCCGTGCGGCATTCCAGCGCGCGATGTGTACGGTTATTGCAATAAACAAAAATAACGGACGACGTTACAACGTCACGTCCGCGAAGAGATTGCAAAATTGTTGCAAGACGCCGCGGAAAGGGGGGAAGGACATACCGACGCTCCTGCTGCAATTTCACTTATTTCACGGGAGGGGGAAAACCGCCCCCTCCTCTCCGAACAATAACTATTCTTTCCTCCCCCCTCCCCACCCCCACTCCGACAAATGGCGACGGCGGCCACCTCGAGGGCAAAAGGAAAAAACCTCGCCGCCGGACGAGACACATCGCAACTTGAAACTTCCTTGCAACTTTAATAATTTCATATATATATCACGTTCAAAGTTGTGCTCGGGAAAACCACCCTAATTTGAAATTTTTTCTTTAAAAAAAATTACCGTCTTTTGATCGTTATTGCGCACTAAGCGAGATCCAATCGCTTGAAGGTATCAAGAGGCCATGAAGTGTCTTAGACTAGATTCTAATAATCATTTCATTTTCCAATCATTTTCTTTAAATGAAGCTATTATGACTAAAGCTGATGGCTCCAGCCCCCCCATCAATAGATCAGTAGATTTCTTTGTATGACACAAAATTCATGTATGTGGCACTTTGTCACCAAATTTTAAATTTAATTTACTTGCCTCTTACTTACCACTGACAGATGACAAGCTTGTGCTGACGTAATGTGTCAGCTGTTCCCCAGGCTAGCAACAGTGAAGAATGGGGCGGGTTGATTAAGGTGGTAAAATTATTACGGGCGCCAGCTAAAAACGTAATCGACCAGTCGACGTCTTCAATCGACCAGATCGGGCGGAAAACGAATCAACAATAAATACAGAGGCGAGACTTTAATCACTGGTGTGAGTGAACGCAGAAATTAAACTCGAAGTTAGAGTTAACACAATTTATTACGCAAGTCTAAACAACACTTTACACTATTACAATTGACTGCTTAATTATCTACGGTAAACGCAGCGCAACACGCAGTTCGAAATTCTTACTCGCGATTTTATTATTCACGAGCAATGAATAAAATATAAACCGATCGGTCCGCAAAACGTCAGATTAAATTAACTTGGAAAACCTAACCTTTTGACAGCGCGTCCAGTCGGGCGTCGGGGTCAACGTTACCAACCGAAGCGCGGTGGCCGGTGGGTAGTTACGACGCCCTCTGTCGATCGCGAGTAGCGATCCGCTGGAATCGTCTAGATGGCTGGTCAGGTTTCCATGATCAGGTTACGGTACATTCACAGGGCAGGAGCACCACCGGAGAACTGAAAGCCTGAATGTAAAGGGGAAAGGTTTCGTTAGTAGCCATTTTGATACACGCCATAGCACTTTTTACATTACCGGGGGCGAATACGTTCCCGGGCTTGGAATTAAAATTATCCCCAAATGTGTTCGATGGTGTCACGAGATCTTCCGGCACAGCCGCAAATGAGTTACTCCTCCCGTAGAGCGAGAACTCCCATAATTTTATTATGTACGTAAAACACGCCTAACTTGTAACACGCTTCGAACAAGAAGGGAACTCGACGAGGCGAAATTGTAGCAGGCGAAGGTTGCTAGGATACGAAACCGAAGACAGTCACGTGGTGTGCCACACGAATGAGCTTCGAGTAGTAAAGAGGAGGGATGCAGGGTAGCCACCTGCATACAAACGCGGTTCATATAGCACTTTGCCTCCGCGTTTTCTTTGGCGGGAGATTTGAACGTAACAACTTTTAATTGATCGAAGCAAGCCGTATACCACAAAACATAGCTCTACCCTAAGACTTCGAGATGCCAGGTGTTATGAATCTGGCTAAGTAACTTTGGTCGCCTTCTTTACCCACTCATTTATTTACAGCATAAACGGAAAGGGCTTCAACGTTCTCTCGAATAATCAATTCGTTTTACAGTCAATTGTTTTAAATACTTCCAAAAAGAAAACATGAGCTATCATGATTGATTGTAATAAGCACAAGTCTGTATAGCTCCACCCTGTAGATTTGGACACGTTGAAGCCGACGACGTGTGGGAGTACCTGACGAAGTTTGAAAATCATAGCGCATAGCTTCACGCTCTAGATCCGGGCACGGGGGGGGTCTCTCACAACGTGATATTCGCGAAGTAAAGTAGCTTGATTAGCTCGGGGTTTTGCTGCACTGCGTGGGATTTGAGCCTGCCTTCATCCATCCTGGAACGAATTTTTGGGTTAGAGTAGCTCAAACGTAGCTTTATTTTATAGATCTAGGCATCACGGAGCTAACTACACTAACTTCGCCCATTCTACAGACCTACATAGGATTTCTTTGTGACGTGAATTTCGCGCGTGGACATTTTTGGAAGAAGTAAACAAGCTGCATTTTATAGCTTTGAGCACCGCAGGGCTAACAGTTTGCTAACCTCGCCCGTTTTCGAGGTGCAGCTCTTTTTTTGAAACGTGATTTCGTGCATGTGGAGTTCATAGAAATAAACGAGTTTTAATAGCCGAAGGTGTAGCTTCATTCTGTAGGTCTTGAGCACCGTGGAGCTAACAACAGGAAAGACTATAAAATGTGCTAACTTCGCCTATTCTCGAAGAGATATAGCTCTTCTGCAACATGATTGTGTAAACGTAGAGGTAAACGAGTTTGAATGGCTGAGGATGTAGCTCCGTTCTATATAATTCAGCACCAGGAAGCTAACGTGTACATGTACTAACTCCAGGAGCTAATAGCGAAGGCCGAAACCTTACTATGCACTTCCTTCTCCAGACATAGATTTTCTTTATAACTTGTGTGGACCTATTTGAAGGTAAACATAGCTTAATTCTGTAGGTTTGAGCACCGCAGAGCTAACAGTGATGACCGAAATTTGCTAACTTCGCATATTCTAGTGGTATAGCTTTTTTATAACATGATTTCCATGTGTGCGTAGCTCATAAAAGTGAACAAGTTTGAATGGCTGGGGATATAGCTTCATTCTATAGATCTGAGCACCGTGGAGCTGGCAGACTAAAATTTGCTAACGTCGCCTATTAACACGATTTCCATGCGTGTGTAGCTCATAGAAGTAAACAAGTTTGAATGGCTGAAGGTATAGCTTGATTCTATAGATTTGAGCACCACGAAATTAACAGTCTAACATCACGGAGCTAATAGCGAAGGCCGAAACTTACTGCCTACTAACTTCGTCCATTCTCCAGACATAGAGTTTCTTTGTAAGGCGAATTTAGCGTGGCGACATTTATGGAAGTTGAGAATATAGCTTCATTTCACAGGTTTGAGCACCGCAGAAACCTTTCTCGAGATTTAGCTTTTTTAAGACATGATTTCGTGTATGTGGAATTCGTAGAAGTATACGTATTTTAATAACGGAAGATTCTATAGATCTGAGCACATAGAGCTAACAGAAAAGACTAGAACTTGTACAAACCTCGCCTATTCTTGAGGCCGAGGATATAGCTTCATTTTTTTATACTGGGTGTTAATAAAAGACCTTACACACGTTGGTAGGTGATAGTAGAGACCAAAACAAGAAAAAAATTCTAATAAACCCAGATCTATATCTCAACGGTTTTCGAGATATGGGACTTCGAAATTTTGAAAGACGCCCGGGAGTACGGCCCTGTAGCGGCCCTCCCGGTCGTCCGATCTACAAACGCGCGACGGCTTGGCGTTCCTCGTCATTTTCTGCCGTACGATGACGTGCAGCTCGATTCGATCCGAGGCCCCCGAGGTACCGTAAAATATTCCGGAAGGAAAGCTTGCAAATTCGACAAATTTCAAAAAATCATATCTCGAAAAAACGCATTTCCCCGGGAGTTGGCCCCCTTGGGTTAGGTACCCGGGGAGGTCTTCTTGCGTGTGAGAGAGTTTAAAGAAATTGTAACGTCACGTTTTCGAGAAATTTTCGAAAATGTGTAAAAATGGCGGTTTTCGGGCCATAACTAAAATCCAGGTCCGGAGTCGGGGCCGAGCGTCCGCAGATATAAAGATATTACTGCCCCGTACCTACGTTCCGAGTTTGATGCGATTCGGTCCGTAAAAAAGGGCGGTGGAATTTTTTGAACGGTCAGAAACGGCCATTTTTGGAAACCCCCGTACAAAATCTTCGTCCCCCCGCGTCCGATCTCAAAATCGACCCCGCCATCGGTTTCTCGGATCTTCTCTGCCGTACGATGCCGAAAGGCTCGTCGCGATCCGATCACGTTTAAGAAAAGTTCTCGTGCAAACGTGCACCCCCGAACGTTTCGTCACTTGTATGGTAGCACGGCCATAATTGTAGATAATAGCCCTCGCGCATTGAAAAGCGCTTCGCTTCGCGTCGTGCTTTGAACGTACCCTCGGGCTATAATCTCCTAATTACGCCCTTGATACGTAAATGACTATTATTTATTTGTGAAACGTGAATTAATTTATGCACGCCGCTGTAAACGATCCCCGATATCAAAAGGACATTTAGATAAGTTTGATGGGGCAATAAAAACACCGATTAAAAATTTTCGTCGACGACGACATATCAAAGGCGCGCGCGTTTTATGTTCGTCGCTGATAACCCCCGAGCTCCGCGGTAAATAAATTCGCCGCTGCATCCCGCGCGGGCGATCCGGGGGATGATGGCGCCCCCCCCCCCCTCCTCCAAATAAACACGTCGGGAATATGACGGCGTAAATATTTGGATTTTGCAAAACCAATACTTACATATATCAGCGTTTCCGGTTCATTTGGCGCGCTCGTAAAAATTTCCATTGATAAATACCCGGCAATTCCGGACAAATCTAGCCAATATCTTACTTTCAGCGGTCCTTTGTGGCCAGGTCTCCGGTAATCAGTACGAAAGTCAGGCGATTTATCAAGCAAAGTCCGGACATATTTCTTCCTCTTTTTTTTTCTCCGGGGGGGTTTCATTAAGATTGAATTGCGACTTCCAGTTTCGAACGCGCGATTTATAGTTTCCACACAAATAATAACTTAAAAGTACTTTACAACGCCCGTAAATAACTGGAGGACGTGCTCCGGTTATTATAGTTTAAGGAAACAAAAAAGAATCACCTGCGTTCGTTCGGGAGCGTAATGAACGGGTACAACGTTTGCGCATTTCGGAATTGTCGAAGTTTGTTCAACATGGGAGTGCGACACGGACAAAGAGATTAATCACCGCAACAATGTAGAGAGTGCAGTTATATGTTATGTATGTATGGGAGCCCCGTTCTGTTTCAAAGCAGCTAATTAAACAAAGTTAATAAACGCGCCATCACCGAATGAAAGAGAAATTCTAGTCTGCGTCTACTGGGGAATGCGCAGTGTGCGCCCGGAGAAGATGAAATTGTTTTACGTGTAATATAATACTTGGATTATTCAACGAACACGCTGTACATTATCAGAAATTCCGAATTACAAACCAGAGTTTTTCTTTTTCCGTTATTAGCAGAGAGGCAGAGAGAGAACGCCTGTCGCTTTCAATGAAACAAAACGCACCGTAGTAAAAACGCACGTGTTAGTTCGTCTTTAATCGATCGTTTATAAAATACATAAATTATTTTTTCTGTCAATGTTCGGAATAAATACCAACTGATTTCGTTCTTGTAACGCGTCGGTGCATTTCCACCTGCACCAATGCGACGCCGACGCAGGAAATATTATTTATTACGTATTTACGGCGTCGTAATACAATATTTATAAACATGTCACGACACCACCGAGTGGAAACGTTAGACGCTGCCCCACATGCGAACTTGCGCCGTCTGCACAGCAGTGCTTCCCGTTTATTTTTAGCGCGAACTATTTAAATATTATTTTCAAGCGCGTTTTTTCAGCCGACCTTGTTCGCAAACTCCCCACCGCCGATGCATGCGATTCTGAAACAATAATTCGCGTGATGGTATTTAAAATACGTCGCGCCGATTAGATTTTATACTAACTAGGTACTTTAACAATTATAACAAATTGTTCCGTAGTTTTAACTAAAACTAGAAGGAAAAAAGAAAGTGCGTTTTGTTGTAAGTTGAGGGGCACTTGAATTTAGAAATACGTTACCGCAATTTAAATCGAAATAATCCGACCTTGGTTACATCCTTGCGCCTCCAACGGCAGCTATGCCCATAGAGTATCGAATTCGGGGGAGGACTACTGAAGCCAAGACGGCGTATCGCAATTTCCAGCGACCTCTTACGACGCAACTCATCAACAGACGGAGGAGTAATGGCGGTTAATGTAACCGTTGTGGCACTGACCTTGCGGCAAAGTCCCCAGATAAGCCGGTGGATCAGCTAACTTCTTATAGGCCTATCTGTCTGCTTTCTGCAATGGGCAAATTTCTGGAGAGGCTGATGGCTCTGCGCCTGAACCAACATCTGGAAGATAGCGGTGGATTGGCGGACAACCAATACGGATTCAGAGAGGGTAGGGGCACGTCGGATGCACTAGAAAAATTGGTTAATACAGTCAAGAGTTCATCTGTCAAGTATGTTGCCGGAGTCTTTATCGATATTACAGGGGCATTTGACAACCTTTGGTGGCCCACAGTGTTTCGGCGCTTGAGAGAGATAGGGATACCGGCCAACTTGTACAGACTTTTCCTGTCTTACTTTTTCGGGACGCGTTATGGAGGTCTCCCAAGGTTCCAGTTCTTGTACGCCCGCAAGGCTCCATACTTGGTCCGCTCTTGTGGAATTTAGTTTTTGACGATGTGGTGAGGCCGGCCGCAGGCGATACCGGCATCAAGATTGCCTATGCTGACGATCTTGCATTGGTGGTGGAGGGGGCCAGCCGCTCTGAAATAGAAAGAAAAATAAACGACAGCATACAAACTTACCGCAAATAAAATGACCCTCTCACTGAGTAAGACCTGTGGAGTCATGCTGAAGGGTAAGCTCGATCCCGCCAGACCGCCCGCCGTCAAACTGGGACAGACTTCGTTGAGGTGGACCTCGGCTGTAAAGTACCTTGGCATCGTTTTGGACAGCGGCCTCACTTTCATTCCGCACGCAAAATATGTCTCTGAGAAGATGAAGAAGATAGCAGGAGAATTTCGGAGAAATACCGTCGGTGACTGGGGCCTGAAAAGTGGAATAATGCAGCACATCTACAATGGCATTGGGAAAGGTATACGGGGCTACCATATGGCATGATAAAGTACAGCACACGCATATAAGAAGGTCCTTGACCGCGGGACAGAGGCCGTTCATGATTTCTATAACCAGAGCATGCCGAACGGTATCCAACGACGCTTTGCAGATCCTGAGTGATTGTATGCCGCCCCATCTTGAAATTAAACTTAGTGCAGCGCTTACCAATATCAGGAAAAGCCGTAACTTCCACCTCTTGAACACACCGATAAACTCAGGCAACAAGCAGGTCGTCCGACATCTGGTTGACGAACTGGTCATTAGTGAGTGACAAAAGAGATGGGACAAATCAACCAACGTATCAATATATACCTACCGTAAAAGACTGGCAAACATTAAAGTTCAAATATCTCAACTACGAACTTACCTCATTCTTGACAGGCCACTTACCACATTTGGGATACAGGAGGAACCTTCTTGTGACTGCGAAGAAGCCGAGGAATGGGATCACGTTCTACTTAGATGCCCTGATTATGATGACATCCGAAGGAGACTGTTTCCTACTGGTCTGGAAGTCGCAACCCGCACGCTTGAGAAAGAGGGCGACGCCATCTGCAAATTCGTCAAGTCAATTTACAAAAGAAGAAGAGAACAGTAGAAGAGACAGGCGAGTTTGCATGGGATTATGAAAGATTGAAGGAAGAGCGAAGAAACGAGAAACGAAGCACTGGGGAAAAGAAGAGCTGGAAAAAAAAAGAGCTAGAGAAAAGAAGACTAGGTGGGCAAGGTTGAAGAATGAAAGGAGTAAGCAGGAGAAGTAGAGTCAATGAGGAACAGGAACACGGAAGGAAGAAGGCGTATTTACCGCCGCCAATCTGCCTACAAGCTGCTGAGAAAAAAAGTGTAAAGAACAGAAAACTAGGTAGGGAGGGAGAGGATGGGGGAACAGATTCTTCGAGGCTGTGTCAAGAACAGTTTTTAAGAAGAAAAAACTGCACAGCGGGGGATGGGCCGACGCCCAGGTACCCGTGGCACACTTCGTGTGTCAAGTAAGTGACTGACCTTGCGGCAACTTAAAGATGGAGGGGCTTACGAAATCAATTTCAACAGTTCCGGTAGCCACAGATGCGATGTGTGTAGTAGTCGTAATAAAGCGAAGGATAAACAAAGAAAAAGAAAAACCTAATAGAAAAGAACATATGCGTTACACTTTGAACCACGCCCAAGTACACGCCATATTTACCTAATCTAGAACTGCCGTGACTAGGCCTCGACAATCATTAAACATTGCTTAAAAATACAGGGGTGACGATTTTTAAAATTCGGCAATCAAAGTACCGTAAACATTCATCTCCAGGCGATTTCAGCCAAATGAATTTCAAAGCACAAAACCAACCACAACAGTCAGTGACACTAACGTGCACACCCTACAACGAGCCACGAAGGACTGGCTAACGTGCAAGCGTTTTCAGCGCATGTAGGATATCAAGAGGGGGGTTGAGAGGAATAGAATTGACTCACTTCAGGACAGAGGGAGATGGCGACAATTCCGCATTGCGTATTGCAGGCTATCGTTTAATCGGCGTACAAATGAAACGCGCATGGCCAAATGACGGAATGTTCCTGTTATTTCACATTGCAGAGTGTCTGACAATACTAAGATGATTTTAACGGGATTTTCACCCGTAACATTAGAAGGAAAAATCAGCAGCGACGCGAGCAAACTCGTCAAGTTGGAAAAACTCTTTACCGGAACGGAACTGTCCTTTTTTTTTCTCCCCCGCGACGGCTTTTCAAACCTTTCTTATCAATTTTGGAGAAGATGGCTAAATTTGAATATTACTGTCCTGCGCGAAGCTTCTAAACGAGCGCAATCTGCCGCCAGATGGCAGTTGGATGCGGTTTCCATCAGTTTCGATTGTCTTTTGTTTTTATTTTATTTTTTAATGTTGTTATAAATACTTATATTTTATTTTAATTTTGATCATTTGTTTCGTCACCTTCCTCCCAGTTTTTTTTTTAAGTTAATTATGTATTCCACTGAATTATACTGTAAAATCGATTGTCTTTTGTTTTTATTATACTTAAAATTTTACTCGTATTTTTAAAAAATCGTATTAATTAGTTTTGTTTGCCCTCTGATCGTTTTTTTCATTTTATTAATTTTTTTTATTATTTCATCGTTCATTTAATTTTTTGAAAATTTTTAATCTATTGAGTTGTGCTCTAAAATCGATTGTTCTATGTGTTTTTTTTTAATTTTTAAAATTTTTATTTCCTAATTTTTTAAAACGCGACGGCTTTTTAAAACCTCTCTTATCAACTTTGGAAAAGATGGCTAGCGTCGCGTGAGCCATCCGGAACGCCATCTCTTAATCAATAATAGAAGTTGAACACGCATCTAGAAGTTGAACACGCATCTATCAAACACTAAGGCCCAGTTTCAGCCAATTAAAAAAAACGTTAAAAACAGTTTTGCTAGAGTTTTGCAGTTTTGCAACGCCATCTTTTAGACGACAATTGAAATTCAACATGTCTCAATCTTAGTTAATGGCGAAAGTTTTTGATTAACTTCAAAAACAATTCTTATCAATCAGTAAATTATAAATCTTTTACCCGATTAAGAAAGAATTAACAACAGCATCGCATTGCAACGCCATCTTTTAGATAACAATTGAAATTCAACACGCTTGAATCGAAGCGCCATCTGTTAGACAATGACGGAAGTTTGTCGACTGATTCTCAAAACAATTTCCTTCAATCAATCAACAAATTACGAACTTTTAGCCAATTCTTAAAGAAAATCAAGAACAGTTTTGGGTTACAGTGGAACGCCATCTTTCAATAAACGCTTGTACTTTTGAACGCACACTTGATTAACGACGAAAGTTTCTTGACTGATCTTGAAGACGATTATCATCAATCGCTATTTTTTTTTGTGAAAGAAAATTAGAAATAGTTTTGCCTTGCAATGGAACGCCATCTTTTAATCAGTAATTGAATTTGAACACGCGTCTATTAAACGCACATTCGTAGCGCCATCTCTTGATTAATGACGAAAGTTTATCGACTGATTTCGAAGACGATGTTTATCGTCGCCGTTGTTTAAAGAAAATTGTTTCGCGTTGCAATGGAGCGCGCCATCTTTTAATCAGTAATTGAACTTGAACCCGTATCAATTAAACACACTTTCGGAGCGCCATCTCTTGATTAATGACGATATCGAAGACGATTTTCATCAACCGCCATTTTTAGAAACAATTACAAATAGTTTTGCGTTGCAATGGAACGCCATCTCTTAAACGATAATTGAACTTGAACTCACATTCGCAGCGCCATCTGTTGGTTAATGACGAACGTTTCTCGACTGATCTTGATGACGATCTTCGTCAGTCGCCGAGTCGCAATTCTTTTAGCGATTTTCAAAGAAATTATGAAAGTTTTGCGTTGCAATGGAATGCCATCTTTTAGACGATAATTGAAATTCAACACACGTCGATCGAAGCGCCATCTGTTAGATAATGACGGAAGTTTGTCGACTGATTTCCAAAACGATATTCTTCAGTCAGTCAGCAACTTACGAACTTTTAGCCAATTTTTGAAGAAAATCAAGAACAGTTTTGGGTTACAGTGGAACGCCATCTTTTAATCAACGCTTGTACTTTTGAACGCACACTTGATTAACGACGAAAGTTTCTTGACTGATCTCGAAGACGGTTTTCATCAATCGCCGTTTTTTTTTTTTTAAAGAAAATTAAGAATAATTTTGCCTTGCAATGGAACGCCATCTTTTGATCATTAATTGAACTTGAACCCGAACCTATTAAACGCACTTTCGGAGCGCCATCTCTTGAATAATGACGAAAGTTTCTCGACTGATTTTGAAGACGATGTACATATATCGTCGCCATTTCTTAAAGAAAATTGTTTTGCGTTGCAATGGAGCGCGCCATCTTTTAATCAGTAATTGAACTTGAACACGCATCTATTAAACACACATTCGGAGCGCCATCTCTTGATTAATGACGAACGTTTATTGACTGATATTGAAGACGATTTTCATCAACCGCCATTAAAAAAAAAAAATACAAATAGTTTTGCGTTGTAATGGAACGCCATCTCTTAAACGATAATTGAATTTGAACTCAAATTAGCAGCGCCATCTGTTGATTAATGACGAAAGTTTCTTGACTGATTTTGATGACGATTTTCGTCAATCGCCAAGTCGCAAATCTTTTAGCGAATTTTCAAAGAAACTATGAACAGTTTTGCGTTGCAATGGAATGCCATCTTTTAGGCAATAGCTGAAATTCAACACACGTCAATAGAAGCGCCATCTGTCGGTTAATGACGGAAGTTTCTCGACTGACTTCATCAATCAGCAAATTACAAATCTTTTAGCCAATTCTTAAAGAAAATTAAGAACAGCTTTGCTTTGCAATGGAACGGCAACTTTTAATAATTATAATTGAACTTGAACGCGCATCAATTAAGCACAAACGGAGCGCCATCTCTTGATTATCGACTGATTTCGAAGACGACTTTCGTCAATTAAAGAAAATTAAAAATCGTCTTGCATTGTTACAATGGAACGCCATCTTTTAATCAGCAATTAAACTTGAACACGCGTCTATTGAACACACATTCGGAGCGCCATCTCTTGATTAATGACGAAAGTTGCTTGACTGATTTTGAAGACGATTTGCATCAGTGGCCATTGCTTAAAGAAAATTAAGAATAACTTTGCGTTGCAATGGAACGCCATCTTTTAATCAGTAATAGAAATTGAACGCGCATCTATTAAACACACATTAGCAGCGCCATCTCTTGATTAATGATGAAAGTCTCTCGACTGATTTCAAAGACGACCTTCATCAATGAAAGAAAATTAAAAATTGTCTTGCGTTGCAATGGAACGCCATCTTTTAATCAGTAATTGAACTTGCTCACGCATCTATTAAACACGCATTCGTAGCGCCATCTCTTGATCAATGACGAAAGTGTCTTGACTGATTTTGAAGACGATTTGCATCAGTCGCCATTTTTTAAAGAAAATTAAGAATAGTTTTGCGTTGCAATGGAACGCCATCTTTTAATCAGTAATGGAAATTGAACGCGCATCTATTAAACACACATTCGCAGCGCCATCTCTTGATTAATGACGAAAGTCTCTCGACTGATTTCGAAGACGACCTTCGTCAATTAAAGAAAATTAAAAATTGTCTTGCGTTGCAATGGAACGCCATCTTTTAATCAGTAATTGAACTTGAACATGCGTCTATTAAACATACATTCGGAGCGCCATCTCTTGCTGATAAACGAGCGGTTGCTGCCGCCAGGTGGCAGTTGGATGCGGTTTCCATCAGTTTCGCCGCACCACGAGCGCGAGATACTCTGGGCTCCCGCTTCCAATTGCTGACTAAACAAAAAAGATACTAATTTGCCGAATTAGCGTCGGTTTCTTGCGCCGTCAGTCCGTGATAAGAACGAAATTCTTCGCGCGTAATTCTATGCCACACGTCTTAAGTCGTCACGTTTTGAATCTTATCTTTGCAGTATGAGATTTCCGTTTCGTTTTTGAAATATGAATTTCTCTGTACAGAATTTCCGGGTCCTCCTTTGTTGATTTTGAAAAAAGTTTCGCGCCCCCGGTCCCCCTCGATTCGCGTCGCACGCACGCCCAGGTTTCCCTTTCGGAGCGCGCCGACAAGTCGACGTGGGAGAGAGAGAGACTAATTCCATCAATTATTCAATTTCGTGAATGACTCCAAATTGATCGCACTTATTTTCGTGCGGCAGCGATTTACTGCGTCGCCGTTTTAGAATGCCCCGAATTAAATTACTAAATTACTATAATCACAATGTAAATCGCCGGGCGCAACTTCAAAGTGTAAATAAGAACGGCGCGCGTTTTTTTTATCTAAACGCCCCCCCCCCCGTCGCTCACAAATAATAACACCGCCGCCGCGACGTTATCGCCCGGCTGAAAACGAAATGGCTTTCGTGTCGCACAGGAAACTTTTGAATTTTACGCTCGGCGAAAAAAAAAAAAAACTCCACGAACATTAACATACTAACAAAGGGGTAGCCCCCGCCGCCCCCCCGCGTAGAACCGAAAATATTGCTCTCTCGGTAAGATTACGGCGACGCACATTTACATATCATACGTGCGGCGGGGCGGGCGTTATTTCGTATGCAAATGCGTTCCGACAGGTCGTATAATTTTTGTGTTATTCTCATTAGGTATTTAAATCTGTCTGAGCCTTTCACGAAAGGAAGAAGACGAATCCTTTCTCTCCCCCTCCCCCTCTCCACCCGCCCCGCCTCCCCCCGTCGACCGGCACGTACGCATCTTAACTGCCCGCATAATGCGGCTCAAAACAGCCACCGAACACGCTTATCCGGGGCGTAAATCAAAATAAAACTACCCAGAAGCACCCGCATTGTGTGTGTGTGTGTGTGCGTAGTCGGCTTCTTTTTTTTTAATTTAAATAATTTAATGCGTCAATTATTTATGGGGCGTAGACGGGTGGAACTAATTTATACAGCGTGATGACTATTGTGATCTTAAATTGTAGTTTTTAGAAGTGATTTGAATTTATAATGTCTTGGGGGTTGGGGTGGGGGGAAGGGCGATTACGAACTTGAAATATTGAACCTAACAGACGTAGGTCTTCGTCGAAGACCTTCCGGGCCGTCACCCTTTACGTTGAACATGAGTACTATTACTTACTTATTACCTCACTCGCACACTGACTCGTTCCGGCACCGAAGCGATTGCCAGAGCACCTCTATACCTTCCGCCGTGCCCCTCAGATGTATTTACACGAGTGCAATAGAAAATTTTACAAAAGAGGACAACATCAAAGAATTTTTTAATTAATTAGAAAAGTCAAAACACTTTTTGGCAACACGCCGACGTAATTAAACTTGGGACAACGCAATTTTCCCTTGTTTTATAATTTCGTTTCCCGAAGTTCCGGAACTTTCATTCAGAAAGTTGCGCGCCCGCAGCCCGCGAGGGCTAAGGCCGCCCCTAATTCCCCTTATTAAAAATTAAACGTAATTAAGTTCGGCGTAGGCGCACACATAAGTCGTTTATAAATAGTAATTCGACGATGGGCGGCGTTCGTTTCGGGGAGATATTTCTGTTGCCGGGTTATTAATAATTTGCGAAGGGCGGCGGCGAGTATGAGGGAAAGATTAATTTTAAAAACGAATCGGGGTGTTTTGGGGCGCGGACGGCGCGTTACGTCCGCTCGGGTAATTACTGGGCGAGCGGCGACTTTTTGCGCTCGCAGCACGTGTGTGTCATATTAGCGAAACGACATGTCACAAAAACGCCCCGGCAAGATGCGGAGAAATTAATCACGAAAGCATATGCAGCCTTCCCACACTCGAAGTGCCTTCGGAGTTGCAGTTGACAACGAAGGACACCATATCATGTGTGTACACTTCATTGTCAAAAACAGCTCGCTTCGAAAAAAACCAAACATCTGCGTCTCTCATTGCTTTCATTTATAACCGAGCTACGAATGGAACGCTTTCTCGAGATGTTCTAATACGTCCTTTTTAGAGCAATTGCTTAACATTGTCACGATAAGATACTCTCAAGCCTTTACCATTTCAAGATACGAAAAGATTGTTGTAATTTCGGCGCTTACCCATGTCAAGAACGCCTTGTTACGTTACAGAAAACGTGGGCTCCCAAAAAGAAATAAATTGTCCCTTTTTAAGTGCGCCACCGTCACGTTACGTTGTAAGGGAAATATAGTCGACGTAGTTTTGAAGTAAGGGGGTCGCCACCGCGTTACGTTTTCCCATATATCGAGCACTCGCTTGCAGGGTAGGATATTGGCGAGCGAACCATAATAATTAATTTAAATTTTACATTACCTCGCCCCTTTGCACCACACTCGACCAAACGCCGCCCCCAAGGACCGATTCAGAAGTCACAAATAAAATATTCGCCAAATACATTAAACTAATTGTATTAATGAATACTCCGGTAACTACCTGTCTACTGTTTCCGACTATACGACTCATTGATTAACCACTAATCAACTACTGCCCCATTTGATTTACAAAATTCGCTTCTTATACCATCCGTGCCGGATGCTACGAAGTGCATTTCCAAAGGTTCGAGTCCAAAGATTGATGTTCCAAAATCGTCAGCGAGCGAGGACTTTAATTGTTTTGAATGAATGACGAACTGTTGTGTGGCATTCTTAAGTAAGCTCAAACAACTTGGTTTTCATTTGTCAGCATGGAATTCCCTCTGTTAAAACGTTGATTTTGCATAAGTTCCATCGACCGAGAAAGAATTTGACCTGCAAGCTAAGCAGACGTCGGTAATTCATGCTAGACAACTTCCGCGGCGATTAAGTCTATGATCGTACTTGTGAAATGCTAACCAAACAATTTTGTCAATTTAAACCTAAAAACACGCGCGTTAAATTCGTGGGTAAATCCAAAACTAAAAACGAATTTAGACAATAATTTTTCAAACGCGACAGCTCGTTTTCTAATGAGGATGTGGTTGCGCTTGCATTTCTCCTACTACCTAATTCGTTCGATATGATCCGTAGAAGATTCAAACTAGTGAAGGACACACTCGTACCTCCCCAAAAAAGTCGACGAAACGGCCGTCGGATTGAGGTACGCCCAATCATCGCGAGTTGCGAGCCCCCTACCCCTTCTGGTAAAGCCGAGATACTTCACTGGCAATGCTGGTCAGTACTCGAGTTAAAAAATTGCATGCTTCCACGAGTTCAAACCCAATGCCACCAGACAAGGACTTGGACGTTCGCACTTCCAGACAAGGCTCTTGTCAACCGACTCAGGCGGGCGGGATCGTCAAGCTCAGGAACCCTTCCTAGTGTCCAGCCGAGTCCCCACCTTCCTCCCCTTGCTCAAGCTAGTGTGAATTTTGGTGACCCAACGAGACTTCCGTATAACGGATCGCCCGGTCAACGTCACCGTCTGGAAGCTCTTCCAGACACACGGCTCTTGCACACTCTAGCACTGGTCGGCCGAGTCAGGTGCGTGGAGTCGTCAAGCCTAATGTCTAGCCAGGTCGAAACCCCTACAGTCCTCACCTTCCTCCAATAACAAACCCCCCTTGCTCAAGCTAGTGTAAATTTTATGATCCAATGGTGCTCCCAGACAACTGGCCGCCCGTGCTTGGGATTTTGGGATCGAAGCTCTTCCAGGCAGACTCTAGCACTGGTCGGCCGAGTAAGGTGGGTGGAGTCGTCAAGCCCAAAAACCCTTTCCTAGTGTCTAGCCGGGTCCAAACCCCTAGGATCTTCACTTTCTTCCAATAGGAAACCCCTTCGCCTGTGGTTTGGATTGTGGGGTCGAAGATCTTCCAGACAACGCTCTTGCACACTCTAGCACTGATCGGCCGACTCAGGTGGGTGGAGTCGTCAAGCCCAAAGAACGTTGTATAGTATCTAGCCGGGTCGAAACCCCTAGGATCCTCACGTTCCTTCAATAGGAACCCCCCTTGCTCAAGTTAGTGTAAATTTTATGATCCAACGGGGCTGTCGGACAATTAGCCGCCCGTTGTTTGACTTCTGAGTCAAGTGGGCGGAGTCGTCAAGCCAAAAAAATCCTTGCTAGTGTCTAGCCGTGTCGAAACCTCTACGATCCACACTTTCCTCCAATAGGAACCCACCCCTTGCTCAAGTTAGTGTAAATTCTATGATCCAACGAGGCTCCCGGACAACTGGCCTCCCGTGGTTTGGGTTTTGGGGTCGACGTTCTTCCAGACAAGGCTCTTGCACACTCTAGCACTGATCGGCCGACTCAGGTGGGTGGAGTCGTCAAGCCCAAAGAACGTTGTATAGTATCTAGCCGGGTCGAAACCCCTACGATCCTCACGTTCCTTCAATAGGAACCCCCCCTTGCTCAATTTAGTGTAAATTTTATGATCCAACGGGGCTGTCGGACAATTAGCCGCCCGTGGTTTGAATTCTGAGTCAGGTGGGTGGAGTCGTCAAGCCCAAAAAACCCTTCCTAGTGTCTGGCCGTGTCGAAATCTCTACGATCCTCACTTTCCTCCAATAGGAAACCCCCCTTGCTCAAGTTAGTGTAAATTCTATGATCCAACGGGGCTCCCGGACAACTGGCCTCCCGTGGTTTGGGTTTTGGGGTCGACGTTCTTCCAGATAAGGCTGGTCGGCCGAGTCAGGTGGGTGGAGTCGTCAAGCGCAAAGAACCTTTCCTTTTCCTAGAGTCAAGTCGAAACTCCTACGATCTCCACAACAGGAAACGTTCCTCCACAAATTAGTGAAGGATTATGTATTTTGGTACCGGTCAACGTCATCGCTTGGACCCTAGGCTCAAAGCCCTTCCGGCACACTTTAGTTCTGGTCCGCCTAAAAAAATCCTTCCCAGTGTCCAGCCAAGTCGCGCAGTAAGCTGAAGTTCCTACAATCGCTACCTTCCTTCTTGAAGCCTGAAAAGCTTCTTTGGAAGTCGAAAGCTCAACAACGAGTTGCTGGTTGTCGATCGCGAGGTAATTCCGAATTGGTTTCTTCTACCCACGACGCTTTTTATAGCTGTCTTGAAGGCAAGTCCATTTGGAGTTGGTGCTGTAATGGTTCCTTTTCTTGGAGAAAACTGAATGGGTACCGTTTTAAGAAAAAATATTGCCACGGGCCCATGGAACAGAGGGCTCCGCTAGGGGGTAGCTCAGGTAGAACAGCCGCTCATGGTATCTTTAAGGGTGGTTTAGACCCCCAAACAAAAGACATCTTACCTTCACTAATCCAGAAGAAATCTCAGACTTCTAACTAGGTTATTTATTAAGTCGGGACGCACTATCCGCAAGTCACGATCTCCTTTCTCGCTGTCCTTCCACTCTTCACTCTTCCTACACTCCCGTTATTTACACAACCAGTCAATCTTAATGACGAATGTCGAATGTTTAATAATGGATGTCTAATCAGCGCCCTGTGCTTCGCTCTCCCTTCAAAGATCTAGATCACCCAATCTTTTGTTGGCGTTTGTTTGGTTGGCATGTCAAAAGATTGTAGTAGGGGGTGTAGTAGTAGCATCACCCCCTACTACAATCTTTTGACATGCCAACCAAACAAACGCTAACAAAAGATTGTAGTAGGGGGTGATCTAGATCTTTGGAGGGAGAGCGGACCGACTGACCTTCTATGAGTAAATTTTTTTCCTGAAGACATCGTTGGTGATCAACCAAACTGAGTTCAGACATGAACGGAATTGAAATTC
The DNA here is from genome assembly GCA_033060865.1 of Dorcus hopei. Taxonomy (NCBI): domain Eukaryota; kingdom Metazoa; phylum Arthropoda; class Insecta; order Coleoptera; family Lucanidae; genus Dorcus; species Dorcus hopei. The sequence goes on from CM065426.1 coordinate 28,157,062, forward strand.
CCATTGTAAACTCGGCTTGACATTTCTTGGCCAGTTCTTTGTATACCAACAGAGGCACCAAGCTAGTTGTTTCAACATGATGAGACCCCAGTCTCCTACAAGGAGATATTCCTTAAGTTCTCATCATTTGTTACAGCACGAGGTTCTTCTGAACGACAGAGCGATGGTAAATGATTCATACCACCTTGAGTTAAAGTTGGTACAAAAGTGGCACTTTGCAATTATTGACAATCTCAACGAACACAGAAGCATGACTCGTCACGTTCATCCAATCCGATGTGCATCTGCTTTATCTAGTTTGTCAAAACAGTTTTCTAGAGGTGCAAGATCGAGATTACAAGAGTTAGTTACCCACCTGGAGGTTCGTTCCAACATCAATTTTGTAACAATTAGGGTTAGTTGCCCATCTAGACGACAGCTTCGAAACCATTAGAGTTACTTGCCCATTAAGTACTAATTTGGGTAACTTAGATCAATTTTGTTCTGAATTGGCCAGAAACTGTGACGGAACAAACCTTAGTAGTTCGAGTTTTAATTTGATGTCGTGTCAAAATTTATACTTTCTTGTATCCATTACTATAAGTAGCCAAAAATCGCATCTCTTATCTTCCACAGTATCAATTAACAGTCACAAAAATACTTCCTCAGGGGCAGGCAATGAAATGGAACGCGTTCCGAAAATAGCTCGTTTTCAGTGAATGAGTTCGCTTCGACTCGGTGAATGAAACCGAAGCGCCAAAACGACAAGAATTTGGCACAGCTCGTGCTAGGCTCGGCCAACTTCAACTGCAGGAGCTGGCCAGGTTTATTTCGACACCTGCCTTTAGTGTTAGATTAAATTAGCCTTAAGTTACGGGCAACTAACCGAAAGTAAAGTCCCCAAGCCGAGCAATTTCATTCATCATCAATTTCATCACGGTTTTGACATTTACGTCTTTACTTGAATCGAATTGAAACGGACATCCTGGCTCTCATTGGAACCATCTCTTTCGTTGAGATGGGACGGGGCGGGTTGCGTTGTTTTACTTTTTTAAAAGACCTGAAGTTCCACTTTTGAATATAAACTCCAGTTTGTAACATGGCATCTCTCTTTCTTTTATTGGAACGATCTGTTCCATTGGAATCGACCTTTTGCCACTCACTCTAGCACATTGATGACCTTGGCCTTGTGTCTTGTACAGTGTTGCTACGTAATGAATTACATAACGAGATTAAGGGACGCAGCTCGATTAAACAGTAGATACATTTATGAAAGGTAAGGCCGTGTGTCCACCGGATCGTGCCGGACTGGGATCGTGCGATAAAGATCGTTAAATGTATTTCTATTGTTACCTGTCCACTGAGTCGCGTCGTAGCAGTGGACAGGTTACAATAGAAATACATTTACACGACCTTTATCGCACGATCCCAACCGAGCCGATTGTGGTCGGCCCGATCCGGTGGACATGCGGCCTTACACTGTAAGAGGAGGAGACTTTCCTCTGACAGACAGTGTACTTGAATGAATTACAAATGAGTTTCCCAAGTAGGTACGTGTAGGGTTCGATTTTTAGAAAGTCTGCCATGTCGCAGGAGCTTTTTGCCACCTATGAGTCATCGGAAAATCGTTCTAAAAGATGAATCATGCTTTTCCAGTGACTCATACTGGTGATTCCGTCCATGCCAAGATCGGTGGCGTTTTGATATCCTTGTTACAATATCCATAAGATCGACAACGTCTCGACCAATCTGAAAGCTATCACCTTTCCCATTAAGGCGAAGTTTTAACCTCACTTTTTATATTGCCCCAACCCAAATAGAAGTTTCGGGGGCCACAATTCAACCGCCCCGCCCCACCCCACCCCATCGTTATGATTAATTTATTTATAGGTACTAAGAGCCTCACTTCAAACGGCTTCTAAAATGCGGGGTAACGTTTGCTCGCCGAAACTATTTTTCTTTTTCCCTCGGCGTTAATCTCAATAAAATCTGCATCCGTAAGTGCCCCGCGCGGCACGGGTTAATATGTAACCTAGCTGCGAAAACATTTACCACGACTACCCCCGAAAACACGGGATCGGGTGCGGGGGCGCATGCATATATATTCGGAAAACCCCCCGCGCGCGCCAGCGCCGCCGCCGCCGCCTCTAATAGCAAACTAAACCATGCATACTAATTAAAAGTATTAAATGTTAATTAAAAGGGTGGAAATCGCCCCCCGGGCGTGACTTAGCGGCGGCGCGTATATCTGTTTTAATGCGCGACAGTCATTTATCGCTAATTTTGTTTGTGTTTCGGTAATCCTAGGAAGCCGGTCGGGGAGCGGAACGGGGCGCGGGGGGGTGGAGGGCTGAAATACGCGCCGCGTCACGTGTGACACATGCTGTTGTATGTTGATTTAGTGCTAAATATATGTTTTCCGATTACATAAATCTTATGACATATTGTATTACGCTTTGAAAGAAGAGACGTATGGCGGTGAATTATTCATGCCGGGCGTTAGGTAGGTAGGAAGCGTTTTTGATCATGTAAAATATGCTGATTAAAGTTCGGGGCGGGGGGGGGGGGGCGAAACCTGTAAAAGAGAACCACTATTAACCAATCGAAGTTTCAAATTTATGATTTGACTATAGTGAGCTCATTTGAGTTCCTTTTTTTTAATATGTACCCCAAACGGGTAGGGTTGCTTGCGCCCGTTAACAGAGTTTGGGGCGGATCGGATTAAAAAAAAAATTGAACTAATTGAAAAACGATAGCGTTTCGAGCGTGCAATCATTTTTCGATGAATGAATATGGGCGGGCGGGTGTATTTCGCACTTGACCGGCAATAATTTATATATAAATAAATCACCGGCGAAATTTGAAAATGCGTCGGCGATTTCGGCGTCCGAAAACAATGCGACGAGTTTGCGTTTTTGTTGGTATGATTGATGGCAACAATTCGTTTCGCCGAGCGCCGGTCGATGTAACGAAATTAGTTTATGAAATGTTACTTCTGGACCGAGGCAATTAGGCACTTGAAAAAAATCACCCGCCCCCGTTTTTAGGCAACCCAACTTGCAAATCACCAAGCGATCATTTACGAAATTTCTTTAACTTTTTATCAATATTATGGAATTGCGTAAGTGCTTGCAACTCTGGGTGATGCGTGACTCAAATCATCCTTCGAAACCAGCCGCCTTTTAAATAGTTCACACCGGAAATTCCGATTACGAACAAAACTCTGCACGTGACATCGAGTTGTAACTTGATAACGGGACACACCCTTACCATTACGTGTATAAATTTTGTCTGAAACCTAACGGAATGGTATAAAAAAATTTAATCAAAAGAAGCGAAATGGAAGCTGTTTATTTTCGTCCGACTAGCGCGGACACCAGCACAAAGGGAATCTCATTAGCAAGCGAACTTGTCTAGCAAAGCGAAATGCTAAGCGAGCTTTTTCATATGTGGACGACATAAATAGTGATTTCTGTAAAATTCCGTTAAATAAGGTCCGTAATGTATAAAATCCCCGGATGGAAGATTGCGGTTTTACGAGCAGCCATTGTCACATCAGCACTCCGGAGACTGAGGTCTGAGTGGACGCGAAATTTTAATAAAACTTGCCGTGCCATCCGACTCGTCCAGGTCATTTATTATCGCAGGAAATAATGCGAGGATGTAAAAGAGTCCCCTTCTTGTTTTTCCTTCTGCTCTCTCTCCCCGATTATTAAATATCGGGGCGGCTCTTCTTCCTCCTTCACCGGACACGTCAACATAAAATATAGTTATTGAAGTTCTTTTTTCTACAAGACGTCGTCGTCGACAATGTCGACGACACATTGTAGATTTTCGAAAGTTATTCCGGGCTCGATTGCTAAATGCAACGGCATGTATACGTTACGGGGAATAATTCTCGCAGAAACATCAACAACCGTCGACATCCCGGTCGCCGGAGTTTGCATATGATTATCGAGAATCAATAAACGAAGCTGATGGATGTATAATGTATGCCAATGCGGTAGTCTTGGTCGCAGATGAGAGCGGTATTATTGGTCGAGTTCTGCCTTACCGCAAAACAATTTACCGTGACCTTGGACAAGGTTTTTTTTTCTATGTACCGCGGATAAAAATCATAAAAAAGTATTTGAACGCGGACTTGTGTAACTGAGGGCAGCTTACGACCGTCTTGAAATGTAAACACAATAAGGAGGTAACTGATACGTAAATGTTCATATTTCATAATAACACATCAGCGGAATTTATTACAAACGGGGCCACGTGCTTATACGCGCGTATACGAATGACGCAAACGAACACAAAGCAGGTGATGAAAAAATGCAACGGCGACGAGGCAAAAAACGTGTATTTAAAGTGCGGGCCAAAATTAGGAAGGCAGTCGTTTTCCACCGGACCGACTCAGGGGGCACTAGTGCCAACCAACGAGGGGACGCCAACATTCCCGCCGCCAACGCAGCCCGCTTCATCGTCGTCGCCACCCCAGCATCAGCAATGCTGCAGCCCCCATCATCGGTCACTGCCGCCGACAACATTGCCGTTCATCCTAAAGAAGTACGAGGACCATCTTCCCCGCCAGCTGCCGAGAGAAGACATCACCGTAGTTCTGCACTGGCCGCCGCTGTTCCAACCCGATCACCCCGTAGGCTGAGCAAGGACGTGTCGTGCTCCAGCCAAGGAACATTGAGACCAACCACGCAAGTCGCGGACCGGCCTTGAACTTCGGCAGTCTTCCCGGCTAAGGAAACGTCGCCCGCTGCTCCGTCTTAGTCGAATCAACAAGCCCAGTCGCCGCGAACGACCCAGGACCGCACCCCAAGTTTCACGGACAAACCACCCTCAACCAAATTAATCATTAACGTAAATAAAGAGGTATTAATTTTGTAAATCATTGTCTTTAAAGCTCTACCCTCTGATAAACCTACGCACCCCAATCAACCCAAAGGCTAAGGACACACCGTCGCGACATAGTGCAGGCTTAGCGCGACGTGGTGAAGGACCTTAGCGTGACAATATGAAGGAAGAAGTTCAAGGAATTAGAAAGGACCAAAAAAGGTTACCAGAAGAAATAAAAGTAATGAAAAGAGAAAGTGAACAGTTAAAGGAAGAAAACCGCGCAATTAAAGCAGTAAATGAAAAAATAAAAGAAGAAATGAAAGCAGTGCAAGAAACAGTGGAAAAAATTGAAAAAAAAAAACAGACAAAAATATAATAATTTCTGGAATAGACATCAACACAGACGATACAAATGTAATGAAGGAAAAAATACACAAATTTATAAAGGAAGAATTAAACATCGAAATTATTGGACCTCAAGATAAAACTGATAATAATATTGATAATAATTATAATCTCGTGACCGCTGTGAATCTGGACCTACGTTATGGTAACCTGTTCTTCTTGGTGCGGCGGCGGTGGGGAATAACTCGAGAGAACGGGGAACTAATTACGTTAATAAAAAATGCCAAGTTCGATTTATTTAATTATTTATTGCAAGAAAAAAACCTTGCGTTGAAATCAATACAAAGAAACAAAATTTACGGTTATCAGAAAGTACAGTAGAACTCGCTTAACAGATTTCACTTTCAAATATCGGCGCGGCCTAACTGCTTCCAAATCACACCGTTGGTGGTTCAATGTCTACCCAGATATTTGTTGGAGAGCTCTGCTCCATAATTAGATTAACAATTAATTTAATTTCAACTTAGATTTAGTCTTGGTACTAGTGTTTATCACTTCAGATCGTACTCTAAGACTCGTTCTGTTCAATCAACCAACGCACAGTGTGACTCAGTAGGTCTACAGTGTACTTAATTAATGTAATTAATTAATTAATTAATTAATCAGATGTTCTGGAGGAGTATGTGATACAAAGATGCCGCCCTCGGCGATCAATTTGCATGGCAATCAGGGACTCCTTTCGGAGGTGATGGGAAACCCTAGTTAAACTAATTGCGCCATGTCGCATTCGAATTTATGATTTACTGGTCAAACACATATCCAATTTCGGGGAGAGCGCAAATCGGCTGTTTCTAAAGGAAGTATTTTTTGGGGCCTTAACTTTTGTTGTAAAACTCGACGCCCGGATCGAACGTGGGAGATAACGAATTTCAAACTTTATTATACGATTCGAATGAAGAAGAATTTTTTTGGTTATATTTTTTTTCTCCGGCGGGCCGAAGTTTGCAGAAATATTTAATAAATCTACTTACTTACGGGGAGCTCCGGCGCGCAAGTATTTTATAAATTTAACTTTTGCGTGCTGCCCTCTCCTTCCCTCCCTTAATATACAAAACTTCGAGCGGCGGCGCGGCGCATCGATTTATTTTATTTACACGTTCGACACAACAAAAGTATTTTAATTTTCTCCTTGTCGGGCCGGGGTGAGTTACGAGCGCGCTCCTCTCTTCTTCTTCCGATGAGGAAGAGGAAGAAGAAAAAAATAAAGGGGGCGGCGAATCCACCGCAATCCATCGCGCCCTCCGCCACCGCCGTCGAGATTTCTTCGGCGGCATCTCTTACGTATCGTTAAATCTTTGCACGTATCATTTTACACAGGGAAAGAAAATGGACTTTGTTGTGTGTATATTAAGACATAGGCCGGATCACATCTTCGAGATAGCAATGGGAATAAGGGGGCTGCGGCGCCATCGCGTTTTCGTAAATATCGACCGACCACCCGCCTCTCGCACGCGATAGACAAAGACGCCGTGGCCTCAGCTCAAGATTACATCGACGGAGAAAGAGACCAAGTTACATGTAAAGGAGACCGCTACAGCGAAGATGCGTCTGAATTCTAGAAGGGACAAGGGATGAATAAGCAGAATTGTTACAGGAATACTAAAGTGGATGCCTTCGGTTTATTCATGAGGGCTCCCTTACACCTTACACTACCTTACGTAATTATGTAAACACCTACCGGTTTCTTTTCTTTTTTTTAACCGGGAAATTCATTCATCATTTCATTAACGATTGGCCTACTTTGTAGAAGAATTTAAACCCTTTAGTACTTTCGAATTTATCAATTTACAAGACCTCGTCGGGCTATGTAGGTGTTCAGATCGACCTCAGCGACTGTTCGATGATGCAACGTGCAGACGTAACTTCGTTGCAAGGTTAATCTCAGCACCCTGATGGCGAAGCATCATTCTGGGAAAGTATCTTCTAAATATATCTGAACACGTGACTTGTTCTGCTTGCTTTAAATTCGATTTAAACCCAGACGAGATAATAACGCAGACACAGAACAAAGATCACAGTCGCTTTGTAAACCGAGTAATCCGAACGCAATGCCGTGAATATTTCAGCTGGCGCGGCGAGGGAAAACTTTCCGTTGCCTGGATATGACTTTGCGTTCGGCCACTTGTACGTTTACGAATTACATAATAAGCGGAGTGCATGGGGCCGCGCGCACTTTGTCTGCGAACGCCAGATTAAGGTTCTCCTTGTGTACACCCGGCACGAGCCCTTAGGCGATCAACCCACCGCCGCGCCGCGCCGACCGGCGGTGATTTGTTTGTTTTGCTCGCCCGCCCTGCATTTATTATTTTTCGTTCCGTTTGCATATGCGCTTGTTATTGGAAACAATCGCAGAAACTGTATATTTATGCCGCTACTACATTGTTTACACAATGGTAGAGGAATGGAAGGTAAACACGACGCAAACGTACGTAGTACAGCGGGGCGCATAAATTAAAGCACGATTTAAGATTCGACGTTATTTTTTTTCTTTTACGGACCACTCGGATTTCATTAGCTTCGAGCATCACCGCCGCCGCCGTCGTCAAAACCTGGATAGCTAATAAAAATATCATTGAAATCCCTCTCAATGGTGTATTCTTTACGTGGTGGATGTGGTTAATGGCGGTTGTCTGGTTAGCCTTTATGCGAATATAAACAGTGATGTATACGGGGGGGGCAACGAGACGACGACGACCTACTTTGTTTTACGACGACCTCATGCAGCAGAAACATCTTAAGCTTTCCCCCCTTTCTTTTGTCTTTTCCTTTCATGTCGGACTCATGTCCAAGACGTCGTTCCGCACACGTGCAACGTTTGATCTGGATTTGATGCCCTGGCATGTATACAAAGGATGTTATGCGGGTTTTTTTTTCTTTTTACAAAACGTGTGCCCCACCACAAAAGGAAAGATCAATAGAATACACTCGTGTGTGTATACCAGAATTGAGCTAAGTGGTTTAGTTACACTGATCGGTAACAAATCTGCGCTGTTTCTGGCCCCGCGACTAGCAACAGTGAAAAGTAACGCCGTACAACAAAACGAAACGGGTTGACGCGGAGTAATCGCAAGCGAGGTCAGCGCCGACCACATGCCCATATAAGGAGTCGACTGACGCGGACGGAGCCTGCGCCACAATACTTCTGAAGTCAGCGCACTTTAAATTGGCTGAAATTTGCAAATGTTGCCAACTGTCTCGTACGTATATATTTTCGGGGATGGTGTTACGTTATTTTTTTGTTGTTGTGGCGTTATTTCACTCACGCAACGCATATTTCGGCTTCAGTAAAGTCATGGCCGTGGTGACCGCTCTAAGATTTGGTGGGCGTGCGTGTTTCCGCGTCTTCTCGGAAACGCACAGGCGACATTTTGTTTGTTCACTTGTGTTTGAACTCGCGCCTGTGGTTGACGTATTTGTTGTAGTGTCCTTGTTGGCCGTATGGCGTTTTGAACGAAACTCTTCGCAGGAATAAGCTACAGGCGTAACCTTCCCGACGCGACGCTTTGCGGATCTTTTGGTTTGAGTTCCACGACCGTTGAATTTTGTTGCTGCCGCTCTCTTCACGCTCGTAAAAGACTCCATTATTTTACAAGGTGGCCTTGTTGGCCGTGTGGCGTTTTGAACGAAACTCTTCGCAGGAATAAGCTACAGGCGTAACCTTCCCGACGCGACGCTTTGCGGATCTTTTGGTTTGAGTTCCACGACCGTTTAGCCGCACGTACCGGTCCCCCATTTGTAGGGCCGCTTCGTATCGTGTTTGTTACACACCCGTTTGGGTTTTCCTGGAAAGTTTAGCCCTCCTTCTCCCGGACAAGCGATCATCGGGACGTTGGTACGCAAGATTGTTGGACCTAAACCACCTGAGGGGTAGGAAGGCCAGGAAGGGAGTATGATTTAATTCTTTACACTCGCCCCGACTACACTTCATTAATAATGCGCAATTAAATCATCATCAATTACTGGCAAATCTGGAGCCGGTAGAACTAACTTGTTTCTTACAGTAGCTGCGTTACCTTAAACAAAATATTCACTACTTTTTTTTTGGTTAAAGTGTGCAAGTGATATCGTCGATGCCTCGTCTTCCTCTATTGGCTCCCTCCAATCCACCTCATTACTGGACCCGACGCGACATTGCGCCGCAGGAGGTACAATAGAAGCGCATTACTGCCAACTGCGAAAAATAAATTCAAATAACGTCGGGCCGCGCGCGCTCTTCCTTCCCCAATATCGGATCCTGTTTAGAACGATCTCATTATTTTGAAATATCGCGTTTCCGCGTGTAGCCATTAGAATGCCATAACAATACATCTGGGCGTATAACGCGGGCCGCGTGTGTGTTTAATTCCACGATCGTAAATTGATTAAAAAAAAATAATGATCACCGGGGCCCGCTCTCAAAATTTGATTCTCTACGTTCGGGGCGGAGAGATAAGCGGCGCCCTTCTTCGCGCGGTTTATTTATGGAAACCGCCCTGCGGAGGGCGATCGAACGGCGATTCCAATGGAGAGTAATAAATGACGGTCAGCGTAACGACAATACACTAACGGCCGAGAGACCGTCACTGAAGTGCGTCGCGCGTGGTTTCAGATTACCGACCGTGCTTGCAGAGGGTCGTCGCATAATGTCCTGCCCACCTACCGATGGCTCAGATTAAACAGAAGTACGTGGGGCTTTGTTAGCGATCGTCTTCTGCAGCTGCGGGGCTTAAAGAGAAAGGGGGTGGAGTTATGTTACCAAAAGTTAAATGAATGTGGGGCGTCCTTCTTCATTACATCATTTAGGATGTTGGTACGAAAACTAAAATATTGGAACAAAGAAATTAGAACGCCACCAAATTCCGAGTAACACGCTTTCAGTTCCGCATGAGTCATGTGCCAAGGCATAATTTCATAATCCCCTTTTAAACAGTCGACGAGCTGATCGTCACTTGTGTGTTAGCTAGTTAGAAGTCTTGTTTCATTGTGTAAGTGACCAGGTCCTTAAATATATGTTACACAAATTATTTCCAGGGTGATATTGGTGGTTACTCCCTGCCCTCTCCTCCCGCCAATACAAACAGGACATATTCATAACTTGCCCCTCTAAGAGATCGCCCATAAATCACCGAGACCGAGTTAAAGATGGCCGAAATGAAACAAATCGATTAGGCACGTCGTCACCGCCGATTTTGGGGGGGTGGAAACTGTGCGAAACGAGAAAAAAAAGGGGGATCTTACTGGTGGTGTGCGCGAATCCAATTCTTTGTTTGCGAAAGCACAACGTCGAATAATATACGAGCTCGGCCGGAATTAAAACTCAACAATAAATCCGTGAGAAACAAAGGGGGGGCATAATCGGTAGCATATGTACGTACCGCGGGTATAATGGAGGTTTTATTATATTGCGCTCCAATTTGGGAGTTTTTAGAAGCTGAGGCCAACAAAGGAGGCCGGTGGCGTGACCCGCGAGTGTGAAAGCACGCCTCGTCCGCTTTTAATACGCGCGCCTCACGCGACGAATATTATTTATTCGCGCGCGTTCACGAAACGGTCGAGATCGTCTATCAAAACTTAATTGACTTGTGTATTGGTGGACGCCAGTTTTGATCGCTAAATTACTTAATTACCGCTTAAAACATTCACGCTCCTTTCGTACGCACGTTTTACACGAACGATACTAACCGATGATGATTGAGAGGTTATTAAATGAATTAGGATTTCCGTAGCACTAATTTAAAAAAAAAGAGTAATCCGGCGCCTCCACCACTTCTTTAAATTTACACTTTTATTACTACGCAGTGCAGGCGGAGTTAATATTCACCGAGAAGGCGCCCCTTAACTTCGTATTATGTATAAATAATGGGGCTTTACAACTCTGTAAGATCACCATTGCAGATTTGCGAGTTCAGGAATTCCATCTTAAGCTTTCCAGTTGAATTGAGCTTTTGTTAATTTATCAATAAAAAAAAATTAGCATCGGAGCGACGATTCCTGTTTTGAAGTAGTCACTAGTCAGTTCGGGAAGAATCGTTAATTAAAATTCCTTCTATGGAGTCGAGACGCTTCCGCAACGCGTTCCTGATTAATTTCTTTTCACATTTTTCATTAATAATGCGCAATTAAATCAACGCAATGAACGCCTCGCGCTTTTTTCAATTACTGGCAAATCTGGAGCAGGTAGAACTAACTTGCTTCTTACAGCCTTAAGTCATGCCGACGAAAATCAAAGCGCATAAGCAGCCGCCACATCCCCCCAATGAACGCCTCGCACTTTTTTCAATTACTGGCAAATCTGGAAGCGGTAGAAGTAACTTATTTCTTACAGTAGGTTATCACCAAATTTTAAATTTAATTTACTTGCCTCTCACTTACCAACGGTTCGGATGACAAGCTTCTGCCGATGCTACGATCAGCTGAGCCCCAGCTAGGCAACAGTGAAGAAAGGGGCGGGTTAATTCAAGGTGATAAACTTATTAAGGGCGCCAGAAGACAATTGATCTTCAGCTAAACGCAATTGGATCAGTCGACGTCTCCAATCGAACAAATCGTGCAGAAAATGGAATCAGTAATAAACCAGAGGCGAGAATTTACTCACTGGTGTGCGTGAAAGTTTAAACAAGAACACACAACATAAATTAAAAGCGTTTAATTAAACAATTCGAACACACACAACACTTTACGCAATTACAAAAGGTTGCTTATTCACTAATAAAGCGATCTGTTACTTAAATCCGCATGAAGGGGCCTTAATTCGCTCTTAAAAATGCATGCGCAATAAATTTAAATGGTTACCTCGCGACCGATATCTGTTAGCGTACCGACTTTGCCGTGAAGTTGGTTGTCAACATGCCTTCTAGCGGTCCTGTCTGACCCGGTGACTGGTTTGCTGCAAAATGGCGGACCCACGCTACTCGCAGAACGGCAGACTACAGCTGGAGTTCGTCGCGGCACTCAATACAAACGGGAAACCCTCGCGTGAAAGCTTGCGGGGACTACATACGCCTGCGCTGAAGCTTGCGCTCAAACAGAAATGCCTACATAGAAGAAATGATTTTTCGTTAGCGGTCATGTTGGTTTATTCGTCGGCATACGTCGTCATATTTTACCTGAGAGAACTGGGGTCCCAGGCTTGGTAAGGAGATTAAAAACTGTCTCCAATCGATGTTCGGCGATGTCAGTGAATCTTCCGGCACAGCCGCGAATGAGTTATTCCTCCCAGAGAGCGAAAACTACGATAATTTCACAACACACGTAAATTACGTCTGACTGGCACAACGTTCCGAACAAGAAAGAAAGCGACGAGAGCGCAGATGGGGAAAATCGCGTAAATTACCGACGATAACCAATGACAGACGACCTGGGAGTCAGCCTATGAATGTTAAGCGTTCACCTCACGCAGGTTTCCCCTATAGCGATGTAAATGAGGGGGTAACAGTGTGGCCAACTGTGTTAAAGCGCAGTTGAATGATGCCATATCGCCACGATGTTGTGGCGGCAAATTTGAGCGTAACAAGCTACACGTACGGGATAGAACGTTGTCGAAAACAAAATATTCGCGAGTTTTACTCGAAATTAGATGAGCCTTAAGTCATGCCGATGAAAATCAAAGTGAATAAGCAGCCGCCACATCCCCCCAATGAAGGCCTCGCGCTTTTTTTAATTACTGCCAAATCTAGAGCAGGTAGAAGTAAATTATTTCTTGCAGTAGCTACACATACGTTGTCTGCAACGAAATGTTCGCGAATTTTACTCGGAATTAGATGAGCCTTAAGTCACGCCGATGAAAATCAAAGTGTATAAGCAGCCGTGACATCCCCCAATGAACGCCTCGCGCTTTTTTCAATCACTGGCAAATCCGGAGCGGGTAGAAGCAATTTATTTCTTAGCGTAGCTACACATATGGAATAGAGCGTTGTCTTAAAGAAAATGTCGGCGAGTTTTACTCGAAATTCGGTGAGCTGTTAGATCGTGTCGATGAATATCAAAGTGTTTAACCAGCCGCCCCCATCTCTCGCCCTCCCCCCGAACCGCGTAATGCAAAATTCACAATATAAATAATGTGAAAACGTGTTATGCTAAGCAGGCCATAAAATAAGCTCGTTCCGGGATTTAGTGTGAAGCCGGTTGTACACACCCAGACATGCTTGAAGTCTCGTTGGGTTTTAATGAAATAATTTCTTTTGCAAGATGATAGACTTGCTATGGGTTGTAGTCGTTGTATTTCAACGAGCAAGACGACGTGTTTATGGAAGCCTGAAGAGTTGCGCAAACTAATTCGAAGAAGGAAGGGGGTGGGGGGAGGGCATAAAGTCAGGCGGAGTGTCGCGAACCGGAGAAGTTACGAAGCGTGCTCGTTAATGTAGCTGCATTGCAAGCAAGAAGCATTTTATAATTATCTCATCCGCGAAAGAGCCCCTGATAACATAATTGGCAAACGGGTGACGCCGCCGACGCGACGCTCGCGTAAATTCTTGACGAAAACTTGAATGGCGCGCCTCTCGAATCTAATTAGCGAGAGCGAACTGCTTCATTCCGTTAGAAAAAATATTTGCGCCGCCGAATAATTAATTTCCGGCCGAATCGATTACGCCGGCCGATTAACGAACATAATTAAATCTGCCGCGCGCGCCTAATGAAATCAATCGAATTCAATCAATTTAATAAGTTTCCCGCCATCGAACGGCGGCGGCGGCGGCGGCGGCGGCGGCGGGCGGCGCACAATGGAAACGCTAAAATTAAATTCGTTTTCCGGGCCGGCTTTTCCGGGTCACTTTGCACCTCCCCGGACTGAAACGTTCTAAATATTTTATGTGCAATTATTGCGCGGAAATTGGCAAAAAAATGATGGGGCGTGAACAACATCCATTCACAGTACAGTAATACGTAAATTATAAAAAGAATCAATTATGCAATCTTAACAATGCGGTCAAATTGCTGTTTGAACTCAAATAGGTCACGTCTGCACCGTGAGGTGTTAATGACACATCTTTGGCTAGAGGCCTACAGAATGCGTTGTTGTAAATTCATTATCCTTTGATTATTGAGAGCGTACGTACACTCGTCTAATGCGTTTGGACTCCTTCGGCTATAGTTCTGGTCCGTTGGGCGCGCGTTATGTAAAATAAACGTCGTCATCGATCACCACAATTAAATCCGTCCCCTTTTGTCGGAAATAAATAATGGAACTGTTTGTGAGCGAATGGGGTCGCCCGTTCGACTTTCACGTAAAGCCGGCCGGGGCATCGAGCGTGCGTCTGAAACAATTAGTTTAATGCAGTAAACTAGGAGGCTCTAAACAGGAAATGCGCTCGTTGCGAGCGAATGATTATTCAATAGACGCAGCTGCTCGCGAACTGTAAATAGTTTCGCAGTTATTCCGACGGAATAATCAACTGTTTAAAACTACGGAAGTATGCGTGTATATACTCGTAAATGTCACAGACGTCCAAGTGGACTATAAGTCATCCATTTCTTTCACAAACAATGTCTATATACAGCTTGCAAGCGAGTAAGTTTCATTTACTGTTAATACCCAAGAAAAGAAGCTTGTTTTCGTTGTAGATAGTTTATATAAACGGTTTATATTAAAAATTATAAAAGTAGCATGCAAAGCGAAGTGGCAAATCAAGAAGTTCGTTGACTAGAGGGGGTAAGCTGAAGACTCCGCTAACTGCAAGGCATTGGCCGGTCCAGGTTAATCAGTCCGGGGGAAAAAGAAGGCTTGTCTACCTTGCTGATGGCCGAAGGGTGCATTCTGTGAGGTTATTTTATTATCATTTCTTTATTAGAGGTTTACAGAATCTTCTAAAGACTGTTCTGGCGATGGTTCAATGCCAAGGATTCACACCGGGCTTCCAGCGCGCCTACCGGCTAAGCTGCTTTCCTCTTATGGCCCCTATGTTAACTGCTGCGGCATCACCCTTCGGCATTTGTTTACAGCAGCGGCCCAGTCCTCTCACATCATACCATATCTTCCCTTCGTATCCAGGATCTCCTCTGCCATCTTCGTCAGTACCGCCCAGTTTTCTCCCCTACGACCTCGACCTCTGTGCCTCTTCCTCTGACTTCGTCCCATTGGTCACACTCGTTCCGCATTATCTGCGCCAGCTACGTCGGTATTGTTCGAAGGACCCGTGACCCGTTAATAACTGTGTTAGATGATACGTCAATTCCTCATGCTATCTTTCTAGCCACTCCCCAAGGTTAGGGATCAATCTCTTCGCCAACAGGGCTGTTTCGCATGCCTTCTACCGTTCTTTCCATGCAAGCACGGTCTCCTCCCTCCTTGCAGCTTGGTCTGTCCGCATTTTGGTCGTTCCTTTGGCCCTCTCCTTTATGCCCGGCGTACTCTAATTGCAAAAGTCCTCTGTCTGTACTTCGCCGTCCTACTAATGGATAATAGATTTTGCAACCGACCCCAGTATCCTCACAGCTACCAATTGCATTTGCTGTTCCTTGCGCCCTGCTTGCCACATGTTCTACATGCTTCCCGAAAGATAGGTGGAACAATGCTAGTGCCGTTTAGTATGAAACTTATCGGTCTTTGCTTTTTCCTACCCGACAGTATGATCGCCTCCGCCTTTCCCGGCGCTAATTCCAATCGGTTGCCTTGCATCCAGTCTACAATCTGTGCTGGGGAATGCTTGACGTTTTCCTCCAATTCATCTTCTGTTCTTGCAGTGGCTATTATAGCCAAGTCATCGGCAAAGGCCAGCAGCTCTACTTCCCTCGATACGCTCACGTTCAGGACCCCATCATAGAGGATGGGTCCTGTGGTACCCCACACGATGTCTCCATTATTGTTCCCTGCTCGATTTCTATGGCCCTATCTCTCTGTGAGGTTAAGCGGCGGTTTCACAAGAAGAAAGCTTGTCTACTCCGATGATGGCCGAAGGCTGCGCCTCGGGACGTCTCAAATTTCGAACGTAACGACTGACCAGGACGAACTGTTACGACAGAACCTAAAAACGGAAACAGCTTGAGGTTATGCGGCGGTTTCACAGAAAGCCGCGCACTCCGCTAGCTGCAAGGCATTGGCCGGTCCAAGCCAATCATTCCGGGAGAAAACGAGCGCTTGTCTAACTTGATGACGGCCGAAGGGTGCGCCTCAGGGCGTCTCAAATTTCGGACGTAACCAGGATGAACGGTTACGACAGAACCTAAGAACGGAAACAGCTTGAGTGGAGTTCTGTGAGGTTATGCGGCGGTTTCACAGAAAGCCGAAGACTCCGTTAACTGCAAGGCATTGGCCGGTCCAGGTTGTCACCAAATGTATAATGCGTCTCACTTACCATTGACAGATGCTGATTAAACGTAATAGCTGTACTCCGGACTAGCAACAGTGAAGAAAGGGGTGGGTTAATTAAGATGGTAAAAATTATTAAAGGACGCCAGGAGACTGCTTTACAGCCAAAACGTAATCGGTCAGTCGACGTCCCCAATCGACCAAACCGGGCAGAAATAAATCAAAAGTAAAACAGAGGCTTTACACTCACTTGTACGTCAAGGTGGTAAACATAAACACAACAGTGAAGGTTTACTTCAATTTAATTGACACAATTAGACAGGTCGTACAACGATCAAGGTACTGACAGGTTTTACAAGGCCAATGCGATGGCTTACGTTACATGAACTTACTTAAGAATATGGCGGTTGGTTCCTTATTACAACACGCAAAACAAAGAAAAGGCCGTATTTCGCTCTTAAAAATGCACGCGCAAATTGGATTAAATAATAAACTTACGATTACGACCGAGCTGTCAAGTCATTGTGTCAACTACGCTGTGAAGTTAGCGGTCGTCACGCCACCTGGTAATGCTGGCCAAGCCGACAACTAGTTGATACCGGACGGACTCCGGTTACAAGATGGCTGACTTACGCTACAGGTCGCTACAGGGTCGACATGGTCGTAGCCTATCACGAACGGCGTGAACCACAGAGGGAGTTCGATGTGTTACCAAAACCCAATTTAAATCAAACGGAAAACCTCGGGTTGAGGAAGAACCTGAGTATAAAAGGAAACGGTTTCGTTAGCGGCCATTTTGGTACACGACATTGCACATTTTTACATTACCTGGGGCTAATAGGTTCCCGGGTTTGGAATTGGAGATAAAATTATGCTCAAATGTGTTCGATGGTGTCACTAAATCTTCCGGCACAGCCGCAAATGAATTACTTCTCCCAAAGAGCAAGAATTCCGATGATTTACAATGCGCGTAAAAAGCGTCTGGCTTGTAACACACTTCGACCAAGAGAGAACCTCATCGAGGCGAAATTGTGGCAGGTGATGGTTGCTAGGATACGAAGCCGATGACAGTCACGTGGTGTGTCACCCACCAATAAACTTCGAGGAAGCAAAGAAGGGATACAGGCTTGCCCACTATCGAAAGCGGGTCAGATATCGTCTGGATTCCGCGTTTTCTTTGGCGGGAAATTTGAAACGTAACAAGGTTAATCATCTACCTTGATGATGGCCGAAGGGTGTGCCTCGGGGCGTCTCAAATTTCGGACGCAACGATTACGTTACGACAGAATCTAAGAACGGAAAGCGAACTATGGGGGAGGGGGTGGAAGTTAGGAATTAGAGATTTTTTAAACGTGAACGAACGATTGTACTTACCGAAATATAAATGTAACGGACATCTTTATTGAGATGAAGAAGAGCTCCTGCAGTTGCTTACAATTCAATCCAGAGTAAAAGTAGGTTGCGAACTTGGAGGACCTGGTTTACGTCGTACGTTTGCCAACTTAAAGCTTGGAGAAACCGGATTGTAACCAACAAAATTTTAGTTAAACGTAGGTAAATGTGAGTCGTTGCGTCACCGGCGATCCTCGACTGCGCTCGCTAAGTTGAGCGCGCATGAAAGAGTTGGTATGACGGTGGGGCAACGGACATAAAAGCGAAGGGTGTCGAGTGTAATACATGCTATTAGTGAGCGTGTGAACTTCAGTAAACTGGAGTTTATTGCATTTACTTAGATTCGAAGACGTTCTTAATTGCCCAATGACTATTTGTACTATTCGCGCATTCGGAAAGCATTGGTACACGTGCACTGGATATTAAAATGAAATATAAATATAAATTTTGTTTCGGCATATCGTTTTAGTAAATAAATAAATAAATATCAATAGCACTGCCTATCTGTTACGTTATATGATATTTTTCGCATAATTTGCCGCGGTCATAATAACACATATCGAACATTATATCCGAGTGAAAAAATATGAGCATTTATTTTTAGTTGATTCGAATGTGCACCGGCGCGAAATAGTAATGTATGTAAACGGGGTCCGTCCGAATCGCAGATATTAATGTATTTTTAAGCGCTCCATCAAGCGCACACGATGAAAACCTGATGACGTTCCCGTTTAATTTATGCCCCGGATTATTTCCAGCTCCGGCGAAATATCGCACCGCAGCAGCAGCACTTCGGTGATTATTTCGAGTTCCGCGGCCGAAAATCGACGTCTTTTGCCTTCGTCCGCGCATTGTTCCTTTCGACTTTCTTTGACGACGCGACGCTTTTATAATATCATCATGTGGCGGGAGAATTACGCCATCCATTTTTGATAACGCGAAATCGCATCCGCGCAAGTGAATTTTTACGATGCCCCTGGTAAGTCCTTTGATGTTACTTTCTTTCATTTATAATCGAGAAAATGTACTTAAATAGAATTCCTTGTTACTTCATACTTTGATCTGAAAAACAAGTAGGTGTAACATTGGGGGGAACGTGTAGGTATGGTTGCCTAATCTGCTGGCAGTTTGCATTAAATTGGCTGACGCCTTTCCGCTTCGTGCCATTAGTTAGGCAGCCATACTTACACGTTTAGATTCTAGACAATTTATGTTAAATAAAATGCACTACTAAGAGTTTATTGATTACTCCCCCTTCGTGGGCGTCCAGAATTTAAGCCCCGGACTTCCTATTTTCGTCAAGCCTTTAGACAAACTTTCAAAAAAAAAAAATTTAATTATCTTAACGCTCCCCGTTCGGGCAAAACTGGCGGGCGCCAGCCCCAACATTTTTTTTATTCCCTTCGGCTTTAATTTCAGTTAATAAAATTAAACTGACCGCAAGGCAAATATTCCGAAAGCAATTTATGTAAAAGAAGCGTCCGGGGCAGCTTTCCAAATCCAAAAAATATTTGTTGTTTCTTTTGCTGGACGGGCGGGGGGGCCACAGAGATATAAGCGGAAACGGCTTCGTTTTTTTTACTTTAGTTTACCGCGCGCGCCGAGGATCTCTCTTTAATTTCGTTTTCCTTTCTAGTAAATTGGTTTAGCCCTTCCTTTTGTGCTTTAGCCTAATTATACTCTTATTTTTTTTTCTTATTTTACGTTCGCGCACGTTTCCTTTAAGCCGCCGCCGATTGTGCGACTAATTATTTTTTCTTACGGTCGCTCCTAACCCTGTCAGGTGCTCGCTTCTTCAATTATACCTATAACGACTATTAGTTAATTAAACTGAGTGTAATGGCTATTAGGGGCACAGGTTGCATTTGCATAGGAAGCGACGAGGGATCCGAAGTTATTAGTCCGAAGTAACGGCAGAGGTCACCACCACCACCATCACCGGAGGACTTCCTGTATTTTCCGCCTGATTGATGTTTAATTAATTAATAACCGTGTTTAAACGGCGCGCAATACGTAAATATTTATCCGACATATTCCACCCTGTTACGTCTTGCGTGAATATTTGCCTACGCGACCCGTAAGCATCACTCTCCCCCTCTCTCTCTCTCTTTGTCTTCTGAAATTTATCCATCACCTAACTGCGTTTTTCTCTCCACTTTACGATGTGTGCTTTTGTTTTTTGCAATAACTCTAAAAGATAGTACGCATAAAACCCTAGCTCCTAAAATAAAGCCTCCAGTATGAGTCATTGGAAAAACGGGATTTCCCAACGACCTGGCATCGTTGGGATCTCCTAATTTTCCAGTGACTCATATTGGTGCGTGGCAAGACCGTCTTGTGTAATTGTTTATGTGAATTTTCCTTCCTGGAAGCTTCGGCGGACTGTTTCATGCAGCTGTGATTTCTTGCGTTGAAGGCGCTCTAACTTCCCTGTCACATTTTGAATTGAAAAGAAAGGAAAGTCGATCAATCAGCAGTGCTAACAAGTATATGTATGTAGTGAAGAATAGTGAAGAGTGCAGTGGTGGTGGAAAGGCAACATTTAAGTCGCGAAGAAATGTCGAGGGCCGTGGGGATGCTTCAAGCTGCTACGCGTCAAATTGATGTTGCAGAGGTCATTGGGACGACGGGACGCAAAGTGTAATTTCAAGGTTATGGTTACGTTATCGTGAAACAGGGGGTGTGGCTGAAAGACATAGCGGTCGACATCAGGCAACTACCCCAGCACAGTTCGTTGAATAGAGGGGGTAAGCTGAACACTCCGCTAACTGCAAGGCATTGGCCGGCCAGGCTAATCAGTCCGGGGAAAAAGAAGGCTTGTCTGCCCCGGTGATGGCCGAAGGGTACGCCTCAGGGCGTCTCAAATTTCGGACGTATCGATTGACCAGGATGAACGGTTAGGACAGAACGTTATCGTGAAACAGGGGGTGTGGCAGAAAGACATCGGGCAACTACCCCAGCACAGGATCGTTTTTTGCAACTGAATGCTAGAAGAAATGTCACGACCACCGCGTCCTCTTTGCGTGGGGAGCTGCAACAAGCGCATCCAGAAGTGTGATGAATCGGTTGAACGAAGTCAACTTAAGATCTCGACAGCCTCTAAGATGCCCACCCCTCACGAGAGGCGCGACTTAACTGGAGTCAGGATTGGCAAAATGAGCAATGGGGTCATGTGCTCTTCACTGACGAATCGCGATTTGGTCTGCACCCTGATTGAAGAAGACTTCGTGTTTGGAGGAGACAATCTGGCTTAAACAACCGACTTCAACACGTGCAGGAAGTGCATAGCTTTAGGGGTGGCGGAATAACCGACCTCATTTCCTGGATGCATCATTAACTGTGGGATCTCATTCTCCAACCTTTTGTCATTCCCTACGCAGCTGCAGTTGGAGAAAATTTTATTTTGCAACATGACAATCAATGCGCGGCCACATAGAGCCAGATTGGTGGAACAATTTCTTAATGAGAGCGCTGTCGAGGTTTTTCCATGGCCTGCAGTCTCCCGAACTCAATCCGATTGAGCATGCTTGGGACATGCTCCGAAGAAGAGTTCTACACGGTGGAGGTGCGTTTCAAAATCGAAGACAATTAATTGTTCGCTGCCCTTGAACATGCGTGGAGGGACATACTGCAAGAAGCTTTAGATAATTTGATTTCTAGCTTGAACAGGAGATGTAGAGCAGTCATAAACAACAGGGGAGGGCTGTTACGGTTGAAAAGATCATATAAGGTATTGGCCCTGTATTTGTGCCGAAATCAACGGGTAACGGAGGCCTACATCCCGATCGCCACATTGCACCATATTGCCTCAGAAAACATACGCTGCTACCTAGCCCTACGCTATCGGTCCATTTCACTCTTTCGCCCGGTTAAAAATTGAGTTAATCTCATAACGACCCCAGTCTCAGCGTAGTTGGATAGAACGCATCCTTTGCGCGTCGCATTCATTGTTCCGACAGAATTTCCGGCGTGCAGATCCATTGTTCGTGTGTTCACGATTTTTGGCGCTTCTTTTCACGTGAATCTTAGATTGAAGCCTGAAACGGAATTTACTCCGAGATTTGTTTAAGTGCACGCCAAGTAAATGCAAGCTCATTATTAAGCTTCTCTAAGGCCTGTTCCTGGAACAAACAGGTAGGTCTTATCGGCAATTTTGTGCGCATGTTCTGTTTGTAACGCGTATCTTTCCACTACTCTTAGGCTTCCAGTAGTAGTTTTGCCCTGTTTTGACAATTATGTATCTGCGACCTTTTGGGTGGAAGAAAAAGCCGTAATCCGAGTTTTTAACTGCTAGAAGTCCTGGCATCACGGCCCACCCCTCGCCCGGGAAAATTGGACCTGACCACAGACGTGACGCCACACTTGAATAGTTCGTGACGCCGCTTACGTCATTGGCAGCACTATCCTCCGTTAGAGGGCGCTCATTCACTTCTGACAAGTGTTTGTCAATACGTTGGATTTCTGTTAAAAGGTCGGAATTATTTTTATTTATTTAATTGTTTGCGTCGTCTAAACGCTGTGTTGCGTTAATGTAATTTTTTTAAGCTTTCGCTATTTATTTTAATCTTTGCTGTAAACGAAAAGCAGATCAGTTAATCGGACAAAGTTTAACTTACTCGTTAGCTTGATAACAAGTTTAGTTATTTCTTTTTCAACTTATTGAGACCCCATCTGGGTCGCATTTGTTATTAGTTTTCATTGTATTACATCCTTTTCAACATTTCAAATAAAAACAAGTGTGCGCGACTGGTGACTTTTATTTTATTCAATGTGTCCACCCTTTGCTTTTGAGGTTTCGTTGAACCCTCCCTTCTCCAGTCGGCGGTGCTGGAGAACATTGAAGTTACTCGCACAATTTGCTGCCCTTCGGGTATGTTAATATCCCTAGATTGTTTCCAGCAGAGTATATGCATTTCGTATTTCAGCTGATCACGCCAATTCCGTTCAAAGGTCAAGTGCCCGCCCGACGCGACGCCGCGCTGCAACAATCACGAGACTATTTATAAATAGGGGCGCGAGATATCACATTTTCAATATCGGTTATCGATAACTTAAAGATATAGTAACTAGGACGAGAAGATCACCAAAGAATGTGCAGCTGAAAATCAGTCGAGCGAAACATAAACATAAGAAGGACTCATTTGCAATTATGTACCGTATGACTCACCCGCGTTGCACATCTGCACCTGCACATCCGAATGCAAATGTCAAGGCGTATGATTCACTCGTGTGCCGCGTGCAAATCCAAAGACAAACGTCAAGGCGACAATTTACGTAATACCCCGGGAACAAAACTTCTATAAAAAGGCGGCATTAGAGTACCACCTAGTCCGAGTGTCATGTAGTCTGAACTGTCTGTAAGTGACCAAAATAAGATGTAAGTAATTGTAGATGTAATTAATTGTTAATAAATGTTTTGTTATACTGAGCTACGACCCTTATTTGCGCGTCGGTCTATTCAAGAATCGCCCTTTGGTTGTGTTGCTTCCGATTTTATTTTCTTAAGGTTTTTCTTTCTTAGGCGCGGCTCAGGGTGGCGAAGCCAAACGAAAACTTTACTTTTGCGCGATAGTGTTGTGTGGCGAAAGGAACACTTTCTTGTTTCCCATTTTTTTTTTGGTAATGACGTAGTTCCTGTCTGTGAATAATGTAAAAGACTGGCGTACTTGTTTGCATGTAAATTAATGCCAATGGCCAAGTGGTTTACAAGAAGGAACTATGTTTCTTTGCCTCGGGGTGGCGTTTACTTAAAACCAGCGCCATCAGAGATTTACGCGGAGGCGATAAAGGCAATAAACGTAAATTACCACCGGGTGCTTGTTTGTTTGCTTTTGGTAAACCGTTGTTTGCATTAATTTGCAGGTCATAAAATCGCTTTTATAATATCATCATAAACAGAGACGCACTTGCCATGTGACGGGAGCATTATGCCACCCCCATTTTTGATAAGGCGAAATCGCATCCGCGGAAGTCAATTTTTACGATACCCTTGGCCAGTTCATTGATGTTACTTTCTTACTTATTTATAATAGAGAAAATGTACTTAAATAGAATTCTTTGTTAGTCCATACTTTAATCTGAAAGACAAGTAGGTGTAACATTGGGGGGAGGTCTATGTTCTGAGCGTGTAGGTATGGTTGCCTAACCTGCTGGTAGTTTCCATTGAATTGGCTGACGCCTTTCCGCTTCGTGCCAGTAGTTAGGCAGCCATACTTACACACTTAGGTTTTAGACAATTTATGTTAAATAAAACGCACTACTAAGTTTATTGATTACTCCCCTTCGTGGGGGTCTAGAATTTAAGCTCCGGCCTTCCTGTTTTCGCAAAGCCTTTAGGAAAACTTTCAAAAAAAAAATTTAATTATCTTAACGCTCCCCGTTCGGGCAAAACTGGCGAGCGCCAGCCCCAACATTTTTTTTATTCCCTTCGGCTTTAATTTCAGTTAATAAAATTAAACTGACCGCAAGGCAAATATTCCGAAAGCAATTTATGTAAAAGAAGCGTCCGGGGGAGCTTCCCAAATCCAAAAAATATTTGTTGCTTCTTTTGCTGGGGGTTTACTTCGAGCGCCATCGGAGATTTACACGGAGGCGATAAAGGCAATAAACGTGAATTACCGCCGGGTGTTCGTTTGGCAAACCGTTGTTTGCATTAATTTGCTGCAGGTCATAAACTATAAATGATTGTTGTGTATGTAAAAAGATGTGTTTTTGGATTGCTTTTTAAACGTTTGATGTTTTTTTGTTACAGGTGAGTTGAAGGGTGTCGGTGGTGGTGCAACAGGGTGAGGTTTTATTGGAACGCGTCCGACAGGTAACTAATGGAAACATCAATCATAATTAATATTGAAATTTGAATTAATTGGGTCTATATCGGAAAGCCGGCACGTCCGTTGATTCAATTCCGCGCCGAGACGCCTTCGGAATATTAATGCGCTTTTTAAACGCATTCGAAATTCTCCTCTTATTAGCCGCGACATTGTTAGCGGGGCGAAATTTATCGCCGATAAATTTTCATAAAGCGAAAAATGTAAAAATTTTATTCCGTCGTAAAACCAGACTTGAGAAATTTATTCCGAAGTTATTGCGCGCGCGAACTTCCCCCCATAGTTTCCAAGTCAGTTTGCGAGTGCATATTTCGATATTATGACGTTATCCCGCGGACAAGATAGGAAATGAATAAATCAGAAATAACTTCGGCTTCGCCTTTGGTCACATCTTTCCATTTTTCTTGCTTCGGAACTTTGCGCGCAAGAATTCTTTTTCGATTCAGCAAACTTCGAACAACTTCCGCACTTAATTGGTGCTTCTGTTATTGTATTGTATTCTTTGTGTTTTTTTTTGGTCGTGTTATAATGTCTGTCGTCTTACTTGTCCCCCCCCCTCGACAATAATTAATTAGACATTGTTGGAGGTACTAGCAACAATGGCCTTAGCAATGTACATTATTAACAATGACTGCGTTTCACTATCAATATTCTCGTAGACGTGGAAGACAATGCACCCCAAGTGACGCGTGTGATTAAATTGTTCCGGCGAAAAGTCTTAACTAATCCTTGACTGACAGTTGGGCTGCTGCTGCTTCAAGTTCTTGTCTGGCGTTCGCCCATTAATTTCGCATCTCGGTCATCTTTTTATGAGCGTTTCTTTCCGCGCGCGCTTAATTTCCGAAGAACAAGGGAAACTGCAACTGAAATTAATCGCAGCCGGGGGTGGGGGGTGGATTAAGCGTCATGATAGAGTATTGCAGTAAATAATTCGCGAGTTCGCGAATATACAAATTGGCTCTATAAATCAGGTGGGGTCGTGCGCTGCAGCGTTAAAGAGTAAATGTGTTGAATAATACATTCGCCCGCTCGCTTATGCATAATATATATATTTCTTTCGGTGCACATTATCCGCGGGGCCCCTAATGAACTCCCCGAGTTATTTAAATTCGGAATAATCTTCGAGTTTAGTCTCGTCGTCGCTGAATATTCAGCGCCGGATAATTAAAGTTGACGAAAACACCAAGAATTCTATCACAATTACATTAGTGCGCATTTGCATGCCCCGTGTTTGTATTGGGGCGTGATGTTGTTCCAGCGCAAATTCCAGTGTTTGCTTTGATGTTTTAAACTTTTGCATATTCATCGAAAAATCTAAATAAATTTCACTTTTTATTTTAATCATTGAAATACGTCAATGTCCACCACGTAAGTAGCGTGGCCATCAGCGCCTAGCAAAAGTCATGATAGGCAATCATACATACACATTTGACACATGATGTTGATGCTGCCTACTTGAAGGTTGCAACTTACGAGAGGCGGGCAAACTAAGATCGTCCCAATTGCCCGGCTATCTGAATGGGACGGGCGAGGCCATACGAACCCCAGAAACATAAGGGGGGAGGGCAGAGAATAAAATAAATAAACGTCACCGGTTATTACACACTTGTCTTTATTTCAAAGTAAAGGTAAATAAATGCAAAGCAAACGACGTTCGTTAAACCAAAAATTAAATCGCGAAGAACGCGGCCCGTTTTCGTACGTTATAAATGAATTCCGGTAAGTATGAACGCGACATCATATCTCTAATAAATTGTAACGCATAAAATAAAAGACGTCTAAACTGTCTCCACACCAGTTGACCTAACGTCGAGGTAGTCGCTCGGGTCTAGGGGCCACGTTAATATGTCCCCCTCTTTCGTCGACGATGCCACGCGTCAAGTTGTTGGAGGCAAGTTCGAAATTTCGAGGTGGGGCTCGCTGGTCCCCCGGCGGCATCAAAATAACTCAGCGAAGATTGGCCCCACGGATAAAAGCCATGCACGTTACGACCTAAACTGCGCCGCACAGAATTCGCCGACAATAAAATACCTGATTTACTTGCAGAAATCAGGCTTCGATGAGCATAGAAGAAATTTCGAGGTGGGACTCGTCGGTCCTACAGCGGCATCAAAATAACTCGGCGAAGATTGAACCGAAATAATGTCACGATGTCATTATCTGAGAAAATAAGTAAATTATTTAAATTCGTTTCGTAATTACTGCGATTATGTGCATTTCAAAATTATGCGGAATCACACATACTCGCTTAAATGCAAGCTATGCGGAATGCGGGTGTGTTGTTTACATGTGCCAATTAAGATCGAGGCAATTAGAACGCTTTAAGAAAACAAAATTTGGCAAGGATCAATTGATGCTGACACCTTTTAGAACTTTGTACTTTGGATCGAACCCCGGCCACCAGAGCAAAGAAACCAATTGTAACGTAGAGATAGGAAATGTATAAAAGATCGACCCGCAGGTAGAATCAAGCATTATCATTATTATTATTAGAATGATAGATTAATTATTAATTAGTCGAAGAGTAGTCATGTAGGTAGACAGAATCAAGTAGTTGTGTTGAGTATTAACTATTAAGATAATTAATTAGTCAGTGTTGTGAACAAGTGCGCGTAAAACCAAAAGCAAGCGAGTGGACTCTCCGCGAGCCAGGGCTGGTCGGCCGGGCCAGGCCTTTCCCCCAAGTATCTTAAGTAATTAAAGTTAAGTTAAGTAATTAAGTTTAAAGTTTAAAAGATTAGAAGATTGATTAAGTTTTAAAGTAAAAGGACTAAGTTAAGATTAAATCAAAATAAGTTACTTTAAATAAAAATGAAATTAAAGACATTGCACGTAATTTTAATTCGTAACAACCGGTTTCGGCAAAAGCCATCATCAGGCTGACAACAACAGCACCACGTCTGCGTCCGGCGAACTGTATCAGGCTAACAACAACAGCGCCACGGTGTTGTTGGTGTTGTTGTTGTTAGCCTGATGATGGCTTTTGCCAAACCGGTTGCTACTGTAATGCTGAATAAATTTGTGGTTTCCCAAGATTCATCGCCGTTTTTATTTCATAAATTCTATTCTTTTTTTTATTAACATTCTTTAAAATATCTTTGAAATTAACTTGATCCTTAATCAGAAAACTAGGGTTCTTTTGGCTATGCTAGAATTAAAAGGTTACTAGATATAGATCTTTTAAAGAAGACTTAAGACCCTTGAAGGTGAGCAGGCCAAGGACTAGGTTTGACCATCTTAAATTGTACAGAAAGGACGAGGAGAAAGGAGATTCAAGAACAGATACCCATCAAGAGCCAAAGCCCAGGATAAAAAATGGCATGGCATTATGGAATGGACAAAGTGGCCCTTTGAAGAATTAATTTGAATGTCCCCAATTATTGAACTGGGGCTTAGATTAAAGGGTAACTCGAAAACGGCCAGTGAAGAAGACTTAAGAAGAACTGAATTTGATCATCTCTCGAGGAAAGAGTTGAATCTACCGACTGAAGAACCTTGAAATTACACCAAGCGATCCTTTGAAGGATTAATTTGGTCGTACCCAATGAGCGAACTGAAGCTTTTTTGTTCTGGTCGAATTAAAAAAAAGGAATCTCGGGAACAGGCACTGAAGAAGGCTTCAGGCACTTAAAGACAAACCATTGAGACCTACACTGCGCTGCACGGAATACGCTGACAATAAACTACCAGATTTACGTGTGAAATTCAGGCTTCGATAAGCATGGACGAATGCCTTAAGTTGGCTTAGAGTGCCTCTGTCAGATCACGGATTGATAACTTCCGTTCGACATTTGTTAACCGTTTTCTTTTAAGAATTGTTTCTTCGAACTAGGTTTAACAGGTGGTAAGTTGGTCGCAATCGAATAAGGACTTGTGTTGAATCTCTTTCTGACGACCTATTGAAAGGTACTCTTGTGACGTGCAACACTTCAAAACTATACGTGCTCGATGAGAATCTTATTTTGTAAATTGGCTGCCCAACGTGGGACCGTAACGGGAACGACCCAGGAAAACAATCTTCACTGCGGCGTAAAATGGCGCCCAACGTGGGGCGTCCCAAGCAAGTCTCTCTGACAAGCTCAGAACGCTTTGAATCTTCTTCTGATGGCTGTATGTATATCATGTACGCGATGTTCCATGAAACTATCAAAGATCAAAATGACACTTAACACTCTTGACGTTTACTTGGCTTAATCTTGGGCGACAAAGTTGCCTGTTTAGGTGAGTTTCGACTAGATAAAGCACGGCCAAGTTGATTGGTAGATCGTGGGGGGATTCAACCTTCCCTGATACATGTGGGGTTGAAATTCTCATAGCTCGAATCGTGGTAGACAAATCTACTTGTTTTCTTGTGGCAGTCATGCCATCTAAGAGTCCAGAACTTTCCGGGGCACGCCCTAGGTGGTGCTCGAATCGTGGTAAAATTTCCAACGATTCCTTTGCTTTTGATTTGTGCGATTTTGTTATTGTCACGTCCATAACGCTGATAAATCTACTTGTCTCTTGTGGTAGTTGCGCCATCTATGACTCGGCTGAAGAATCCAGGACTTTCCGGGGCGCGCCCTAGGTGGTGCTCGAATCGTGGTAGAATTTACAAAGATTCCTTTGATTTATACAACTTTTTTGTTTTTGATGCTGCTACATCCACGACGCTGATAAATCTACTTGTTTTTCTTTTGTGGTGGTCGCGCCATCTATGACTCAGCTGAAGAATCCAGAACTATCCGGGGTATGCCCTAGATCGTGGTAGAATTCACAAAGATTCCTTTGATTTATATAATTTTGTTGTTGTCTTGTTATTGTTGCATCCGTGACGCTGATAAATCTGTTTTTTGTGGAAGTCACGCCATCTATGAGTCAGCTGAAGATTCCACG
Source organism: Dorcus hopei (assembly GCA_033060865.1). Lineage (NCBI taxonomy): Eukaryota > Metazoa > Arthropoda > Insecta > Coleoptera > Lucanidae > Dorcus > Dorcus hopei. Next base: position 28,186,600 of record CM065426.1, read on the forward strand.
CCCTAGGCGGAGCTCGAATCGTGGTAGAATTTATAAGGATTCCTTTGATTTTCATAGTTTTGTTGTTGTTTTGTTATTGTTACGTCCGTAACGCTGATAAATCTACTTGTCTCTCGTGGTAGGTACGCCATCTATGACTCAGCTGAAGAATCAAAAACTTTCTGGGCACGCCTTAGGTGGTGCTCGAATCGTGGGAGAATTCACAAAGATCCCTTTGATTTATATAATTTTGTTGTTGTCTTGTTATTGTTGCATTCGTGACGCTGATAACTCTGTTTTTTCTGGAAGTCACGCCATCTATGAGTCAGCTGAAGATCCCACGCCCTAGGTCAGTGATGGCGAACCCATGACCCGTGGACCATAGAGTGACCCGCCAGAATATTTAGAGTGACCCTAAGATATTTATAAAGTGTATAAGAATTTCAATTTTGTAGAAATTATTTTCATCATTAACTTCTGTTACGGCCACGACCTACTAGATTTCACGAGACAGTATGTCTTCTCCGGCCTGCACAATTTATTAGTTCAAGTGTTTCTCTGCTGGTTTAGAGCAAGTACCGAAGCGATTGGTGTGTTTCATGAGCTAATTTCTTTTCTTATTCTTTTGTTATTGCGTTTACGTAAATAAAAACCATTACTATTATTATTAAAATTAATAGGAAGAGGACCGTCAATTTTTTTTTGTTTTTCATTCCTCTTAGTCTCGTTTTTTTTTTGTTCTTGATTGATTTATTTCGTTTTTTTTTCTTTTTCTGTAAAGGCCGCTTTACAGTTCACAATTATTTATTGCCGGCAATGAAAATTGCAGCGATTTGTATTGCACGCATGCGCAGTGTTGTATTTTTATACAAAATGCAAATACCGCGCATGCGTGCAATACAACGCATGCACGGTATTTGCATTTTGTATAAAAATACAACACTGCGCATGCGTGCAATACAAATCGCTGCAATTTTCATTACCGGCAATAAATAATTGCGAAGTGCGAACCGTAAAGCGGCCTTAATGATTTTTTCGTATTTTATTGATTTGCGTTTTTCTTTTGTTTTTTTTTGTCAGTTTTTGACCTTCAAAAGCCTGACAGAGAATCGTCGATTTTTTTTGGTTTTTTGTTTTAATTTTCTGTTTTTTTTTTTTTAATTTGTGTGCTTCTGTTTGCCGGAGATGCTGAAAACCAAAGAAAGGAATATCGTCAATTTTCTTTTGTTTCTTATTCCTCTTATTCTTAGTTACTCGGTTGTTTGCTTTATTTCGTTTTTGTTTCTTTCGATTTAATGAATTTTTCATATTTTATTGATTTTTTGCGCTTTTCTTTTGTTTTTTGTCAGTTTTTGATCTTCACAAACCTTACGTCGGAAAATCCACGATTTTTTAAAAATTCTTTTGTTTTAATTTCCCAGTTATTTATTTGAGTGTGCTTTTGTTTGTTTGCGCGGAGACACTGAAAATCAAAACGAGGAATATCGTCAATCTTGTTTTGATTTTCATCCTATCTTATTCTTCGTTTCTTTTGGTTTCATGAATTTTTCGTATTTTATTAATTTTTTGCGTTTTTATTTTGTTTTTTCGTCAATTTTTCGTCTTCCAACGATTTTTTTGTTCTTGTTTGTGGTTCATTATTTGAATGTGGTTTCGTTTGTTTGTTTTGCGCCAAGAATGACTAAAAATCAATGCGAGGAATATCACCATTCCTTGTGCTTTGCTACGGCCCCTTTTTATTTGGTTTTACTAAGGTCAGTTCCGATTACGTAGCATTCCCTATGTGTGTGATTCAGCACGAGGTCGGCTTTCATTGCCACTGCAGTTCTTCGAATTTGCAAATGTCAATTATGTCTCATCTCGGCCAAAGCTGTTGATAAAGCGAGCCGCTGCCACGGTCACTTACATAAACTTTATGTGGGCGGATTTCGCGGTCGCGTTGCATTGAATTTATTTCCGTACTAGGCTTTGATACTTAATTATAAGATGCTTCGATTTCTTACAGCAGATAGAGTAAAAAAAATGAGCCAGAAATGAAACAAACAAAAATAAAATCAAGAAAAGCAAAAAAAAAAAATTATTTATGTTCTTGTTATTTATTCCAAATTTTACTTTATTTTTTATCAAATTATCAAATTTTTAATGTTACGATAAATTCCAGAAAACTTAAACCCTAAGCATCTTTTCAATAAACCCAGCGGTTTTTTTTAGATTTCTTTTGTTTAGTTGCGTGATTTTCAATTACATGCTTCTTCTCTTTTTCCATTACATCCTTGTTCTTATTTGTAGTTTATTTCATTTCTTATTTGTAGTTTATTTCATTTCTCATTTGTTGCTTTTTATCAAATACTTTGTATTTCGTTGACTTTCTTGCAGGTTTCTTTTGCTTGCTATTAGAAAATTACCTGACCCATGGTCCATTACTATAAAATTTTTTACTTAAATTTGACCCGTTGGTGGAAAAAGGTTCGCCATCCCTGCCCTAGGTGGAGCTCGAATCGTGGTAGAATTTATAAGGATTCCTTTGATTTACTTAATTTTGTTGTTGTTTTGTTATTTTTACGTCCGTAACGCTGATAAATCTACTTGTCTCTTGTGGTAGTGACGCCATCTATGACTCAGCTGCAGAATCCAGAACTATCCGGCGTGTGCTCGAATGGTGTTCGAATCGATTCCTTTGATTTATATAATTTTGTTGTTGCCTTGTTATTGTTGCATCCGCAACGCTGATAACTCTGTTTTTTTGTGCAAGTCACGCCATCTGTGAGTCAGCTAAAGATTCCACGCCCTAGGTGGAGCTCGAATCGTGGTAGAATTTATAAGGATTCCTTTGATTTACATAATTTTGTTATTGTTACGTCCGTAACGCTAATAAAGCTACTTGTCTCTTATGGTAGTTACGCCATCTATGAGTCAGCTGAAGAATCCAGGACTTTGCGGGGCATGCCTTAGGCTATGCTCGAATCGTGGTAGAATTTACGAGGATGCCTTTGATTTATGTAATCTTTTGGTTTTGTTACTGTTGTTACATCCACGACGCTAATAAATCTACTTGTTTTTTTTTGTGGAGGTCACCCCATCTATGAGTCATCCGAAGAATCTAGGACTTTCCGGGGCACGTCGTAGGTGGTGCTCGAATCGTAGAATCAGGTGTTACTGTTGCATCCACGGCTGATAAATCATCTATGAGTAGAATTTAGGAATCGAATCGTGGTAGAATTCAGAAAGATTCCTTTGATTTATCTAACTTTTCGGTTTTGTTACTGTTGTTACATCCACGGCACTGATAAATATACTTGTTTTTTTGTGGTGGTCACGCCATCTATGAGTCAACTGAAGAGTCCAGGACTTTCCAGGGCATGTCTTAGGTGGTGCTCGAATCGTGGCAGAATTTCCAACGATTTCTTTGCCTCATATAATTTTTTGGTTTTATTACCGTTACTTGTTTTTTACGATAGCGACGCCCTCTGTGAGTCGGTTGAAGAATCCAGAACTATCCTGGGCGCACCCCTAGGTGGTGCTGGAAAGTTCGCCGCTCTTTCCACGCCGTTCTGGAAGGGATGAATTGCTAAATAAGCGACGATGAGCGCGCTATTTGTAATTGGGAATACGACGATAGAGATTGGTAGAACGTTTAGCTTTTAAGTTAACATCTTCGATTAAGAAGGCTCTAATTTCATAACTTATCGTCCACCTGCTAACACGCCAAGCATTATTAACATATTCGTTCACATTCAGGCGCTAATGAGATACTTATCGACGGTGTCAGGTCACCAACTCCTATCCGGAATTAATCTGTTTTCTATTTATAAAGCCTTCGCCTTCTTTTTCCCATCGCGCCACCACAACAACAACCACCACCGCCGCGCCGCGCCACATCGCCGTTCCGTTCGCTTTGATTTATTACCCCCCGCATTATTTAATATAAACGCCGACGGTTTTATTTTTATTTTATCTTTCTCTTCCTTCCGGCTCGTTCATTTCACACTCGACGCACTCTCTGGAACTGCACGGCATCGATCGGCGTCAAAGATAATTCATTAATTCTCGCCCTAATTACCTTTTTGGAATTATTGCGCCGACGACGACGTAATTAATCACGCGATTGCGTTGAGAAAATGCATCTGCGTGGGGCATCCCCTCTTAATGGGATTGGTATGGAAGCCCAAATTTAAATACACGTGTCCTAACCATATTATATTAATTGGCGCCCGACGTCTTAGCAGTTGGGCGCCAAATTATATAGTTTCATTCGTCCGTCTCCCTTATGTTGGATTGATGTAATACGTCGTACGTCCTGTTTATATTTCATACGTTCTTTAAGACTGTGTGAAATTAATATTCATTTCATGCCCTCATCAGAAATTCCTTACGTTCGTCCCACCGGGGGAGGAGGAACTATAATACGTACTTCCTTTATAACTGTAGCGCGTTTCTGAATAAAGAAGCGGCAAAAGTATAAAATAGAAAAGTGTATATGTGTCTGAGGGTATCGGAGGGAATGTACGTTCGACACATAACTCACATTATCTCGACGCCCGCCCGGGGAGACGATAACATAACAAATATCGGGAGCGCCGCATCTCTTTCCACTTTCTCGTCACGAACAATATCATTATAGATATCAAATGCTAATATCCTCCCGTGGAAATATTGACGTTGTCGGCGATTATGTATTCCAGTTGCATATAAAAGGGCAATCAATTTCGAGCGTCAATCAGGGCATCGGGACCCGCGTCACCTGAAATCGGAATGTGACTTTTCGCATTCTTCGCCCGCCTCCCGTCCTCACATTCTGCCGACAATGGCCGGGGCCCCGCTCAATTTCCCAATCGGCACAATGCAAGGAATCAAATTAGAATACCCTGAAAGGTTCTAGGGCCGAATAAAGCACCGAGAAATGTCGAAGAAATCTGCAGATAATTGTCAGTCGTTATGTACGAATCGGTATCGGTTAACAACACCACCACTGCCACCGGTCGACGGATGAAATATTCAAACTTGGAGGAGTTTAATGGCGGCAGCTCCCTCCTGATTTTATTATAATATTGATTTTATCATTTCTGCACTTTTCTCTACTTTTCGCACCAACCTCCCCCCGAGAGAGTGAGATGTATATAATGTAATGTAAGTAGGAGTGAGAAAAGTGGAGTAAAGGAGTTAAAAGTGCAGAACAGACCTGTCGACAATTCAAAGGAATCACTATCGAACGGAGCTTCGACATTAATCTGTCGGCTAGGCCCTCCATACGTCATTAATAAATTGGAAACCAACGTGGGCCCTCTCCTCTCAATCAAACATTACAGAAGTTGGCGCCCAACGTGTGGGGCCTCTCCTCCATTTTCAGTTATTACAGAAATTGGCGCCCAATGTGGGGCCTTTCCAACATCAATCATAACAATATAAACAAAAGTTTTTCTTTAATGGATTTGAGGCCGCGCGCGTTTTAGTATTAACGAGCGAGTGCAAAAGCTTCTGTTAAAGTGTGGGGGCGCGGTGTGTGGGTGTCACGTGCCCAGCCGGTTTGTAATGCCGACAAATACACAACTTCCAGTAAAAGCAGAGTTATATTAATGGAACAGGTTATATACAATATATACACATCAAAATTCTATCTGACGATAGTATTGCTCTTCTCCTAACTTGGCGTAGTCGCGTTGTACCATGGGAAGACGTGGATCTAACGGGTGGACCTGAGCTCGTGGTACGTCGGTGGAGGTACCGTTAGAGGGATCAGTCGGTATGGCCCAGTGTAACCTTCGGTCTCTGACGCGATGGCGGGTCCTCGTTGCGGCGACGGCGGTAAGGGGGACACTGCTCGGGGAAAGCGAGCTTCTGACAATGCGACCCGGAGTTCCTGTCGATGCTGATGTCTCCGGTAACGACTCCTCTTGATGGTCGCCTTCGTCTGCCCACGTGGCACCGGTGTCGGCGCCAGCTTGGTGGTTCTTCGAGATGCGACTTGGAATCTGGTGACGTGTTGCTCAGACCTTACACCGCCGTAGGGGCTGATATTTTGTCCTGGCTTATTCAGCGACAGGAGCAGAAATTTGCGTTCTGGCCTATTCGGTAGCAGTAGCAAGAGCCTTCGTTCTGGCCTGTTCGGCAGCAGGATTTGAAGATTGCGTTCTGGCCTATTCGGCAGCAGTAGCAAGTGCCTTCGTTCTGGCCTGTTCGGCAGCAGGATTTGAAGTGCCTTGCTAGTGGTACTCGGCCGGTTTATATAGAACCTCTTCCCGGGTTGTTCTAAGAACACCCCTCTTGATCCTATACTCTACGTTTAATCCGTCTCATTAGAGCGTGCCGGTGTGCGCACTTGCATCAGGAATTTCGCCGAACCCGTCCGCCTAATGTGGTCATTAGTGCGCTCGTTAATAGCCTCGCTGCGTACAGCTTGGGGATTAAGGCCCGGGATTACCTGGATAGCGGTTGGTTCGGGGAAGATGCGTGTATGTTGCTACGCCACAAAAGCTTAACCATAACGGAACATGCATACATAATAACATTATAAGATCTGGATAATAAATATTGACAATAATGAAACGAAAAATATTCTCCCATTAACTTCCTGAAATCGTCCATCTGACTGTCAGAGTTGGCGGCAACACGACCATTTACATCCCGTCTCTCACTGTTGCTTGCGCTTCTTCTTCTTCTTGCCTTGTGATTGTGCACATCGTTGAAAAAACAAACGCCAGCTGTAAAATAGGTACACTCATAAACCAATAGACACTGCGGACGAAGCCACGTACTGTAATAGAATAAAATCGTTACGAAAATAGAAGACCAATGCATCATAACATAACGTGGAGCTCTTCTCCAACAAGCGAAAGCATTACATAGATTGAAAACCAACACGGGGGACCTCTCCATCGCCAACATTACAAAAATTGGCGCCTAACGTGGGGCCATAACAAAAACAATAGACTCTACGTCCACGACCCGGAAAAAGCATCATCATTGCATAAAATGGCGCCCAACGTGGGTGGTATTGGTCTTCCGAGTCCACTTTTCTTTCATACGCGTGCATAAACTCTGTGATGACTTCTATACTCAAATCAAAACTTATTTTGACGATTTTACTTTCTTAGGCCCGATTTTACAATCGTCGGATAAGCAGTATTCTCAGAATAACGTGGCGTAGATACGGAGGAACGTTAAAGGATATTCGGCGAACAATTATTCTGTCCTTATTCCACGATTGTCAAACTGGGCCTTAATATCTAATTCCGCTAACAACCGTAACCGTAACGAAGCCAATTATTTTTGGGCCAATCTTGAATCACTTTGATTTTATATTTTTAGGAGTTATATAAAGTGGAGGACCTAACCTCTTTTGAATGTCTTCTCGTAATTGCGCATCTTGCGCCAATTGTTTTGCTTCGGGACGTCATAACTGAGATTAAAACAACAACACAACGTATCTTGTACGTTAAACACTTTTAGGTTAAAGTTTGTTAGAGGCACGGCACCTTGAACATCAGTTACAGTTGGCGCCCAACGTGGGGCCTCTCCATAGCAGACAGACACATCACTTAGCAGCTGTTTTCAAATTTTTTTTTAGGCCGTTTAGCTCTGGAATGAAAGTCTTCGCAAGTATTCGTAGCTCCTCACAGCCGGTACAGGTCCTCAGGGACCGATAACGCAGTCAAGAGATAAAGTGGCGTCCAATCAAATTTTACATAAATTGGCGCCCAGAGTGTGGGGCCTCTCCATCATCAGTTATTACATAAATTGGCTTCTCGATTATACACACGTTGGCAGGTGATAGTAGACACCAAAACAAGAAAAAAATTCTAATAAACTCGGGTCCAATTCTCAATGTCATCATTTCATATAATAAGAGAATCTTAAGCAAGATCGAATCGAGCTGCACGTCATCGTACGGCAGAAAATGATGAGGAACGCGATGCCGCCGCGTGTTTGAAGACCGGGAGGGCCGCTACAGGGCCGAGTCCCATATCTCGAAAACCATTGAGGATTGGGTCTGGGTTTATTAGAATTTTTTTCTTGTTTTAATCTCTACTATCACCTGTCAACGGTTTCTTTTTTAGAATAAACATAAATATTCGACCTGATTACGTAGCATTCATACGTCTGTCGAGTCAGGGGCGTTCCACCGTTGCAATGCGGTAAGCGACGTCGCTGCTCCTCGGAGTGTCGGTCTCCTTGCGGGGTTTAACGGTCCGCGCACTGGGGGGTCGGTACGGTACTACGGGCGGTATGATGATCCCAGTAAATGTCGCACGCACGGGATAGTCGTCCGAACGAAGAAAGGACAGCCAAAACGAAAAGCCTAAGGGAAGCAAAATGTCCGTTAACTGCAAGATAATGCAAAACGATGGAGTAAACCTTACCTAAGTCAGAATAAGACGTAGGCTGAACACGAGTTGGCACACAGTCAACTCTCTCGTACAGGTGAATTAATCAGATCTATTCTCTTCCTCCAAGTGAAATTAGAGCGGGAACCCACAAAACTAACTACACGCAAATCACCTGACGGTCGACGAATTTTTTACGGTGCCTCGGGGGGCTCGGATCGAATCGAGCTGCACGTCATCGTTCGGCAGAAAATGACGAGGAACGCGATGCCGCCGCGCGTTTGAAGATCGGACGACCGGGGGGGCCGCTACAGGGCCGTACTCCCGGGCGTCTTTCAAAATTTCAAAGTCCCATATCTCGATGACCATTGAGAATACGATCTGGGTTTATTAGAATGGTTTTCTCGTTTTCGTCTCTACTATCACCTGTCAACGTGTCACAACAATACGAACCGAAAACACGTGTTTAATGTAAAGTAAACTCTCACGACCAAGTGTCGAGTTATCGGACGCCTATTTCTTCGATCATTCGAAATTTTAAATTCAACTAAATTGAAGAAAACTTGAAACTCGATAGACTTTCTCCGGGCGTTAAAGGACGTAAATATAAATAATAAAAAAATTAAATCCGGAGTCGATTACGACCGCGGAATAAATACTTCCCGGACTGTCGTTTTATTAATACACGACGAATTACGCAGAGAGAGAAAATCAAGAATTCATAATAAAGTTTTCCGGGTCCGAAGTTTTTCCTCGCCCCTCCCGCCCCCCGGCCCCGTCCCCGCAGAAGTGGAAACTTGGAAAAAGTCCGCTGTTTACAAAGGAGCCTCTTGATAGCGAAGATACATTGCGCCGGAGATTTATAACGGAAGTTGAAAATAATTGTTTCTCGGAGATAAGTGATTAGCGCGCGCGCGAGAAATTTTCCCGGATTACTAGTAAAAATGCGGACCGAATTTTAAAGCAGCTGCCTTCCTCCCCCTCCTCCCCCCCCGTCGCCGGAACGCTCCTTAATATACTCTATTTAATTAGTTCGGCGATTTTAATTAAAACAAATGCATCTTTGAATCATAATACATCTCCCGGAAATTTCATTATGGAATATCTTGTCACTCGAAATTTCTCTTCGCCGCGTTGCCTGCCGGAACAAAGCCCCCCCCCCTCCCCCGCCGCCCGTTAAATTTCCAGTTAATAGGTGTATAAGCAGGCTTGTCAGGTGCCGTTATTACTTTATTACAATATCTTTTGTTGCTGCGATAATAATAATTCAAAGTGAATTGACGATTTCTCTTTCAAAATTACCCAATAAAATTTTATGCCCGTACTGAATAGACAACGCAGAATAATACACAATCTCAGTTGTTACACTTATACGCACGTACAACTCTTATTTTGAAATGATGTCATGTAGTCTTGGCCAAAAGATTTCCCCAGATTTATTTACGTCGTTTTAAGTTGCGGTTTGTTTCAATTTCTCGTGGCGTCCTGAACTTGAGTGTATTCGGTGAACTGCAACTTTTTTTTTCTTCTTCGCGTAATTACGGCGTGCGCAGCCGCTTTATACCGCGTGCGTCGTCCTGCACTTGACACCGTATAATTGACACTCGGTAATTTCACGGGGTGTAATTAATGCGCGCCATCATCTGCCCGTGTGTGTTTGCGTAATGCACGCCGCGCGTAATTCATGCAAATTGTGTCAACAGATTACAATAAGCCGGAAAAATATGTCGATGTTTCCGCCGTGTCACGCGTTTACAATGTTTCCAAACATCTCTGTACTTCAAAATAACTTCTACAAAAAAAAAGGCGGACGATTCGTGAAACTCAATTAATTGTAAGTTATAATTTTCGCTGACCAGTCTCAGTAGAATAGTGAAGCCAATTTCTCCACTTAGTTTTATATGGGCGCCATAAATATGTAGGTATGTGGCCTGTCTCTATGTGTTCTGGCCTTTTTCAAATAACGAAGTGATTCTCCCCTTTTCCAGCAACTAATCCAAAACCAATTCAAAATAATGTTGCGGTAATAATTTAAGTAACATGAAATAAGGGTCGTAGCTCAGTGTAACAAAACCTTTATTAACAATTAATTACAACTTACATCTTATTTTGGACACTTACAGACTACATGACACTCTGATTAGATGGTACACTAATTATGTCGCGAACGTTCGGCTTGTCGCGTATTTATAGTTGTTCCCGGAGTATTACGTCAATTGTTGCCTTGACATTTATCTTAGGATGTGCACACGGCACGACTTTTGTCTTCAGATCTATGCACACAGACGAGTCATATACCTTGACATTTAGATTTGCACACGGCACACGAATGAATCATACGCCTTGACGTGCAGGCGCAACTTTTGCAACGCGGGCGAATCATACGTTACATAATTGCAAATGAGTCATTCTTATGTTTATGTTTCGCTCGACTGATTTTCAGCCTAGTTACAATAATTTTATAAAGAGAAGAAACGGCATTCTGTTAAAGGTGTTGTTTGTTTCTAATAATAACATAACCAGCCGGCAAATGGATCAATGTTTTCTCACCCAAGCCATGGTACTGGATACAAGCAGAGAGAAGCAGAATTTTCGTAACTTGATCACACACCGTGACATTATTCGAATACCGGACAGTGATTACGCGTACGTGACGTGTAATGCCAAATCTCGTCTTTTAAATGGTTCAAAAACCGAAAAACTCCGATTAACTACGAACAAGTTCATGTAGCAACTCGGAGCGTACGTGTTCCGAGTATTCACGAATCATCTCGGTGACTGTTTCCTTTATAATCGCATTCTATTTAAAATGAACAAACTTCTGTACAGAATATCGGCTTCTCAAGCCGAACTGAGGTGTTCATGAGTCATTTCGGCGCCTGTTCCGTTTATAATCGCATTCTGTATAAAAAAAATCAAATTTCTGTGCGGCAATATGGGCTTCTCGGGCCGAACGCAGGTGTTCATGAGCCATCTCGGTTGTGTTTATAATTGTGTGGGGGCTCGCACGTTGCTTAGCGACCAACGAAGCACGTCGCAAGTCACGGTGACAGATGACAAGGAACGTCAAATTGACAGACATCAAGAAACCTCAGATCGACGACGTCAAGCAGTGGCATCTAGACAAATACGGGCGAAGCGTCACGTTGGCATTTAAACAATATTTAGGCCTCCCCTTGACGAGTTTACATTTATTTAAATTTAATTTTCGTGTTGGGCTTAATGATTTACGAAATTGCCGATTTCTTACATCCCTTCCCCCTTACTTAAAAAGAGTTGGCGATTCAGGCAACTCTTTTCCTAAATTAAACGCTGAATATACATTTTGATGATGCCCCATACAAGTTGTAAAAGTGAAACTCCTTAGAGGTTTCTACCTTGCAGGAGACATAACAAGAACGTTCAAGAATCTCTTGATCACTTATTTCTGGATGCACCCAGGAAGCTATGGATCAAACTCGTAACCAGATGATCCTACCCCTACAGGGCACCCTAGCCATGGGCATGTCTTCCGACATGCAAGAAACCAGTTACGATCGAATCATTGGGGGAAGAAACCATTGAGCCAAGCAGTTGTGGAACTCTTGGTTCCATTGGGTCACTCACTACCTTGGGAACAATCACCTTTGGGATAATGGGCATCTATGCATGCATTGTGCCCACTTTCACTCCAAAAAGAAGGATGCTCCCACAAAAGGTTCAACCCGACTCAAACCTGGATGATTCCCACGTCAATACCATTTGTTGGCCCAGACTTATCCAAACCAAACGTGTCACAAATCAATGACAGCACCAAACAAGAATGGACAACTTCCACACCAAGTTTGAGAATAGTCTGACTCACATGTAGCGCGGGAGTGAAAAAGGCAATTATTTCGAAATAAGTGGTCAAGTGATTCTTGAACTTTCTTGTCATATAGTAATTCGTAGTAAGACAGATGTCGTCTCCTGCAAGGTGGAAACCTCTTACGACTTGTATGACACATCATCAAAACGTATATTTAGTGTTTAATTTAGGAATTTTTGCGTAAGGGGGAAGGGATGTAAGAAATCGGCGATTTCGTAAATCATTAAGTCCAATACGTAAATTAAATTAATGTTTTTCTCGCCCTAACCATGAAGAGACGGATGAATTTTCGAAGTTTGTTCACACACCAAGACACTCTGTGAATGTTAATTTCGCCTTCGGACTCTGGGAGCGATGTATACGATCACACGGCTGCTGGCTATGTGGTGTCTATCGTAAAGCTCCGTTTCCTTTTATATCGTCTTAGACCGGACGTTCCGATCACTGGATCGTTCGCTTTCAGTTATTTCCACATAATGCGGTTTTTTGTTGCGTCAACTCGGCGACTGCTTGGTAATGCAATATGCAGCTGGAAATTCTCCGAACGCAGCCTCATTTCCAAGGGCAGCCCTGCCTCTTACTGGCGGAGCTTTTGACAAAGCAAGGCGTTTGTTTACGTAATTTTTAGGTGAACGTATTTCCCGTCGTCGCTTGTATCGAATTTAATTTACGTATTGGGCTTAATGACTTACGAAATTGCCGATTTCTTAGGAAAGTGATCATGATTGGCTCGCAGATTTGATTGCATCCTCAAATTTGGTCGCTGAGACAACCCCCGGGGTTGTCACCAAATTTTAAATTTAATTTACTTGCCGCTTAATTTACTTACCACTGACAAGATGACAAACTTGTGCTGACGAAACGTATCAGCTGTGTCCCAGCTAACAACAGTGAAGAAAGGGGCGGGTTGACTGAGGTGGTAAAATTATTAAGGGCGCCAGAAGACAATTCTTCAGTTAAAAACGTAATCGACCAGATCGGGCAGAAAATGAATCAACAATAAATACAGACGCGAGACTTTACTCACTGGTGTGCGTGAACGCAGAAATTAAACTCGAAGTTAAAGTTAAACACAATTTATTACACAAGTCAAAACAACACTTTACACTATTACAATTGACTGCTTAATTATGTACGGTAAACGCAGCGCAACACGTAGTTCGAAATTCTTCCTCCCGATTTAACTATTCACGAGCAAGGAATAAAATATAAACCGATCGGTCCGCAAAACGTCAGATTAAATTAAGTTGGAAAACCTAACCTTTTGACAGCGCGTCCAGTCAGGCGGCAGGGTCAACGTTACCAACCGAAGCGCGATGGCCGGTGGGTAGTTACGACGCCTCTGTCGACCGCGGGCAGCGTCGACAATCTGGATCAAACTGGATCCGCAGGAATCGTCAAGATGGCTGATCAGGTTTCCACGCTCGGACCACGGAACTTTCACAGGGCAGAAACGCCGCCAGAGAATCAGGCCTCGGAGCCTGAGCTAAAAGCCTGCGCCCAAATAGAAAAGCCTACATAGAAGAAATGGTTTTTGTTAGCGGCCATGTTAGGTACACGCCCTTGCACGTTCTACTTTACCTGGGATTCTCTTAACTTTCCAGGCTTAGTATGGGGCTTAAAAAGTGCCCCAAATGTGTTCGTTGGTGTCACGAGATCTTCCGGCACAGCCGCAATTGAGTTACTCCTCCACAAAGAGCAAGAACTCCGATAATTTTATAACACACGTAAAACACTAACTGGCACAACGATTCGAACAAGAAAGGACGCGACGAGATTGAAGATGGAGGAGGTCGCTAAGACGCGCGAAAATTACCGACGATAACCAATGATGGGTTCTCGAGCAGTCACATGGTGCCTTCATAGCCTATGGGTGTTGAGCTTTCGCATCACGCAGCGATGTAAATGAGGGGGAGGGCAGTGTAGCCAACTGTATCCAAACGCAGTTCATATATCACTTTGTCTTCGCGTTTTCTTTGGCGCGAGATTTGAACGTAACAGAGTAAACACGAAAGACGAATAAGGCCTAACTCACACGGACCACAGGGTAACCACTTTGCTGCGATTTCTTGTGGTTATTATGTGCAACTAGTTGTCGGCGGGATCGACCACTCGCGAACCACCATGGGTCGTTACTTGAAGTTGATATCGACCACCAACAAACCACACATAATTTACCATACATGGTTGCTTCTACGTCAAAATCTTCGTTTTCGGTCTCCATTTTGCATAACGTCAATGCACAACGAAATTCGTATACTGACTGAAGAGGTGTCGTCGGCAAGTGATCGACGTGTGCGTTCGCTCGACCACCGACAATGGGTGATACCATCGACGATTTGCGACTGTCGTTGAAACCGACTTCAGTTAGTGGTCCGTGTGAGTTACATCTTGCGTTTTCTACACAATTCATTCATATTCATTCAGTCGTGGTGTGGTTACGCTGTGGTCCGTGTGAGTTAGGCCTAAGATAGACCTCTGATCATTTATGATTCGATTACACATTTAGACCAATAAACAAAGCCCTTGTAACGTATGCTTGTCGGTGTAGCTCGGTGGGGAAATTAAGTTCCAGAATTCGAAGAATTAAATATATTAAAATAAAATAAAGGTAACACTTCAATAATAATAATAATGAAACGAAAACGGTGTCCTCCTGGTGGCTGCAGGTTATCGCGGATGGCTGCGGGGCGGTATCTTCGGACGGCTGCGGGGCGGTAAAACGGACGGGGGTAGCCACCTGTATTAAACGCAGTAAACGGTAGGGGATAGAAACGGTAGCGGCGGGTTGACCACGCCAGAGAGAAAAGACGGTGAGCGGTAGCGGTAGCGGCGGGTGGACCACGCCAGAGAAAAAGACGGTGAGTAATAGCGGTAGCGGCGGGTTGACCACGCCAGAGAGAAAAGACGGTGAGTAATAGCGGTAGCGGCGGGTTGACCACGCCAGAGAGAAAAGACGGTGAGTAATAGCAGTAGCGGTACCAGTAACGGTAGCGGAAGCGGTAGCGGAAACGGCGGGTGGACCACGCCGGAGGGGTGACTGGTTCGTATTCTGCGGTTGACCAGCAGAGTACACCCCTAAACGAAAGGTAGACGGAAGCGGCGGGTGGACCACGCCAGGGGGGTGACTGGTTCGTATTCTGCGGTTGACCAGCAGAGTACTCCCCTAAACGAAAGGTAGACGGAAGCGGCGGGTGGACCACGCCAGGGGGGAAATGGCGGGATGACCACGCCAGTTAGGAGGGTTGGTCAGTATACCGCGGAAGACCAGCAGTAATACTGACGGTTCTCTATGAAGCGAGGCGGCTTTTATAAGGATAAGCGCCTCCTCTTCGTGATGTCTTCGAAGGTAGGGCAACGCGACGATGTAGCGCTGTCGATGTTGAAGATGTAGCGGTGTTGACAAACCAGTTCAAGCCGAGGGTGAAAGGTCACGCGTAAATACACTTCATTACACCCTATAAAGCTCCAGTGTACGTCCTGTGCAGACATTGTCGGGAACACTCACAAGCCTTTCGTGCAGCTATTGTCAGAAGCATCCACAAGCCTTCTGTGCATCTATTGTCAGAAGCACCAACATACCTTCTGTGCAGCCTTTGTCAGTAGCATCCACAAGCCTTCTGTGCGGTCAGTGTCAGAAGCACCACCACACCATTTGTGCAGCCGTTGTCAAGAGAGCACTCGCATTATTTTTACAATAAACAAACTTCTGTTTTATCAACACTCTTATCAACACTTTCTCTTCAAATATTCTGTCAGGATTGTTTCCATCTTAATTTTTTTATCGTTTCAAATGCCTTGTCTCAGTTGATTGCTTCGAAGCAAAACTGCGAGGAATGAAGAGAGGTTGACTGTGTCGTTTGAGTAATTGATTGATTGTAACGTGAATGTAGTAGTAATGTAATAAAATTTGTTGTGCGTTAGGTTATAAAATCCAGTAAAGTTTTCGCTTTTGAAACGTGCGCTTCCCTTGTTTGCGCTTAAAATTTATTGCCCTGTTTTGTGCGAGCGGAAACTGCGAGGAGGAATATTTAAGGACTTTGCGTCCACCAGAATTGTACACAAACCTCTTAAATATAAATTTCTGGTAGAGTGAATATGAATGGGGGAATATCCCTAAACAGAAAATACTTAATCCGGGGTAGTCTAGTGTGAAAAATTCTCTCCCTTGCATTCAAACGGGCGTATATACATATACATCCACATCCACATCCACATCCAGGCGCTCCGGTTGTATTTGCGCTCTTGTAACGACGACACAGGGCGGCTGGGGATTGCATGTTCTGCACTGTGTAAATATATCGTTCTCTATGATGATAAGGCAATGTTTATAGCCGTCGTTGCAGAGACATCCCAATTGTGTTTTCATATCGTTAGCTGCGACTCTCCGAGTGGACAGTATTATTAGGTGCTTGAACTTGCGCCGCGCATAAATTCACTTTACGACCGCGCTGCACATGCGCTTAATTAATTCGGGTAATTTTTTTTTCGCATCCATTAGCTGTCGAAAGTCCTTTGGCCTTTTGATTTCCCTCGAAACAAAAATGAATTTGCAGCGTCATTATATTTCCATTCGCGCCGCGCGCCGCGGCTTCCTTCCCTCGCTTCTCCCCCCCCTCTCTCTCTCTCTCCTCCTTCTTTCAAACACAATTATAATCCGAATGGGAATCGATTAGGGGCATAGAATCCGTGCCATTTATTCCTTTCATCCTCTTTTTCGGTCGGTCGGCCGGTCGGTTTAAAAACGAACGTGAACGTGAACGTGAACGAGGAGGAGCCGGGGAGAGGGGGGGAGGGGGGCTTTGTCTCCAATTTATACGAATCAAAGCGGCAACAATCGATGGCCATTAAAGTAATTAGATAGTGGAGTAGTTCATTAAACTTGGAGAACGAAATCCGGGCGTTCGCAGATTTAATTTCCGCCGTATGATGGAATGCCGTCGCCCTCTCCCCCCCCCCCCCCGCCGCGGCATAAATACGTTCGCGCGCGGTCTCTCTATATATAAGATATAACTTCCTTTTTCTCTTGCTCGGCGCGATACCGTAAATCTATTGTTACAACTCAATGCTTTTAAACTGGAAAGTTTGTTTAAATCTTCTTTGGGGGGCAAACTTTTCAAGTGATACTCGCGACATCTTTGGTTTTTATTTTGCTTCGACGCCGCCGCCGCGCCGCCGACGACGACGACGACACCGAATTAAAAGTACAACACTTTACTCTACTTACACCGCTACTTTTAGCGTTACGTTTAAACCCCCGCGCCCCGCCCCCTCGCCCCCCGCAGAAGGAGAAGGATTTTTCGCAAGCGATGTTTGACTTTGCTTTCGGTAAAGTTCTGATAATTATGCAGCTCGGATAATTATCCCGTTCCTTAAGAAGTGCGCGCGAGGTTAGTTGAAACCCAAGTTGGGAAACTATAAACTTTCGGTTATTGAAAGCAACGAACACAATGGAAGTCTTTCCGAACTGAGAGCTTTTAGCTACTGTGCCGTGAATTTACCTTGAATTCATTAAAAAGCCCGCACTCTTTTAGTTCCGCCTGGCTGGAGAGAACGCCAACTTTTTCGAGATTTCGAGATAATTCGAGAACTTCCAAGGAATACGAATGTGTACAAAAGAATTTGGTTTATCAAAAACCCCCATCACACCTTCCCTTGTTGTGCTGACATGCATAGCTTACAACTTGGAATGTTGCATCAAGAAGAAAAAAAAATACATCGACGTTCGAAGTTCTAAAAAACCTGTCCTCTGGGTGCTTGGAAGAAACGTAAGGCTTTAAGCGCAGTGGTGCTACTACTAAGGGTAAAACCAACACGGTGATAACGATCAGAGGTAGTACGAGTAAGGGTGAAATAAATCCAGCACTAAGAATTAGTGGTACTACGAATAAGGGTAAAACAAACACCTATCATTTGTATCATATAATTCCTAGCTTTCGGGCCACCCTGTATCTTGGCGAAAGCGTAATTGCGTCGTAGTTTGGCCTTTGGAACTTGGAGTATTCCATAAACGATGCTTAGGACGGTAAACAACCACGGACGATTGTAATGAGATTGTTCCGTGTTGAAAGTGGGATATATTTTGGCCAATGGACCTCTGCCCCACCCGCGGGCCGTTCACGTCGCACGCCGACCCCGATTTCGCCAGGCATGTGACCGCCCGCTTTGCTGCTTTGCAAACAGACCACATGGAGAGTTATTCTCACGTCGCACGCCGACCCGATTTCGCTAGTCTCGTGACCGCCCGCTCTACAAACATTTCGTGTAAATTCAAACCTTCGTATTGGGATTACGTACGATCCAGCCCACCTCCACGAGTTAGCCGGTCGTGAGCTGAACTTAATTTGCTCATTTGAACGTTTGCGACCAGGTAGGTCGTTAATTCGTACTACCCTTAGTTGTAGTACCAGAAGTAGCTAAGGGTGAAACAAATCATCGATCGACGTCGCATTTATGTAACTTTTACGTAAACTTCTCCCTCGGTTTCGCCTTCGCTTCTTCTTCTTTTTGCCTTCGAAAAGGCGCGCGCGCGCGCGCTTAAATTTTAATGCGAGACATCTGACACGGCCCCGAGGAAAAAAAACAAGCGCATCAATTAATACTACATCTACACCCTTCTTCGGGCGGACGTTCGCAACACCCTCTATCAGGGCCTTGTACAATTTTAATGACGCACAGTTTACGAGGTCGTAAACCGCCTATGGTTTATTGATGACTGTTTAAGAGAGGGCCGCAGTTGTTCTTACGTTCGTTCGGCGGGGGGAAGGGGGGGGCGTACCGTTTTATTTCATTTTTGCTCTTGCTCGCGCGGAATATCGTTTCGAACCGTAGGCAATCTGCAGAGACAGAAGCTCGTGATGATATATTGAGCTTTTAGTTCGGCCTACGATAAGATCAACATTTAAGCGGGCGGCGGCGGCGGCGGCGTATTTGTTTTGTCGACGTCGTTCCGTATCAATAAATTAATTACTCTGGTAATTACTTGCATTAATTAAACGCTCGGTGCGTCGTTAGCACGCCGCGCCGTTCGTAATGAAGTACGGTCGTGGAAATTATACGCCCCGGCAAAACACGAGGATTTTTTTAAGAATTCAAATTTCGTACACTACCGCCACCCCACAAATTAATTCAAGGAAAGTGAGTGTGTCGCCCCTTCTGCTACGATGGACGAAGCCAAATATAGAATCCCCCAAGTCCTGATCTTATGACGATACAATCGGTACTCCGATTCAGTAGAAGAGGTGCGTCGCCCTCATCTTCACCGAACGACTGACCTCGTTACGCCGCTGCTCCAGACCAGGCCGAAGACATCCCTTGCTGTCGACGCATCCACATGGCTGGACGACTCTTACACCAAGCCGAAGACATCCCTTGCTAGCGACGGATCCAAAAGGACCGACCAGGTCGCTGTTCTCGGAGGCAACACGTTAGCGTGACAATATGTTAGAGAAGTTGAGCGAAATCGTATAGGCTAGCAACGTCAGATTTAACAGCGTCCGTCTTAAACTTAAGGACGTCGGAGTACGTAGACAAGTATTAAATCAGGTCCCAGTTTGCCGGATGCCATAAAATCGCGCATAAAGTCCCCCGCAAGACGGGCGGTAACACAGAGAGACTCCTCGCGGCCGACCTGGACCATTTTCCGAACAGATTCCCGCGCATAAATCAAGGCCCCCGGGACGCCATAATATGGCGAATGTATGGAATTAAGTTTACTGAAGCGAAAAGGTCATTTAATTATAGTGGATCCGATGGGTTTTAGTTCAACATTTCCTATATATATCGCGCTCGCCGAGGCAATTTATTTTACAACTGACAAATAAACGCATCAGGACGTATTAGGGTCCGGCTTTTTAATCTCCCTAATGGCAGCTCCCAAAACCAAAAAAAAAAGGAGGAGTAACTACTGCGCTCGGTTTTCCCGTCCTTATTTATTGTTAGGTTTAATACATCTGATTATAGCTGGAATTCGATTAGAATTAAATCGCCAACTTTACAGAGTATAAAATAGTTACTAGATAAAGAAAAGCCTCACCACCAATTAGAGGTACTACAAATAAGGGTAAAACAAACAGCAAAAACAATTAGTGCTACTTCGACTAAGGGTAAAACAAACTGTATTTGTTCCACCCTTAGTTGTAGTACCAAAAATAACTAAGGGTAATACAAACACAGCAAAATCATTAATTGATCTCGTATACTTCTTCTCCCTCGGTTTGGCTTTCGCTACGTAACCGTCGCAAATGTATTAAAATTGTTAATTTTCGAAAAGAAAAAAGGGGATTAAAATGTACACGGTTCATTTTCTCTCTTGTTTATACAACTTGCAGCCCGCGCCTGATGTTGAAATATACATACACACGGCGCGGCTCCGTGTAGATACAATTAAACGAGCTTATTTGAGTTGGCCGACACAATGACCCTAATTTCTAAAGTTTGGACATCAAAAACTTGCACAATACGCAGCAAAACTCATCCCGGCCCTCTTAATTATTCACGCCTTTATTACCGACCGACGCACGTTTGCCAAGTTTTCCCGAGCACTACATTTTCGCCGGGGAAAATAAACTTGCGCCGGTCACCGGCCATTGTCCGACGCCGGTAAATTCACAAAGTCGAGATCTCCAAACTAGTTTTCAGTTCGGCACTTATTATTTTATTAAATTTCGGACGCTTTTGAAACGAGGATTCCTGAAAATTATGCTTCCATCCGGGAGCACTTCATTTCGTAACGTGATTTTGGTAGCAAAAGGCCGCTTCGTTAGAAAATGTATATGCGTACACAATCGAAACCAAGAAGAGAGAAAAAAGCCCTATTTACACGCTCCGGTTTTCTCGCCGAACACATTAGAATTTGTTAATTTCTTAAATTCCTGATTGAAAAACTCTTCCTAAATCGAGTGAAAAGAAAGAATCGAAAATGAGGCCAAGCCTATTGCCGAAACTGATTTCTTTGAACTGGACAAATCAAAAGCAAGAGCCTCCAATGAAGGTCAATACAATTTCTTTTCGGAGAAGTCTTCAAACTCCCCATTGTCAACACGTCAACACTCTCTCATGTTTGCTATGTCCCAAAGTCCCGTTTCTTTCGGCTCCTTTTCAAGTCCATTCTGTGACTTGGTCGCTTGATTTATTTTTCAGAAACCTGAGCATGTGTTTCCCTTTTTTTTAAGTTCTTTACGTGCTTGGTTTCAACTCTTTCTTTTTGCGTGTAACGGTACGTCATTTTTCGGGTCGTCTGTAGTTGTTGCTGATCGTTGCTCTGCTTGACGTCGGTCCGGCGGTTCGGGTGTGCTCGTCGGTGTCCGAGTTCAGCGGAAATAAAAGCGTCGATCACTTAGCAACAACTTTATTTACAAACATAGTCTATATTTGCATTTGTTGTGTCTTACGGACACTAATCACAGGACGGTAGTTTCGGAAACGGTGTGTCTTATGGACACTAATCGCGGGACGATAGTTTCGGAAACGCTGTGTCTTAACGGACACTAATCGCAAGACGGCAACGCACTGTGCATACGTTCCACTACAGGCTCCAGGGATCGGATCGGTGATATGGTTGTGAGTGAAACGCTCACTCAGGTTCAGGATGTGCGAGATACCCGCACCGGGTAAGAGAGAGTGAGACACCCACCACTCTAGGATATGCGAGACACCCACACCGAATAAGAGAGAGTGAGACACCCACTCTAGGATATGCGAGACATCCGCACGGGATAAGAGAGAGTGAGACACCCACTCAAGGATATGCGAGACACCCGCATCGAATAAGAGAGAGTGAGACACCCACTCAGGATCGCGATAAGAACAAGAGGAGCGGTTGCAGGTAACGCGAACGTAGCACAGGTTGTTAAACGCGTCCGGTGGCTTAATACCGTGGCGGAGCCACGACCGTCGGCTAAATGAGCCGGCGGATGACTGATTAAAGGCTGATTACAGGCTTGCGCGTGGTGGGGCGCCCCACCCTCTTGGAGTTCCCACCTAAATTAAACTGCGCAAACACATCCTAAAAATTCAGGCTAATTAATATATATATACAAAACTTAACTAAATAGTAACGGAGCGGTCACTTCGTTACATGCGTAAGAATGTAAGGCTGCTTAAGATGGCAAAACTGTGACTACTACGTCGCTGTGAGAGGTCGCTGTTTGCCCACTTCTAGACAGGAGGTACCAATACAAAATAAAAGCAACTAGGTCTCCTTCAGGGCTTCCCTTCTGTTCCTCTGCTTTCGTCAGATAAGAATTTCATCGAGGCTATTGATTTCCTGGCCGTTCTCGCTGTTGTTCTTCGCGCAGAGGTAGTTAGGCCGTTCGCGTATGTGCTGGAAGGACAACATAAAGACGGACCTTGTGGCAGTTCCACCGGTAGTAAAAAGGAGGAGAAAATAGTAAAGGGGGTAGGTCTTCAAGTCACGTCTCTTTCCCTAAAAGGCCAAAAACAGGGCCCTGTTTGATTTCAATTCTTAAGTAACGTGCCTTCCTTATCTCTACTTCTTTTTTTCCCCCTTTCGCCTAAAAGAAAAAAAAAAACAACTCGCTATTTGGCTTCACTCTTGAGTTTTCCTCACGTCTGCCTCCTTTTTACCTAAAAAAAAAGCAGCACCCTTTTTGGTTTGACTACTTGAGAGTGCGCCTTCCTCACTTCTGCATCACTTCTGCAAGAGTTTCCCCCTTTTACCTCAAAACAAAAAATGGCTTCGCCACTCATCTCACTTCTGCCTTCTTTTTTTTACCTTAAAGGCAGCTCCGTTTTTGGTTCCACTACTTGAGGAATGTGCCTGCTTCACTTCTGCAAAGGGACCTGCTTTGTTTTCCCCCTTTTACCTCACAAGGAAAAAGACAGACTTCACCACTTCCTCACTTCTACACAAAGGGGCCTGCCTTCTTTCCCCCTTTTACCTCAAAAGCTCCCCGTTTGGCTTCACTACTCAAGAACATCCCTTCCCTACTTCTGCAAAGTGAGGCTTCGATAAGTTTTGGTTATTTCGTGACTTGGTCCTCGAAATTTATTTTTTTTAGTAACTTAGAATGGAAAAGTAAAGCGTGGTGACACAAGGATTAAAGAAAACATAAACGAAAGGGGAAGGAAAATCTAATGAAGTGAAAGGACACGAAAATTGATTTAAAAAAAGAGAAATATGAAAGACTTTTTTTAAGTCGTCCTAGAAGGGGAATTACGGAATCGGGAAAGGCGGAGGATGGAGAATAACGGAAGCTTTATGAATCATGAGACAGGAGAAGATATGGTTAAGATCACTGCAACACAAAGACTAATTGTAAGTCGGTTTGGAGGCATACGACGAAAGGGCTCCAAGGCGTTAATAAAAACAAAATTGGGGGAAGACTTGAATTGTGGACGTGTTCGTAGAGTTGGCTCAACAAAACATAAAC
Organism: Dorcus hopei; assembly: GCA_033060865.1. Taxonomy (NCBI): domain Eukaryota; kingdom Metazoa; phylum Arthropoda; class Insecta; order Coleoptera; family Lucanidae; genus Dorcus; species Dorcus hopei. Next base: position 28,210,140 of record CM065426.1, read on the forward strand.
ATAAAAAAAGGTTAACAAAAGGTTAAAAGGTTAACTGGGGGAAGACTTGAATTGTGGGCGTGTTCGTAGAGTTGGCTCGACAAAACAAACAGTGGGAAATTTTAACAGTGGGAAATTCGACCGAGAAGCGTCTGGGATCCTTTAAGGGTCTATTCCTTGGTGCAGCTATTACGGACCAAGCTCGATTAGGGTCAGCTAGTATTGAAGGTTCCCCTTTTGCTGGCGAAGCTGTTCGGCACCTTTTCTTTGGGAGAGGGGTGAGACCGGAGCAGGCAGTTGGGCTCGACGGAAGAAACTCTTTATCGTTGGTGTAAGGTATATGCCAGACTATGACAGCACCAGCGGATGAGATGTTTGCTTTGGCGGACTATAACAGCACCAGCGGTTGAGGACCGCCGGACTACTCAGCACTGACAAGTACTACAGGTTTGCAAAGATACACCCTTACTTTGTGGTTTTGCTTGCTCGAATCCGTGCCGAGCTGTAGTAGTATATTTTTCCGGTAAAAAAATGTTCCAAAATGGCCGACGTAACGGCGTCCTGACCTCACGTCGCCCTTCATCCTTGTCGTTTCTGTTATTACCGATTTTCAAAGGAATCTTGCGGTTGGTCGTTATGGATCAGGTGATCCCACCTCCGCCTTGTGCAGAATCAAACACGATCGCACCACACCAGTAATTTTGCTAAACGCACATCGTCTTGTCGTGGGCTCTTCACCCATTTTGTGAATTCGCTAGGCTTGAGTGCTTGGTCGAATGTTGAACGGAAGATTTTAATCCGTGTTCTGAACGAGGCACTCTAAGCAAATCAAAGCATTCTTCTATGTCTTTCGAAGCCTGACCACTGCAAGCGAATTCTGTGCGCAGTTTAGGTTGTAACGTTGGTTTTCGTTCTTTCATTATTGAAGTTTTCACTTAGGGCCAAACTTTCGTCGAGTTGTTTTGGTGCCGCCGTACGAAACCGGTCATTCAAGCTTGACTCCGACAACTTGGTGCTTGGCGTCATCGACGTAAGAGGGAGACACTGTACACGAGGACTCAGGATGACGTATTGGCGCTGCTCCTAGACCTTGACACCCGTACGTCTTCCTCGGCACTAGGCCAACGGCAGTTTAGACGCCTTAAGGTCGGGTCTTTCGAGTTATTTATAACAATATCATTTGTCGCGTTGGAACCATTGATTCATTTGACGCGCGGTGATCGTTTTTTGTTCAGTTTGACCTTTGGAACTTGGACGACGCTTAGGACGACCCTTTTCTGTTGTAATGAGACTGTTCCATGTTGAATGTGGGATATATTAAAGGCTTGCCTTTGCCCAATGGTCCTCTCCCCCACCCGCGAGCCGTTCACGTCGCACGCCGACCCGATTTCGCACAGTCTTGTGACCGCCCGCTTTGCAGACAGACCGCACGGAGAGACACTACACACGGGGACACAGGATGACGTATTGACGCTGCTCCTAGACCTTGATACCCGTACGTCTTGCTCGGCACTAGGCCAACGGCAGTTTAGATGTCTTAAGGTCGCGGATCTTTTGAGTTATTTATCACAATTGGAGCCATTCATTCATTTGACGCGCGGTGATCGTTTTATTCATTTCGGCTTATAATTTAGGTAAACGGACGTACGGACCCCATTACTGACCTTGTGAGTTGTCTATTAAACAATTACTCTTTTGCGATCGTTTGACGGATTGTACATTTAGTTCAATTTCTGTAATAAAGACAAGTGTGTAGTAACTGGTTAACTTAGTTTCTGACGCCGCCTGTCCCATTGAGTTAGCCGGCGAGGGGACAGACTTAATGTGCCCACCCATAAGCCTGCAGTCTTCAGGTATTTGCCAGAGGGCAGTCCTTTTGTGTTTGGCTCGGTGATTGTCTTAGCGACCAAGATGAGGTTTGCGAACCTATTTGTTGGCCAATCAGAAACGAAAGGGTGGCCTTAATTTTGTTTATTTGACGGGTGATCCTGTTACGTAGATGTCATCGTGACACTGCTTGACGTCTTTCATTTTCCTCGTGACGTTTCTTGTCGTCTGTCATCATGACTTGTTTTTGCTGGTTGCGACTGCATTGTTTGTAACTTCTTCAAGTAGTTTTGTATTAAAATTTCACGTGAAGTGATTGCGTTTGATTGACCGTCCAGTGAATTCGGACATATATTATTGCATGTTCACCCAAATATCACTTCAATTACCCGATTTAAATATAACCATTCCAGCGTGATAATGGATGTTTTTTTTTTTGCATCTGCAGTTATTTGTACTGGAAAATGTTTTTGACATAAACTGAAATTACTCATGGATAAAAATAATGACGGCCTATACATCATGTAATAGCAACGCACATTTCGCTGACGGAGTTACGTGTTCAGTGGATCGGATGGGTCCTAGTTACGCGTTAGCCCAAATTTTTTGATGATTAAGGCCGTACGTAAGTCTTCCCCTCCCCGGTACATACAGTGTATATCAAATCTTTATCTGTAGCAAAATGAAAATTGAAAGAGCATGCATATTCATTCGCTCGCCCGCGGAATAATTTGCTTTATTCCTCTGCAATTCCGTTCCGTTCCATAAATATATTAAACCGGACGGCTCTAGATGTCCAATATGCATTTACCGTATACATGAATTACAATTAGAATATCCAATACCCATGTTTATGCAGCATATAATTAAAATGTGTATGCGCAACCGTCGGTCGTTGTTTTACATAACTTTAATCAATAATGGCGGGGGGGGGGGAGGGCGCAAACACCGTATAGAATTCGTGCGGATTCGTCTCTTCAGCACAATGGGGATGTATTCCGACCGCCGTTACATTATCTTTAGCTCGTTGCTTCTGTTATTTCAATTAATTATCGTCGGGGTTGGAGAGGTAAAACAATTTGTTAGTTTCGGTTTAATATCAACTATTCTCGCTCCGCTATTTACTTGAGAATTCCTTCCGAGCAATTAAAGCGTTCGGAAAAATTATGTCGGCACGAACGCCTGATTTATTTATCTCTTCCCCCCCCCTTCCATTTCAAATACAACTTGGCATTGTCTGGAGAATAATAATTTTCAACGTGTGTCCTTTCATTCAGTTCTGTGACGACGCAATTGTATTGTGATTTTCAAAGACAAAACAAAAAAAAAACGATTGATTTTAATGGAAAAGGATTCCAGAGATTGGCTTAACATTTCAGAACACATTTTATGACTAACTGAAAACGGAAGAAGCGTAGGGTGTCGATTTAACCCCTTCTTTTCACTAACTTAAGAAAGTCCTAAGGCACAAACAACAAGGTGGGTGGGTGACCACTAACAGCAAGTTTCTGTTGGTCGGTTTTTGGGGCTTCTCTTAATTGCCCACCCCCTAATAATCATCAAATATTTTTTTGAGGTGGTGAAATGTGTCTTGTTGTTTTCCTTCCGTAACCGTACAGGTAGGTTCGTAACATGATGTATCCGTTAAACCGCAGGCAGCGCGCAAAACGATTACATAAAATCGACTACATGTTTCATAATTTACTGGGGGAGGCATTAGCGGGCGCAGAAATGCGCCGAAACGCCGGAAACTATTCCCGATACAAGCCCGCGCGCTAAATTAAGTTTATTGTCAGGTCTTAAATCTTGATCAGAGCCGCTGAAATTTCAGCAAGCTCAACGCGGTACGAAAACAGATCGAAACACAAAACCTAATTACGCCGCCGCGTTACACCTCCCACATACGGCACACGGCCATTAAGTCAATAGGCAACGCGAAGTTAAATTATAGTAATTGTCTATTATGTCGTAATACTATCTGATCCGTTATTCGCACCGCGACACAACAAATAAATTACATAGCACATAGGTGTGTCCGGTGTTCGTTGGCTTTTGCGGCGGCCTCGGCGTAGTAGAACAAACAAAAATTAATTACACGTAATATTTATTATGAGCGTCCACGTAATAAAGGTAATTTAATAATTGAGTCGCTTTAACGCTCTCTCTGTTAAACGACTCCGACTCACTTCCAATCAAATTGAAAGCATTATACCACCCGCACGTTATAAAAAAAAGTGTGCCGCGTGAAAACAGTGGGTACTAAGTGCATTCTACACTTTAACGCCCTTAAATAAGCGCATTATTATGTTATTGCACGTCTGCAGTCAAATCGAATCACTTCGCCTGAAACCCACCGGGAACGCTACTAGGCAAACACCGCGGTATGTGGGTTACCTATACAACGTGCCTTTGGCAAATATAAAATTTGCCATAAATATAAAGGAATCTTGTTTTTGTTATATGGAGACACAGTGTAGATAGTTTATATAGACAGTATATATTAAAAATTAAAAAAAGCGAAGTTCAACTTCATGTGGCAGACCAAGAAGCTCGTTGGGTAGAGGAGGTACTTCTGGAGGCAGCCGTGGTGGAGTTCTGTGAGATTGTTCAGCGGTTTCACAGGAAGCCAAACACTCCGTTAACCGCAAGGCATTGGCCGGTCCAGGCTAATCAGTCCGGCAGAAAAAGAAGGCTTGTCTACCTTGATGATGGCCGAAGGGTGCGTTCTGTGATGTTATTTTATGATTATTTGTTTTATTAGAGGTTTACAGAATCTTCTAAAGACTGCCCTGGCGATGGTTCAATGCCAAGGACGCCTACCAACTAAGCTGCTTTCCTCTTATGGCCTCTACGTTAACTGCTGCGGCCTCACCCTTCGACATTTCTTCACAGCAGCGTTCCAGTCCTCTCACATCATACCATCCTCTTTTCCCTTCGTATCCGGGATCTCCTCTGCCATCTTCGTCAGTACCGCCCAGTTTTCTCCCCTACGCCCTCGACCTCTGTGGCCCTTCCTCTGACTTCGTCCCATTGGTCACACTCGTTCCGCATTATCTACGCCAGCTTGACTATCTACACGAGCTATGTCGGTATTGTTCGAAGGACCTGTGACTCGTTAATCACTGTGTTAGATGAACGTCAGTTCCCCATGTTGTCTTTCTAGCCGCTCCCCAAGGTTGGGGATCAATCTCTTCGTCGTTCTTTCCATGCAACCATGGTCTCCTCCCTCCTTGCAGCTTGGTTGTTGCTTTGGCCCTCTCCTCTATCTGGATCACTCTAAACAACATTAGCACTGCCTCCGTTGGTACCGTCCTGTATGCCCGGCTTACTCTAATTGCAAAGGTCCTTTGGCATCTCGTCTGTACTTCGCCGTTCTACATGCCTGTGCCCAGACCGGTGGCGCATAAAGGATAATAGATTCTGCAACCGATCCCAGTATTCTCCTTTTGGCTTCTCAGTTACCATGGGTGCGTACCAATTGCATTTGCTGTCCCTTGCGCCATGCCTGTCACATATTCTACGTGCTTCCCGAAAGATTGGTGCTCATCGAAAAGCACGCCCAAGTACTTCACCGTTTCTTTGGAACAATACTAGTGCCGTTTAGTATGAGACTTATCGGTCTTCGCTTTTTTCTACCTGATAGTATCGTAACTAGGACGAGCATCGAAGAATGTGCAGCTGCAATTCAGTCGAGCGTAACATAAACACAAGAATTATGTAACGTATGACTCACCCGCTATGGACCTGCAGATCTCAACGCAAATATCAAAGCGTATGATTCATTCGTGTGACTCATCTACGTGCATAGATCTAAAGCCGAGCCGTGTGCAAAAATGTCAAGGCAACAACTGACGTAATACCCCGGAAACAAAATCCCTATAAAAAGGCGACAAATCGATATTCTACGTGCTTCCCGAAAGATTGGTGCTCATCGAGAAGCACGCCCAAGCACTTCACTGTTTCTTTGGAACAATACTAGTGTCGTTTAGTATGAGACTTATCGGTCTTTGCTTTTTTCTACCTGATAGTATCGTAACTAGGACGAGCACCGAAGAATGTGCAGCTGCAATTCAGTCGAGCGTAACATAAACATAAGAATTATGTAACGTATGACTCACCCGCGATGAACCTGCAGATCTCAACGCAAATGTCAAAGCGTATGATTCATTCGTGTGCCGTGTGCAAAATCTTATGACTCATCTACGTGCATAGATCTAAAGCCGAGCCGTGTGCAAAAATGTCAAGGCAACAGCTGACGTAATACCCCGGAAACAAAACCCCTATGGCAGTGGTTTCTGTGAACGTCCGTCGCGGGCGACGGACGCGTGTCCGTTGCCGTCGTCGGTCGCGGGCGCATGGTTTCTCTGAAAATTAAACTGGCAGCCGCTACGGGTGCTGAACTTGGTCAGTAGAGTTTTTCTTATCAATAACGAACAAGAAAACATTAATTTTTTTACATTTAGAGGAAGAGGAGGATGATGAACTAATATTGGTTTAACGCAAAAAAAAGAAAAAACTAAATGATATGTTCAAAAGCTGAGAAACTGGTTTATATTGATTGCATCGTGTAGTATTACGTTGCATTGAACAAATTCTATTAGAATTTCATCTTTTTCTTTGCTGAAAAAATTCATTTTGCCTGTCAACTGTACAGCGTCCACCCGTCGGTATGCTAGAAAATGATAGCGTCCGACGCGTGTAGCGTGGGATTTTCCCCGTCAACGCTGGCCGCCGCGTGCGACGTTTCAGAGAACCCGTGCCCATATATTTACATACACATCATTCGATCGAACGTTAGCGCATAATTAGAAAATCTAGTCACAGTGTCATCTAGTCTGCTTGTCAGTAAGTGCTCCAAATAATATGTGAGTATTAGTTGTAATTAATTGTTAATAAATTTTTGTTATACTGAGCTACGATCCTTATTTCATTTACTTAAATTATTACCGTAACAGTATGATCGCCTCCGTTTTTTCCGGTGCTAATTCCAATCGGTTGCCTTGTATCCAATCTGCAATCTGCGCTAGGGAATGATTGGCGCTTTCCTCCGATTCGTTTTCTGTTCTTGTAGTGGCTCTTATAGCCAAATCATCAACTCTACTCCCCTTGGTACGCTCACGTTCAGGACCCCATCATAGAAGATGTTCCAAGACGGAGTCCTGTGGTACTCCAAACGATGTCTCCATTATTGTTCCCTCCTCGATTTCTGTGGCCTTACCTCTCTGTGAGGTTACGCAGCGGTTTCACAGAAAGCCGAACGCTCCGCTAACTGCAAGGCATTGGCCGGCCAGGCTAATCAGTCCGGGAGAAAAGGAAGGCTTGTCTAGCCCGAAGATGGCCGAAGAGTGCGCCTCGGGGCGTCTCAAATTTCGGACGTAACGATTGACTAGGACGAACAATTACGACAGAACCTAAAAACGGAAAGCAAACTATAGTGGGTGGAGGCGTGCGGAAGTGAGCGTTTATAAAATTTACAATTTACAATTTATGAAATTACAAGTTTCGAAAGTGCGATAAGCAAAATGTGAGGTTAGGAATTAGAGATTTGTTAACGTAAACGAACGATTGTACTTACCGTAACATAAATGTAACAGACTTTTTACTGAGGTAAAGAAGTGCTTACGTTTTCTGGCCACCGCTGCCATTCCACCAATCAAGCTGAAAGCAGAAGAAATATGAAGCGAGCAAAACAACTGCCGCTGAGACTCGAGAAACCTTGCTGGTGAAACGGCAAAGGGCATGGGACGCGTGTGACGGATGGACATAGATCTTCATCAAGGACATTGGCAAATGGATCAACAGGAAATTTGGAAATGTCGACCTCACTTCATCCAAGCCATGACAGACAGGTATTCGCCAGTTACCTACACAAAATCGGGAAACTCCCAAGCAATGTCTGTTGGTACTGCGAAGAGATCGACACGCCGGAGCACACAGTCTTCTACTGTGTTTGGTGGGAACAAACGCTCGAAGTAGCCAGCCGGAAAAGTGAAAAGACAAAAATCTTACTACTCAGCGAGAAGCACTGGGAACACGTAACAGACATGCTGGGAACAATGATGCAAACTAAAAATCCATTCAAGTCATTCATAATAATTTTCCGTACACTCTGTATTAGCGTGGGAAATTACGGCGTTCGAGTTGCAAAATATGGTGCAATCTTTCGACAGTTGGATGGTGCGCTGTTAATTCAGGCGTACTACGTAGCTCCATTTCACTTGTTCCCGCGTTTAAAATGCATTTCAACAGTAACGACTTCCGTCCTCAGCGCATGTGGAAGAGCACGGCGCGTTCGCCTGGCGGTCATTTGTCTCAGAAATCCTCGTGCGTGCGGTCCATTGTCTTCGTGCGAGTTTAAATTTAGTGTTTTCCACTGCAACTGTGGCTGAAACTAGAAACGGATCTTCTCCGTGATTTGCTAAAGCACGCCGAGTGACCCACAAGCCGTTTAAATCGACTTATCGAAGGCCTGCTCCGAGTAAGGGGAACAGGTATGTTTTTGTTGGCCTTTTATTGACCCTGCAAGTAACGCGTTTCTCTCTTCCACTAGGCTTCTACTTCAAATTGTAATTCCAATTCTGGTTAATTCTCGAGGTAGTTGGTGGGCTCCTGTGATAGCTCGAAGTCCGGGTTTTTGGCGTCAAAAGAAATGACGCAATTAGGCCTACACCCCCTCACCTTTGAATAGTGGATTCGTCCGCATCTCTGGCGGCTTGACCGCCACCTTTGACTTACGCCGCTACCCACCGCGGGAGGACGCTCCGAACTGCTGATGCTGGACAGCTGATTGAATCTGACGATGTGCATCAAGGTCGGAACAACTTTATTTCATTATCGTATTCGCGGGGTTGTTGTTGAACAATTGATCATTGCGGGGTTTTGTTTAACGTTTTAGCGTAAGTTTGCTGTTAGTTTTAAAAACCGTGTGTGTGACCGAAGCACGGATTTAATTTGACGTGTTACGTATATATTTATGTTTCGTTTTTGAGTGATCGTTATTTGAATTGTGAGCAAGCTAAATATAAACATATATATAGCTGGTGCTTTTTATTTTAAATCATTTTGCCCACCTTTTGCATTGGAGTTTCGTCGAACCTCCCTTCTCCAAGAACTTTGCCGAGCCGGTGCTGGAGAAACGTGAGTTCCTCGCACTAATTTGCTGGCCTACAGGTAGGTAGCCGAGCGGTGTGGAGATACTTTAGTCACTTCGCACAAAATTTGCAAACCTACAGGTAGGTAGCAAACTAGGAAGACTGATAGTGCGACAGTAACAGCCTAGCGCAAAGGAACGAGACTAGAAACCTAATGTATACGATCACTAGAAAGGAAAGATTGATGAGACTGAAAATTTAACACCTGACAGTGACGCAATGCTTGACAGATTCCAGGAATTTAGCAGCTGCAAGGATAAGGAGTTTAGTTGGTAGGCGCCCCCGTTCATGAACCATGAAGGCGACGATGAGAGTAAATCCAACACATCTAACGCTTGGATTAACCGCGGACGATGTCTATGAAGATTCTCCAAACCTCCATAAAAATAAAAAAAAGGAGCTTACATTTCAAATCAAAGTAAACTTAAGTTCCGAACTTGGAGGCACTTGTTTACATCGGACGTTTGCATTGCGCACGTTTAAAACTTGACAAAACAGGATTGTAACCAACAAAATTTTAGGTAAACGTAAACGTGAGTCGTTGCGTCACCGGCGATCCTCGATTGCGATCGCTAAGTTGAGCGCGCATGGAAGAGTGGGGATGAAAGCTGACTTAAATGTTTTAAAAATTTGTTTAACACTCGAATTTGAAGAGAATTAAAGAAGATGATTTCTTTTTAATTTGATATGTTAATATTTATTTTAAATCGAATTTTTTAAACTGCAAGTAATCGAGCGCAAGGTCATCAGTTCTTGGTTATTTAAACGAACTTATATTGTTCCTCATATAAATAATAAAAATTAAATCAACGAGAAAGCAGACGTGCGAATGAGGTCTCTCTCATTAAAAAAATATATATATATATTGGTTTGTGTCAAACAATTTCTTGATGTGCTAACGCAAGGAATTACTTTGATGTTTGGGCATAAAAAAAATTAATCGAGGAAGAAACGAAACCACCCAATCCCTCGGGCAAAGCTAATTCAAACCGAAACTACAGAAAAATTTCAAATTGCCCCATTTCACAGAGCAGGGTTGCCAGATCTCACGAGAAATCTTGGCATTTCACGATTTCAGTTCAAACCTCACAGTCTCGCGATTGTTTTAAGAGCAGGGTTGCCAAGTTACACAAGCAACTTAGTGTAAAATGGCGGTCGAGGATTGATTGGTTCAAATTTTAATACTACCCCGGAAAACGCAGCCCGACCTGGAGTTTTACAATCTCTCATCACGAACAAAATAATACTGTAGTAAGTCAATTCTGAATGAACCTTTATAGTGGCCCTTGAATTAGTTGTAACCGTGTACTCTAAACAGTTAAGTGAAATTAATAATGAAATTTGAAGACCTTACCGGAGAGTTGCATAAAGAGACGCAATTTAATATCCGTGAAATATGGAACGTCCTCGGACGCTCGTATTGGGGGGATTATCTTTCGTCGGCGTCGTCGTCTTAATTCCCGTGTTCGCCGTCCGTAACAAATGTGCACTTGCGTTTCTTTGTTTGCCAGCAACAGAAATATGCCGTTTACGCCCCGGCCCCGGCTAACTGCTTCATTTGCCTGTGTGAAATTGATATATGCGTTCAATTTATATGTGGGCAGCAGGCATCGGATTACAAATATACCTTCCGCCCCATCCCCCCGCGCCGCGCACGGCCGGGACTAATAACATCAAAGCTATTAATCAATGCTTCGTTTGATATCTAACTGTGGCAATCCTAGCCCCTAATTGTGAAACGATAATCCAACCGGTGTGATAGTATTTAATTCGCCGGTTAATAAGGTTAGCATTCGGACGGAGCGGGGGGAGGGGCGGGGCAGAGGTTAATTCGTTCGTCTTTGCATAGTTTAACACTGGGAACATCATCTAAAATCAAATACTCTGAACGATAACAAGTCTGCGCTGTCTGTTGCACCAGCTTTCCCCTCGACTAGCAACAGTGAAGAATGGGGTGGATAACTTGATGTTAAAAAAAAGGCGCCAGGATGAACAAGGCGCCTAGCTTACATCACTTCAAAATTTCAAGTACGGATGGATTTGACGCCCCAACTAAGTAAGACCCCTTTTAGCATCTCATCCCTAATATGTCCTTACCAATTTCTAAGGTAGTTTCAGGAGCAAGAAAGTTAGGCCTAAATGACTTGCTTTAGTCGCACAAATTTCCTCCAGGTTTCAATAGAAAGGGTACTTTAACTTGAACGAAGCTAAGGCTGAGCTGAGACGCTAACCGACAGGGTTTGAAATATGACGTACCAGCACAATTAGACGAGAAGTAACGCCGTGCAACAAAGCGAAACGGTTGACGCGGGGTAATCGCAAATGAAGTCAGCGCCGACCAGTAGCAGTCGTTAATTTTTCTACATGCCCGTGTAAGGAGTCGACGGACTGCTCCGCGCCGCAGTGCTGGGGAAGTCAGGGTTGCCACAATGAGCTTCAAATTGGCCGAAATTCCCAAACGTTGCCAACTTATTTCGTGCGAGATTCCAAAGGGAATGGGGTGTAACATTAAAATGTTTGCCAAGTGTATACGAGTACTAGGCTTAAGGTTCGATTAACATTAAAAACTATATTGTCTATATTGCTTAGGGGACATATGCACAAAGGTGTCTTAGTCATGCAGAATGAATCACGTTTTGAAATAAACATACATCGTGAATCATGCCAGCCAGTTTCTAGTGGAAGAAGTAATGCGCGCCGCTTTCACCTCGTATGAAATAAAATATTTTAATTAAACCGAGCGTTCGAGAATCGCCTGCATTCTGTTCTGTGAACGTACAACGAGCGCGTACTGTGTGTCTGTGTGTGTGTGTGTAATAAAAACGCGAAGGGTGGCGGGAGGGGGTACGCGCGGTTAGATGGAAGAACGCATATTTACTTTATGAATCGGCATAAATTTGTCGAACAGGAAACTCTCGAAAATGCGAGATCGCGCAGATAAAAATTTGAATTGCAAATTGAGCGTTGCAATATTTCAACCACCGCGCCGGGGTGACTAATACTCTCAAAACTACACAAATCACAAAGCTTCAATGAGAACGACGAACGAACGAACGAACGAACGAACGACAAAAAGAAAGAAAGAAAGAAAGGGAGGAGAGTGTGCGTGAAAAATTAAGGGGAAACAAATCGCCTCCGATTTTTTATGACTTATCGAAAGAAAAAAAGGACGACCCCCCCCCCTCAACCCTGCCGCCAATTAAGAGTTCCTCCTGATTGAAGTTTCGGGGTATTCTTGGATCATTGAATTAGCAAAAAAAAGGGGGGTGGCCTAACGAAACCGAACGCAATCAAATGGGTAAATCGCAGTTTTAATTCGGGGCTGGGAAACCCCCCGCCGTCTTCTCTTGGTCAGGGATTTCGGCGGAGCGGAAGCTGTCTGATGGACCGGAAGTAATCCAGGGGCCGCCGTAGATATGCGTAATCGGATTGCGGACTCCACGCACTTCGTCTTCATTTTATTCAAATTCATTCAATTTCGCCGCGCGCAAACGTTCATTATTTAAATGCGAGATAGGTTACCGACACAACGGGCCCTGGCTGTTATGTGAGAGAGAAGAATACTAATGAGGGCCGAATTTTGCTTTTATTTCGTCCCCCTGAACTAACTCACGTTGCGCATTACGAAAGTCAATTCCTAAACTGAACCAATCCTGACTGGTTTTGCTTTTTTTTTTTTTTAATGTCGTAACTGACGTAGTACTCTAATCCCTCTTGTAGTCAACCGGGTTTTTATGTGAGAAACCGATATTCTGTACAGAAGTTTTAAATATCAACGAAACATGACGCAACGCGCTCGAATCTGAAGCGCGCCGAGACGGAAGCGCGTATGCTCTGAGTTGCAACATGATTCAGCCTGCAGGTTTTCAGCCCAATAGCTAAATAAAAGACGGATGTTGTTATGAAAAATCATCACACAGTCGTAAACCCATCGGCAGAAGTCACCCTCTGTGGTACTGGACCATGGTAGGGTGAGCAAAAATTAAGTCATTCGTCGACTAACAACTGCTTTAATTGAAGTACAGAATGCCGTTCCTTCTCCTTATAAAATTATAAAGAAATGGAGATAGAAACCGCGAAGCTTTTTTCTTTATTATTAAACATTCAAGAGTTCTTATATTTGCGCCCGTTTTTCCTTGTTTTAATTTTTCCAAGTCGTCGGTTATACTAATTAGCTCTCGCTTAAATGAGTATTTTTAATATCCGTAAGTTTTCCTCGCCTCCATTGCGGCGGCGGCGGCGGCGGCACATTAAGAAAATTAACTTTTCACGTTCAATTATTCCGGGTGAGGGGAGGGGCGGAGTATTAATCCACCGCCGGTAATTACCGCGTTACATTGTAATGTTTGTGCTTCCGAATTCGCCCCCCCCGCAAACATCATATCTCGCGTTGATACAACGACGACACACGGTCGAAATTAATCGGGCATCGAATCCCGCGCCGCCGCCGCCGCGCCGTCTTCTTGAATATGCATGTGGGGGGATAAGTTAATTAAGAAACGACTGCGCGAAAGTAATTACGCGAGTTCCGTTCCCGTTCCAATAAATTCCACATTTTTCTTCCCTTAATCCTCGCCTAACCCCATTGTGTGCGCCGTGGTGGTGCTAGCTAGCGCGGACTTACGTACTACCTACTCCGGCGGAACGCGAATCACCGGGAATAATTAGGAATAATTTCGTCGACTCCGTAATTACATTTAAACTCCCTGAAAGTTTCCGACTAACCATCCAACCCCCCCTCCCCCTCTCCCCCCGCGCGCCCGCCCGTACCTGACTATTTTTCAGGTTCGCGGTCCGGTAAACATGATTTATGCCCGCCGCGAATTTTTCGTTCGTTTCTCTGCACATTTTTGCCAACTTTATTGTTCTATGTAAATTTACAACGTATAATAGGGGGGAGGGGGTATATGTAATTAGATTTTTTAAAGTTTTTTTTAAGACTGAATCATTCACAGGGTGTTGTGACGTCTTCTATTGATGCAGTGCACTTCTTCTTAATTTATCTATCAGTTGGAATGTGACGTACAGTTGGCTGTACGAGTACGATGTGTCACATCCTAACAAACAGATAAATTTAACTTTAGGATAAGGCGGTGAAGAAATGCCTGAAGATTTACGTTCTTTCCATTGCAACCATGAAAGGATGTGGTTACTGGTTCCCCCTATTTGCATTAATAAAAAAAATCAAATTCGGGAAACGTGCCAAGTCGCCGCAGGCGCATTGTGTAGGACAGTACGTAAGTATTCAGTTAGGTTTGTTCCGACTGCAATTTCTAATTGGTTCGAAACCGCCAGAAATCGCAATCTTGTGATTGTTCTTATTTCATTTGGAAGTGGAGCACCTGGAGGACATTTGAAGTAATCAGCTGTGAGGGCTCTCCAGATGAGACCGGGGGGCTGCACTCCAAATCAACATTACACCTTCTAACTCTTGCTTCCTGATCGAAACGATCCAATACTGTCTCTGTTCTTATTTCTCTTTGAATCGGAGCAAGTTGGAGACGTCCAAAATGATCCAGATCAAGTCCTCCATCAGCTGTGAGGTCTTACGTGACTTATTTCCTCGTCAAAATGCTCTGATATTGTCTCTGTCCGTATTTGTTTTAGAAATGGAACAGCTGAGGGCGTTGAAAGTGATCCAGATGGAGTCCGTCGGGTTTGTGGGCCCTCCAGGTACCATCTAAGTCCTCAATCAGCTGTAAAATCCTACGTGACTCTTATTTTCTGGTCGAAATGCTCTGACACTGCGGCTGCCCTTATTTCGTTTAGAAATGGAGCAGTTGTGGGCCTTTAAAGTGATCCAGACGGAGTTCGTCGGCTCTATGGGTCCTCCAGTTGCCATATAAGTCCTCCATCAGCTGTGAAATCTTACGCGACTCTTATTTTCAGGTCGAATTGCTCTGACACTGCGTCTGCCCTTATTTCGTTTAGAAATGGAGCAGATGAGCGCGTTGAAAGTGATCCAGATGGGGTCCGTCGGGTTTGTGGGTCCTCCAGGTACCATCTAAGTCCTCAGTCAGCTGTGAAATCCTACGTGACTCTTATTTCCTGGCCAAAATGCTCTGATATTGCGACTCTCCTTATTTCTTTTAGAAATGGAGCAGCTGAGGGCGTTGAAAGTGATCCAGATGGAGTCCGTCGGCTCTGTGGGTCCTCCAGGTACCACCTAAGTCCTCCATCAGCTGTGAAATCCTACGTGACTCTTATTTCCTGGTCGAAATGCTCTGACACTGCGTCTGCCCTTATTTCGTTTAGAAATGGAGCAGTTGAGGGCGTTGAAAGTGATCCAGATGGAGTTCGTCGGCTCTATGGGTCTTCCATATGCCATCTAAGTCCTCCCTCAACTATGAAATCCTACGTGACTCTTATTTCCTGGTCGAAATGCTCTGGTATGGCGGCTGTCCTTATTTCTTTTAGAAATGGAGCAGCTGAGGGCGTTGAAAGTGATCCAGATGGAGTCCGTCGGGTTTGTGGGTTCTCCAGTTGCCATATAAGTCCTCCATCAGCTGTGAAATCCTACATGACTCTTATTTCCTGGTCGAAATGCTCTGATATGACGGCTGCCCTTATTTCGTTTAGAAATGGAGCAGCTGAGGGCGTTGAAAGTGATCCAGATGGAGTTCGTCGGCTCTATGGATCTTCCATATGCCATCTAAGTCCTCCCTCAACTATGAAATCCTACGTGACTCTTATTTCCTGGTCGAAATGCTCTGATATGGCGGCTGTCCTTATTTCTTTTAGAAATGGGGCAGCTGAGGGCGTTGAAAGTGATCCAAACGGAGTTCGTCGACTCTATGGGTCCTCCAGGTACCATCTAAGTCCTCCATCAGCTGTGAAATCCTATGTGACTTTTATTTCCTGGTCGAAATGCTCTGATATAGCGGCTGTCCTTATTTCGTTTAGAAATGGAGCAGCTGAGGACGTTGAAAGTGATCCAGATGGAGTCCGTCGGCCCTGTGGGTCCTCCAGATGCCGTCTAAGTCCTCCATCAGCCGTGAAATCCTACGTAACTCTTATTTCGTGGTCAAAATGCTGCTCTTATATGGCGGCTGTCCTTATTTCGTTTGGAAATGGAGCAGCTGAGGACGTTGAAAGTGATCCATATGGAGTCCGTCGGCTCTGTGGGTCCTCCAGTTGCCATATAAGTCCTCCATCAGCTGTGAAATCCTACGTGACTCTTATTTCTTTGTCGAAATGCTCTGACACTGCGTCTGCCCTTATTTCGTTTAGAAATGGAGCAGTTGAGGGCGTTGAAAGTGATCCAGATGGAGTCCGCCGGCTCTATGGGTCTTCCATATGCCATCTAAGTCCTCCATCAACTATGAAATCCTACGTGACTCTTATTTCCTGGTCTAAATGCTCTGATATGGCGGCTGTCCTTATTTCTTTTAGAAACGGAGCAGCTGAGGACGTTGAAAGTGATCCATATGGAGTCCGTCGGCTCTGTGGGTCCTCCAGTTGCCATATAAGTCCTCCATCAGCTGTGAAATCCTACGTGACTCTTATTTCTTTGTCGAAATGCTCTGACACTGCGTCTGCCCTTATTTCGTTTAGAAATGGAGCAGTTGAGGGCGTTGAAAGTGATCCAGATGGAGTCCGCCGGCTCTATGGGTCTTCCATATGCCATCTAAGTCCTCCATCAATTATGAAATCCTACGTGACTCTTATTTCCTGGTCTAAATGCTCTGATATGGCGGCTGTCCTTATTTCTTTTAGAAACGGAGCAGCTGAGGACGTTGAAAGTGATCCATATGGAGTCCGTCGGCTCTGTGGGTCCTCCAGTTGCCATATAAGTCCTCCATCAGCTGTGAAATCCTACGTGACTCTTATTTCTTTGTCGAAATGCTCTGACACTGCGTCTGCCCTTATTTCGTTTAGAAATGGAGCAGTTGAGGGCGTTGAAAGTGATCCAGATGGAGTCCGCCGGCTCTATGGGTCTTCCATATGCCATCTAAGTCCTCCATCAACTATGAAATCCTACGTGACTCTTATTTCCTGGTCTAAATGCTCTGATATGGCGGCTGTCCTTATTTCTTTTAGAAACGGAGCAGCTGAGGACGTTGAAAGTGATCCATATGGAGTCCGTCGGCTCTGTGGGTCCTCCAGTTGCCATATAAGTCCTTCATCAGCTATAAAGTCCTACGTGACTCTTATTTCCTGGTCGGAATGCTCTGAAAAGGCGGCTGTCCTTATTTCTTTTAGAAATGGAGCAGCTGAGGGCGTTGAAAGTGATCCAAACGGAGTTCGTCGACTCTATGGGTCCTCCAGGTACCATCTAAGTCCTCCCTCAACTATGAAATACTACGTGACTCTTATTTCCTGGTCTAAATGCTCTGTTATTGCGGCTGTCCTTGTTTCATTTAGAAATGGAGCAACTGAGGGCGTTGAAAGTGATCCAGATGGAGTCCGTCGACCCTGTGGGTCCTCCAGGTGCCATCTAAGTCCTCCATCAGCTGTGAAATCCTACGTGGCTCTTATTTCCTGGTCTAAATGCTCTGATATGGCGGCTGTCCTTATTTTTTTTAGAAATGGAGCAGCTGAGGGCGTTGAAAGTGATCCAGATGGAGTCCGTCGTCTCTGTGCGTCCTCCAGATGCCATCTAAGTCCTCCATCAGCTGTGAAATCCTACGTGACTCTTATTTTCTGGTCAAAATTCTCTGATATCGCTGATATCCCAATGCCTAGGGCATTGAAAGTGATCCAGATTGATTCCGTCGGCTCTGTGGGCCCTCCAGATGCCATCTAACTCGTACATCTTGACCGAAACAGTCCAATTGTCCAATATTGTGGCTTCTTTTTGAATTGGAGCAGCCGAAGACGCTGATCCAGATGAACTCCATTAGTTCTAAGGGTCCTACACCTTCCGACTGTTATTTCCTGGTCGAAATCCTCTGATATTGCGGCTGTCCCAATGCCCAGGGCATTGAAAATGATCCAGATTGATTCCGTCGCCTCTGTGGGTCCTCCAGATGCCATCTAACTCGTACTTCTTGACCGAAACGGTACAACTGTCCAATATTGTGGCTTCTTTTTGAATTGGAGCAGCCGAAGATGCTGATCCAGATGAAGTCCATTAGTTCTAAGGGTCCTACACCTTCCGACTGTTATTTCCTGGTCGAAATCCTATGATATTGCGGCTGTCCTTGTTTCATTTAGGAGTGAAGCAGCTGAAGACGTTGAAAGTAATCCAGATGGGGCTAGGTGTGACGTCTCCGATTCAGCACTATACCATCCTAGTCTAAATGCTTCGATATTGTGGTTGGACTTATTTGATTCTGAAGTGGGTCAGCTGAAGACGTTAAGATTACCTTGATTCTGATTGTAATCATTTCCGTTCTGATTCTAATCATCTTGATTCTGGTCTTGGTCATTTTTATTCTGATTCTCGTCGATTTCATATTGGTCTTGGTCACTGTGAATCTCATTCATTTTATTGCAGTTCCAATTTTGATCTCGATTTTGATCCTGATAACCTTGATTCTGATTCTGATCCTAATCATCCTTGCTCTCTCTGATTCTGGTTATTTTCATTCTGGTTCCGATCGATTTCGCATTGATCTTAATCATCGTAAATCTCATTAATTATATTTTGATTCCAATTTTGATCTTGATTCTGATTCTGACCATCCTGGTCGTTTTAATTCCGATCACGTTGATACTAATCACTGCGAGCCTCATTAATTTTGTTTTGATTCCAAATCCGATCTTCAACGTCATGATTTTGATTCTGATCATATTTATTCTGATTGTGATCGTGTAGATTCTGATCCTAATCATCTTTACTCTGATCGTGGTCATTTTGATTCTGATTCTCATCGTTTTCCTATTGATTTTAATCACTGTGAATCTCGTTAGTTTTATTTTGGTTCCAATTTTGATTTTTATTCTGATTCTGACCGTCCTTATTCTTCCTGGTCGTTTTAATTCTGAGCCTGATCGATTTCACATTGATATTATTAATCACTGCGAGCCTCATTAATTTTGTTTTGATTCCAAATCCAATCTTGATCGTCATGATTTTGCTTCTGATCCTGGTCATTTTTATTCTGACCTTGATGGGTTTGACATTTATCTTATTCGTTGCGAATTTGATTCTGATCGTTTTTTTTTTTAATCGCCCTGGTCATCCTGATCGATATGACATTAATTTTAAACACTGTGAACCTCATTCCTTATTTTGACTCTAATTCTGATCCTGATGATCTGGATTCTGCTACCGCTCCTGAGTTTAATCATTATAGGTCCACTTCTACATCAGTTTCTGACCGTTCCGAAACCGTCAGAATCAGTTGCCCACCGAAATAATGATCGATTTTGACAACTTTGTAAAAGTGTAAAATTTTGATGAGTGTATTTATGTGTGTGATGTAAGAACAGCCCTTATGAATCTGATTCTGATCGCTTAGATTCTAATTCTGGTCTCGATCGAGTTGACAATAATCTTAATCTTCACGACTATCATTTTGATTTTGGTTCCGAATCTGACCTCTTTTTATTTTATTCATTTGTCATCCATTGCAACTGAAATTTTACATATCTAAGGAAAACATCGTTGTGATTGTCACACTGCCATCTATGAGATGACTTTAGAACTACGTTTTGGGCGGTAAATTTGAATCTTCCGGCTTTAGTTAGTAAGTAAGCCACTCGAGTCGGAGACGGATTTGGGGAAGGGTCGTCACTTCATCGATTAGATCTAAGAACGTCGTTGTAATGGCTGCCTCCGTGACGTCTACGAGATGATTTTAGAACTACATTGTACTCGAATCAGGCGTGGATTTAGATTTGATTCTGAAGTGGGTCAGCTGGAAGACGTTAAAAGTGATCCAGCCATCCAGATGAAGTCCATTGGTTGCGAGGGCCCTCCAGGTGGACATCCCAATTCAGTACCACACCTTCTGACGTCGTTTCATATCCTGATCCCCAATACTCAGGCTGTCTTTATTTTATCTAGAAGTGCCCCACAGTTTTCGATAACGGTTTCCCTTAAGCCGTTTGAATGTTGTAGAATATTGACTTTCGTTGACTTTCTGCTTCTGCTGAAACGTTACAAAATAAAAAAAATCATTAACTATTTGCTACCTACCTGGCTGAGAGTGCAAATTAAGTCACGTCCCAATCGTCGGCTAAGCCCAATAGGACAGGTTGAGACCATACGTAACCCCAAGACAGAAGGTAACATTTAGAAATAGAATAAATAAGTCACATTTGTGCAAACCAGTACAACACTAGGCCACCACAGCGCTTAATTTAAAAGGACGTCGAATGTAAACAAACGTAAAACCGTCACGTAAACAGACCAAAAAAAAAAAGAAGTATTGTAGCACGAAGTACGGATCCGTTTTCGTTTACGCAAAACAAATAAGAAGACAACAGAACTAAATAATTCCATCACCGCGGAACACGGTGTGCTTTGCTTCATGTAGCCAATAAAATTGAATCAAATAAACTGCCAAAATCCGACCTTATTGCATCTAAAGTTGTGTGTTGAAGCGGGGTACCGTGATTCCGTGCGAACTCGTCTAGTCTACTGACGTCACCATGGAACAGGGTGGCTGAATCGAGCCGTCACGTCCGCCCTTCGCTAAGTAGCTACGTCAGTACCACAAATAGCTCAACAGGGTAGTCACCAAATAACACCCTTGGTAAAAACCGCTGAGGAAAAACCTCCAGTGAAAACCTAATTAAAATAACGAAAAACCGTGTTACGACCTGAACCGCGCACAAAGTTTGCGCCCGAGTTGTATGCAGAAATCAGGCTACGATAGGCATATAAAATCAGCATGATCAAACCACAAACGACGATCTGCACGCTAGGCGTAGAGCAACAAAACCGGCGCGGTCGTACACGATTGGGCGTTGACGAACAAACACTGCAAGGAGGGTTGTTAAGAGATTTCTTTACCAACTCTTGCCATGACATTCGAACAGTACATCTTAGCTTAACCGAGAAATTATTTTGCAAGGCTAAGGACGTACCATCCAAATGAATTCGTCCGATTCTCACTAAAGCAGGGATCTGATCGAAGTACTTCTTACTTCAGTGCTTGAATACATTTGAAAGGCAGATTCGTTCGACTTTAAAATCCTGACGAATATTTTGGATTTTGTCCGTTTCCTCCTACACCTGACGTGAACGTGCATTTATAGGGTCAGCACTTTTTCCAAGGGGGAAGGGATGTAAGCGGCCGAAATTTTTAAATCTTACATCTGATGTGAACGTAGGGTCAACACTTGTTCTAAGGGGGAAGGGATGTAAGCGGCTGAAATTTTTAATTCTAAAATTAGGTACCTAATAACAGAAGTCGAAGAAAAAATGAGAAGAGACCAGCAACGTTTCATTGAAGACAGTACAAGTTAAGTTTGCGCAAAGTATTTTCAAGAAAACAAACTAAGAATCGTTTTTTTTCTGCATTTTTTTATTACCAATTCCACTTGATATGTATGAATTCATCCCCCATTATAATATTATTATTATTATAAACAACTTGACTTGTAAATGGCCCCTTTGTATTACTAACATAATTAATGCGGCAGTAATTCGTGTGTTAAACATAGTCTAACGTGTACGGCCGGGTTTAATGCGCTTCTACTTCGAGCGGAAATTTAATCCGCGTTATAACCAAAGTGCTCACATGCAGCTCAAATATTTATAAATAATAAATTTACGGCCCGCCATAATTCACCCCCGGCGTACATCATCGCGTCGCGTCGGGCGGAAAATCGGTGAATACTTAAGAAAATCGCCCGCTCCGAGACAATTTCTCATCTTGCCCTTTTTTTTTGTTTCAGGTGAGTCACTTACTACTGCTCGGCTGGTTAACTATCGATTTACAGAAAAGAAGCGCACGGTATGTATGTATGTATGTACAGGGTGACCTAACTTCCCCGAATCAGTTTTATGGTCGGAAAAATCTTTTTTCCCCCCGCGCGGCGTTCGCTGGCACAAAGTGTTATTTAGGATTTAGGCGACGGCGCGGGTACTTCATAAAACGCTTGTATATACACATACAGAGCCCGGACGTCATATTCACGCACCCCACATACACACACGTACACAATTTATTGCAACGGCCGCGCCGCGCCAACGGTATTGTATAATGCTTTCCATGTTTCACGTTTTGTTTTTGATTGTTTATCGGAGTTGTTCGTTACGAACGGGGGGATTGGGGGGGGGGAGTGAACGGCGCGGCGAGGGCGCGTTTCTTTTTCCGAGAACCGCGCGCTTCGTTTGTCGTTTGTATTCCACCCCCGCCGCGCCGGTTATTGTAATTGACTGATGGAGTAAATTTCTGTTTGAAATTCCAGCTGCAGTACAATTAATTACCCCCACCCCCCCCCCCGGCGCGGCACCTCGTCCATGGCAGTGTGCCAGCGTGGTAGGTACACGTAATTAGACGTAAAGTATGGCGTTGCATTTTTTAAACTGGTCCTGTGACGTTACCTCAACTGTTACCCGAGAAGATGCGCTCAGGTGAAGCTGAAGCGCCCCGTCATAAATCATTTTATTACTAATAAAACGAGACAAGCGACTCCTCTTCCAGATCCGGTTCGAAAACGTTTATAAATTACGCCCAAGAAAATTATTTACGACCCCGAAACCCTCTTGCCTATTGTAAACGTAATCTAAATAACTCTATAGACTATTTTCGTATGTGATGTAATCATTTTATTACTAATAGAATGAGACAAGCAACTCCTCTTCCAGATCCGGTTCCGGTACCGTGCAAAGAAACTGACGCATTTTATTGTTTAATAAAACGTATGTGTGTGTGTGTAAGCTATGGCTTTTAAGAGGAGGATGTATTTAATCGTGTGTTTGCGATCTTGAGTTATTTATACTTTCTTCTTCTGAGCACTTGACCGTATAAAAGCGAAGCCGGGGCGGCTGCGTGTCCCCTGAACGCTAAGCACCTCTAACGGACGTCGGGAGCTGACAAATTCAATCAATTTGTCAATTGCTAAGACTATTTTGTAGTTACTGGACGCTCTTGTACCAGAGATAAATTGTGTTTATCGCCGGACTGCTTCAGTTTCACGTTTTCGTTATTTACGTGATTGGATTTTGCTTAAAGACCGAGTCGGCGAGGGGGAGAGGGGGGTGAACCGTCGAGAAAATCGCATCGATTCTTGATACTCCAACTAAATCAATTTGATTTGATTTTGTTTTGAAAGAATCTGACCTGTTTTTATTCTGTAAAGTCCACGCAATATTTTTTTCTAATACTTAATTAAACGTATAGTAAATACTGTCACGAGGGGGATTTTCTAAAAACCACGATGGGTCGCAATTTGCCCTCGATTACACAAGTAAACACGAACTTGTGTAATCGAGGGCAAATTGCGACCGTGTCGAAGCATAAACGCAATAAGGAGGTAACCGATATAACGTAAGAAGGTTCACATATCATAATAACACATCAGCGGATTTGCTACAAACGGGGCCACGCGCGTATACGATATATGATGCAAAGAGACACAGGGCAGGTGACGAAAAAATGCAACGCTCGAGTAGGCGAATAGCGTGTATTTAAAGTGCTGGCCAAAATTGGGAAGGCAGTCGAGCCACAGGACCGACTCAGTGGGCACTAGGGCCAACTCAACGAAGGGACCCCCAACATCAGCGTCACCGCCACCCGCATCAGCGTCGCCGCCGCCCCACATCAGCGTCGCAGACGCCCACATCAGCGTCGCTGCAGTCGCATCATCTGCCACTGCCGCCGACAACATTGCTGAACCCCATCCTAAGAGAACGAGGACCATCTCCCTCGCCAGCTGTCCAAGAGAAGACGCCACCAGATCCTGCCCTGGCCACGCTGTTCCAAACCAATCACCCATAGGCTGAGCAAGGACGTGTCGTGCTCCACTCCAGGCAAGGAGCGTTGCCACCGAGACCGACCTTGACCAACCACTCCAGTCACGGACCGGAATCAACCCCGAAGGCCTCAGGACCACCTTCGTGACATGTTGGAGGCCCTTCGCGACAATACGTTTTGTGTTTTCCCGCTAGTGAGACCCCGTATATGACCGCTTCTGTTAGAATTCAGGTTTAAACTTGCTTGTTTTGTGTTAGTACTTACTTGAAAGCAATTTATATCGAAAGATCAATTTTAGAAATCAACGATGTAGCTATTTTGTTTCATGGCTGAAACTCTCCCGCGATTAGGAGATGGTCTCATTATCCCGACGATTTCATCTTAAGAAAAATGACTCCACTTTTACAAAGAATCATTTGTGAAAGTCTCGCCATTGCAAATGCGTACATACGTACATCAGTGAATTTATAGGGTCGGCACTTTTTCTAAGGGGGCAGGGATGTAAGCGGCCGAAATTTTTAAATCTTACATCTGATGTGAACGTATATTTATAGAGTCAACGCTTTTTCTAAGGGGGAAGGGATGTAAGCGGCCGAAATTTGGTACCTACCAGAAATTGAAGCAGAAATAAGAAGAGAACGGCAACGTTTCATTGAAGACGGTACAAGTTAACTTTTGAAAATCAACAATGCAGCTGTTTTGTTTCACTGCGATTAGGAGAGGGTCTCATTATCCTGACGATTTCATCTTAAGAAAAATGACTCCACTTTTACAAAGGATCATTTGTGAAAGTCTTGTCATCGTAAATGCGTACATACATATATCAGTGTCGCCTAATAACACGGTTAATGTACCGTGAACACTTCTTACGGGGCATTGCGGGCCATATTTTCTCATGAGGCGCGTGTGGTATAAACAAACGAAATGTACCACCCCCCGCCGCGCTCGAAGACGTATTACAAACGACAGACGTCTAAAGGGCTATTTACATGTAAAGCGGCCACGTGATGATCCGGAATAACGTGAAATAACCGCAATTTACACAATGGACGTGCACATAACACGTAAGCGCAACCCCAACCCCCCCGAAGTTATAACGGCAGTAAATCTAATGCAGGTAATGTTCCATAGTTTGACGTACAATTTCAAATTGTTATTTGATACCTCCGCCATCAACTTAACGGCTATATTCATTGATCCTTTATGGCCGCAATTTTCCCCGAACCGAAAGAGATCGTAACCGTAGCTAGGTACAACAATTCCGACATTGTACGAGAAACACGTGATTACTTTTACGTGCACGAATGACGAGCCCCACCCCCCACAAGACAAAACCCGTTTTATTTTGTGATTGTTACGATACGGTTCATCTAATTATATCTTGGTCATCCTTGTTGTACGTGGTATGAGCGAGTTTGATTTTGTTTCTTTAGTGAAAATGGTACGTCCGGATACGAATATTTTCATCGGCGTGACAGGTTATTAGCTCGAAACTGGGCGAACAAAACGACGACGGCGACGCGGAAATATATTTTATATACACAAGTCGTAAAATGGAATCGCCCTCGTATACGAGGCTATATATAGGTGGTGCCTAACACGTTGCATGTAAAATGTAGATAGATAAACGCGAATAGTTTTAAACAACGGCGTTCGTGTTTTAACCCGGCTCCTTCTCTCGAAGCGTTTCCGCGAGGAGCAGAGGAGCGCGAAAGGTGAGGGCAGAAACGCCGCCCCCCCCCCCCCCGCTTCCCCCGAGCCGATATAAATGTAAAACTTTAATGTCTCCGCTGCAAAGTTTCGGCTTGCGTGGGCGCGCGAGCAAATGGAACAGAGACAACTTTAGGGAAATATGTTCTTCGCTTCTGCGGACATATTCTGCGTGTGCTTGTCGGGAACGTGTACTTGTATTAAACACGCGAGACTTGTCACTCTCTCTCTGTTTTGTTTCCAGAACCGTGGCTGCTACGGAAGGAACAATTTATTTTAGGTTTCGGCTTGTAATCATAACCCCCGGCCATGAAATATTTGGATTTATTTCGGCAAATTTAATGGAAAATAGAAACCCCCCCGAGTGATTTGCGTCACATAACAAATGAAGGCCGAGACAACCCCCCCAGTCTATCAAAATTTTCCTACTTTCCTAACACCGTGCAAACCACTACGTATCACCTTTCCCCCTCTATTTTCTTCTTGGTCTAATTGACGATCCACGATTGGTCCAACAAGACCTCTTCGAATTTACATGAAAAAAAAAAAAAAACTTGTTCGATAGAGCGAATTGTTGCTTTCGCAGCTGTAATAAATTATTGTTTCGCATTAATACATATCCCGGTAACACGGACCTCATGTAAATTGTACAATCGAGTTACACGTCCCGACATAACTAATTTACGAAAGGCAAACCTGTACCTTCGGCCCCGGCCCTTGCGCCAAAGTCAATTTTGTTTACCCCCCTTGATTCGATCGGTTAATCGGGAATCGCTGTTTTGTTGGCTATGCTGAACTAAGAAGATACATTCAGAAATTGCTTGCAATCACTCGAATAACTTGCCGAGACTGCAACTGGTCGCAAGCGCGGTAAACGCGTCCCTCGCAAAAAATTGCCGAGACTGCAACTGAACGCAAGTGCGATTAAACAACTACCTCACTGCGAAAGCGCAATAAGAAACGGTATAAACAACAGTTTGCTTTGTAGTCATCAGTAATCAACAGAAACATACATAAGTCATGGAAAATAAAAAAATTATTATTATTTTATTAACTTTGTCGCTTTTAATTTAATGTTTCATTGGTTAACTATAAAAGAACAGTGCCCGAGCAATTACTCCGAAATTAAAGCGAGCGATGGAATTGCAAAACGCGGAGGGGGAGAGAGAGAGAGCGCGCACGGCACAAAAGAAATATATGTCAGGCCTCGGCCTAATTCAATTTCGCTTCTATTTACGACAAAACAACAAACGTTCCGAGTTCATTTTATTACTTTCAACGAGCGGCGACAGACATTCGGAGACACAGTGTCAATCGGGGGCAATTCGCTTTTAACGGGGGAATTTTTACAATTTCCGAGCTACTTACCCCGCGCCGCGGCCGCTTCGGTGCGTATTGATTGCCATTAACGCGCATAAAATTGCAACAGATGCATTTTAAAACGGCGCTTTTATTTTTCGGCGCGCCGTTCCGAACATTTGCGACCGTACGTACGAGGAAAATTCAATATCGAATTACCTGTCGCGAAAATATATTAATTCGCGGACCTCTACCGCCCGTGCGATTTGGATTTTCGCCGCGTGCGATTGGTTGTTTGTTAATCAATTTAGCTTCACCGCATTCAATATTTCTCGCTTGACTTTAACAAAATAAACAGAATTTCCGTTTTCCCATTAGCAGTCAAGTATACCGGGCAAAAAGAAGTAGTGACGTAGTCCTATCATTGAAATGTTAGTTCCCTTCGCCTGAAACAATGCAGTTTTATCAATCATATCCGAAGTGCATGTAACGAGAGTTATTTTTTAGCGGAGAAAAGTACCACGTCTTTA
The DNA here is from genome assembly GCA_033060865.1 of Dorcus hopei. Lineage (NCBI taxonomy): Eukaryota > Metazoa > Arthropoda > Insecta > Coleoptera > Lucanidae > Dorcus > Dorcus hopei. Next base: position 28,237,452 of record CM065426.1, read on the forward strand.
TTTCGATGACGAGCCCGAGTATCACCATCACACCCCCAATGAATGGGGTCTTGCTGCTTAAATACACATCTTATGTGTTTAAAAAGATGCAGAAACGGCGTTACCGATCGAGCACGCCCGTTTTTCGCAGAGTATATGCGACAATTCTCTCAAGAACTACCTCTTATGAGATCTTTTTGTCTAAATTCAAGAGAAATCCCCCTTTGTTGCAACAACATCCTATCGGGAGCACGGACACAAAATAGTTCATCAATAGCATCATCATTACAACCTTGATGAAACTCTTATTATTGATTTTTCAGGAAAAATTTATTCTTTATGGAAGTTCCTGCATCTCCTCATACTCGAAATACACTGGTCAAAATTTGAGTACCTCTTGCCACATACCGAGGGGGTCTAAATATATTAAATCGACGTTATTTCGATGACGAGCCAGAGTATCACCATCACACCCCCAGTGAATGGGGTCTTGCTGCTTAAATACACATCCTACGTGTTTAAAAAGATGCAGAAACGGCGTTACCAATCGAGTACGTACGTTTTTCGCAGAGTATATGCGACAATTCTCTCAAGAACTACCTCTTATGAGATGTTATTGTCTAAATTCAAGAGAAATCCCCCTTTGTTGCAACAACATCCTATCGGGAGCACGGACACAAAGTAGTTCATCAATAGTATCATCATTACAACCTTGATGAAACTCTTATTATTGATTTTTCAGAAAAATTTATTCTTTATGGAAGTTCCTGCATCGCCTCATACTCGAAATACACTGGTCAAAATTTGAATACCTTTTGCCACGTACCGAGGGGGTCTAAATATATTAAATCGATGTTATTTCGATGACGAGCCAGAGTATCACCATCACACCCCTAATGAATGGGGTCTTTCTGCTTAAATACACCTCCGCTGCGTTTAGAAAGATGCCAAAATGGTGTTACCGATTGAGTACGCCCGTTTTTCGCAGAGTATATGCGACGATTGTATCGAAAACTACCTCTTACGAGAGCTTTTCATCTCAAATTCAAGGGAAATCGTTCTTAAACCAATTACCTTGTTCCAACGACATCTCGTCACGTACAGGGGATGTCAAAATATATGAAATCGACCTTTATTTTTCGAGACGCGCGAAAATATTATTTGGAAAAGTTAAAAAAATTTTTTTTTCGGCAACGATAAGTATTTAAACTTCCCCGCAAATAAATCTCGGGGCAGAAATATCTATATTATGATAATTTTATTGCGTATAAATCATGTCTCGGAACGCAGAATTACGTCCGAAACAAACTTGGCGAGCGCACGCGAACGTATCGTTAGAAAAAATAATTCGTAACGTTTACCGAACAATAACTTCAAACATTCAGATACGTACGAGAATAAATTCATTTATTACTGGTGGTGAGCTGCAGGGAGGGGGGGGGGGAAGAACGAAATGCACAGGTAAAGTTTGTGTTTGCGGGCGTATTTTAATCGCGTCGCATTAAAAATGAAATCAAGAAGCGGGGTTTGATTGAGTGTGGAAGTAACAAAAAGGAACAGGTTGAATTATTAAGGGAGACAACGGGGGGGGGGGGAGAATAATAGATGAAACGATGTGTCTTACTAATTAAGATCGTCTTGCAACGGCGTAAAAATACCTACGAATCGAATCGGCATTGCTAAATAATTCACGGAACAGACCGGCGTTGTCGATGGATTGATTTCAACCCCCTGGAACCCTCCCCCCCCGCCCCCCTGCCCGATTCAATCCAGATCCAAATCAAAGTTTTCTTTTATTAAATAGTTAATGCAAGATTTTATTTTATTAAGCCTGTGTTGACCTAAAATATGGGCAAGGCGACCTCTGGCGAACTAGCGCGGAAGAAATTTGCATTGCAACTGTAGCCAACGAAAAGCAATAAGATGCAAACTACCGCCGGGATCCTGTCATACGTACGTCCCATATAATTTTAGGGAAAAAGTTGACGTCGTCGCCGGCGATATTGCCGTTTATTCAATGTCATGTATGAGGGCAAGCCAATATTTGGTAGACAAACCCCGCGGCGAAAAGGGTGCACAAACTAAGTCTGCAAATATACCCCGCGGCCGGGTATTAACAACTTCAAAAGAATCGAAATGCCTCGTCTGCAGTTCCCCGGGTTTGATATTAAGGGAATAAAATTCTTATATCTTAGCTTTACGGGATTTCCGGGTTTTCGAAACCCGCCGCGCCGATATTAAAACAGAAATTTGTATTTTTTTCTTTCTTTCGCTCGCAGAGGAAAACAAAAATATTTTTCGTCGTTGCCAAATATCGCAAAACCAACAGCAATTAAACGTGTTTATTTTGCTAATGGAAATACTCCGCGCCGCGTAAACTAGCGAAAATAACGGGAAAATATTTTCCCGAATTGATACAGATTCGCGCCGCGCCGGTTTGTTTGACTTTCGGATTATAACGGCAGGCTTTCCTTTAAGATGGCGGGCAAATCTCTGCGGGTCTCGTTTTTATGTAACAGAAAAAAAAACACACACACTTTTTGTGGTGTAAGTTTCCATCTTATATTATTTCGTCCAAGCCGCCTGCCTCCAAGTTGTCTGGACTTATTTCATCAATACCGTTTTTCTCCTTGGGGGGGGGGATCAAAAAAGTACCCTTAATAAATTAAAAACGCTTTTATGCAATCACTTTTACCCCATATACAGGGACGAAGAATTTTAGAATAGGGAACAACGGTGTACCAAGAAGCACGGAAGTAGAATGTGTTGCCTACCTTCCAAATTTCAGGCGTCACGTTTTCTACAACAAACGCGCTAAAAACATTGAATCTGTAGCAAATAATTAATTAAATCGGTCGTGCGTTTCGGAGAATACGTAATGCTCGGAAGGCACGTGTACGGGGCGCGTAAAGCGATCCCGCAAATTAATCCGCTTTGCCTAAATGCTTTTTTAGCAATGAATACTTAACTCCTGTGAAAGGAAATATGATATAAACAGCCCTCGCGCTTGTAACCGTACGCCTTTGATCACCCTCAAAGTCGTTTGCGGCGGAGCATACGCATTTTCCCGGGAAATAATGCCGCGCTCCCCGAGCGAGGACGTTTAATCTAACGTGCCATATCGCGTACTTTATGACGTCGGGGAAGCCCCCTAATCGAAACTAACGATGTGAATCACGTTGTCGACTTACAAGGTTTTTTTTCCGCGATTTTTGGATTTTGGATACGTCACCCGCAGGGCCGTACTACCGGGAATCGATGCGAATGGGGCGACCTTCGGTAGCAATCCCAGCCAAAATAACCGACACGTTTCCGCTTAGATCCGTCCTTCCTCTTGCAGCCCCGTCCGTTACTTGGGCCCATAGCAACTCGACCCTAAGCCCCCGAGTGGTGCGGTGCTCTCCCGTGCATTTATTAAGGGACCTGGCCGTCACAGGTCCATCTCGGTCGGGAGCGCAAGGCCTACTCGAGAGGGCCTCAAAGTTGGCCCCGGGTAGATAGCTGACGGAAAAAATTCCTTTCTCCGAAACCGGAAGCAATATCGTCATGGTGGTTGAGCCCCGTCCTTCCCCTTCACGACGGAGTCCAGCTCGGACGTTCGGAGTCCTACGTTTCGAATTGAAAATGCTCACTCGGTACATACTTCTCAATTTCATTTGTAAGACATTGCCAGAGGGAGTCCCCTCTCGTGTAGTATGATAGTATGAACTATGTAAGTCCAAATAAATGTATCCTCGACCTGGACGCCGCGGTCCGCTCGGTCGGGTGCACGGCCTCAAATGTTGGCACTGGGTAGAAAGTTGAGGGAAAGAATTCTTTTCTCTCCGAAATCGGAAGCGATATCGTTGTGGTGGTTGAACCCCATCCTTCCTCTTCACGACGGATGTCGTCCTGTCCAACTCAGAGACGTTCGGAAGTCCTACGTTCCGGATTGAAAATGTTCACTCGGTGCATACTTCTCAATTTCATTTGTAAGACATTGCCAGAGGGGGTCTCCTCTCGTGTAGTATGAACCATGTAAGTCTTAATAAATGTTTTCCCGACCTGGACGCCACGGTCCGTCTCGGTTGGGTGCACGGCCTCAAAGTTGGCACCGGGTAGGTATCTGACGGAAAAAAATCCTTTCTCTCCGAAACAGGAAGCGATATCGTCGTGATGGTTGAACCCCGTCCTTCCTCTTCACGACGGATGTCGTCCCGTCCAGCTCGGACGTTCGAAGTCCTACGTTCCGGATTGAAAATGTTCACTCGGAGCATACTTCTCAATTTCATTTGTAAGGCATTGCCAGAGGGAGTTCCCTCTCGTGTAGTGTGAACTAGAGACGTGTAGTTCGTGAACGAACTAGTTTATCGAACCTATTCCCTGCGATGAGCTGAATTTTTATTTAGCTCGCGAGTATTTTAGTTCGTTCACTCGCGAACTAACTTCCTTCCATACCCGACTTGCGAACACACTGCTAGTCGAGTATGAAAGGAAATTAGTTCACCAACGTACGAACCTTCGCACTCTGCTCGAGACTAGTAAGAGCTTCGAGATTCGAGGGTGGACGGTTGTAAAAGCTGCAACGGTCTTTAAGTACTAACACTCTATGAGGCAAATTCGAAGCAATGGCGCCTATGCGGAAATGGAGTGAGGTATGGAATCATTTTAAATTGGACGAAGGAATTCTGTTTAAATAAAAATACTAGCAACAAATATGTTGAGAGTTTTGAACAATAGAGTGCAAAAGTTGCAAAAACAAGCGAGCGCAAATTTCAATTGCATCATTCGACGCACGAACTAAATGAGCTAAATGAACAAGGTTCGCGAACTAGTTCGCAACTGGGAATAAGAACAAAGGAATCAGTTCGTGAGCTAACTTTACCACCTCTAGTGTGGACCATGTAAGTCTTAATAAATGTTTTCTCGACCTGGACGCCGCGGTCCGTCTCGGTCGGGGGCACGGCCTCAAAGTTGTCACCGGGTAGGTAGCTGACGGAAAAGATTCCTTTTCTCTCCGAAACCGGAAGCGACATCGTCTTGGTGGTTGAACCACGAGCTTCTCATTCACGACGGATGTCGTCCCGTCCAGCTCGGACGTTCGAAGTCCTATGTTGCGAATTGAAAATGCTCACTCGGTGAGACATTGCCAGAGGGAGTTCCCTCTCGTGTAGAGTGAACCATGTAAGTCTTAATAAATGTATTCTCGACCTGGACGCCGCGGTCCTTCCCGGTCGGATGCACAGGGCTTACTCGAGAGGGCCTCAAAGTTGACGCCGGGACGGAAAAAATTGCTTTTCTCTCCGAAACCTCAAGCGATATCGTCGTGGTGGTCGAACCCCGTCCTTCCCCTTCATGACGGATGTCGTCCCGTCCAGCTCAGACGTTCCGGATTGAAAATGCTCGTCTCGGTCGGGTGCACGGCCTCAAAGTTGGCACCGGGTAGGTAGTTGACAGAAAAAATTCCTTTTCTCTCCGAAATCGGAAGCGACATCGTCGTGGTGGTTGAACCCCGAGCTTCTCATTCACGACGGATGTCGTCCCGTTCAGCTCGGACGTTCGAAGTCCTATGTTGCTCACGCGGTGAGACATTGCCAGAGAGAGTTCCCTCTCGTGTAGTGTAAACCATGTAAGTCTTAATAAATGTATTATTTAATCTGACTACGTTTCTTATTCAGAGTAACAGTAACGAGAGAGGATCTATGTATCAAATAGGATACTTTTCATGATTTCCATAACAATATCCTGGTTCACACACTGCACACTGTTGCATATTAAATTATATGACACAGACGTCAGTAAGTTTCCCTTGTTCGACACAGGCATGATGCTCCTATTGAAAACGTTATAGAATATTAATACAACAGAATCTCTCGCTTCCGAGGGTAGCTAGGCTAGCTAGGCAATCGGCGGCGGAAAGGGGGGTAGTTCGCGCGGCGTTATTATGCAGAGAGAGGGCCGCTCGGAATGCTAAGTAGGATGCATGTGTTACAATGCCATTATTCCCTAGCAACGCAACAATTACATTAGCCCATTTGATTGTGCGACACACCAATTTACACCAAATCATGACATCACTGCGTCAGTAACAGCGGTGCACTTTGAAGCAATTCGACAGTAATTAAATCACCCGCACGAATCCCCGGGGGCGCCCCCCCCCCTCCCCCTTAATTGCGTGCGTTATTCTTTAGGGGGCGCTCAATTTTATTCGTTAAGACCTGACCGGACTTACGCGGAATATAAAGCGAATGCTGATTCAGGCTCATTTATGTAATTTGCGGCGCGGCGGTCGAAATGCACATGCACGACGACGTAAATGCCTTGCGGTTAGGATTCTCAAACAAATTAAATTACGCCCCATTACAATCAGCTTACGCTCTTTACTATTATCTCGTAACCCCTGAACGGCTTAGGCTAGGCACCCCATCAATGTGTTTTTATGCGGGGAAGTAGAGTGTGTTGCCTAACTTCCATGAATTTTAAGGGGTCACCGTTCGTCGTATCCAAAAAAAAAAGAGTTGGGGTAAAAACTTATGTGGGCCGAGCGAGCCGCTCCTCATCGAACATTAATGGAATGATTACATTTTCCTCGCAAACACACTAATGTCCTTTTCACGGCGAAGACACTAATGTCCTTTTCACTTTCGCCGGGGTTATGTGATGTTTCCCGAGTAATCCAATCTGGTCTAAGTCGAAGCATTCGGGCGCTCGCCCGGATGAGTTTTAATCTCGCTTGCTTGCGCCTTTTTATCACTCCCGGTGTCCCAATAATTCTATTTGTATTCTCCGCTTCTCCCTAGTTTTACGCGTCAGGTCGGTTTTCATCTTCACCGCACCGAGATCGCCCGATAATTCGGTTAGCGAGCGCCGTTTTATTTACGCTGCGGAAAACGAGAAAGAAACTCGGAACTTTTTTTTTTAGATCTCTCCCCCGCTCGATCAATTAAAAAATTCTTGTGTTATTGATCTAACGTAACCCGTAAACTACCCTATCTTTTGTCTTAAGATTTATAAAACACAGTATAGCAAGTTTTGGCGCCCAACGTGGGGCGCGATCAATAGACGCGTTATTTGTACGAAACACAATTAAGAATTCGTCGTTTAATTTTTTCCATCAACTCCATCCGCTTTCTCCTATTCGAAAATATTCCGCATGTAATTCAACCATGTCGAAACTTGTGTAATTTGGATGCGAATTAATTCCGATTTGGTTCGTCGGGACGGGGTTAATTTATGGCGCGTCAATCGCCGACGAATGTCACTGCGCCATGCTATGTTGTTTGCATCGATGCCTCTTTTTTTTTTTTTCGTTTGGCACCGGAAAAGCTGTAAGCTATAAGCACAGTTCGCAAAACAAATCAGCTTACAAAGAGTGACACTTCACCAAATCGAGCCCATAAAACTTGCAGTCCCAAATGCACCGTTCGGATTAACGTAATTCCGCTTCCGCGCGCGCCCGGGCACAATCGTAACTGCGGGGGCCTCATTAACATAAAACTGACATTAGTCCGAATTCAGGGTTGACGCAGATTATCGGAGGATGAGGGGGCCTCATGACTCACACGAATTGACTAGTTTTGAATCGGGCCCGCCGAAAAGTAGCGCGAGATTAAATTACCACAGGCCCGAACTAATCAGGATGAGGACGAGGACGAGAACGAGAGCCACCCCTAAGTACGGGGATAAGGAAAAAAGTGCGGGGGCGAACAATGCATAGTTAGGTCATAAATTTCATGCAATTTGTGTTCGTTTTGTTAAGAGAGCGTAATAGAATGGATGCTAATTTAATAATCCTCATGAATATAAAATAGTCTCGGGTTTAAAATTATCCTTTTTTTCCCCAACAACTATTATTCACTCGTTTTTTTTTCTTAGACGTGGCAACACTGAGTTTATGATTTGTGCATATGAAAAAACGCATTAGAATTTACAAACAGGAAAATGTATACTTTATTTGTAACCTTTTTCGTTACTATGGTTTCGCTATAAATAGGGAGAACTTATCAACGCCATCTCTTATCAAGCAACAGAAACTATTCGTTAATGAAAGAATCAAAAAGAGCTTTGGAACGATAACAAACGTCAAACAAAAGCCAAATGCGAAGAAGCACAGCAAGGAGCAAAGTTTTAGTAAGTGTCGGAGCTCCATCTCTTGGTCAGTACCAAAAGCTTTATCTACCTCCTTAAGAATTTCAATCGCTTTTTACACCAATAAACGTCAAACTGAAGATATATATATATTTTAACGCAAAGCACAACGACTAACGAACGCTGGCTTGGTTTTACTGAATTTCTAAGCGCCACCTCTTGATCAATACCAGAAACTACACCTACCTTTTTAAAATTTTATTCAGAACGATTTCAAATGCTCCTTGTGCGCTAATAAACGTCAAACAAAAGCTATCTTCTACCGCAAAGAAACGAAGATAAACAAATGCTACCTTGGTTTTAGTGGGTTTCTAAGCGCCATCTCTTAGTCAATACCAAAAACTTTACCCGTCTTTTATTCGGAACGATATCAAATGTTTTTCGTTCTTGTTTTTCTCATGCACGTGTAATATCGTAAAAAAGCGCAAACGTCAAACGAAAGTTACTTCTGAATGCAGAAAACAAAAATAATCGAATTCTACCTTGTTTTAGTGAGTTTCTGAGCGCCGTCTCTTGGTAAACAGCGAAAGCTTTACTTGTCTTTTTGAAATGTTTATCGGTAACGATTTGAAGCGTTGTTTGCATTAATAAACGTCAAACAAAAGCTATTTTTTCACGAGGAAAAATGCCGCCTTCGTTTTAAGGAGTTTCCGTACGCCATCTCTTGGTCGGTACCAAAAGCTTTGCTTCTCGTTTAAAGATGTTAACCATTCTTTAGATAACAAGCGACGAAGGAAAGCTATTTTTCAACGCGAAGAGCAAACAAAAGAGTGCCACCAGGTTTTAGTGAATGCCCGAGTGGCCATCTCTTGGTTGTTACCAAAACGACTGCAAATGTTCTTTACACTAATAAAAGTCAAACGAAATACGCAGATCGATGATACACGAATGCTAGCTTGGCTTCAGTGAATTTTTGAGCGCCATCTCGTGGTCAACAACATTGGCTTTAGGTATCTGTTCTTTTCTTTTAAATTTTATTCACAACAATTTCTTTACACGAGTAAACGCCAAAGGAAAGCCGTTTACTTAAAGCAGAGAACGAAAATGAACGTACGATGGCTGTAGGTTCTAGAGAGTTTCCAAGCGCCATCTGTTGGTCAACACCAAATACTTCATCGATCTTTTCAAAATGTTTATCCAGAACGATTTCAATTATCTTTTGCATTATCGAACGTCAAACAGGAGCAAGTTTTTAACGATAAAGAATATTACCTTGATTTCATAGAGTTTCTGAACGCCATCTCTCGGTCGGCGCCAGAAGCGTTATTTCTCGTTTAAAAACGTTTAAACAGGACGATGTTTCAGAGAGAAGCTATTTTTCAATGCAAAGAGCAAACACCACAGAGTGCTACCACGGTTTTAGTAAGTGTCCGAGCGCCATCTCTCGGTCGATACCAAAAGTTTCGTCCAGAACGACTTCAAATGTTCTCTACACTGATCATGTGAATTTCTGAGCGCCATCTCCTGGTGGTCAACACCAATAGTTTTTTTTTTTTTTTAATTTCGTTCACAATTTCTTTATGGTAATAAACGTCAAATAAAAGTTATTTTTTAACGCAAAGAACGAAGATGAACGGACGCCGGCTCGGTTCCATTGAGTTTTTAAACGCCATCTCTTGGTTAACAGCAAAAGCTTTACGGATCTTTTTAAAATCCAACTGTTTTAAACGTCAAAGAAAGGATATTTTTTGATGCAAAGACAAAAAATGCTGCTACCTTTATTTTGAAGGGTGAAAAAAATGAAAAAGAGTACAATCCTGGCAATCTGACAACACTGCAAGAAGAGTAGCGCACGAGTTACCCTGCAGTGATAGAAACCAGTTGATAACTTGATTAGTTTTTTTTTCTTCTTTTTTTAAGAGGATTAAATAAACAGACAGCACAATAACTTTAGCTGTCGTGAATGCCGGACACTAATACGAAGCACATTATCGCCTCAGTTAAAATTAGCCCGTTTGAACGTGGCAACACTAAGTTTATGATTTATGCATATGCAAAGGTATTAGAATTTGCAAACAGGAAAACGTACACTTTATATATAACGTTGCTATGAATACTTGTGAGGGAGACTCCTTACCACTCACATGCCTGTATACATTGCACTACAAGTCCTCAGTTTACTTCCCAGATGAAGTACGAATTGCTGAGTTGTACGTATGCAAGCTCACCTGCAAGTTTGAGCTACTGAGTTGGCTATGAGCCGCTTGAACTGGCATCTACTCTTAATATCCTGAAATTCCCGTTTATTCGAGACAGGGACGAACTGCTGAGTTGGCTATGAGCTAGTTACTTGAACTCCTAACCCTCCAGTTTACTCTTCAGTCAAGCTCAATCCTTCTGAGTTGGTTATCAGCCCCAGATTTGAAGCCGAAGGCGATCTCCTCGACCTAATTCACTTTTTAGGCAAGCTTGAGCCTCAGCCGTTAATGAACCGCCTGCTCCGAACGTGAATCTGGAGTCAGATGAACTGCTGAGCGGCATAAACTCGCAAACAAGTTCGAATCTTAGTTATTCATGAACCGTCTGCGCCAAACATGAATCCGGAGCCAGATGAACTGCTGAGTTGATCGTGAGCGGTATGAACTCTAAGCCGGGGTGTCAACCCCCCCCCCCAGTTTATTTTCTACACAAGTTGGACTCTGCAGAGACGAACTGCTGAGCTGGGTGTGAACCGCCTGCTCCAAACTTGAACTTTCGAACCTCAGACCAATTTACTTCCTAAACAAATTACTCCTGAGTCGCTTGCTTCGGAGCACCTGGAGAACCTGACGAACTGTTGTAAGTTATTTGGGAGAAGCCGGTTCCAGACTTGGCCGGCTCCAATTTACTTCTCAGACAAGGTTGCTCTTGGCGGAATGATTTACTGAGTTGGTGGAAGCAGCTCCTAAATCTTGTTTCTCATACATGCTGGAACTACTGAGTTGGTCGTAGTTACTCCAGACTAAACGAAACGAAAATCGATATCCTGCTGGGATTTTCCTGAGTCGCATGCTCCGAATACGGAGAACCTGACGAACTGTTTGAGTTATTTGGGAGAAGCCGGTTCCAGACTTGGCCGGCTCCAATTTACTTCTCAGACAAGTTTGACCTTGGCAGAATGAATTACTGAGTTGGTGAAAGCAGCTCCTAATTCTTGTTTCTCATACACGCTGGAACTACTGAGTTGGTCGTAAGTCTCCTACTCCAGACGAAACGAAACGAAAATCGATATCCTGCTGGGATTTTCCTGAGTCGCATGCTCCGGATGTTAACCCGAAGCCAGTTGAACTGCTGAGCGGTCTGCTACGAACTTCGAAGCTCCGGGGCGTTTTCCAAACTCCAGTTTACTCTGTGCGTATATAAATCGCTAAGCTGGTCGTGCTATGAATCTCAATTCCTGAATCCACGATTTATTTCTGCGAGCTCCGGATTTAAAACCAAAATCGAGATGATATTGTTACGGCAATAATTTATGTAACATGAAATAAGGGTCGTAGCACAGTATAACAAAACATTTATTAACAACTAATTACGAGTACAATTACTTACATCTTTTATTTTGGTCACTTACAGACAATTCAGACTACATGACACTCTGACTAGATGTTACTCTAATGCTGCTAACGTTCGGCTTGTCGCTAGGGGTTTTGTTCCCGGGGTTGCCTTGACATTTGTCTTCGGATGTGCACACGGCACGACATTTACCTTCATGTGTACACGAATGAGTCATATGCCTTGACATTTAGATTTGCACACGAGTATTACATAAATGCAAGTGAATCGTACTTATGTTTATAATAATGTTTCGCTGCTGCACATTCGTTGGTAGTCTTTTCATCCTAGTTACAATAGCCTAACCCCTAATTTACTTTCTAGACAAAATCGTACCTTGGTTATTTACATCCTCCGAAGTCAAGTGAACTTCTGCTCAGCAATCAACTCCGGATTTTAACCCGGAATCAATTTAATTCTCAGGCAAGCTCGATCCTGGTGAGAGGAACTATTGAGTTGGTGAGAAGAGGCTGCGCCGGATTTAGCACGCAAACCCTACTTCTCAAAACATGCTCGATCTAATGAATTGGTCGTCAGTCTATTACGTCTGATCTAAACCCAAAGTCGCAATTCCCAATTTACCTTCTGCGCAAACCCGATCAAACTACTGAGTTGTCCATGAGAGCCGAATGCTCCAAATTTGAACCCGTGGCCACGAACTGCAAAGTCCGTTGGAAGCAGTTGACACAGACCCCCCCCCTCCCGCGTTCTTCAAGCAAGTTAGATCCTGAAGAGATGAACTATTGAGTTGGTTGTGAATTTGAACTTGAAATCGAAATCGTATTCGTATATACTACCCAATTCTTCTTCTTCTTCACCTTCATCTCAAGGGAATCAATTTTCGGACCTTCGGTCTCGTGCAGGAAATCATATTCAATCGTGTCTCCATCCTGAGCGAATTTGCCATTCATCTGTCGACGTTGATTAATGATCTACTGAGTTGACCACCGAGGCCTGTACTTGCGCTAGTAATTTCATAATCGGGATGGGATGCACTAACCACTGCGCCATCTCAACTCAACAAAAACAAAACTTTCCAAAACAGAATTTGGGTTAAATAAGTGTGTTGTGGTATTTCACAACTAAGTTCCATGGAAATCCAGAGATTTCAGTGATTTATACAGCATGTGTCATCTTCGAGGACGAATGTGCAAAATTCCGTTACGAAACAAGAACGGGCCTGCCGGAGAAGAACATAAAAGACCCCATAGCCTTCGGCTCGGCGAGAAAGCGGTCACCATTTGGAACTAGTCGGGAGTTGCTGGCTCATGCTGTATTTTGCCAGAAGCACGCAAAGGTCTTCACCTCGTTTCTCGTTTTTACTTTATTGAGCCACGCCTTCAATTTTTACAGGAGGCTCCCTCTACCTTCCTGGTACCCTTACTACTGGACAGGAACCCCCTACTTTGAAGTGGCTCACGTCGTTCAGATTCCGGCTCGAGGACTCTGCGGTTTGACCTTCACCAACACCGACATGTTCTTTTATTTGTTTGGCGTACTTAACGACGGGACAACTCGAGCTACCGCATAACTCTAACGCGCTAAACCACCCTTCGAGTGGGTGTCTCGCTCGCGCTCATACTTACCAGGTACGGGTGTCTCGTATACGCCGTCACTTTGAGTGGGTGTCTCGTATATACCGTCCCTTTGAATGGGTGTCTCGCTCATACCCACCAGATACGGGTGTCTCGTTTTAACTTTACTGTGAATAAAGGTATTTTACTCCTGCTGAGAGAATCGGACTCAATGAATTCCAACAGTCTTCGACGAGTGAATTTATTTAGCGTTGCGCAAAGGCAACGAATCGTTGCTAAGTCGCTCTATACTATTTCGTTGGTGATTTATTGAATTCCGACGATTTTAAAATAAAATACATTTCCAATTTAGATTTAACAATTAATGAATCGTCAATTATATTGTTAGGGCAATTTGTTGCGGGGGTAATTACGCCGTTCACTTTTAATAATTAAAATTTAATTTAATATCGTTATCCGGGGGCCGCAGTCGAATTAATTGAAACACAACAAAGGAAGGGCGAAACTGTGTCGCGGCGGAACGCGCGCGATTTGATTTGATTTCGCTTGATTAAAACTCGCATTTCGTTTAGTTTAATTTAATTAAAATAAACGCGCAATTTGGCGTGCATTATTCGATTCGATTTCGCAGCCGATTTCGATTGTTGTTATGTGAAGACGGGGGGGAGAGGGGGATGTTACGATGAGATCTTCCCTGTTAAGCCGCGTACGGTCGAGCGATTTCTTAAATTATTTATTGTTATCATCATCATCGTCATCCCCATCCCCATCCCCATTCGGCCGCGGCGAATGGACGTGAGATTAAACGCGGATCTGAAGGACTGGATATGAATGATAGGGGAATCTCGAACATGCCGGCCGTGTAATCCGCGCGTATAAAGAAAATTGACCCTTCGGTATTACGAAGGGTGCATTACCATATCCGGATAATTACTTGATGACGCCGTTAGCCACTATCGCCGGGAAGCTCTTGCGGACCGGGTCGCTCTTCCCTTATGGTAATTTTCTCACATACTGCCTCTATTTCACGGGCATCGGGAATCCAAACGTATATCTAATGAGGGATGTCGCCCGGATTTTCGTTCGAAATACGCCAAGATGTGTGCTCCGCACGATAGTGAGATTACCACGAGAGTAACCGATTTGCATTCATGAGATGATACAAAATTGCCGCCGCCAGCCGAACAAATATCGAATCCTTACGAAATAATTTTATCTCCTTGCGGGGGGTGCGCCTGCCTACGATTTTCGCCTTCCTCGTCTTTCTCTTTTATAATTTAATTCCATTTAGGATCATACACTCTTCTTTAGATATTCCCATTTGTTTGCTCTCCCGTGTATTTATTAAAGGAATGGGGAAAAATAACCAGAAAATGTAGCGTTTGACGTCTCCCCCGTCCCGGTCGGGTGCACTCGAGGAGGCCTCAAAGTTGGCACCGGGTAGGTAGTTGACGGAACCGGAAGCGATGCCTTCGTCCTTCCCCTTCACGACGGACGTTCGAAGTCCTAAGTTCCGAATTGAAAATACTCACTCGGTACATACTTCTCAATTTCATTTGTAAGGATCGCACACTCTTTAAATATTCTCAATTTATTATGCCATTTGTTTCGATCGCAATGATTAAAAAAAAGAAAAAAAATGATGAATTCGGGGTAGTTTCATCCCGAGAAAACTTTATTGTAATACGAGTGGAAAAAATCACCCTTATAAGCGCGCTCATTTTTCTTTCTTTGAACCGCTATCAGGAACATCGAAGGCGAACGTGGACGAGGGCACTTTGTCAGTCAGGTGCTTTCACTCCCCCTCCTCCCCCCCAATGTTAAATACAGGGCGAAAATATCCCGGGCTTTACGAACTTCCAATCTTCTCCACTCGCGCGCGCTCGCCCTCCCGACAATTATCGTAAAATATAACCCACAAATAACGAAAACTGTCAAAGAAAATCAATGTTTTATCGCTGCAATGGGACGGAACTTACACGTGAAAGAATCGGGGGGGAGGGGGCGATGGGGGATGTCACATGAGCTATGAACACTCACGACTCTTAAGGCAGCTTTAAACTACCCCGTTTCTTGTACTAGCGCTACGTTGGGCGCCAAAATTTATACGTCGTGCTTTGTTGTTGATCTCGTGGTACTTCCATCGTCCATTGTCTCCAACCAGGCTGCCTTCAGCATTACGTCGTTTAGCCACTCAACTTCCTCGGCTTTACATGGAGTTCTACGACTGCCCCTTGGCGTAAAGGGCACAGATGAGTCGTTTATTATTTAGCTTTGTGGGCCCCCTTCTTACTTTTTCTTTCTGGGTGGATAACACGGCACCTCATCATCCCCTTTGATTGAACGAAGATTAAATCTCCTCAAGGAGACAAGACCAATTTAATCAGCCGACTTTTCCTGTCGATGACAATAATTTTCCCTGCAAGGCTTCCCAACTGAATTTAGAAAGGCTGGCACGCATAGAAATTGTTACTGGACGATTGTAGCCAAACTTCAGGGGCGTAAAAAATGAAGATGTAGATTGAAAATCAAAAAGCGAGCAAGGAAATTAGAATGCGACCAACGCAAGAGGTTACAGTTGCATGAAACAGTTTCCAGGAAGAAATTACCAGTATGAGTCACTGGAAAAGCATGATTCATCTTTTAGAACAATTTTCTTATGACTCATACGTCGAAAAACTGAACCCTTTATGTACTGATTTGACAAACTGATTTGTATTCAACTTGAAGGCTTCCGCGACCGTCGTCCATATTTGAATTGGCTTCCGGTTGGAACCGCGTCACGTTGACTTCTTCTACTGCCGACGTTTCGTTCTCCATTGCAGAAGAACTTCCTCAGGGCGGCTGCTGCTGCTGGTGGTGTTGCTGCTGCTTCTCGTTGGTCGTTGAGACTGCCAATTCAAACATGATTTGTATTCATTAGAGTGTTACTCTAGTCAGAAGGAAGTTCCCAGCTCATGTGGTGTAGTGTAAACCATGTAAGTCTATTACTTATTGTTACCTTTAATAGATGTATTGTTTAAGTGACTTGCGTCCCTTGCTTTAGTTATAAAAATAAATCGGCGTGGACTTCTAAAACTCAACGGGATGAGGAAATTGCTTCGCGTAAGCGCCATCATAAAACGACTAAAACCGTTTTCTTATTTACGGTTTCCTTTCAGATTTAAAAACCGAAATCTCGAAAGAGACATCCGGAAGGAAGTCCTTTCCGTCACTCGCACAAATTACGTACGTTCCTGCGGGGGAAACGATAATATTCGCGTATTTATTCGCGCCGCGGGCACTTACAACGAGATTCTACTCATTAAAAGTTGGAATTTGCTTTCGCGATCGCAGATTAAATTTACATTTTACAATGTTAAGAATTACCGCGGCCCGTTAATTAAACCCGACGAGGCGAAGCCACGCAGGGCGGCGAAAAAACACACACACACAGACGGATGGGAGAGCGTGTCGGGCGAATTCAGGCTCCTCATCGATCTAAAACGGATTTCTGTGTCACATTCGGAAACTAGTTAAACTAATAACGATCGGGGATGGCTCCGGAATCAACGTGGGATAAATACTCTTTGCGACTTGTTAGGTTTATGTGTTGCTGGGCGAATTAACAAACGTGAAAGAAATAGTCGTAAGATGGCAACGGGTGATGTCGTTTTTCCCCCTACTAGCGACGTCCGACAGATTATTTAAATGCTGTGGTCTCAAAGAGACCATTACCTGCGTAATACATTACGGAGTTAATTTTAATTAGAGACGCGTGCAGCGTAACAGTATTTAATTTAATAACAGTTCAGTGACGTTTAATTATTTTACGGGAAAAACCACGCCCGTAAACCGAGCGCAGTTCAATGTTTGGATTCGTGCAGCATAATTTATGCGCCCTTAACAAACCGATCGACAACGTCAAACATTGTGTTCGCCGCTAATTCGAACGAATCGGGGGGGAGGGCGAAAAAACGGCCGACGTTTATTAAAATCCATCGATTTTAATTAGCGGGTCGTTAAATCGCCCATTCCATTCCCATTTGCAGTTGTGTAGTTGTCCGCCGCGTCGTAAATATTTCAATTAAATTATGTCACCGCCGTTATCATTATGCAGTGCGGGTGATTGATGATGTACTAATCTGTCATAACGCAGGACACGACGCTCGCGACAATTTATTGCAGACCGCGCGCACCAGACCTTTGGGACCTTCCATGCGGCCGCTGTCTGCATTATGGATAAACCAGAAATTATATGTAGCCGTTTCCCTGCGTAAATTTCGATGTATTATGTACAGATTCATGTTTTGTTGATAACCGGACATGTTACAGCCCAATTTATTCTGCGCACAAGAACTAGTGTTCCTACTTCTTTATTACTTTAAAAATCCAAGAAGTGTGAAAAAAAAGCACTAGTCACTAGAAGGGAGCAGTACTACTGCTACTTTGCAGTGATAACTGTGACTGTACATGTTTTGAATTTGAATGTTACGGGTGATGTCATTTTTCCCCCACTAGAGACGCCGGATTTAAATGCCGCAGAATACTACAGCAATCATATTCCATGCCATCTGATTCGGAAGCTATGTGCGGGAGGGAAATGTCAGTTTTCCTCTACTATAAACGCCGCAGAATACTACAGCAATCACATTCCATTTCCACTGACGACACTTTCTGTCCAATCGGAAGCGAATGGAAATGTTTCTAATTTGAACCTTACGGGAGATGTCGTATTTCCCCCACTAGAGACGCCAGATTTAAATGCTGCGGAATACTAAAGCAAACACATTCCATACCATCTGATGGCACCTTCTGTCCATTCGCAAGCTTTATATTACCGTGCCCCTTCAGTGCTACGCTAGTGAAATAAAATACGAGGATCTTCGATTTTCACAAACAGGAACGTCATCAATAATTAATAAAACTGTAAGGACCCGGAAATGCCGTAAGGAAAATTCATAGTTTTTAAAAGCCATCAAAAAATAAGCTCCCACATATTAATTGAAACAGAGGAGGCTGTACCTTAGGAAACGTTGTTACGTTTTAGGAGTTATGTTCTTTTAAAATCTGCATTTTGGCCGCCTATCTTTGTTGTCGTCGTATTCCGCACGGCGCGTTGCTTTTACTTACGGTCACTGTCCCTCGCTGGTGCTTTCTTCGCAGCGACGCGACGCGATGCTGATTTTTTACATTTGCATGATGACAATGCCAGGTTATGTAGTGTCACCAACTTGGTACAGCAAGCAGTACTGGATCATACCCGGACTTGCATACGGAAGTCACGGCTTTCCCGTCGTACAAATCGCTTCGGCCTATTCAAAAGCTATGCACGGGATGGAAATGTTTTGAATTTGAATGTTACGGATGATGTCATATTTCCCCTACTATAGACGCCGCAGAATACTACAGCAATCACATTCCATTTCCACTGATGACATATTAATTGAAACAAAGGAGGCTGTACCTTAGGAAACGTTGTTACGTTTTACGAGTTATGTTCTTTTAAAATCTGCATTTTGGCCGCTTACCTTTGTCGTCGTCGTATTCCGCACGGCGCGTTGCTTTTACGGTCACTGTCCCTCGCTGGTGCTTTCCTCGCAGCGACGCGACGCGACGCTGATTGTTTACATTCGCATGATGACAATGCGAGGTTATGTAGTGTCGCCAACTTGTTACTGCGACAGAGGATTATTCCATCGATGCCTGATGTGTTCGATTTGTCGCTTTGATCCTGTTTCTCTTGACGCGGAGCTTGGGTCTATTTGCGTTGTTAAAATTTTACGTCCCCCTTGCTCCCGTGAAATGGTTTTAGTTTCGAATTTCCTTGACGCGTGTCTGGTCAATCCACGGAAATTGCAGTTGGCTTGCCTGCCTTTCCGAATTTTCGTTGATTTTTCTAACTTCCGGCGTGGACGGGCGGTGGTCGCTTGGCGCGCCCGCACGCATTCATTCTCCATTTTGCGTTGTGAGAAGTCACACCTGTTTTGGTCATCCTACTTTTGGTTTTTGGGAATTTATCGCTAGAAGGCTTGTGAAAGGATCAGTGACCACAGGTCACTCAGATACCTCATCGTTGCTGCAGATGTGTTTTCTGATTTCTCAACCAAAAGCGCGTGGAGATTTTCTTTTTCGGTGCTCGTAACGCCGTTACGAGGTAAGTTTTCCTTCAATTCTTTTATGTAGCGTTCGTGGGATCAGTACCGCGAATCTGTGTTTATAGTTTCGTTTACTTTTACCCAGCAAGCAGTACGGGATCATACCCGGACTTGCATACGGAAGTCACGGCTTTACCACCGTACAAATCGCTTAAGGCCCGCTGTTCAGCCCCTTTTCTTCTTCAGTCTGCAAGCCGTTCTTAACTTCAACACCACCGTACAAGCCGGAATCCCCCCCTCGAGGTCGTCTCGACGTGCGTACAAGCGTCCAGTCCTCCGAGGAGCTGCGAAATTTGTAGTATCGTGCAATTTTTTTTTTTATTTCTACGTCTGTTCGCATCTCCGAGTTCCGTTACTCGCGACTGGGACGGAAGTCACGGCTTTTCCGTCGTACAAATCGCTTCGGCCTATTCAAAAAGCTATGCACGGGATTGAAGCGTTTTGAATTAGAATGTTACGGGTGATGTCTTCCCCCCCCCCCATAGAGATGCCGGATAGATTTTTAAATGCTGATAGTAGCAACTTTCACATCTATAATATTTACTATTTGGTGATTGTAATACACGATCGAAGGGAATGAGCAGGGCTAAGGAAATTAAGGCATCGACTACCCGTTTCCCCCCAATTAATAAGTATCAATAAAAGATGTCGCCGTACGCCTTCCGCTTACACCGAGACTACTTGTCGGAAATTCGTATTCTCCGCCCGTCCCGGGGCCGAACTACATTAACTAATTTTTAAACAAACGTGCGCCGAATAGACGTCGGTTGCGGGGGGGCGCGCGCCTTCCATTTCCGAAAGTGCTCGCTCCTCCGATATATATACATTCAGAGAGTGTTTGCCCGAAACAATGTAAAGTATTTATCTCGCATTTCAGAACGCCCTGTAATTCTATTAGGGGGCGCGCAACCAGGTGGGATTGATTAGACTGTGAGACCCCCGTTAATTATTAACCGTCGCGCTGTAGTTCTGGAATTCCGTGAATTATTCCGGGCCCGTGCGTGAGTACTTCGCCGACATGACAGAGAGGGAGAGGGGGCGACGACGCACCCCCCCTACAGATTTGTTCTTGATACCTTTCAAGAAGGATCTACCTAGGCACATACTAAGTATGTAGTTATTAAGCGATTTACATATTTAAATTACAATCAACAGCAAAAGGAGAATTTTTTAATAAGGAGTCAAGGATTCATCAAATATGGTGGAGGGGCCGGTAAAAAAGAGTTAATGAGCTTAGAGCCTTTTGGGTTTTCGTTTAGGCGCAAAAACGACATCAATACCTTCTACTTATCGCCCCCCCCCCAACCCCGATTCAACATCGAACTTGTACGAGAGAGCGAGCGCCGCAGGAACTAGCAGATCCGTTTTAGGCTTCGGGCGCCGCTTAACTCTAATGGAGTTCCGGAGTCGAGGACCCCCTGGAATATGCATTACGTGCTCACCCGAATACACCATGTGTTCAAATACACGAATAAAATACAATCTATATCAATAAATTAGGGCGGGGGAATTTAATTTCGCTAATGCCCCGGCTCAACGCCGGATTAGCGCGACCATAGATGACGTAACGCGCGCTTTTTTTGCTTCTGCCTAAACCCCCCCCTCCCCCGCAGTCCTTAGCCCAATTTCATTTATTTAAAGTTCACTTATTCCCCCCCTCCCCCCGCCTGGCGTTCGTGATTTGGCCCGCGGCCAAAATTAGATCGTCTCTAAAATTTTGTTCGTTGCTGAAATCGTGCTGCGTCTATTCCGATGAAACGGAAACGACGAATGGGGCGGGGGGGGGGAGGTCTGTTGATGTTAGAAGACTGGACGGAAACAACAACAAGCCGACGAGATTTATGTGCGCTTCTGTGTTTAGCGCCTCTTAAATTTTAATGCGGAAAGTTTGATGAGTAACAAACGGCTCCTTGGTTTCCCTTGGAATATCATCACGAAACTATCTAGGCATTATCTTTAATAATCTTGATGATAAGCCGCGGACGTTTCGACTCAATTTCCCATTTTATTTAACGCAAAGGTACCACGTTCCAAATGTGTAGGTATGGTTGCCTAACTAACCGGGTTAATCTATGCTTAAACGGAGAAGCCAGTTACTTACACGTTTGGAACACACAGCCGCCCCCATGGGGGCTCATAATTAGCAACAACGCCTCCCTTGAACAGTTCAGTTCTACTGAAGTGATGATACTGCCCAAATTAATTTTGGATAAGCCAAAAAGTTAATTAAGTTACCGAATATTGTTACCGAAATAATTTATGTAGCATGAAATAAGGGTCGTAGCTCAGTATAACAAAACATTTATTTACACACATTGACAATCACTTACACAACAACCCTGACTAGTTGACACTCGCTTTCACACTAATGATCTCATGATCAGCTCGTCGATTATTTAAAGGGATGTTGTACGAGGATGTTTTTTCTGGGGTGTTACGAAATTTATGCCTTGACATATGAATCATCAGGAACTGCAAGCGTGTTACTTCGTCCCTTGACATTTCCGAACGATTCACACTTATATAATTGTTTACGGAAAGCTTTGGCTGACCGATTTTAGCAGCTGCGGATTCTTGCGTTGGTGGCGTTGTCCTTGTCCTTGTTACGACGGGGAGTTGTTAAAGCCATGGTCGTTCTAAAATGTAAATCTAAAGAAGAACATTCGGGATGACTATACTACATACATGCGAATTGCTTTATTTTTTTATTTCTCGCGCGATATATTTGCGGGGGCGCCGTTCAAATTCGTTATCGCCCCCAAGGTGACTGTTCGAAGCCGACGGAGGAGCCGTCGGAAACGAAACGAAAAAGGAGGGGGCGCGCGCGGCACATTTTCATTTGCGAATCGATTCAAAAATTTCTGCACTCATTCGAGATGCAGGCGGCGGCGAGCGATACGACCGTCGCCCTTCGCCCCCCACCCCCCGCACGGCCCGAGGCAAATAAAACAGAAGTACGCAAATTGAATTCTTTGTTCCCGAGTTGTTCGCGGCGCAAGTCGTCGGTGGTTGAACACCCCCTCCGGGCTCGCACATTAACATTCGCTAATACTTTGTTAATTTCCGATACGTATGTATTATGCAGCCGAACAGGAAATTGTTATCGATCGCCGTTTTCAACTTTATAATTAATCCGCGCAGCGAGGAGAGAAGTTGCGAAAGCGATTTTGTCTTTTGTGTTTCGGCGGCGGCGCGCGCGCGGCGGTAAATATTTAAAATCGCGAAGCCGGGGAATCGGGAGGGAAAAAAAAAACGGGGGCGCGGCGGGCGGTTTGATAGAGCCCCGCGCATTTTAAACGCGCGCGTTATTTTCCGCTGCGGCAATTTCCTAAAGCAATTATTAGCACTTAAAACCGGCGAGGTTTTCCTTTCAGGGCTTAAACCAATTAAAGAATTAGGAACTGTACTCGTCCCCCCTCCCCAACTAAACGAAATCGATTCCGACGACCGTCACGATCGAGAAGTCGCTTTTCGCAAACAATTATCTAATAACCATCCGCCAATCCGTCAATTGACGCCCAACGTGGGGCCAATGTAATTTTTTCGAATACAAATTGATTTTCAAACGATATGCACATCGACTTTTAAAAAGAAAAAAGAAACGGAAGATTTCCGACGTGATAACAATCGAAAGCAAGCAAGAAAAAGTTTAATTAGTTTTTCCGTACTCTCGCGTTTCACGTACCGTGCCACAACAACAACACGCAACGTAACTGATACTTCCATTTGTGATTACGTAAGAGCGTTTTAAATACTTCCAACGATAATATTCGATAACTGCGCGCACCTCTAATTAAACGCTGAGGCTAACTTCAAGAGGAAAAGAGTAACTGCCGATAATGCAATGCAGACGATGGGGAATGTTTACGTTATTCGTGTAATGTTGGTACTCCAATGCAGACAACTATGGCCCCCGTTTTGTCACCGATTCTTTTAGTAGGGGGCACAGTTGCATGACCCCTGAAGATTTTAGAATAGGCAACCCATCAAACATATCAGCTTCGTGTTTGCATAATATACTAAAAGCACGGAAGTAGAATGGGTTGCCTATCTCCAATTGTCAAGGCGTCACACGGACACCACGTATGTGTTTCATTTTTGAATCGAAACCTGTTTGGTTTCATGATCCACAACTTTTTTTTACTTGAATGCCAAATCATTCGACCATCTTCATGTACCTTTCAAGATTATTAAAGTCAAGCTTTGCGCAAGAAGCCGCAATCCCCGCCAGAAATGGAATCAAGTCTCGCGAAAGAGTAAATATCAAGGAGGAGGTAAATTAAATTTCTTCGGAATTGATTTATTTGCGCGCCGAGCGGGGGTGACAAAGCAGCTTTATTGCCAACTGCAGCTACGACAATATAAATAACGACGCCCCAGCGCCTCTAATATTTATACAGGGCCGCGTACGCCCTCCCGAAAGGGTTGCGCGGACTCCGACCACAAAATCATCCCTTATTTATATAAGGTGGGACGCAGACTTCTCCTCGGCGAGTGCCCTCTTAATAAAACCAGCAGTTTCGGTCGAGTCGAATAAGTCGGAGGATGTTCCTTTTTCGTTTACTTGAGCATTAGTACCGATATACAGGGTGTAATCATATAAGTTCTTAATCGCAAACCTATTCGTTCACACCCTGTAGCAAACCGACGTCCAACGTTCAAGTTTACGACGTCGTAAACCGCACCGTGTATTACGTAAGGGTTTAGGCGTCAATGTTGATCGCGCAATTACGTCTGATTTAATTATGGCAACGCACAAGTCGTAAAATTCGAGGAGGACGAAAAAAAAGCCGATCGTTTCTTCGCGCGAAACGACGAATCTTTAATCTCTCGTCGCATTACCCGGAGTATTCCGGACGACTTCCGGTTATCGCGGTAAATCCGCGTCGCGTTCACGTCATAAACCGGGGGAGGACGTGGAGATCTCGGCGCATAATTTCGTTGCAGCCGAAGCCCCGCCGCCGTGGAATTGACAAGATTAACTTTGATAGCGGCTGCAGTAAAGATAAATAAGGAGCGCGAGTAGAGGGGGGGGGGCGAGCTTTGAAATATCGCTTAAACACACAAGATTGCACTCGGAAGAATTACGGGGGCGAGATAGAGCTTGGGATTCGTGACAAGGCGGCATTAGTCTCGCAATTATTCACTTCATATCTCTCACGTGTATTACCGTTATTAATATTTACGGTAATGCTATAAAAAGGGAGGGACGCTTAAATAAAAACAAAAGAAAATTAATGGACAACGTTCCGGTTATACGCGGTACTTTTATCGGAATGTGAAAGCTCGAAATTGATTGATTATTATAAATAGTCGGGGGTCTTCAACTCACGCCCCATGTCACTTCGTGTCAGATTGTGGTTTCACATGTCACCATTTTACGGTACCCCCTTCATTGCTATGTTGTCATTTTTCCCCTACTAGAGACGCCGGGTTTAAATGCTGCCAAATACCATAGCAATCACATTCCATGCCCACCGATGACACTTTCTGTCCATTCAGAAGCCATGCGCGGAATGGAAATGTTTCTAACTTGAACATTACGGGTGATGTCATATTCCCCCCCACTAGAGACGCCGGATTTAAATGCTGCAGATTACTATAGCAATCACATTCCATGCCATCTGATTCGGAAGCTATGTGCAGGAGGGAAATGTTTTGAATTTGAATGTTGCGGGTGATGTCTTTTTTCCCCTACTATGGACGCCGCAGAATACTAGAGCATTCCCACTGTTGACACTTCCTGCCCATTCGGAAGCTATGCTCGGAATGGAAGTGTTTCGAATTTGAACGTTACGGGAGATGTCATATTCCCCCCACTAGAGACACCGGATTTAAATGCTGCAGAATACTAAAGCAATCACATTCCATACCATCTGATGGCAACTTCTGTCCATTCGGAAGCTCTATACTACCGTGCCCCTTCAGTTTACATTCGCACGATGACAGTGCGAGGTTATGTAGTGTTGCCAACTTGTTACTGCGACATCGATTTCCGATGTGATCGATTTGTCACTTTTCTCTCGACGCGGAGCTTGGGGCTATTTGCGTTGTTGAAATTTTACGTCCCCCTTCCTCCCGTGAAATGGTTTTACTTTCGACTTTGACGCGTGTCCGGTCAATCCACGAGGATTGCAGTTGGCTTGCCTGCCTTCCAGAATTTTCGTTGATTTTTCTAAGTTCCGGCGTGGACGGGCGGTGGTCGCTTGGCGCGCCCGTACGCGTTCATTCTCCGTTTTGCGTTGTGAGAAGTCACACCTGTTTTGGTCATCCTACTTTTTTGGTTTTTGGGGAATTTATCGCTAAAAGGCTTGTGAAAGGATCTGTGACCACAGGTTTTTGCCTCATCGCTGCTGCGGATGTATTTTCTGATTTCTCAACCACCAGCGCGTGGAGATTTTCTTTTTCGGTGCTCGTAACCCCGTTACGAGGTAAGTTTTCCTTCAATTCTTTTATGTAGCGTTCGTGGGATCAGTACCGTGAATCTGTGTTTATCGTTTCGTTTTCTTTTACCCAACAAGCAGTACGGGATCATACCCGGACTTGCATACGGAAGTCACGGCTTTACCGCCGACAAATCGCTTCGGCCTATTCAAAAAGCTATGCACGGGATTGAAGCGTTTTGAATTAGAATGTTACGGGTGATGTCTTTTTACCCCCCTAGAGATGCCGGACAGATTTTTAAATGCTGAGGGTAGCAACTTTCATCTCTATAATATTTACTATTTGCTGATTGTAATACACGATCGAAGGGAATGAGCAGGGCTAAGGAAACATAAGTAACTTATTAAGACATCGACTACCCGTTTCCTCCAATTAATAAGTATCAATAAAAGATGTCGCCGTACACCTTCCGCTTACACCGAGACTGCTTGTCGGAAATTCGTATTCTCCGCCCGTCCCGGGGCCGAACTACATTAACTAATTTTTAAACAAACGTGCGCCGAATAGACGTCGGTTGCGGGGGGCGCGCGCCTTCCATTTCCGAAAGTGCTCGCTCCTCCGATGTATATACATTCAGAGAGTGTTTGCCCGAAACAATGTAAAGTATTTATCTCGCATTTCAGAACGCCTTCAATTCTTTCAAATAGCGTTCGTGGGATCAGTACCGTGAATCTGTGTTTATCGTTTCGTTTTCTTTTACCCAACAAGCAGTACGGGATCATACCCGGACTTGCATACGGAAGTCACGGCTTTACCACCGTACAAATCGCTTAAGGCCCGCTGTTCGGCCCCCTTTTCTTCTTCAGTCTGCAAATCGTTCTTAACCTCCACACCACCGTACAAGCCGGATCCTCCACCCCGACGTCGCCTCGACGTTCATACAAGCGTCAAGTCCTAGACGTCCTCCGAGGAGCTGCGAAATTTGTAGTATCGTGCAATTTTTTTTTTTTTTTTAATTTCTACGTCTGTTCGCATCTCCGAGTTCCGTTACTCGCGACTGGGTTACCACGTTATGCCACCCGAACATAAAGTTTCGTGCAATCTGATCAAATTCTTCTGCCTTAGCAGATCTTAGAGTATTTGTTCTGTATCAAATTATCCTTTTAGATATTTACTCAATTTAACTTCTTCTTTTACTTGAAACTTTTTGTTTCATTTCGTTTATTTTGTGAACAACGCGATTGGGCCCAAACATGCGCGGTTTGTACTTGCCATATACGTGTATTTTTTACATTTTTGTCGGAACGTTTTGTAGCGTTCATATTTATTTAATTTATCGTATTGTAATGATCCTCCGACACCAGCCGGCGTCAGACTGTCTCTTGCGTCACAGCCGTCTAGTCGACGCACCTTAGGCGACAATCGAGAAAGTGCTGCCGGCAGAATAAACTAGACTAGACAGCCCGTCGCGTTCCAGGCCATTCTCGAAGAGAGAGCCGGTTTATAAATGGAGGACAGTTCGAATTGAATTCAGCATTGGATACTGCGGCATTAAAGTTCGGTTAGATTGTTAAAATAAATCAGCCATAAGCTTGTAAATAAATTATTGTAAGTTATAAATAAATTAGTGTTACTTTTAAATAAATTAATTTATTAACTATTTCGTATTTTGTTTTTAAAATAAAAATTAATAGAACCTTTAAAATCGTTACAGTATTTTAATGATGACGGCACTTGCATTGCCGACCTTGTTAGGTGCAACTTGAACCGGGGTTCCAAGTTCTGTTTTGTCAACCATTGTTGTTTTTCAATATATTTTGTTATTACTTTTGAATTGGGATTTTGGAGTTCGCTTATAAATTACTGGCGAGTCATATAGAGTCGCAACTATTCAGGGTGAATTTTTTTGGACCTTCTTCTAGCGTCGGTCCATGACTTTGGGGAACGTTGCTCATAAGCTAGGTGGCGCCCTTTACGATTCTCAACATCTGGGAAGTCCCTCCCACATTTTGACGGACACTTGTGCGTATTTACAGCGCCCACGACCGTCTTCACTGAGCAGCAAACGTTTTCTTCAGCTAAGAACGACACAGGTAGGTCCGTCCGACCAAATTTTCCCAAAACTGCTTACCCTACGCGCACAGGTGGTTGTTGCGTGTGATTGCAAGTCACCACGTAGCAACGTTTATACTCAAAACGTAACGGAAGCGCCTCAGGTTGCAGAGATAAAATTCCGACGTGATTTAGTAATGAGTCGAGTATAGAGCTACGCTCTTATCGCCGGCAGAAACCGATGAATCAGAGAAAAGAGCGGCTTAACTATTTGTCAACTGGCGGCAGCTCGATTGGAAGCTTCGCGCGGGACGGAATTATTTAGATTTAATTGACTCACGCGACGCCAGCCATCTCCCCCAAAGTTGATGCGGAAGGTTTTAAAAGCCGCCGCGGGCAGTGAAGAACGTCAGTTCCGTTCCGGTAATTAATTTTTCCAACTTGACTCTGTTCGTCGCTGATTTTTATTTTCAAAGTGCAGTTTGTCGTGAAGGGTCGATAGAAAATTCTTTACTTTCTTTTTGCAACCCCTTAGGAAACCTTAGCGGACGAAAGGCAAATAACACCTGTTTAATAAATAAAACGTTCCGGCTTCGTTTATTTTATTGCAACAGATAAAAGACGATCCGGAAACCTCTACGGACAGGCGGGATATTATTTTTTTTCTCCCCCGGCGAGTGACCCCCACGTAACAGAACGTCAAAAAGCACTTAGAAAGCAAACTCGTATCAATAATGAATTAAGGGGGCCGGCGCTGATTGTGATTTCGCTGTAACTAAAACGAGTTTGAAAAGCGAAAGGGCTGGTGAGTGAGGGGGGGGGAGGAGAGGAGGTCAACGTTTTGTGTTTCGTAATGAATTTTGCATAGGTTAGTAGCCGAACTCCCCCTTTTGCATAGTGGGCATAAATTAATTATAAGTTGTAACGCGGCGGCGCGGCCGGCGGAACATTATGTTTTATTTATTGTGGCCCATAAGTTAGAGTTTTAATTCGAAGTGACACTTTCTCGGGGCCCGAACGAGATTGTTATGTAAAGCCCCGGGATAATTTAGCGCCTAATTTGGTGGTGCGGTGAAGTAATGTTTCGGGCGGGCGACAAAAAACTCTGGCCGCCGCCTTCTTCCGTAATATAAAATCTACGGTGGTTATAAAATGAGAGACGAGTTTATCGGGGTGGGGCGGGAGGGGGGGTCCGGCTGGATTTGGTTTTATGTTGGCTTTATCGTTATCAAGTTTTTATGTCGATCTCGATGTGAGTGAAACGTTCTCTGTTTATGAATGTAGGACGAATGGACATGTCCGTTATATAAAGCAGGTCAAGTCAGATACACACACACACACACACACACACACACAAAGTTAATTTTTCAAACCAGATGTGATCATTTTTCTTTTATTATTTTATTACTGTCGTAGCCAAAATTATTTTTAAGGAATGAGTTAGCTTGTAATTTAAAATGCTTAATAAATATCTGTATATCAGGGGATGTTTGTTTATGTTTCGACGATAAACCTAGCCGAGGGAACGTAAAATATTAAGAGGAGAGGAAGGACAGTCTTCTCGTGAATGCTGGTCGGTAAAGAGCGTAACGAATTGTGTTACGCGTCAAGGAGACGGGATGTGTGACCTAGAGGGGTGCTGCAGAATATTGCCCTGAGGAGGCAATGTTCTGGCAGAAGTAGTATCGCGATACACCCTGTTTATTTTATTGGCAATGCGGGATGAGGATCATGCAATAAGGTGGAGTTATTCTGATATAGCGAATATCGTCCTGATGGCGATGATCCGGGGCATTGCAGGGGGTGATACCGTGCACCAGTATACGACATCGTGTGTGACTTGTCGCAGTGGTGAAGTGCACGATATCGGCAAGACAATCAGCTGGGATTCCGATTCATTGTGAATGTTGTGTTCCTGACCTGGTGGAAGCATTTTGCTCCAGAAAGGTCTAACATGACATGATGTTCACTGGATCGGAAACGGAGTGTGCTGACACCTACGCGGTCAGTGACATCAATTGATCCTAAGGACGTAAGCTTAGGAGGCAAGGTATGCTAATATCCATCGGGAGGGCGGGTTTTCGAATTACAGGTGAATGTGGGGTTAATGCATGCGAAGATAAGAAGTCAACGTCCAAGGATAACTTCCGTAGTGCCCATTATCAATGTGAGGGAATGGTTGCTACTAGATGCACCGTTGGATTTCCGCGGGGGCGCGCAGGCCCCCCGGTGAGTAGTATTTGATGTATTTTCGGACATCCGAAGTAAATCGCATTGTTCGTTGTATGTGTATCCGTTTCTCACGATGCATCGCATGCGCGATAAGCGAGATGACGAGAGACAGAGAAAACTAGAAGGGACTAACCAACGAGCGAGTGTTTATCAGAACGTGGTTATGATATGTTTAACGTTATTACTACTTTGACCCAAATGTACAAAAGAAAAACGCTCCAACATTACATATCTGCATTCTAACAATACTTTCTACTTTCACGGTCTACTAGGATGGTAGGATTTTAATGGTCACATGCTACAAATAAACTATGAAAAGTAATTACAAAAATTTGTTCTGACTATGTTATTATTTTGTGTCGCTGACAAATAAATTTCAAACCGACGGATTCATGCAATCGTAATTAATGAATTGATAATAAAACGCGCTGAAATAATTTCAAAGAGCAGAATACATACGAAACTGCAAACAAGAAAAACATTGTATGAAAACGTGATTGAATTTTTGCAAATAATAAAAAAAAAATAGACGCGTCGTGTATGAAACGCACTCGGAAAAAATGGGGGAAACTAAGCGATCCTGTCGGGGCGGGAAAAAATAATATACGGCGTGATTGATTAAAACCAAACAAGCGCCGTTTAAAACGTATTATTTATCCGCGCGCGCGCGGATCCAAATCTGCCGGAAATTTTTATTCATTTCCGCTTTCGATAGAAATTGAAACCCAAGATAAAGGGGAGGCGGAAGGGCGGCGAAAAAGTTGCGCATATATTTTTGACGGGCGGGCGGACAGCCCTAATAAATTTTAAATGCCCCCCCCCCCCGCCCGTAAAGTTGGCCGAAGTTTCAGTCATCCGCTGAATAATTGGTCGCGGTTTCGGGGCTTGATGAATGCGCGGGTTAACGGGTCATTATTAAACCTGTCTGAACGACGGTTAATGCCTTTAAATCCACCACGTCCAATTTCATTATTTAAGTAGCTTCAACCGGATTTTATTTTTTTTTTGGCTTTCGCTTCTGAAAGCCGCCGCCGCCACCGTCCTTATAAGGACAATGCGTCGTAATGCGGAAGGATCGACGTAGTATGTGACTGGAATCTAAAAGCCAAGTAATCACGTGCTTCCTCCTTCTTCGTTCAAATCAACATCCAGACACATAAGTTAGTCCTTTTTTTTATATACCCACACCCTTCCCACCTCGTAGCACATAAACAGACTGAATGTTCATAATTTCTTAATCAATTCAATTCGCGGTATTTTTATCATCAACCTATTGTGCAGTTGTACTAAAATAATTGTATTCAAGCGGTCCTTACACAAAAACAAAAACGAAAATCGATTTGAAAAATCTGCACTGCAGCAGAGTCGGTGGGTGCTTGCCCGCAACAATTAAACGAAAATACGTGATCCTCCGGGCCACGGGGTCCGACAATATTTTAGATTCGAGACGCGTCCGCTTAGCGCTAGTTGGCAAGTATTTTAATCTGGTTTTTGCGGCCGCCCCCCCTTCTTTTTTCGCATTTATCGCATCAATCTTTCAGTGGGGCGTTGACAGACTATCAATCTATTTCTGCGGCTAAGTATCGGCATAATACGTTTTCCGGGCAGCTTTTTTACCGACCGAGACCGAGGATCATCTGCATACGTAAAAAGCTCCGGCTCCAGTTTCATACTACGGCGCCGCCTAACACTATCACATTGTATCGTTACGCTAGACTTCTGATTAAGGGACGTAGCTAGATTAAATAATACATTTATTGAAATTAAGAAATTACCACTAGGTTACAAAACGCACTATTTTTGTGTCCGTGTAAAGTATGTTTGCTCTCATAAGAGTATAGAAACGAAGCCGTTGTGACAAAGGGCGATTTCCCTTAAATTTAGACAAAAAGCTCTCGTAAGAGGTAGTTTTCGATACAATTGTCGCATGTACTCTGCGAAAAACGTGTGTACTCGATCGGTAACATCATTTTGGCATCTTTTTAAACACAGGGGAAGTGTATTTAAGCAGCAAGACCGCATACACTGGGGATGTGATGGTGATACTCTGAGTCCTCATCGAAAAAATGTCGATTTCATATACTCTGACCTCCTCGGTATGTGACGAGAGGTATTCAAATTTTGGCCGGCGTACTTTGAGCGTGAGAAGATGTAGGAACTTTCAAAGAGAATACATTTTTCTGAGAAATCAACGATAAGAGTTGCCGGGGGTCACCGTTCATGTAGCTTCATCAAGGTTGTAATGATGATGCTATTGATGAACTGTTTTTGTGTCTGTGCTCTCGAAAGGATATAGAAACGATGTTGTTGCATCAAAGTAATTGATTTAAGGGCGATTTCTCTTGAATTTTAAACCAGAGGCTCTCGTAAGAGGTAGTTTTCGAAAGAACTGTCGCATATACTCTGCGAAAAACGTGCGTACTCAATCAATAACACCATTTTGGCATCTTTTTAAACACGGAGGATCTGTATTTGGGCATCAAGACCGCATTTATTGGGGGTGTGACGGTGATACTCTGGCTCGTCATCGAAATAATGTCGATTTCATATATTTTGATCCCCTCGGTATGTGACAAGAGGTATTCAAATTTTGGCCGGCGTACTTTGAACGTGAGAAGATGCAGGAACTTTCATAAAGAATAAATTTTTCTGAGAAATCAATGATCACTGTTCGTGTAGCTTCGTCAAGGCTGTAATGGTGACACTACTTTTGTGTTCGTGCTTCCGAAAGGATATAGAAATGATGTTGTGTTACGTTTTGAAATTCGATTACGGAAAAACGTGACAACAATGGCTTCCCACGACTCTCATTTGTTGGAGGACACCGCGTGATCATAGTCTCGAAAGCTACTGGATATTGTTTATGGCGTACGTGCATCTTCGGCGTCCCCCCGCTTAACTGTCGCGCCCTCGAATTCACTTCTCGTCGGAACTTGGTGTCGTTATTGTGTGTTTCATCGCTAAGGAAATTATCGAAGTCCTTGCTTAGAGGATTAAGAAGAGCTTATCTACGGCTTTGCCGGATTTTCCCTAGTGCACCACCGAACGATCTTTGGCCCCATACCAAGCTTGAGAAACTACAAAACTCAAGTAAAAATGAGCGAATTGTCTGACGCCATTGTGGATGCTAACGACCCTTTTCTTTCTTTCTTTTCAGGCTTCCAGTTCTAGTTTTACGCCTAGTTCCCGTTCTAGTTTTAATTTTACTGTACCGTTTTGAGTTTGACTCACGCCGAGTCGATTCAAGAAACGTTCCGAGCGTATTTCTTTACGCCTTTCCGAGTCTACGGGGAACGTGGTTCCG
This sequence comes from Dorcus hopei, assembly GCA_033060865.1. NCBI lineage: Eukaryota > Metazoa > Arthropoda > Insecta > Coleoptera > Lucanidae > Dorcus > Dorcus hopei. The sequence goes on from CM065426.1 coordinate 28,270,733, forward strand.
CCATACGTTACATAATTGCAAATGAGTCATTCTTACGTTTATAATAATGTTCCGCCCGGATTCTTGCAGCTGCGGATTCCCTGCGTTGGCGGCGTTATCCTTGTCCTTGTTGCAATATACGCTTATTCACAACAAGTAAACTTCAAACATCGGTACACCGCGAATAATCTACAGTTGTCAGTGTATCTACTCAAGGACAACGAAAAACTATAAAAGCTCGTTCTGCATTCCGCCGAAAATTCGCTCTCCAAAAGGCATGCAATAGTTGAGCGGCGATACGAAATTTGATAATAAATTAAATAATCAAACTCACGACCTTTTTGTCAGTGCTCAGTCGTGAAGTTGGCGGTCAGCACGCCCTCTGCTGTTCCTGTCCAACGTCGCAAATCCGGATCGAACCGGTGGACAAAACTGCTAAGATGGCGAGTCGGCGACCCAGATTAGGCGTAGAGAAAATACGCTCGACCGCGAGGATTGAATCGAACTCCGGCAATCCCGGCAAGACGTAAAGCGTGAGTTAGAAGTTGAGCCAAACGTAAAATAGTACCAACGTAAAATCAATCGTAAAAGCCTAAATGGAAAGAAAGAACAAACTCGTTAGCGTCCAAAATGGCGTCAGACAATTCGCACAATTTTTACCTGAGATTTGTGATTTTCTCAAGAGCTTGGAATGGGGCTGAAAATACCCCAGTACTCGCTCGTTGGTGTGAATTCTGTTCCGACAGAAATTCTGTTTATTTTATGAAAGTTAAACGAAAAGCTTCCTTCTGACAAAACGTAGACTTGAATTTACAAATGAATTTCCGGAGTAATTATAGGGTTCAGTTTAGAAAGCTCGACACAAGAGCTTATGCAATCTGTGTATGATTCATCGCGGAGATAGGTCGCCCTATTTTTCCTGGACTTTTGCCAAGCCTAGGCGGATTGTTTGATAGCGTCGGCGACGTTCTAATTTCGCTATTACAATATGGCTAATTAAAAGTAGAAGACAAATTAGAAACAAGACGGCAAATTATGTTCAACGTACACTTAGGCGTGGCGAAGCGTGGCGAAAATACGTGCGACACTCTGTAATTTAAATTTGTGTGAAACGCGAATTATTCATGCGTGCCAGTTACGAACACGCATAAAGAACATCCTGCGGTGAAACCATCTGCCGACGTATTACGTGGCCGACGGCAAAAAAAGAAACTAATAGAAATTTGATTATCGGCGGCGCAATGTGACGGCGGAACGCGGGAAAAAAAAGCGCCACATAATGGCCGTATATTTCCGTGACAGATGTAGCCGAACGGTCCCCGTGCGACTTACGAACACAGTAGGCCAGGAAAAACTAATTACGAAGATTAATCGACGCAATTTTGAATCGATGCCGTAATAAATGGGTGATATAACATAGCCGCGGCATTAATGTCACGAAAATCGCAAATGAAAGCATATTCGCCGCTAATAATTTGTTATGTTAAATGTATAATGTGACACGTTATTATGTCAGGGCGAGATTTATGACGCGGTTTCGGGCTTACGCCGCCCGAATTAACGCCGCTGCAAATTTGCAACTTGCTTTGTATCTCGCATCAATGAAATGCAACCTACAAACTTATTCGATTGCACCCTGTATAGGCAAGACGTTTAAAATCAAGGGGCATTTTCTTTTCTTTGCCGGGAGTAAGCTCGGGGTAGGATTTCCCTTGAATTTTTCAGTGCAATAAAGCGGCAGCACCCCCGGGGCACTTCGCCATAATCAATCATGTGTCGCCAATCCCCGCTGGCAGTCTAATTAATAACGGAGACCCTTGACCGCAAATCCAGCTAATGCATTTCATACTTAGAGCTCTTTGAATTATTCATTGCGTTATTAAAATTAAAACCGGCCTTACACGGTAATAGCTGCGAGATATTTTGCATTTTAAGCGGGGCGGCGGCGGCGACGGCGGCGGCGATTTGCAATTCGACTCGTGAAATGTTTAGCCGCTTGATCAAAACATATCACGACACAAAAGTGAACGTGCAATTACCACAGACACGAGAACTTTTTATTCCGCACGAATCAGATTTTACTGCGCCCATGGTTGGAAGCATGATTCGGGGGGGGAACGGGCGGGAAAAGAAAGCGGGATTCAATCTTCTAAATGAATGAATATGTCTCTCTTCCATCTAGTTTTACAAATGGATCCGTTCCTCCTTGCCTTAACAAGAAGAGTACGTTGATGAAACTGAAACTACGAACGAAATCGCTTTCTATAAAGTCCAATAATTTTATTCGGTTGAGTCTCTTTTTGTTGACGTCCTGAAGTTTGGCGACAGAAAATCAGAATTCGTTTCGAACAAGAAAAGCTGTAAGATTCCCGACCAGATCCGGCAGTGAAAAATAAAATCCCCCGGCGGCGGTATTTAAAACATGTCCTATCAAGTTTTGTAAGAGGTGACTATCGTGACGTGAGCCAATTAAATCCGAATGTTCCCGTCCCGCGCAAAGCTTCTAAACGTGAAGTAGCTACCGACAGATGGCAGATGGATGCAATTCCCAGTGCATGCGCGCAAGCTCGCCTCCATCTGTTGAGTTGATTATACAGTTCCATCTCTGGACATACTACGAAAATAAAGTTAGGCTGGTCTAGTACTAAAAATATAAACAAATGACCATCATTAGAGACTGTAACCAAAAAAAGGAAGATTTTGTGGCTTAGGCCACTTTAGTTCTCAACGCCTCATAATTATTTTTAGTATTTCGTATCAGGTGTCACCCTGTTTTGTGTGGGAACCAAAATACGTTGTGTGTTTTACTTTCGTTCCATCAGATTCAAAATATTGCACAGCCAGACAAAAGCCGTAACCCCCGCCGTACGGAAGTGCTCTATTTCACTCACTCCTCTGCGTAATTCGACCGTCATATCTTAACAACCCCCCCTTGCTGAGTTTGTTCGTCGATACCGAAGCCTGTACTTCTAGTCTTGGCCTAGAGAACACATCGTTGCTTATGAATTTATTACACCTACCACCGTATTACATATTACAAAAAGAAAACACATGATGATTATGCCCATCAAGATACAAATTGATATCTTTTAATTTGTCAAGTTATAGTGTGTAATATAGGAGCGAGAGGTGAAAATGAAAAGAAAATGCTTCCTCCATGCTTTATCTCTGATATTAAAATCCGGAATGTCTATCGCCTGTAAGGGTGATAAGGTTGTGATGGGTTATTGTACGAGTTGCCTTGCTGTGGTCTGCTTGCATGCGAGTCATCACCAGCAGCTGTGTAATCACCTGCGTTGGGTGGCTGCTCCGACTTGCGAACCAGCATCACTGCCCGGTGGAGGTGCTCCATAACCCGCATCCTATCCCGCATTTCTATCCTTTCACCCACTTATACCCCAAGCTTAGAGCTTGTCGGGAAGGGGTGGCGTCTGCGACCGACTCACATGTTAATTTCTCCTTCGGCATCCGCTTTACAAACTGGGGAAACGCAGAAAACCCAATTCGAAGGAGCCGAAACACAATCTGTCACATAAGTACTCTATCTCTCACATAGAACCCATATGCACCAGGATGAGATTTGAACCCACAACCTAATAGTTGCCCGGCCGAGCGTCACGCCCGTTGCCAGCGGACTTAACCACTCAGCTAACAACTACTGTATCGTAAGAACCGTACGTGGGATAACTGTTGCAATCTAAACCTGGCTGGCTTCGAATTTGTGCTAGATGAAGACATATTCGGTGGAGCGTTCGGAGTAGCCGAACCACCAGGACTAGACTACTGTCGGGAGTACATATCGCCTGTAATATACCCTGAGGACCCCGTTGATTGGCTATTTTGTGGCATATTCCAACTAGCTGCACCACTTCCAGTACCCGGTCCACATGAACCATACAACCTTGTTGTTGAAGAGGTCCACCATAATTATTTCTCCACTGTAGTGGACGTCCTTGAAGTGCTGGTAGGGCTCCCCATCCTCGGTAAGGTGTCAGGTCCTGATGGTGTGCCATATCCGGTATAACTTTGCTGTTGCGGCGATATCCCCCCAATCTGTAACATATTCGGACCCATCGGTGCGCCTATATTGTCGCGATAGTAAATAAGGTATTTGAACTTTAAATATAACAAGGAAATCGCGTATTGTGAAAACATAGATTCAGCGAATCGCGACAGTCACTAGGTCAAGAACGTTAAAAACTGTGCGATGCTAGATCCGCACAAACGATGTGTGTCATATTATTTCCGTAACTAGTAATGTAATCATTTTTATTTACGAAAGTGTTACCGTTTAGAGGATAAGTAGGACACGCTCATCTCAGCACTAATTTAGCATAAAAGGCCACGAACCGTTCCAAAAAACAGTCAGTCGCCGCAGTCATCGTAGACTCACAACCGTCCCGGGGGCCAACAGCCGTCGACCGCCGTCATGGCCGTCGTCGCTCCGGTCTCAACCGCTGGGGTCCAACGCCGTCGCCGCCGTCCCGATGCCACCGTTGACAACATTCCGCTGCTAGACACCGTCCGCCGTACCAGCCGGACCATCTCATCAACACGACCCATCTCAGTCCGACAGACGCCACTGCATCAACGCCGAGTCCGACGAACACCCAACCACACGACGCTGCAACTCCGCAACACCTAAGCCGACAACGCAGCTACCCCAACTGGCATACCGCTCTACCTACCCCCGAATCCTGTGCGGCAATACGTACTATAAAGAGAAGGCCCGAACCACTTCGTGACATGGAGAAGGCCTTTTTCGTGACAGTATTCTTCGGCGGGCCTCCCATTTGGCCATTAGGTCCCTGCATCATTCCCATTGTCGTCTGCGGTGGTCCCCTTGCCGAGGCACCTCCCATTTTCGCACCACCTGAACCATCTCGTGGTTCTGCTTTTTTAATTTCAACCTGTTTCCCATTCAAACTTACAAAATGTTCTGACACGCACGTGTCAACTGAGTCTTCGTCTTCAAAGGATAAAAAAACCAAATCCTCTCGACTTCTTTTATTACAATTACGACCTCCGTAACTTTACCGGAACGTGTGAAGTAAGTTCTCAAATCAGTTTCCGTCACCGTCCTAAAAACACTTTTGGATAGCCACTCCCTTTCTTCGGTTTTTGTAACGTAATCGAGGATTGCACGGTTTAGGGTCGATAGTCCTGCCATCCAAAGTGTGCGGCCCGCTTGGTAAAACTACAGACATATTGGTTGGGTCAGCAAAGGCCACAAATCCAAATCAGCGAGATCGTCCTGACTCTGCCTTTTTCATTACGACACAATCTACCACTTGCCCATATCGTGGAAAATATCGTTTGGGATGTTTCCCAAGACAGTCCGCCAACAAAAAGTTTCCCATATTCGTATCCTTCCGTAACTATTTTACTCCCTTACGCTAAACTTAAAATTAGATTAAATCTAGACGTTAAGAACTACCCTAATTAACAACTACTGTATCGCTGTTCAGCCATTTTGTAAATTCTTCAGACGGAGTTGTCGGGTTGAATAGTGAACGGAAGATTTTTGAATAGTGAGTTGAGAATGTCATTCTAGGCGACCCTATGCTTTGCGAAGCCTGACCCCCAACAAATAAGTCCTGTATTTATACAAGCGAATGCTCTGCGTAATGTTGTGTTTCGTTATTTTAATTAGGCTTTTATCGGAGGCTTTATTCCGGACGTTTTACTGGAGCTTTTATTTGGGGCGACCTGGCTGGTTCCTCTTTAAGCCGTGGTAGAAAATTCTGGTGATCCATCTCCGGTCATCTGATAATCCCGCTACTTGGCATCGACGCCGGAAGAGGGACGTGGGTTGACGTATTTGACGCTACACTCCCGGACGTTTGATACTCGGACGACTTCTTCGACTTTAGTACAGCCGATGCGCAGAGATTCTGAAAGACTTAAGGTAGATTCTGGTAGCGTCGTTGTGAACTATCTCCGGTCATCCGGTAACCCCGCTACTTGGCACCGTCGCCGGAAATGGGGCGTGGATTGCCGTATTTGACGCTACTCTCCCGGACTTCTTCGACTTTAGTACAGCCGATGCGTACACATTCTGGAAGACTTAAGGTAGATTCTGGTAGCGTCGTTGTGAACCATCTCCGATCATCCGGTAACCCCGCTACTTGGCATCGACGCCGGAAGAGGGACGTGGGTTTGACGCTACCCTGCCGGACGTTTCATACTCAGACGACTTCTTCGACTTTAGTACAGCTGATGCGCACACATTCTGGAAGGCTTCGGATTCTTTAGTTTTATTTACAATAATGCTAAGGCGTCGAATTGAAATAGGCAACTTTTGTTACGCGGAGTTACTTTTATTTTCCTTGTGAACGAAAAGCGGATCCGCGCTTCGTGTTTCATTTTAATTTTACTTAACCTGTTGCGTTGCTCATACTCAACGTGCATTTAATTTAGACCTGTGGTGGTCTCGTGTTTGTTAATCGTTCTTTTGATGCACAAGTAAAGACAAGTGCGCCAGCACTGGTGACTTATTTATTTTCAAATTTCTGCCCTTTGCTTTGAGGTTACGTATTGTCAAGAACGGCCTTGTTACGATATGAAAAACGTTGGTTCCCAAAAAGAAATAAATTTTCCTTTTTTAAGTGCGACTCCGTCACGTTACGTTGTAAGGGAAATATAGTCGACGTTATAGTTATGTCATAAGGGGGTCGCCACCACGTTACGTTTTCCCTTATATCGCGCACTCGCTTGCAGGGCAGAATATTGGCGAACGAAACACAATTATTAATTTAAAGTTTACATTACCTCGCCTCTTTGCACCACACCCGACCAAACGCCGCCCCCAAGGACCAATTCAGAAGTCACAAATAAAGTACATTAAACTAATTATATTAATGAATAATCTGGAAACTGCCTGTCGACTGTTTCCGACTATACAACTCATTGATTAACAGCTAATCAACTACTGCCCCATTTTATCACCCTTGTCGGATACCACCCGAAGGTTCGGGTCCAAAGGATTGACGTTCCAAAATTGTCAGCGTCACATTTAATGAGCGAACACTTTAATTGTTTTGAATGAAACACGAACTGTTGTGTGGCATTCTTAAGTAAGCTCAAACAACTTGGTTTTCATTTGTCAGCATGGAATTTCTACGTTTCAAACAGGGCGTCGCGTCGCGTCGGAACTTTAATTTATTTTCTAGTTAAAAAGAACGAATTTTCTTCTGATACAGTCATACTAATGAAACGGAAATGAAAAGTGATTGGGTACGTCATTATTTTCTTTGTATGTATATACATAATTATTTATTAAAACGTAGAGGACTCGACGAATAATGATTTTTTTTTGAGAAAATATAAGCTTAAGCATTCAGCTTGCGTGCTGCTTTCTTTTCTCTTTTAATGTGAAGTATAGATACGGCTGCTCGTTCCGTTCCAAGGAGCCCGTGAGGTTTTCAATTTGCGCGAGGGATTTATCGTCGATCGTTTTATGGACTCGACTAGATGCTAATGCTATTAGTATGTAGCATTCTTACAAAGCTCGCAAACTGATTGATCGAGCGCTTTCATTCGGCGAGGCTTTCGGGGATAGGAGAGCTCGCAAGGCCCCCCCAAATATATTAATAAATTTGATTCGCGGTCTCCGAAAACCGTGACACGTGTACGGACGTGTTAACAGTATGTTTGCCCTCGAAACAAAGTAATTGATTTAATTTAGACAAGAAGCTCTCATAAGAGGTAGTTTTCGATACAATTGTCGCATATACTCTGCGAAAAATGGGCGTACTCAATCGGTAACACCACTTTTGCATCTTTTTAAACATAGGGGAAGTGTATTTAAGCAGCAGAACCGGATACATTGGGGGTGTGATGGTGATACTCTGGCCCGTCATCGAAATAATGTCGATTTCACATATTTTGATCTCCTCGGTATGTGACAACGGGCTTTCAAATTGTGACGAGTGTATTTTGAGTAGGAGAAGAGGAGAGAATGTATCAATAAATTTAATTCGCGGTCTCCAAAAACCGTGACACGTGCACGGACGTGTTAACAGTGTGTTTGCCCTCGAAACAAAGTAATTGATTTAATTTAGACAAGAAGCTCTCATAAGAGGTAGTTTTCGATACAATTGTCGCATATACTCTGCGAAAAATGGACGTACTCAATCGGTAACACCATTTTTGCATCTTTTTAAACATAGGGGAAGTGTATTTAAGCAGCAGAACCGCATACATTGGGGCTGTGATGGTGATACTCTGGCTCGTCATCGAAATAATGTCGATTTCACATATTTTGATCTTTTCGGTATGTGACAACGGGCATTCAAATTGTGACGAGTGTATTTTGAGTAGGAGAAGAGGAGAGTATGTATTAATAAAATTGATTCGCGGTCTCGAAAAACCGTGACGCGTGTTCGGACGTGTTAACAATAATTGGGCCGCGTGTTCCGGTGATGTTCGGTTAACATGTGTGCGTCGGTCGTTTACAGGTGTCGCAGATGAATGCCCGAGCGCATTAATTTGCGGCCCGCAAATTACCGGGGCGCATAATATTACGTTATTATTACATCGATGGACGGAATTTTAATGGGTTTTCGCTTAAGCCCACATAAATCTCCTCGGCTTTTCGGAGGGAGAGAGAATAGGCTTCGCTGATCTTTAATTAGAGATTGGGGACAAAATTGTGCGTTTTCAATCCTGAAGAGCGCGAGCGGGCCCAATCGAAAGAAACAAAACCTGGATTAGATTTAGATAAGCGACTTCTTTTTTAATCAGAACTTCTGGCTCACTTTCTTACGACGGAGTTTTTACATGGATGCATGTATGGTTGCCTATCGTGATTGATGCTAGGCGTTAGTGTAAGTAAACTTTCTTTCTCCCCCCAAAGATTTGCGAATTTTTTGCTTTAGGACTGACGTCGTAAGGGGTGTTGTTATTTTCCGGAACGAAATCTCGTTTTCATCGCCATTCACACTCGACGAATCGATACGGTAAGCGCCAATTGGCCCCGAATCGGCTCAGGAGGCAAGCGGTAAATAAAGGAGACTAACGCCAATCGTCCAATTCGAAGAGATTTATACGTGCGCCCGGCTCTTTTTAATCAGAGTTTATAAAAATAAATCTCTTTTTTTTATTAATTCCGCGCCGCCCGCGCCCCGTATCTTAAAAACCCGAACCCGAAAGAAACGGGGAATTATTATAGTGAGGGGGGGGGGTGCGACGTGATATTATTAGCGCCTGATTGATCACATACTGTATCCCTCGTCAAAGCGTTATAAATTATACATTAGGACTCCATTCGGCCGGCGCCCATAAATATTTTATCTGCATCGATGAAGATTGTGTGTTGCGGAGAAGTGCACGGATACACAAACACCCCCGACCTCCCCCCCCCCCGGTGATTTTAGAGGTTATTACATACCGTACGCGGGACGTTGCCCTCGGACCATTTGAATAAATTTGCATGGCAAAGCTCCGGTGATTCAGCGCACGCATCCGACCGTGAACACATTGTGAAATCAAAAAACAAACGGCGTCCACGAAAAAAATCGCAAGATTTTTCACTTTCCGCGTTTGTTTCGTCCCCCTGTCCCACCCCCGCGGGTCACTTTCGTCTTGAATATGGAGGATTTATGCTAATTCGACGTCGGTAATTTGTTTGTCCTGGGGTTAGATAACCTGAAATTAATCGGAGGGTAGGGTACGTGATGTGTATTAAATTAATTGCCATAATTCGACTTGCCCGAAAAATTATTGTATTGGGGACCGACCACCTAACGGCGCGGCGCGGCGCTAGGGGGTAGGTACCGTATGGAATTCCTTTATTAAATTTACGCCTTCTGCGACGTAATTTATATTTAATCCACCCCGCACCACGAAAGTTTGCTCCGTCTTGTGTTTTTCATCAAATCAGGCTTTGCCTCGTCGTGAATGTCGCGGTTTTTTCTTAATTTTGTGGACAATTTGCTTTGTGGCGACAGACAATTTCACGACGGTGAACGACGGCGACGTTATTATAAGCTGGAAAATGAAATATTCCGACTTGCATGTCATGTCAGGACGAGCCAGCTCACTGGAGGGCAACAATTTAAATGACATTTAATGTATCTGGCTCCGATATCTGCCGACGTCTGAACGTTGTCTTCCCTGCAAGGAAATTTCACGAGGTTATTTACAGACGATGTTTTGAGATTATTATTGCGTTGAAAGCGTTAAAAGCATTCATTCTTTTGGTTTCGTTGAAATTGCCGCTTTGGTGCGCCCCCACAAGTCGAATTAAAATTCGCCTCCACTTGCTGAAGAAGCGGAATGCAACGCGCCGGTCGCGATAGGAACAGAAATTTTCCACGAACTGTTTATGCTAAAAACAAGACTTACTGTTACGGTTGAAAATCCCGTTAAAATCCTCTTCAGTTCTTCGAGTCACCCTGTATTGCGTGGAAACACGAAGAGAACGTTATTTGCCGTGCGCGTTTATTTTGCGCGCAATTAAACTAGAGCCTTCACTACGCAACACGGAATTGTTTTTGTCTCCCTCATTTCCCATGAGTCAACTGTCTTCTTCTATCAACCCCTCCTCTTTATGTTGTCCGTCCATCTTTAGAAGCGTCGAAAACTCTGCAGTCTGCACGCCTTGCCAGTTATTCGCTAGAACGCATGGGGTACCTACACGTCGTGGTGTGGTGTTTTGTTTTAAGAGGTTCAAATTGAGATTAGGTAAACATGGTGAGTATCTGAGCGTGGTTCAGACCGTAACGCATGTTTTCTTTTCTTATTTGAGCTTTACTTTTCTTCTATTGCTGGATTTCTGACGCTGCTGTTAACGTTCTCGCTGAAGTCGGATTCCTGGAAGACAAAATTTGATTACAAATGAACTGACCGACTGGGTTCCTCCCGGGGACGATCACGTGGGTGGACTTCAGGATTTATTGTTAGACCTTTGCAAACGTGATAAACCGGAAAAGAAAATTACTACCTTGCTGGTCCGCTGACCTTACTCGCCTTAGACGTGAAACTGCCTAAAACCGCTGGGAGCGATGGAGATATCCCTGACGAACGCTTGAAAGTCCTCGTAGGGGAATATCGCCAGCTCCGGAGCACTTATAAACTTCAACCCAAGAGGACCAAGGAGCACCACTGGAGGAACTTCGTTACGGAGGTCGAAACCAGCGACCCGTGGCACTTGGCATATAGGATTGCCTCTGAAAAAATTAAGCTTAAAAAGTCGGCGTCGATGCTTCTTCGTGGTGATGTCCAAACTTCGTCCTGGAAAGAAACCACGGAGCTCCTACTAGAAGAGAAGCTGCTCCCGGTGGACGATCCGTTACCTGGAAATGAAGCACAAAGCTTCTTACACTTATCTGGTCCCATAACTGAACCCGACTACACGGTGGATGACATCCGGGCCGTCGCACGAAACATCAAGCCGAGAAAGGCACTCGGTAGGGAGTTCGGTCTTCCGAATGGAGTTGTAAAGAGAATAGCCGAGATCCTACCTGAACTCTTGATGACGATGGCCAACCTCTGTCTGCACTCTGGAGTATTCCCCCGAATTTGGATGATTGGGCGGCTAAACATTCTATTAAAATCGCCTGAAAAACCACCAGACCTGGCTAGTTAGTTCCTACCGACCCATCTGCTTGCTACCAGCACCCTCCGACTAAGATCATTTGGAGGAAGCCGGAAGGTTGTCTAATAACCAGTTTGGATTCAGGGGAGGTAGAAGCACAGTGGATGCTCTGGAGTCTGTGATTGAGAACGTCCGAGGTTCAAAGACCAAGTACGTAGCCGGAATCTATGTGGACATAGAGGGAGTATTCGATAACCTATGGTGGCCTTCAGTTTTTAAAAGGATGCGTGAAATAGGCGTCCCGGGTAATTTGTGGCAAATAAAAATTGTGCGTAAGGAAATCAGGTTTGCAAGCGAGCCATGAGTAAGGGATGCCCACAGGGATCAGTTCTCGGTCCCCTCCTGTGGAATCTGGTTTTCGATGAAGTGGTAAGACCCCACGCGGGCGACGCAGGGACCAAATTGGCGTATGCTGATGATCTAGTCGTGCTTGTCCACGCCAACAGTCGAGCTGAAATAGAGGGCAAAATGGCTCTTTATGAATAAAATCAATATTTCAATTGCAAAAACAAACGGAAACCTACTAAAGGGCATGCTGAATACAGAGAGGCCTCCAAGGCACTGCCAAGTTAAAATGGTCCAAACAGGTGAAATATTTAGGTGTTATCCTAGAGACACCGGTCTGACTTGTCTGCCTCACGCGAAGGACCTGCAAGAAAAGTTGAAAAAAGCGGCAGGTAAGATAAGGCGAATTGCGGTCGGTGAGTGGGGTCTAAGAGGTGACATCCCGAAAACAATTTACAGCGGAGTAGGAAGTACGTTGTGACGGTCTGGACACTCCCACGTCGTCTAGACAGAACCATTCCTGCTGGCAATAACGAGGGCTTGTAGAACGGTATCCAGTGATGGTTTGCACGTACTTTCTGGGTGTTTCCCCGCGGACCTGGAAGTTATGTTAAGTGCGGTAGAAACTTTGATTAAGAGAGGAAGACCAGTCAACTGTTCGGACTCGAAATCGTGCCGGAGGACCGAGGTATGGCGACTACGACACTGCGCGAGTGGCAGATGCGTTGGGAAGTCTCCAATAAGGGCAGGGTCACCTTCTCCTGGATCCGGAACGTGGAAATATGGTTAATTCCAAATTTGCAACTTAGTACGTTCCTTACTGGCCATGGGACTTTCGCCGCGAGACTCCAGGGGGTTATTCTCGAAGTGGAGAGAAATGATCGCTCCCGAAAAGACGTCAAAATGACGCATTTCTCGAAAGGTTTGTATAGGTTTATACGAGAGTCTACGTAATTTTAACGTCACTCCCACAAAACGAACCCTCTCGCTCGTTTCGAGAATTCAGGCCCAGGCGTTGAGTCTCTCGGATACCGATGTCTGCTCCTGCGGTGAAGTTGAAGATAGGGGGCATGTCCTACTTCACTGTCTGCTGCACCACGAGGAGAGGTCGTCCTTGTTTCCTGATGGTCTGGATCCAACCGTCACGTCGGGACGCTTCTGACCAGGACCGAATCCATGATACAGTAGGCCAAAGGTATCTACAAAGAAAGACTTAAGAGAATAGTAATGGCCATAGGCTGAACACACAAAGAAGTTAAGTTATGGGAGGAGCTGAAGAGGAACATGGTGGTCATACAAGTTAGAAGATAGACCAGACCAGACCACACCAATTCCCCTAATCGCACCGTATGCTCATCCTAGGCGAGTTAGCCCTTATCCGCTTGGGCCCCGACCAGAGCCATCGGATTGAGATACGCCCAATCAGCGCGCAGCGGTGGCTGGCACTTTAAAGTGACTTCCAACACACTGCTACCAGAGTGGTCCGGGATGCACGCCCCTCGCCCCTTCTGGTCCATGGAGACCTATGTAGTCTCTACTAGCTAACCAGGCTAGTGCCGGAACTGAGCTCCGCGGTTCACTCGTCGGGATGGATGGACATCATCCCTAGTCCAAGCATGCCCCCGTGAGTCCAACCCAGTCGACCGGCGGAGGTCTCCCTCTACACACTCCACTCCAGGGGAGAGGCGGGTATCCTCCGGGCTAACGGGTCCCCACGGTACCAGTTAACTTCACTGGTTGGAAGTTCGCCGCCCTGCAGATTAGGTTTCGTGCAAACCAGGTGGGATGGTGGGCTCGTCACACCCATAGGGACTCTATCAAACGTCCACAATGGTCACCTACGGCCGAAGCCGTTGGATCCATGCTTGGTTAGCAGGGTACCCCCCCTGCCGGGGAAGTTAGAAGACAGTCGTAGACGAGCGGAAGAGGAAAGAAGCCAAGGGATTAGAAGAACAGCATGAAGAGCGAAGTGGAGTTAGCGGAAGGAAAACTAGCCGTGAAAGAAGAAGATAGAAGATTGTCTGGAAGAAGAAGGTGGAAATAGAGACCTGAAAAAAAAAGAGATAGGGAGGGCGAGGATAGGGAATGAATGTCGATGCTGCGCAAGAAAAAGTAAGGTCAGGTCATAGAAATGAGAGAGAAACACAGCAGGGTATGGGCTGACGCCCGGGTACCCGAAGCTGCTCCTGCGAGTATCTAAGAAACGGCATTACCACAAATAGAGACAATTGTGCTGTATTGGTGAATTTTATTCTATTAGTAAATTCTGTCTGTGTACTTTTGGGGTTACGTACAACCCACGCCCGTCTCCTCGAGTCTAGCCGGTGGGGAGGTGATTTTAATTTACACAACTCCACATTTGCAACCATGTAGGTAGCAAGCTACCGAAAGGTGACAGATGTTGCGAAATTCTGCGCGAGGGCTTCACACGCTAAGATACAATTTCTTTTGTTTGGATTGCGTTTCAATTCCTTAATTTTTCCGGTTTTCTACATATCAAATGTGTATGTATGGTTGCCTATCGTGACCATTAAAACAGATAGCAGGTTTCTAACGTTGATGTAGCACCATTTCGCACGTTGATATCATCAGATAGTTTCCAGAACTTGTTTCGTGTGTGTGTTTTAGAAAAGTTTGCGTTCGCGAAGGATTTTGAATCGGAGGGCCGCCGGGGTGTTTAGCTAGAAAATGAATTTCCCCCTTTTATCTCGTTTCCACCCTTTTCCGCAACAGAGGAGCCGTTTGGTTTAACAAATGTATTTGACCTAACTTTCGTCTAATCAGATAACGGGTACTTCCGCGAAAGTTAAGGAAGTCTGAATTAATTTTCGTTATAACGAATTTGGGAAAGTTTTTATGTGCGCGCGCGCGGGGGGGAATTGTTTGGCGGCGGAGGGAAGCGTGAAGGAATTTGTGTAAAATCGCTTTTAAAACTTTTTTCTCCTCCTCCTCTCTTTCGTTTCATCGCACACACAGCAGCCAGCCATTGTTTAATATCTCTGGCGGTGACAGTCGTGAAGGAAAAGGACTGTCAGCGAGCGTCCCGACGCCCGCCTCAAATCGCGTGATACAACGATGCCATCCGAGGCCGTGTTCGCGAATATATAAACTAGAAAAGTTTTTGAACTCAGATTGTATCTTGAATATTTTATTTCTTTCAAATTGAACTCGCTTTTTCCCCGCCGCGAATATATTAAACAATTTGCGAGCTCTTTTATTGCGGGAATTATTCTTTTAATCTTATCATGATTGCATTATGCAAATTTATATGCCGCGCGCCGAGTTTCATTTACTCCATTTTTTTTTTTTTTTACTGGAAAACCGCGGGCGGCGCTCTCGCTTAGGTATATTTAGAGCGCGCGCGTTATTTTTAAACATCTTCGCAGAGAAATTAATTACGCCTGCAAATTTATTCTTAGATCGCCGCCGATTGTGGCGCCCCCTCACGTATGAAAACACACGCGGCAAACTGCGACAATAAAACAAAGAACGTCAACTATATTCATTCGCGCATACGTATCTTATTTTTAGATTTTATTACTTCTTAGAGTGTCGTAGGCGAGAAACATTATTATTCGTCCTTTGTCCTGTGCCGCGGTTGAAACAAAAGAAAAATGTACATTCTATCCTTTACTACCGAAAGCAAACGAAAACCCGAAGATCCGCGACGGGAACAAAGTTGGAAAAACGTGATATTTAAAACATTTCTTATCACATTTTGTAAGAGGTGGCCATCGCGATATTTGAAGCGTGTAAAACATGTAGAGCGTTTTTTTTTTGCTTGACGACGTTCGTAAGGAAGGCGGCCGTTAGGGGGGGTGGAAGTGCGTTCGCCCGTGAAATGAGTCGCATTATCATTACGGCCGCGATACTTTACAAGAACTCCCCCGCATCTATCTGCTTTTATTTATCGCCGGGTCGTTTGCTAACCGTGAATACAACGCGCCGCCGGTTCCCCCAAAAAAAGAAAGAAAAAAATCGCCCCCGGTCCGTCTGAATTATTTTAAAAACTGCGCCGGGGGTGTGAAATATGGGGCGGTACATTATCGCGTCGTCCTTATCCGAATGCGAACGCGAACGCGAACAAGTCCTGATTAATAATCGCGCGGACGGCTAAGAAGACACCTCTTGCTTTGTTGCTATTAATATCTGCCTGCCACCCCCTTACCCCCGCACACCCAACGCCACGACGCGCGCTAAAGTAATTATGAGAATCATCGCAAATGCGCGCGGATGATAAATCTCTTATACACAATCGACGATTTGAATATGCGCAATAACATTCGGGGGGTATTATTCATTATGTTCGTGTTGGCTGGCACGACTGCGAGGAAATTCGGGGGAAATTTTCGTTATCCCCTTTTGCACCTCGGCAAGCCCAGAATAAATTCATCGCATTATCTTATGCAGAACAATAACGTATGGAATTGCGTGTAGCAATTTGCGTTTCGGTTGACCGCTCTTTAGCGTCCGCAATACACGAGCACGCTTTGCAAACGACGGTCGATTATTTTTACGCTTCCCGTGCTATTGGTTTGGAGTTGGGGCCACCCTGAGTTAATGGGGTTACGCAAGTTCTTCAAGCATGCGATTGCTATTGCCGACGACGCAGTTTGTGGAAGTGTCGGTTGTGAAGAAGCAACGCTCTCGTGGACCGCCGCGCCACGTGTTCCTTTAGTACCTTCTTCGAATCAGCTTCTTTCTCGTTATTGAATTTGTGGCGTAGCAACATACACGCATCTAACATATTCCCCGAACCAACCGCCATCCAGGTAATCCCGGGCCTTAATCCCCAAGCTGTACGCAGCGAGGCTATTAACGAGCGCACTAATGACCACATTAGGCGGACGGGTTCGGCGAAATTCCTGATGCAAGTGCGCACACCGGCACGCTCTAATGAGACGGATTAAACGTAGAGTATAGGATCAAGAGGGGTGTTCTTAGAACAACCCGGGAAGAGGTCCTATATAAACCGGCCGAGTGCCACTAGCAAGGCACTTCAAATCCTGCTGCCGAACAGGCCAGAACGAAGGCTCTTGCTACTGCTGCCGAATAGGCCAGAACGCAAATTTCTGCTCCTGTCGCTGAATAAGCCAGGACAAAATATCAGCCCCTACGGTGTAAGGTCTGAGCAACACACCGCCAGATTCCAAGTCGCATCTCGAAGAACCACCAAGCTGGCGCCGACACCGGTACCACGTGGCCAGACGAAAGCGACCATCAAGAGGAGGCGTTACCGGAGACATCGGCATCGATAGGAACTCCGGGACGCATTGTCAGAAGCTCGCTTTCCCCGAGCAGTCCCCCTTACCGCCGTCGCCGCAACGAGGACCCGCCATCGCGTCAGAGACCGAAGGTTGCACTGGGCCATACCGACTGATCCCTCTAACGGTACCTCCACCGACGTACCACGAGGTATCACGCGCCCAGGACCACCGAGCAATACTATCGTCAGGTATAATTTTGATGTGTATATATTGTATATAACCTGTTCCATTAATATAACTCTGCATTTACTGGAAGTTGTGTATTTGTCGGCATTACAAACCGGCTGGGCACGTGACACCCACGCACCGCGCCTCCACAAATTCCTCTTGTATTTGGGTTTCTTCCGTTAGCACGTTTCATGGGTTCGAATCATCCCCTTGTATATGTATTTATATACCTACTCACCTTCCCTTTTTACGCTAATACTTACTCGTTTGAGTGGAGTTACTCGTCCACCTGTAGTATTGCGTAAAATTTATTATTTTTGTGTGAATAATAAGCACCACGAGTAGGCCTGGCGGTACCGCTTGTTTTACTAGCATACCTGGACAATTTTACGCTAGGTGGCATCCAGGTTTGAGCTACCGACGATCTACTTGTAGCCCAACCCCGTCTCCGCTGAGCTGGTCATATTTCCAAGTAGAGTTTTTAACAATCCCCGGCGTTCGCAACTTTATACAGGATCAGACAGGGGTAAGACGGGTAGCAAATGTCATTCATAATTGGCGAATCTCTGAAAATCATTACAAAACAAAAAAAAATAGAAGGTATCAAGCAGGGTGGGAAATGTACACATCATATGAACCAATTAATTTGTAGAAAGAGAAATAGCCACCGTCACCGTCACACGAATCGAATCAAAATTGGCCTCCACTTGCTGAAAAGGCAGAATTTTCCTGACTTGCCGAAGCAAGGCGTTTCAGAATTTTCCACGAAGTGTTTACTTTAAAAAACAAGCATATTAAATATTTAACGAATAAGAAAAACTTTGGTTGTTTTTTCTATGTTAAACGTAAGTATAAATTTGCATCCAACTTTATCTAAAGTAAGTATGTTCGTGGAAGAATAATTTTCATAAGTTAGAAAGGAGAGAGAGCGTGATTAAGTTGAAATGATAATGCAAGCAGAAACACAGAGTCGGTGCAGGCAAGAACGTGGAAGTAATTACGGGTTGAATGCGAGCAGGTGATACGACTGACCCAAAAGACCAAGATAACACATATCAAGTCCCACCGCACCATCTATCATAACAACTAACTGGAGCTTATCGCGTCCGCGTCGCAGAGAGAGTAGTACAGGGGCGACATTTGCATAACTCCTAATCTGCATACACTTACCAACTCTGGAAGTAAACTTTGCAAATGCACTAATTTATTCCCTTTCGCATTTTCCACACGTAATGTATTACATTAATGCGAGTTATTTGAATTTAATTCGAACGGACGATCTTATCGCGTGAATTATTGGCCTTAAAAATTTACCTGTCGGGACAGGTCGCGTCGCCCTTTCTTCTTCTTCCTAGACGCGGCCGGCCCCGAAGGCGAAACGCCCGGCATTAAGAACGTCGCGCACGTGAGCGAGTTAGTAATGAGAGGGAACTTTTCCTCTTTCTCAAACCAATTATATACTTCGACATGCAAAACTGTATTTTAGAGCTGGGATTTAAATCACTCACTTTATAATGACTTCTGCTACAAAAAAGTGAACCAATTCGTTTCCATGGAAAGGAAAGAAAAGTGGCGCCCGAATGTATCATCTCCTGGACGATTTCTTTAGTGGCGCCCAACCGAATATTCTTCCACATCATCTTAAGAAGAAATGTTTGCATTCCGCGTGACGCTCAAATGTATTCGGTACTTGTCCACAAAAAGTCCATAGAAATTAGGAGGAAGCTCTGGGGTAGTGGAAAAAAGCTCTGGTTGTTCGTTAAACCTCAAGCATGGCCGAAATAATTTCGAGGAACTTCAAAGGTAGTTATTACAAGCTCTAGCGGTCCATAAAATAATCAGAATGCTCGATACAAACTTAAACAAAGCCGAGGAGTAGTCTGCAGAAGCTCTGATTGTGTAAGAAAGCTCAGGGGTGATCCTCAGAAGCTCAATTTTTTCTTAAAAATCGAGAACGGTCGAGATAAGTTCGAGGAAGCTCGTTAGAAGCCTTGATTGTCCATAAAAAAATTCAAGATTGGCCCATATAAGCTCAAAGAAAGCCCAGGAATTATATATCGTCCATAAAAGCGTGAGGGTGATCCTCATAAACTCTAAGAAAGTTGAGGGGTTGTCCGTTAAAGCTCCAAAGTGGTCGAAATAATTTCGGGGAAAGCGCAGAAGACCACAAAAGATCGAGAGGAGTTCTGTGGTGGTTGATTATCTGTAAAAGCCCGAATAAATTCTAAAAAAAAGCTTAGGGACAGTCGATAGAAGCTCCGCAGGAGCTTGAGAGTGGTCCACATAAACTCGAAGGCACCTGAGCGATATCGGTAGAGGCTCTAATATTCTTAAAAGACCGAGAGTGGTCGACGTAAGCTTGAGGAAGCTTAGGAGTATTCGATAGAAGCTCAGAGATAGACGATAGAAGCTCTGGATGACCGCAATAGCTCGATGGAAGCTCTATTTGTTCGCAAAAATTAGAAGGTGATAGTTACACACTCGAGGAAAGCTCTATAGTAATTGATTGTCCATGAAAGCTCGAAAATAGTCGACGTAAATTCTAAGGAAGCTCAGGAGTAGTCAACAGAAGCTCTAGACTTTCAGGTAATCGGTAGACGCTCTATTTGCTCTATTAAAAAGATCAAGGGAAGCTCAGGAGTAGTCGGTAGAGACTTTCGTGGTCCAAAAGATCGGAAGCGGCCAATATAAATTCGAGGAAGGCGCTCATGTACTTGGTTATCCATGAAAGCTCGAGAGGAATCGATCTAAATGGTAGGGGGGAACCTCGGGGGTACTCGGCAAAAGCTTTAGTTGTCCGTAAAAGATTCGGAAAGAAACTTGTCAGTGGTCGGTGCAAGCTCCAGTTGTCCATAAAAGAATGGAAAGGTGTGTGTTACCCCAAAAAGTGCTCCTCCTTGCTTCCCACAACTCTTTTCCCAAGCCAGCTCAGTGAAGACGGGCGGGTGCTAAATGAAACGAACCAGGGTGCCAGGGAATTCCCCCCAGTTGAAAGAAATCCACTTCGAAGACCCTTCCCAAGGTCTCGTCGTGTTCGCTTCAAGTAAATCGTTTTGTCCCACTTGATACGCTCAGAGTAGGGTCTTGACGTAAACAAGACACTCGCGCAGTGCATAACAGATATATTTGTGCTCGACGAGCGAAATAACTACAGTTGTCAACTTTAAATGCGCTTATTGTTAGTTAGAAATAAAATGATTGATTCACACGGTACGCGGTTAACCAGATCTGGTTGCACGACAGGTGCCTTAATGACAATGTCGGCTAAGTTAAATATATTAACGTTAATCACAGTATCGGCCACTTCATAGGAAGTCCGAGAACGGTAAAAAAAAACGAATAAATGAGTGAGGTTATACGTCACTCTGTCACTTGAAGTTGGTACGTTGTCTGGTTCTCGTTCGTTCAGGTAGGTGGCAGCACTCCTCAGCGTAAGCGACGCCCCAATGCGACGTGGCTCGATAAATCTTCTCTAAACGGAATGCAAACCAACCTGCAGGCGACAAAACGGCTATGCCATGCCAGGAAAGGCAGCCAAAACCCCAAAAGTAATATTAAGGAAAAAGAAACGATCCTAAAAAGACAAGATGGACGGCCATTAAGCAATATTTAAAATATTGCGACGGTCCGTCAACTTTCGGGGTGGTCTGTAACTGCTGATCGTTGTTCCGCTTGACGTCGGTTCGGCGGTTCGGGCTTGCTCGTCGGTGTCCAGGTCCAGAAATAAAAGCGTCGATGTTTTTACTCCGGTAACAAAACTCACGGACTGGTAAACAAAATGTTAAACTTCCGGACGGTATTTTTCGGTCGCGGCGATATACGGTGTGGCTCGTGGACACTAAACAACAACGTAATATACGGTGTGTCTTAAAGACACTAATCGACGATAAAAGATGGTGTGTCTTAAGGACTTTAAACGACAACTAATCACCACGCAAACTGCGCGTACGTTGTGGTTTCCGCTCCTGGAATCGGATCAGGGTTACGGTCAAGAGTGAAACTCCCACTCCAGGACCAGGATGTGCGAAACGCCCGCACCAGGTAAGAAAGAGTGAGACTCCCACTCTAGAATCAGGATGTGCGAAACGCCCGTGCCGGGTATGAAAGAGTGAAACTCCCACTCTAGGGTCAGGATGCACGAAACGCCCGTGCCGGGTATGAAAGAGTGAAACTCCCACTCTAGGATCAGGATGTGCGAAACGCCTGCACTAGATATGAAAGAGTGAAACTCCCACTCTAGGATCAGGATGTGCGAAACGCCCGCACCGGGTATGAAAGAGTGAAACTCCCACTCTAGGATCAGGATGCACGAAACGCCCGTACCGGGCATGAAAGAGCGGCGGGACAAGCGGGTGGAGGTAACACGAACGCAGCACAGCTTGCTCAGCGCGTTATAGTCGAAGCACCGGCAGAAAGATGAGTCGGTGAGCGACTGACTAAAACGTGTTCACAGCGCGCTTGTAGAGGCTTGCGCGTGGTGGGGAGCCCTACTCTTTCGGAACTCCCTCCTGAATTAAACTTTATTCCGCGCAAACAAAACGAAATCCTATGTACAAAATCATTAAATGAACATTAAAAATTCTAAATACTTAGTAACGGAGTGTTACTTCGTTACATCATTACCTTCAATTAACGAGGTCGTTGGATTCAAACGTATCAAACGTTTTACAGAGCAGCACGAGGAGCTTAAGCCATTCCGGAATTTTGCACAATTCTCGCAACAATTCACGAGACCAAATGTGTTCACTCGAAGCTTGCACAATTCTTGCAACAATTCACGAGAGCAAACGATACGTGTGTTCACTCGAAGCTTGCACAATTCTTGCAACAATTCACGAGAGCAAACGATACGTGTGTTGCTGCCGTACGAAAAGTGACCCGCAGGTAAGATGGCCGGATAGATGAGAACTTCCAGGAGTTGTACAAGGAAGCAATGAATAATTATGACGCCAAGAGTTTTGAATAAAAGAGCCAATGTGAAAGCGAGAATTCAAATAGACGTTTCCGACGCGAACTCGCCGCGATGAAATTTAACTGTAACATGTGAAAGCTCGGGTGTAATCGACATAAACTCAGGAACAGTCGTTGGATTGGTCCACATAAACTCTAAGGAAGCTCAGGGGTGATCGGTACAAGCTCATAAAATATGTTACTCTTTGTTTTAAGTTGTAAAAAGTGAAGGAAGTGTATCCTCTGGAACGGATTAGATAAGCGGGCACTTTATGCTTGATAATGAAACGAACTTGACACGAAACGTGCTTATTTCGCGGTTCATTAGTCTACCTCACATTACGGGGGGGGGGCATCAGCTTCACGCCACGTTATTGTAATGAAGTGTGGCACGAGCAAACATCACGGCGCGATATGGTCGTTACTTTCAGCACAGGTGGGACGCCCCCAAACAATGGTCCGGTACACGTTTGCTTTAGCCATCCAATATGTGCTGCAGTGGAAGAGCGAACTGTTTACTTTACGGAGAACGTATTCTAGATTTGAACTTTTATGTTGAAGCAAAGTGGAAACGAAAGTTCCAGCATCCCATTTGTCGCTGGGACGCCGCCGAAGTCGCCGGAGTAATTGAAGCGTCGCGCATTAACACCTCGTCCCACTGCTAACTTTCGTTTCGGGGCAGATCCCGAATCTAAATTGAAAGGCAAACTGCCTCGGCGGAGAGACAAGCTCCCGAGTTTCCTGTCTATCTGGAACACATTTCCTTGCAGCACCTCGGAGCTAAAATCCGAACAAGATTTGGCACTTTGGTGCATCGCACAGTTCGACGGCCCCAAAACCTGCACACTTGAGACAATTTCCTCAGCACGGCCAATTGAAGACGCCAATCGATTGCGAACGGTGCGGTGCGGTGCGGTGGTTCTCCTCACATGGATTTCGCCGGACGGCCGTTTCAACCACTTCAGAGAGAAAGAGAGAGAGCTGCGTTGGCATTATTTTAAAACTCGATCTTTACGTGCCAGTTATTTTCAAGTTTCATTCTAATGGATCACTTCACCTATTACCTTTTTTTTATTAGAAGTACCAGTAGTAGATGGAAGGGTAAAGCAAACATGTCTGAAAAAAGTCCACGGGGCGGGGGGGAGGAAAAAGGGTCGCTCGCTTTATTTTGTTTAGTAGATGTAAAGCTTTTATAAGGCCCCCCCTAGTTGTAGTAGTATCCCCGTTTCACGTCGTCCTCTTTGTATCCGAGCACACTTAAAAGTTTTACGTAAGGCCGTGTAAGTGATAAAAATAGCGAAACTAGGTTAAAAGAGCCCCAGCATTCTAAAACAGGAAGCCATAATAATAACTGATAAGTTCTTTTCGCGTAAAGGAAAATGGAAGGTGCATGTCTGGCCGACCCCCAGCCCAGCGCACGGGTGTAATCTATCGCGTGATACACGGTTGTGTACGGTGTCAAGTTTATACGTGTATTTATTAACGGTGCGGCGAATTCCCGGCGCTGCTTATTATTTGCATAACTAGTCGGATCTTGTCCTTAAGAGAATTCGTTTTTAATATAATAACGCACACGTGAAATAATAATAATATACTGCAGACTGAACACTGCGGGCTCGAACGCAACGTTCGTGCCTCCCCCCCAGGAGGGAGGAAATTCGAGGAATTTCCCAGAAGGCTTCCCGCGCAAAATAAATATTGCTTTCGCCTCGTGAATTAATAAAAACCGGAACTAATTCGACGATTCTATTTTATTTTTTTGAAATCGAACCGTTCTGGATCTCCTCGTAGTAATCATTACATCACATACTATCACAAGACTTTAAAATCTTAAAACGAACAGCGCATAGCTTCCAATAGATGTCGTACAATTGTCTACGACGTTTATTTTTGTTCTTATTATGCCAACGCGGTGCGGCGGGCGTTTAATCGCACTTGCGTCCAGTTGCAGCCTCGGCGTTTTTTTTGGGGAAGGAGGTGTTTAATGGCACTTGTGTCCAGTTGCAGTCTCAGCAATTTTTTCAAAGCCTTTTTTCGTAGTACGCCCCCACTCTCTTTTTTGTGGTTTTTTCCGCAAATTGAAACTTGCTTTGTAAGTTGACTTCATGCTTTGCAAGTTGATTTCATCAGAAGATTTAATTTAACAAGTCTGCTCTTTCATAATCTTAATATTAAGACAACTGTAGTCTGTTCAAACACAATACATACTACTGCATATTAAATACTTAATACTTTGTTAAACAAGAGCTTAGCATAAGAGTTTCCAACAAAAGAGTGCATATTAAGGCGATGCAGTAGAGCGAGAAGAAGTAGAGGAAGTTAAAGTCAGTCCTTAAATCTGAAATAACTGCATTGCAGATCGTATTCAGGACGTTATTCACGACGCAGATGGGATCTGACCGACATTCGGCTGAATCGGGGGGGGTCCGACGACTGTGACGCGGGGCGACCGCACCACCACCACCACCAGCGGCGGCGGGAGTCAATACTCTTCCGCGCGGAGGGAAATCGTCTTGCAACGGCTTGAAATATTGCATATTGCGAGTAAAATGCCGCGGGATTCTGTGTAATCCAATTTGGCCTCTAGTCATCGTAAATACCGCCTTTAACTGCGTTTAAACTAAATAAATTTCCTCCGATGCTATTAGCATTATGGCGGCGGCAAGGACCATAAAACATTCGGGGCCCCCCGAAGAATTACCGCCAACGTTTATTGCATAGTTTTATACATAATATTAGAGATTCGGACGTAATTTCCTCCTTCAATCTTCGCAGATTGCCCCGTAAATGTTATGATAATATAAAAGATTTGTATGCAATTCGACAATCATGTCGTAGTTTTGCTTTATTGATGAAAAAAGCTATGCGCGGGATGGGAATGTTTTCAATTTTGAACGTTGCGGGTGATGTCATCATTTTTCCCCCACTAGAGACGCCGGGTGATGTCATTTTTCCCCCCTACTAGAAACACCGTATGGACTATTACGGGTGATGCCATTTTCCCCTACTAGAGACGCCGGGTGATGTCATTGAGACGCCGCCGGATGCATGATTTAAACGCTGAAATCTCAAAGAAAGAAAAGTCCATAGCGCTTCGATTTCGTTTGGCCTTCAATCATTTCAACTTACACTTTTACACGGGATACAACAAAGGGGAGCGGATTCCTTTTCGCTCAGGCACGCCGCTTAATATCGCATTCCCTTTTTTTCCTCTCGCGTTTCTTCTACGGTTAGAGCACGGAGAGACGCAAATATCGCGTCGTCTGCTCCGGATGGGCCGCCCTCCCCCCCCCCCTCACGTTGAAATATAGGAAGCGATTTGACTTTCAAATCAGCGCGAGGGAATGTTTGTGACGAAATATTAAACTAAGTAACTGTCTGGATATTAATCTTTCAAAGGATACATCCCGAGGAGGATTTATCTATTTCTTCGACGCGACGGATTCGCGCCACGTGCCCCCCCCGGGGGGGGGGAGTCAATAATTCCTGCAGGTCGCAGGAATTTACGTAAAAGATTACGGAAGCTAATCTCTTCTTATTAAAAGGAATAAATTCGACGAGCGATGGAGAGAGTGGGTGAGTATCGATCCTCCAACCCCCCCGCCCCGCCCCCCCGGTCGTTTCACCGCGCATTGTATTAGCTGGTCTTCATTATGGAGTCATGTTCCAATAAATTCTACTCAACGGCGCAATTATGGTCTGTTATTATAGCGATCCGTGTGTTTAAAATTTAATCTTCGCGCCGAAATTAAATAATGATCTTGACCTGGTATTTTCCGTGATTTATGTACGGCGTCCATTGAACAATTCATTACGCGCAGGTAAGGACGGCCTGTTTAATTAATGGAAACATCGCTTCGCAACGGGATTAGCAGTATATCGCACGTTGATGAACGAAAGCTCGCGTCGCCTTTCTTTGCCTCCGACTCAACTCAACACGCAGTAGATGAGCTGCGCTTTCACATCATGTGCAGTTCGTTAATTAACAAGTGTACAAAATCCATTGTTATTTGAATTTCCACGCAACTCCTCTTTGATATAAAGAAGGCGGCGAACGACTCTTCATCCATCAGCAAACAACTCGAGCGACTAAGAAGGCGGCAAAAATTCTTTCTTTGTACTTTCCTTATTTAGAGCGAATTTGGAAGCTGTCACTCGAACAAAGCCAGAGGAGTGACAGACATTTCCAGGAGAACCGTCCTTACCCTACGTGTTATTTCTGCTTATGCAAACGTTTATTTAATAAGTATAATAGAAGGCGAAGAGTTTTATTGTTTGCTCCGTCGAGGCGAGGCGTAATTTCTTGGGCTGCGCCCGCGGTATCAGATGCAGTCGGCCGCACCGCAGATAGTTACGAGTTTGTAGATTCGCAGATTTAATTGCATTTCCATACTTCACAGCTTGCGGTCGCTGTATTGCTCCGGCATTCATGTTTACTAAGTGACTCTCTGCTTCGCTGTGTCGCTCCGGAAGAATTAACCCATTCTTCTACTTGTTTGCCTTCGTTTACATTAAGACGGGGCTATTCCTTTCTTTATCCATCGACGTAAGCCAGGGCTAGATCCGTGAAAAATTTCTGTTTTTGTTGCTGAGCTTGCAACTGGTCACAAGTGCGATAAATACCCACCTCACTACGTTATGGATATCTATTACGATGATGTCAGTTCACCCCCCTTGAGATGGCAGACGGTTTTGTTTTAATTCATTTAAGTAAGTCGTAAACGAGACGTTTCACACAAAAAATGATCGTCCGCGCCCTACACGTCAGCTGTCGCCGTCAATGTCCAACGAGTATCGAATTCGGCGGAGGGCCGCTGAAGCCAAGAAGGCGTGTCGCTATTCCCAGCGACCTCTCTCGTCGAAAGTCACCAACCGTAATGGAGTAATGGGGGTGAATGTTACCGTCGTTGTCTAACTGGTACCGGATGTCGCTTTTGGCAGAAGTTGACGGCGGTTCAGTCGCTTGAGGTGTCGTGCCGATAGCACGGGACACTAGTATCCGAGATGAGTTGTAGGTAGCCATCGTTTGAGGTGTCGGACCCCATTGTGTTGAAGCCTAGTATCCGAGACGAGAACCACACGCCGGTTACCCTTAAAACTAACCTGCCTAGCTGCCCTATCCCATATACGCGGGTATGCGTATATGGGTAATAGATGCTGGGGTTAGTATGAGATGTATGGTAGAGATTCGCGTAAGCGTTCTCGACGGTTACTCATCAAACGTAGCTAAGGAAACCTTGCTGACATGAGTGCTAGGGGGAGGGGGAGCCCACCGGTCCCGGCTGCCGGTCCCCCTCATTGGCGTTGGCCTCCTAGCGGCAGTGGACAGTGGGAAGACCGTGCTGGACGGGATCCCCGCTGCCATTTTCTCACGGGAGATAGGCTGACGCCTGGGCGCCCTTGGTGCCTAAGTACACCAGAGAGAAATTGGTTGACTTTGCGATAACTTCAAGATGGTCGGCCCCAGATATCACCACGAAGGTTTGGGTAGCCAAAGGGGGATGACCGTGGTACTCGTATTAGACGTACTAATAATAACGTTAACAGCTACGTCAGAAATCCAGAAATAGAAGAAAAATAAAGCCCAAATAGGAAAAGTGGTCTGAACTGAATCTTAACTTGCCGGGATTAGACTTCGACAAGCATTAACAATGCTTATAAATGCAGGGGGTGACGATTTCAAAAACCGTTCATTTCCAACCAGGGAAGACATTTTCGGCCTGTTGAATCTCTTAAAACAAAGCACCACACCACGACGCGCCCCCACTGCGTTCTAACGAAGAACTGACGAGGCTTGCAGAGTTTTAGATGCATGTTTGTTCTAATAAATTTCTAGTAAATCGCAAGCGAAGCCGTATTTTTAAATTCTAACGCCCCTTAAATTTTGGATTGACGGGAAGATTGTTGGTAACCCGCTCCTACCATGAGCGGCGCCGCTATGAAACCGCCGATTCGAAAATTTAGAAAATTTTCACATACTCAGCAAATGGGGGCGAGTTTAGCGTTCAGCTTGCGCGCGTGCACTGCCATCTGCCATCTGTCGGTAGCTACTCCTCCGCTTCAAGCCGACGAGATAGGAATGTGATGGAAGAACGGCTTCCGGTTACCACTTTCGTTTCCACGGAGTGCACCCTCCTGCGATGTTTGACGTGATGGAACACTGCGTTGCCAAAATCCAAGATGGTCGGTCAAGATCCGTTTATAACGACGCCATCGTACCTTTCAGCAAGGGCCACACCACGAAGACGATGGCCAGGCAGCTCTTGATCAACGGAACCCCGCTGAAACGTTCGGAATAAACCGAGGAGACCAAATAAGAATATTAAAAAAAAACTAAACGCTAAAAACATACCTGCCGTAGATACAACGGAACAAGCTTGGAGAAGTCTCGAAGAAGGCTTGGGTTTCGTCGCAACCAATTTCACGTCCGGCAGTAAACTCGTTTACTTTTCATTTCAAAATTATAAAATTTCAATTTAAGATCTCATGTCGGAAAGGCATCACTGAAAACATTTTATTTTGCCTATGTTGAATCGAGGTTACGTTACGGGTTAATGTTTTGGGGTTCAAGCAGTCACTTCACAAATCTATTTGTGCTGCAAAAAAGAATTATAAGAATTATGTGTGGCGCACCTTCAACTACTTCATGCAGACCACTATTTAAGCAGTTGGGGATACTACCATTAGCCAGCTTATATATCCTAGAGCTAGCTAATTTTGTAAAACAACATGAGCACTTGTACTCTCGGAATTCAGATATGTCTGTGAATATGAACACCAGGAACTGTAATGATTTCTGTATTCCCAACCACAGGTCAACATTATTTCAACGAGGTGCTCATTACAGGGCTATAAAAGTTTTTAATGCACTACCTCCTGTCATTAAAAACGCAAGCTTAAGACAATTTAAAACCTCGATTAAAAGCTACTTACTTTCTAAGAACTTCTTTGATATAAATAAATTCATAACTGCATAAATTGAAATGTCATAACCATTGCTTTGTCCATTACTTACGTAGGTCGGTAATGTACATCTCTGTATTCGTACTTGCTGGAACTGTTATTTCTGATGTCTTTTTTCTTTTGTTTTGTCTTCGTCATGTTATTTCACGCTTTATGTTTTATTTTATGTTACAGTATTTTATATTACATAATCTTATATTTACAGTATTTCACATTTACAGTTTTTTTTAGATTTACAATATTTTATATTTACAGTTTTATATTTACACTTTTATATTTACAGTTCTATATTTACACTTTTATATTTACAGTGTTCCATTTACACTTTTATATTTACAGTATTTTTTGCAATATGCAATATTTCATAGGTATTTACAATTATTATTACTATATTGACAATGTGATTTTCATTACGTACTGTGATATTTGATATTTTATTACTGCCATAATTTACTTATAATTTATTGCATCTAGATGAGAATGTCCATATCTTCGGATACGTAACAGTAAATAAATATTATTATTATTATTATTATTAAAACAAATCCCGTTTAATGAAAAATTTCGACCCTCGGCGCGGTCTGATTGCAAGCAAGTAGTCACATCGACTGTAAGAAATTTATATCGGAAGAGACCAAATAAGAATATTAAAAAAAAAAACTAGATAAAAGAGAACACGAATTATGAACCGACCGTCGCACAATGTAACGCTAAAAACATACCTGCCGCAGATACAACGGAACAAGCTTGGAGAAGCCTCGAAGAAGGCTTGGGTTTCGTCGCCACCAATCTCACATCCGGGCAGTAAACCCGTTTACTTTTCACTTCAAAACAAACCCCGTTTAATGAAAAGTTTAGACAAATCGAGGGTAGCCCTCAGCGCGGTCTGATTGCAAGCGAGTAATCACATCGACTGAAAGAAATTTACATCGGAGGGGACCAAATAAGAATATCTAAAAAAAAAAAAAACTAGATAAAAGAGAACACAAGTTACGAACCGACCGTCGCAGGGTTGTAACGGTAAATACATACCTGCCGTTGATACAACGGAACAAGCTTGGAGAAGCCTCAAAAAGAAGGCTTGGGTTTCGTCGCGACCAGTTTTACAACCCGTTTACTTTTCACATCAAAACAACCCCGTTTAATAAAAAGTTTCGACAAATCGAGAGTAGCCCTCACCGCGGTCTGATTCCAAGCGAGTAGTCACATCGACTGAAAGAAATTTACACCGAAGGGGACCGAATAAGATTATCTAAAAAAAAAACTAGATAAAAGAGAACACAAGTTACGAACCGATCGTCGCACTATGTAACGCTAAATACATACCTGCCGTAGGTACAACGGAACAAGCTTGGAGAAGCCTCGAAGAAGGCTTGGGTTTCGTCGCAAGCAGTTTCACAATCCATTTACTTTTCGCATCAAAACCGATAACCCCGTTCAATGAAACGTTTAGACAAATCGAGAGAACTCTCAGCGCGGTCTGATTGCAAGCGAGTAGTCACATCGACTGAAAGAAATTTACATCGAAGGGGACCGAACAAGATTATCTAAAAAAAAACTAGATAAAAGAGAACACAAGTTACGAACCGACCGTCGCACGATGTAACGCTAAAACATACCTGCCGTAGGTACAACGGAACAAGCTTGGAGAAGCCTCGAAGAAGGCTTGCAGCAAGCAGTTTCACAATCCGTTTACTTTTCACATCAAAACCGATAACCCCGTTCAATGAAAAATTTAGACAAATCGAGAGAACTCTCAGCGTGGTCTGATTGCAAGCGAGTAGTCACATCGACTGAAAGAAATTCACATCGAAGAGGACCGAATAAGAATACCTATAAAAAAAGAAAACTAGATAAAAGAGAACACAAATTATGAACCGACTGTCGCACGATGTAACGCTAAAAACATACCTGCCGTTGATACGACGGAACAAGCTTGGAGAACCCTCGAAGAAGGCTTGGGTTTCGTCGCAACCAATTGCACAACCCGTTTACTTTTCACATCGAAACAACCCCCGTTCAATGAAAAGTTTAGACAAATCGAGAGTAACTCTCAGTGTGCTCTGATGATTGCAAGCGAGTGGCCACAAGACTGAAAGAAATTTACGTCGTTCCACGCGGGCAGGGTTTCGTGGTCAATGACAGGCTACTTCCGACATGGGACAATCTCATGATCAAAGAACAGGGTTGCACAGGCTTATTTAACGTTCTAAAGCGGACTTTTCAGATCAGTCCAAGTTTCAAAGGTCAAACGAAATTTTCACCCGTAACAATTCTGAACCGCAGCGTGCGTGTTTTCCACGTTGTCATTTTGTGTCATTTACTGTCGTGAGTTTTAATTGCTAACTAATTCATAGGCCCTGGTAGGCGTTGAAATGTTCCGCCTCATTCCGACCGCGAGATTACTAAATGTCGTCAGCTGTTTGTCAACTTACCAGAGGCATTCGATTGGCGTGTCGCGTGTTGCTGTTGGTTTTATTATTGCAAACACGCGCAAGTGGTTAGACTCAGGGCTACCCTAAAGGAGATCTGTCCGGCGTCTCCTAGAGGGGTAAAACGACATCACCCGTAACATTCAAATTCAAAATGCAGTTATTTTTTTTACATTTTTTCTTTATTTTAGCTGACTGGGGCAGAATCGAAAAATAAATCAAAATTTCTTGTGTTTCTTAGAAATTGTCGAAGTTAAATGGCGTAATACGTTATTCTATGCATTGATAGAGTTTGACATGGTCTGGATAGTCCAAAGCGGAGCAAGTGAATCGAACAAACCGTTTACAAAAAGTATAGGGGCCCCAGATTCGAACCTTGCGGTACCCGAGAAGCATCGACCACATTTATTTAACAATAATTTTCGATGTGCTGATTTTCTCGCTTAGGCTCTTTATAACATGGGGGGGTGGTTTCACCGCCCCCTCCCCCTCCTCGAAGTTAATGAAAGCGCCGTAAACTTAATCAAGTCGCGTTAAACAAACTTTTTACACCGCGCCGGGCCGTAAATTAATTCCGATCATTTTTTAAACCGACTTCTCGTTGGAGGAGTGCGGCGCGCGGCGAGGGGGGTAGTACGCGCGACGTTCCCCATTTGCCAAATAACGTGATTAATCCGGCCGGTTGAAATATTAAAACCGCGGCAATTCGGCTTTCAGCAAACGGTTTCGTTTTAGTAAAAGAAGACATACAGGGTGATTCTTGAATCGGTTTTTTTTTTGGTCGGGCCATTCAAGAATCGTCCTGTATACGCGTGTAATTAATGAAGTTAACTCACGTCGTCGGAGTTTTAATTGAAAAAAATTAATTCGCCGGACGTGCCTGTGTATAATAATGAGATTCCCTTTGTGTTTCTTTTTTTTTGGGGGGGGGGAGGTGGAAATTAAAAGCAGAATTAAAATGAGAGAGCGTCTTATCTGGAGTCGCCAGTAAGAACTGATACACGTAACTTAAAATGCAAATCCCACAATATAATTTAGAGTTTAATCGCTCTGCTTGGCTTGCGTTTCCCGTACACACTAATTATTCGCAGTATAAGCTCGAATTCTCATTAAAAGTTAGTTCACATTTTGCAGCCACCACCACCACCACCTCCCACCGCCGACCACCACGTATGATGGCCCGAAGTATCGAGTGTGTTTGTTGCTGACTCGGACTTAATAATAAATACTTGCGCGGTCCCCCACCCCAATTGAAATTCAAAATGCGCGCAATTTCCGAAACGAGTTTGCCGCATGTGGTGATCTATTTTCTCCGCGCCGAGTAATTTTTCCCAATTGAATCTAAAACGAGGGGAAATTCTAGTCGGGCAAGGGACATACGGCGCACGTTAACGAAATTGAATTGTGGAAATGCAAAGCAATGCAATCTGACTTCGCCAGTTCTTGCTGCTATCTGCGAGAAGAAGATAAGGCCCCCAACAGGCTATACGTTACGTCGCCAACTCACATACATACATACGTCTGCTGCTGCTGCTGCTACTCTCGCAGCCACTTCCGTATGTAACGCAATTACCTTGCAAGTGCAGTTCTCTCTAATATGATTTTTGAACAAATAAAGAACGAAGATACCGTTTCGCCCTCGCTCGATGTGAATTGTCACAGTCTGAGAAAAAAAAACGTCATACTTTTGAGAAAATTTGAATAAATCGAATATTCCTTAAGAGTACCTTTTATTACCCAGCGCAATACTTAAATACGTAAAAAAAATGCTGATTCCAAAATGTTTTTAAAAGTCAGCTCCCAGACGCCCCCCCCTTTCATTTTAAGAACCAGTCAGATTTAACAAACCATCAAAGAGTGGCTCGCTGAGACTGCAACTTGACACAAATGCGATTAAACGCCTTCCAAAGCAATTGCTGAGACTGCAACTGAACACAAGCGCGATTGACCACCTGTTCCATCACTGCGTAGGCGTAATAAGAAGAAGAACAAACGATATCAGGTCAAACCTTGCGAACCAGACGTCATAAAAACAAACTGTTTGCTTTGTGGTCGTCAGTAAACATAGGCCAATAGATTACGACTAAGGAAATAAACAAAAAGTTAAAATTCGTTGCGCCGCAGTGTTATTAATCGTTAACGAAATGACCCCCCCCCCGCCCCCGCCGCCCCGAACCGTAGCAGAAAATGCAATTTCACTGCGGATTATAATAAAACGTCGGGCCGAATGTTTTTAATTTTCTCCGCAGCTGCATGTGTAACAGTGCGCAAGATTAATCATTTTAATTTACTCAACGCGTTATTAAGCGCAGACTTCAATTTATTTTCTCAGTGGCCGTTTTACTGCCGCATTTTAATCATAATTAATGCGGACTTTGTGCTTGTACCACACTGTCATTCGCATCCTTCGGTGGAATACATTTTAATATTTAAACGTGACACACTTAACTTGACTATTGAGTGTGTAATTGAAAAGCAAAATTATTTTCGTTTACATCCCGATGAAACCCGGTGATGATTGCCGCCACGTTCCGGCAAACTCCGCGCGCGTCCTCGTCGGCACACGAACGATCGAAAGCGAACGGATCCGATCATAAAGTTTAAACAGTTTACTCGAAAATGCAAACTAATCTAGCGAAAAAAGAAGTTTCCCTCCCAATCGGAATTTCTGGTATAAACCATATAAAAGGCGGCTGGGTTTCATGATTCGATATCACGTAACTACAAGTAGCGTGGTCGTACACGTCACCACCCAGAGTCCGAAGCCATAAACAGCATTCGCCGAATGCCATAGTGTGTGGTTAAAACTCTCTCTGTATCCAGTACCATCCATGGTTTGGGTGAGAAAACATTAATTCGTTTGCCAATTAGTCATGTTATTAGAAACTAACAACAAGCAAGCAATTTAATAATTTTTCATCAAAATGAAATGAATTAAAGTTGTGCACATCATTTATATTTGTAACTGTATCGAACTTCTTCAATTCAATTTAACTTGAAGGCTTCCGAGGCCGTCGTCCATGTTTGAATTGGCT
This sequence comes from Dorcus hopei, assembly GCA_033060865.1. Taxonomy (NCBI): domain Eukaryota; kingdom Metazoa; phylum Arthropoda; class Insecta; order Coleoptera; family Lucanidae; genus Dorcus; species Dorcus hopei. The sequence continues at coordinate 28,305,411 of CM065426.1, forward strand.
TACGGTTGGAACCGCGTCACGTTGACTTCTTCCACTGCTTCAATTCAAATAAATGGATGTGGCCTATCGAAGTAGGCGTGGCCTTTCCACGTTTTTCTTAGTAAAGTAGGCGTTGCCTTTTCTTTTTTCCAAACATCTTCCCTACGGCAAACAAATGTATGTTTTTATTAAAGTTATTTAAACATCCTTTTCTTCTTTATAAATCGAGCAAACAGGCGTCGCTCTCTCTTTCATTTTCTGAATTTCTTTCGTTGCTATTTTTTTGTTTAGACACAAAGGAAATAATTTCTTATAAATTGTGGCCGAAACGTCGCGTCGGTTGTCATTGATAGAAATAAGTGGGCGTGGCTTTTCCGCTTTTTCGTTCTTGCGCTACATTCTTATTTGTTGAGGTCGACTTTTAGGGCGGAATTCAAATCTAATCCAATCAGATACTGTGAGGAAGGGGCGTGTCATCTAACTCTAAAGTCCGGCTTCGTACATGTACACACATAATTTTCTTGTGTACTTTATTCTGCGTAGAAATCAATATTTTAATTAAGATGCCCTCACAAAGTCTTTAAAATGAATTGCTCTTAAACAGCTGGCAAGTTCGCGCCGCTTTTCATCAGCGTCTACCCCAGGAAGCTCGATGGAGATGGGCGTGGTTGTTAAAGATGTAATATAGGCGCCAGGGTGAACAATTACCCGATTGAAGAAATTAATGCGAAACAGTGTTCCCAAGGTATCTCGCATTCGCAATAGCTTTACGACAATTCACTTTAGTCACTTGCACGTTGAAGGTAGATTCACAAACATACTTGTGAAATTACTATCGGTTAATTCGGTGTGCCATACAGTCGACTGGAAAACGATCCGACATTATATAGTTTGCTTAATTACACTGCTCGACGCTTCAGTTCAAACCTGCGTTATCTTTACGACAACAATTTATTTAATTCGACAAATTACAGATGCGAGATCTGTCGAAAATTCGGTCACAAAAATGCAGCGTCTCGAGACCGTGAAAAAAGATAAAAGATAAAATGCGGCAGGAACTCATGCAGTTCAAAAGGGTCGACGCTTCAGATTAAATCCGCGTTATCTCTACAACAACAATTTCGTTCAAGAAATTACCGATGCGAGATCTGTCGAAAATTCGCCCATAAAAATGCAGCGTCACGAGACCGTGAAAATAAATGAAATAAAATACGATACGAACTCATGCGGTCCAAAAGGGTCGACGCTTCAGATTAAATCCGCGTTATCTCTACAACAACAATTTCGTTCAAGAAATTACCGATGCGAGATCTGTCGAAAATTCGCTCATAAAAATGCAGCGTCACGAGACAGTGGGAAAAAATACGGCGCGGTCTAGTCACATCTTCGCTCTGTCTTCTGCGTCAAGCAACTTGTAGCCGGGCACGTACGTCAACCACGGGATGAACCTGATGAGTTCCAAAAGCACTGCTTGACTTGCCTCTCGCTTATCTTGACAGATGATAAGTTCTGCAGACTAAGTATCAGCTGCTCCCCGGACTAGCAACAGTGAAGAATGTGGTGGGTTAATTAAGACGGTAATTAAATTAGAGGGCGCCAAGTCAGACAATTTTTTTAAACAACCGAACCCGAAACAACCTTGACCACGTCTCTGAATCGTCAAGCGTTGGCAGAAATATCAAAAACAAACAGAGGCGAGACTTTACTCACTGGTGCGTTAAAGTATGAACACAAACACACAATAAAAGTTATTAACGTTTAATCTAACAAACAAATATTACAATAATTGAAATTACAGGACTGGCATAACAAAGAGTAACCTGGATCGGTGTACAAGTACGAATATACACAACAAACAGTCTACACTACATCTACATATCTCAGCAGCGCATGAACAGCCGAAATTCGCTCTCTTTGTTTATGCAAATTCTAGTCCACGAAGTAATCAAAGTGAATTTTAAGTGTATACCTTAACCTCTCCAAAACAAATAGTGTCAAGAACCTTATGACATGAAGTATCGTCGACGGTTGTGGTCACGTCCGTTGTCGGTACATCTCGTCTAAATTGGTTACACAAGGTCCGCCATGATGCCTGTCCGATTCTTCCTCTCGCGTCACTAGACGATGGACGCACCCAAAATTACCTTGATCGGAAACGGACTCCAACAGGCACGGTAATACTCCAAGCGGGAGTTCGAAATAAAAATGCAAGATTAAGAGAAACCTCCAATAAATCTCCAGCAAGATAAACCTGAGAATTTCTAAGCTCCCAGGCTTGATATGAGGGTTAAAATTGTCCCCCAAATTCGTTCGGTGGTGTCAATGAACGTTCCGGCACAGCCGCTGATGAATTTCTCCTCCCAAGGAGCAAGAATTCCGATATTTCACAGCACACGTAAAACACGTTAATACTCAACCAAGGTCCGAACGCAAAAGGACGATCGCGACGAAATTGAAGATGGTGGTGGTTGCTGAGATACGCGCGAACATCGCAAGCGTTAACCTGTGGAGGACTCGAAGACTGTCACGTGGTGTACCGCAACGAATAAGCTTCGAGAGAGCAAAGGAGGGATACAAGCTCGCCAACTGTATCGTCAGGCGGCTCAGATGTCGTCTCGATTCGTTTTCTTGGCGGGAAAATTGAAACGTAACAAGGGAAGTGGAAAGGTTCACCCCAATTCTCGTCTACCGACAGATTACTAAGGGCGACTTGTATAAAACGTAGGTAACTACTCGATCAAGTCAATCGTGTGGTTAAGCAATATCATTGGTGGAAATTTAAACTTTCCTCCAATGATGTTGCTTAATCACACGATTAACTTGATCGAGTGGTTACCTACGTTTTATACAAGTCGCCCTAAATTCCGACTGGGCCTTAAACGTTTATGTCAATCAAACAGAGATCGACTTACACTACTCGATTATTCCAAAATCTAGCCGACTTGGATGCTTTTTTAAATTCCGCAACTGTACCTAATCCCAGCCACAAAATAAGGGTATAAAAGGCAGAACGCGTATCGACGATGCAAACCAGCATTCGCTAGTGCTGCACAGTCTCGTAATACTCACCGGCTAGTGCTGCATAGTCTGGATGTACACCTCACTGCTACCTGGTGCTCTATAGTCCGCCAAACCCTACACCTTACCCGCTGGTGCTGTACAGTCCGGCAACCCATACATCAACTACCCCGCTTCGTCGGTACCAGGTCATTTCCTTGATGACCTGGTACCGACGAAGTAGATGAGTAGAAGAGACAAGGAATGACGTCATCAGCGAGGGCTTCTTTCGTCGAGCACTTCCGCCTCAACACCTCCTCCAAAGAAAAGATGTCGAACAGCTTCGCGGGAGTTCTAGTAAATCTGCGATACGAACTTACCCTCGTCGAGATTGGCCGGCAACAGCTGTACCAAGGAATGGACCCCTTTGCAGACGTTTCTCCATTAGAAGAGCAAATCGCATACCCCATTGTTAATAACCCTTTTGCTTGCTGTCAGACGTTATGTTTACGTTCATGAAATAAAGTTCATGACTACTACGAACACGTCCCCAAAAAAGTAGAGAATGAATTGTGAGGACCGTAAGATGTATTAAAGCACAACTTCTGAATTGGGGAGGACCACGTGATAAGGAAAAACTGGTAAAAATAATTAAATAACAATGGATTCCTTTTGGCCGAGAAGTTACGGTGAGAAAATTCGTTGCAAATAATTTCTAGCTTTCGGGTCGCCTTGTATCTTAGCGAAAGTGTAATTGCGCCGCAGTTTGACCTTTGGAACTCGGACTGGTCCAAAGACGACGGCGCTTAGAACGCTAAACAACCCTGGGCGAACCCTTTCTTTTGTAATGTGACTGTCTCATGTCGAAAGTGAGTATAGACGTCCAAGTTTTGCATCGATTTTATGATCTTGCCATAAGAGACCGGCACTGCGGTCGCCTCTCTGTCGCTTTTTTTTAGCATGGCCATAAACCGCTACCAAACTGGGACGACTATATTGTGGATCGCTTTAATCCCCGAAAATCACATTTAATTCTTTTGCCACTGTTAAACTAGATGTGGTGCTACGTCGCTGCCTGCGCAGTTAAAAACGACGACAGAGTCGATATAAGTTTTCCTAATCGTTTTAGCAAAAACTTCGGTACTTGAAACACCGTCGAGGCTGGCCACCGCCCCGCGACATCTTATTCCGCTTTGTTTTACGGTGTACATAGGCACCAGCAGCGTTAAACGATAAGTAACGCCGTAAAACAAAGCGGGGTGAGATGACGCGGACAGACCGCGGCGGAGGCATCAGCAGAGTTAAACGAAAAGTAACGCCGTGAAACAAAGCAGAGTAAGATGACGCGGACAGACCGCGGCGTGGCGGAAGCACCAGCAGAGTTAAACGAGAAGTGACGCCGTGAAGCAAAGCGGAGTAAGTTGACGCGGACAGACCGCGGCGCAGACACGAACAAAGTTAAACGAGAAGTGACGCCGTGAAACAAAGCGGAGTAAGATGACGCGGACAGACCGCGGCGGAGGCACACCAGCAGAGTTAAACGAGAAGTGACGCCATGAAACAAAGCGGAGTAAGATGACGCGGACAGACCGCGGCGGAGGCATCAGCAGAGTTAAACGAAAAGTAACGCCGTGAAACAAAGCAGAGTAAGATGACGCGGACAGACCGCGGCGTGGCGGAAGCACCAGCAGAGTTAAACGAGAAGTGACGCCGTGAAACAAAGTTGAATAAGTCGACGCGGACAGAACTCGAGCGATGAAAATCGTTAATATCGACTTGTGTTCATAAAAGTCAATGATCATGGCGATCAATAATCCCAGGCTTGCGCTCGGGGTGATCAGAGTTGCCACAATAAATTGACCGAAGCTCTCAAATGTTGCCAACTTATTCATACCACCCCAATTTTGAACTATAACAAAAGATGGAACCCTGATTCGTATTTATGAACGGTATTTCCGTTTGAAGAAGAAGAAGAAGAAGAAGAAGTAATAACTGTCGTGGAATTTAAACGAATTTAAATATTCATAAGTTGTATTGCGTGCGTGTGCACTTTCGAGACGCGCTCGCGATTCAACAGTTACATTAAGAGTGCGATGCACAGCACGAGAATTCAGGAAGGCGTAATGCGCGATTGAAATTTTCAATGTGTAACAATAAAAACGTCGTTTGGTATTCAAGAGTCAGAAATCGAAAATGAATCGGGCGCCACCTCTTGAATAGCGATTAAGTTCGTAACTTAGCATCTCCGAGATTTAACTAACGATTTCATATCTCGCCGGCAATCGAAACTAAAGCGGAAGGGTTCCCCCCACCCCCGTTTTCGTTAATGATAATCCGTCCGCTTGTTTAGGGGAAATATTTACATTTTTAAAATTAAGCGCAAGCCGAATGATTCATTCGAGTTCGTAAATTACATTTCGCGATCCCGTGAAGTCCCGACCGATCCCCGTCGTCTTAACTTTCAATTATTTTTAATATCTCGCGGAATATGCAATATCCCCCTTATTCGATGGGAGAGAGTAAAAAAAAATAAAAATAATAACGCAGCTTCGTCGTCTTCAATTTCCTTTTCCTAAACATCCCCTGCGTCCCCCCCCGACCCACTAACGAAGTCCCCAACTTTGCTAATGAGCAGTTTATCGCTCGTGCCTGCTGTTGGTTACTAGTAATTACCCGAATTTGTACTCGCGCGCCGCGCACACAGGAATTAACTCTTGCTAACCAGTTTGGTTCATGAATTAGACGCTTTTCTAATTCAATTTTCTCCAAATGCCCTTTCTTATCTTAATTAAAATTAACATCTTTTATTAGATTTGTTTGCGCCGCGCCCGCGCTCCGTAAATAAACCCGCCCCGTAATTCACCGCGCGGCGCGCGCGAACCCATTCCGTTTCGTTTATTAACATCCGCTAATTTTCGGGACCGTTTTAATTCTGCGCTCTCGAAATTTCATTTCGGGAAGAATTCACGAAAGCAAATTTAATACGTCTCCCTGGAACTACTATGTATTTAAAACCGACAAACGTAAACACGGCACTTTATTAAAATTTCTTTTAATAACGTACCCCGACTCCACCTCCCAGCCCCACATCCCCCACCCACGTGCTCATCTTTGATTTAGATTTCACCCCTAACAACTAACAGCACACAAACAAAGCATCCACCGCATTTAATCAACCGCATCTTCTGTGGTTCTCATTTTGCCCCTGCTAAGTGGCAAGGATCCGCATCTTCTGTGGTTCTCATTTTGCCCCTGCTAAGTGGCAAGGATCCGCATCTTCTGTGGTTCTCATTTTGCCCCTGCTAAGTGGCAAGGATCCGCATCTTCTGTGGTTCTCATTTTGCCCCTGCTAAATGGCAAGGATCCGCATCTTCTGTGGTTCTCATTTTGCCCCTGGTACGTGGCAAGGATATTTACTTGACAAATGCATACAAATCACCCGAAGCAAATTATATAAAATAAGGATAACAACAAAACAAATAAATCACTACAACACGAAGAATCCTTCCCTTGCATTTTGATCAGTTGACGTGTGTAATTTTTTCTCGCAGGGTATAACAACGGTAATTGCCACCAACTATTATTGGTAATATAAGATTGTTACAGTTCGTCTGGAATTGTCGATCGGGGAATTAATACTCTTGGTTGGTTGGTTGGTTGGTTGGTTGGTAACGTGTAGTGCGTGCGCCTGGAGGATTTAATTTAAGGGAAACCTTAGAAGCTGCGTAGACGTTTAGTGGGGTGCGGAGGGATAAGCTGATAACGCATTTACGCACACAACGCATTAATAAGTAACTCTTCTTACTTTCCTTGTACATTATCCTGATATCATCTTAGCACTCGGGAGCTAATTGGCGGAAATTGCGAGTGCCAACCTACGCGCTGAATGTTAATTGCTGGGGGTGCGTTTTAAATTCAGGACCGACGACTGCAAATTCGTTGCAAAATTATCGCAAATTAAAATTAAGAACTCCCTGTGCCACCATGATTTTTTTCGTACTTATTCTATTGGTCTGTGATTAGACTGATAACCACAAAGCAAACAGTTTGTTTCCATCACGCCTGGTCTTTTAAATATCAAGGTTTTTATTAAAAAAACGCTTGTGGCCAGTTGCAGTCTCAGCAATTTTTTTTTCGAAGGAGGTCTATAATCGCACTTGCGTCCAGTTGCATTCTCTGCAATTTTTTTCCAAATCCTGTGACGTGGCGTGGTGAGACAGTTTTAACTCACACGTTTTATCTAATACGAAAATCAGTAAATAATACTTGGCCAACGAATCACTTATTTATTCAAAAAAAAGAGAGCGCAGTAAATTCGAGTGGTGTTGCACCTCCAGAGAAGAGAAAGGGGTCGTTATTTATTTTGTTTACGACTTCCGCGTAATTGCGATGTAAAATATGATGAAGTCATCAGGGGGCATTAAGAAGAATTTGTCTTCATTCGCGGAGGCGTCGGCTAAATTGAATCTTAAAACTTTTGCATTATCAAGATTTACGTCATCTCTGCGCTGTTGTTAAGTGAAGCCGTTCCCTTATAAAACTGCGCTTGAAAAATGTGTCCTATATTTCACACCCTCCCCCCCTCCCCCCCGTAAACAACGAACGTATTCAAATTTTCACAATCTCGAATATAATTAATTCCTTGCGAGCGCAGTTTAGCGGAACGGGAGTTATCGGGGCGAGCGAACGCTGCAGAGGCAGACATTCCAATTTCGAACTCTCGGAGTTGGCGCTGCAAGTTTGTAGTTGGGAGTAATGACGCGTGCACGCATCGCTGCTCCATTTCCTCTTCCTGCCACGGACAGGTTAAGAATTACCAGGAGTATTGGAGTCCCATCCTAGGAACTAACTGATCGATTATGTCGGACCCTTATCCAACAAACGGACTTGTTCCGGACGCTTACCTGCGATCACATGTCGTTCGTTTTCCCAGATTTCCTCCTGCAAAGATTTTCCTTCGTTTAACCCCAATTAAGTAATTATTAATAATTTCGTTTTTAAACGGAGCGAAAATATCGTCTGGAAAATTCGCGCGCTCTATTAGGAGTAGTCGAGGCTCTCCGGAGACTTATACGTTTCGCGTTAGTTAGGATTCATACTCGTATAAACCGGCCGGTTCCTCGGGGAGGTTAAATCCATTAACGATAATTGTGTACTTGTTACAAATTTCGCGGTTATCCCGGCCGTCGACGTGCAAAGTGCTGTTCGAAATTTCTTCCCCCGGTGGATTAATATTTTTGTTGAAAGTCGCCGCCGCGCCGTCGACGTTCAACTACGCTAAAGCATCCTTTGGTAGATAAGCTAATTATTATAAAAAACGCAAGCAAGAAACTTCCATTTTTAATAGAGCTAACGCAGACGTTATTTAATGCCATAATGTTACAGTGTAAGACTCCGTTCCGTTAGAATCTAGAATGTTCCAAGATGACCGCTAAAGACGCTTATTATGGTCAAGCGGGTCGTTATTATCGATTTTTCCTGAAAGTCGGTGATGGCCAGTTTGGGGCATGTGACATCCCTTCCCCCTTAGATTGCTAGTTGCGCACAAGATTTCATAAGTATTCTGTCACACGTACCGGAGTGCTTTTACGTTATTTATTTTTGTGCTGCTCCTTTAAGTGTGTGTACTTGAAAGGAAAACGAACTCCGCGATTTGATAAGAAGCACTCTACGTGAAGGACAAGGTTTTCGAAGCCTGATCACCACTAATAAATCAGTGGATGTATGTATGACCTCGCCAGTCCCACTGAATTAGCCGGTAATTAGGACGATCTTAGTTTGCCCACCCATAATTTTGCAGCCTTCAGGTAGGTAGCACTAAGCGTAAACGATCAATACCGTAAAGAACCTCCGAAGGCCCAGTTTGCATCATACTTGATCAGGATTCATTTTATAAAGCCAGAGGGCTTTAGGACACAGCCACCTATGGCGTCGGGATTGAGATACGCCCAATCAACGCGTCAAGAAGGACGTACGGACTCCCAGAACGGATTGGGTTGCAAGCCCCGCACCCCCTCTAGTGAAGGCGAGCGCTCTACTAGCGCTGCAGGCCAGTGCCCGAGCTAACGTAGCTCACCCGCCGGGATGGAAAACCATCCCTAACCCAGCATGTGGGCTTTCAACCACTACCACTGACCAATCGGGAACACACTGACAAGTTAGCGCACTCCCGGGGCTTCACCGGTCCCCATAGTACCGATTAACGTCTCGGTGGGATGTTTCAGGTCAAAGCTCAAGCCAAGACCCAACAGATAGGGCCCTTGCAAACCCAGACTCTGCTAGGACATGCCCAAAGGTCTCTACAACGGCTTCCAGCCATGTCACGTGCCATACAAAAGTCGGGCCGATACCAGCTTTTCACCGAGAGGAGCCCCCCCCACCTCCCTGCCGTCATCCGCGTTCCCAGTTCCGTGCAATGTCGCCAGGATCCACCTCCTTTCATACTAACATCCACGTTCACCCATTAAGTACTCGGCGCGGCGCGGAGGCGCGTTTTCCTTTCTAAAGTCATTATACCTATCCTTATAAAATCTACCAGTCAGTCAAGACATGCTCCCAATCTTCCTCATTCTCATCTATCCGTTCTGGCAGGGGGGGGGGATCCTGCTAACCGAAGCGTGGATCCAACGGCCTCGGCCGTAGGTGACCATTGTGGACGTTTGATAGAGTACCTATGGGTGTAACGAGCCCGCCGTCCCGAGTTGGCGTACCAGCGCCTGGTTTGCACGAAACCTAATCTGCAGGGTGCGTCTTAGGACATGCCCGAACTTCCAACCAGTGAAGTCAACTGGTACCGTGGGGACCGGTTAGCCCGGAGTGGAGTGTGTAGATGGAGACCTTCAGGACGTTCTTATTGTCCTCGGTACACGCCCGGCAAGACGGGAACCCTGCTAACCGAGACGTGGATCCAACGGCTTCGGCCGTAGGTGACCATTGTGGACGTTCGATGGGTGTGACGAGCCCACCGTCCCGAGTTTTGGCATATCAGCGCCTGGTTTGCATGGAACCTAATCTGCAGGGCGAACTTCCAACTAGTGAAGTTAACTGGTACCGTGGGGACCGGTTAGCCCGGAGGGTGTAGAGGGAGACCTCCGCCGGTCGACTGGGTTGGACTCACGGGGGCAGTGGTTGCAAGCCCGCATGCTTGGGCTAGGGATCATGTCCATCCATCCCGACGAGTGAACTGCGGATTTCAGTTCCGGCAGTAGCCTGGTTAGCTAGTAGAGATTAGATAGGTCTCCCTTGACCAGAAGGGGCGAGGGGCGTGCACCCCGGACCACTCTGGTAGCAGTGAGTTGGATGTCACATTATAGTGCCAGCCACCGAAAGGTGGGCCCGCCCTGCGCGCTGATTGGGCGTATCTCAATCCGATGGCTCTGGTCGGGGCCCAAGCAGATAAGGACTTACTTGCTTGATGAGCGTTTATGGTGTGTTGCAGAGAACTGGTGTGTCCTCGGTACACGAACGCGATTGCCAGAAATATTAAATTTCATTTTTCGTTGATATTTCAAACGTCACAAAAGTTGTTCGGAGTATAGTACAAGGCCATAGCACGAATAATAATTTTTTCATTGATTAATACTTTTTCCCAGCCCCCAATAGAATCAAATTAATAAAATATGGGGTCGATTCATTATGTAAAACAACATTTTTTTTTAATCAATATAGGCTATCGGAAGGTATTAATAGTTTCCCGTACGCCATCGATTTTAACTTTTAATTTCCTCCGCCCGCGCGCTAACAGATGCAAATTATGAATTTAATTTTCCCTAACAGCATAGGAACGATTAATTTCATTGTTCGACATTCGCGAGGAAACACTCGGGCGTGTTTCCGGTTTCCTCTCTCTCTCTCTCTTTTTTTCTAATGAGATTTACAATTCAAATAAATAGCGAAGGTGTTTGAATGGTTAATTATGCTTGCAGGAACAAATCCAGATGATATCAGAACGTGGCCGGGGAGGTGTTAGGGAATTGCCGGGCATAAAGGAGAGACGGTGAGCGGTTTACTGTGGGGATAAGTACAATGGAGAGGAGCGTGCCGTGTATGCGAAAACGCACCACTAAACAAACAGAAATAACACATCTCAGTTGCCTTCCCCCTGAGTGGAGCAAATGCGATCTGGATACCGCGTTACTTTGTGTGTCGGGCTCAATATTCATATGATATATCGTCTGCATACATAAACGCGAATACGTCCCTGCGATATGATACGTTTACAAAGTATTGCCTCGTGCGAGAATAAATTCTGATATTTTCCTTTGGCTCGTTACAGAGCTGAATATTTATTAGATTCGCAAAACGTAGTCATCCGCGCTTACGTAAACTTCCATCACGTAATCCCCCGCCGAATATTAAGTTTGTGGGTCTCTCTGCATCCAGTACCATGGTTTGGGTGAGAAAACATTAATCCATTTGCCAGTTAGTTGTGTTTCAAACTATTTGAACGCACTGCTTTCTTAAGCGAACGCGAACCTCAAGTTTATAGCTGATTAACGGGTGCGATTTTTTCGCAAACGGGGAGGGGGGGGGGGTGCCAATTTGTGGACTCGAACGCAAACAAGGCCCGAGTTAAATTTGATGATGTCGCCCGTGTTGCGCCGAATATAAGTGAGACACGCGAAACCCATTAGGCGTCGTCTCCGAGACGACGCGACGGAACTTTCTTTTCGGGGAAGGCCCGAAAATTTTTGAGCCGCGGCGCAGCACAGAAATCGCGGGCGTACAGCGTGTCGGGGGGGCGGGGGCGGGAGTGAGGGGTTCGAGTGTTTGGATTAACTTATCGAGCAACACGAAATCGCACTAAATAGTAGCAAATTGATTTATTTGCCGAGCACTCGCGATTGTCCGCTCCGGTTCCGAATAACTCCGGCGTTTCCGGTAAATCGAGTTTAACGATCACCTTTTATATCTGTCAGCTCGCATGTTTCCGCCCCGAACTGAAGTCTCTATTTATTTACGCCGTTGTTGTAAATGTAAGCAAGCGGCGAAAACGGAAGAGAAAAATGAGCTGGTTCGGAATCTATTAGCGAGCGCGACGCCATCAATAAACAATATTCTATTTCTGCAGCTTCACGCTATTTTGTGCAAATTTCTAATTACGACACAGACACGTTCGTTTCCCGTTGTAATATCCATCTGCGTTCGATTTACGAACGCGGTATTTCCGCGCACGAAACAAATTAATGTAAACACATGTTTTTTAAAACATCCGAAAAACGTATGCATTTAAAAAAAAACAAAAAAAAAAAACGTCGAATTTACCGCACGCAGTTTGTGTTTGTGTAATTCCACGTTGCGTTTCGCCAGCTTAATTACCGGGAAAATGTTAACATGCCATCATGAACACGTACGCCATATTTCATGCTCGCGTGATATTTTTACGCTTCGAAAATATCGACGGCGTTTTTAGATTATCTGCGGCTAACAAGGGCCCCTTTCACACAGGCGGGGGGGCGGGGCAAAATCATTTCACATTCACATTCACAATTATTATATTTATGACACTGTTATTATTTATCTCGCGCCCGGTTCTGCTTTTATGGAGATCTCGCATTCCTGGTGGGGGAGGGGGTATTTTCGAACTCGTGAATTGGTCACCCTTTAATTTAAACTTCCCGGCGCGCGCTGCGCCAAGCAACGGCATTGCGGTGGCACTGCGCGCCGGCGGATAATTAATCATTCCTCCTCGCATTAAGCAACAGAATCAATCAATCAATTTCGCACCGTCTGGGGAAATAATAGTTATGAACTATAATCTAGTTTCTTGCCTGCGCAGTAAACCGGAAGATCACTTCCCGTCGTTTCCGATAGAGAGCGGCGCCGGGCGTTAAAACCCAATTCCCATCGGGCATCAAAAGTTTCAAGTTATGGAAGGTGGAATTTTATAAGTGAGAACCTTTTTTTTTTTTTGATGAATACATCAACTTTTTAAGGCGAGGGCGTTTGGACCTTATGAAGCAGCACGAGAGTTTCAGAAATCGTTCCAGGCGTCAAACCCTAAGGGCGGGGCGTTTCCACACATACCGGCCGGACAATGACATCTTCCACACACTTCGGCAATGACGCGACGGTGCCGTTATTAATACCTGTAGTCTTTGATCGTGGTGCTGCTCTCAGCAGACATTAATCTCTTTGGGCTATTGCACTTCAGAAGGAAGCAAGAAGAAAAGGCGATACTGAGCTACACTTGGCTACTGCCAGTTGGTCGTCCACTTACATAATTAGTTTGGACCACTGACACAGACAGACAGACAGACAGAGAGCCCCTTATCTATCCTGAACGCTACGAGCAAGTTAGCCCTTAACCGTCTCGGGCCCCGACCAGAGCCATCGGATTGAGATACGCTCAATCAACGCGCAGGGAAGCCCACCTCTCGGTGGCTGACACTATAAAGTGTCGTCCTGCTACCAGACTGGTTCGGAGTTGCACGCCCCTCGCCCCTTCTGGTGAAGGGAGACCTATCTAATCTCTACTAGCTATCCAGGCTACTGCCGGAACTGAAATCCGCAGTTCACACGTCGGGATGGGGTGGACATCATCCCTAATCCAGCATGCGGGCCATCAACCACTACCCCCGTGAGTCCAACCCAGTCGACCGGTGGAGGTCCCCTCTGCTCGCTCCACTCCAGAGGAGGGGAGGGTATCCTCCGGGCTAACCGGTTCCCACGGTACCAGTTTGCTTCACTGGTGGGAAGTTCGGCCACGACCGAACAAGTCGGCCGAGTCCTACAGATTGGGTTACGTGCAACCCAGGCACTGGTGCGCCAACTGAGGACGGTGGGCTCGTCACACCCATAGGAACTCTATCATACGTCCACAATGGTCATCAACGGCCGCAGCCGTTGGATCCACGCTTTAGTAAGCAGGGTTACCCCCCTGCCGGGGACCACTGACACAATCCATAACTTATTGATTGACTATTTTTAAATATTTTTTTATGTAAGTGGACGATCAAGTAGCAGGGGCCAAGTGACACCCGCAGCCACCCTACATGTACCTTTGATTTCGTGGTGGAACGACCAGATTACTCTCTGATTACTATGAGAACAGTAACAATACTGTATGACGTAACCGAACTTTCCCCCAAAGTCAAGAGGCAAAGGCATTGTCAAAATCAAGATTCCAATCAACAATACTTGATTGATCTCAAACGGCTTCAAGGTCTAATTCCTTGATTGAAGTCGAGATTCTTTGATTTGATCGACGATTAAGTCAAACTGGTTTGTGAAAATCAAAATCTAAAGCCTCGTTTCAAGCCAAGAAGCAACGACATGATAGAAATCAAGGGTCAAGTCGACAAAACTTGATTTTAATCTTGATCTACGTCAAAATCAAGTTAGCTTGAGAAAATCAAGATCTAGAGACTTCAGCTGACGTAATTAAACTTTGCTTCAAGTCGATAGGTGAAGACATGATGTAAATCAAGATTCAAGTCGACGAAAGTTGAGCTTAATCGACTTCAAGGACCAATTCCTTGATTGAAGTCAAGATTTTTTGATTTGATGCAACTTGATCGACGATAAAATCAAATTAGTTTGAGAAAATCAAGTTCTGAAGCCTCAAGCTGACGTAATTGAACTTTTCTTCAAGCCAAGAAGCCACGACACGATAAAAATCAAGATTCAAGTCAACAAAACTTGATCTTAATCTTGATCAACGTCAAAACCTAATTAGTTTGAGAAAATCAAGATCTAGAGACTTAAGCTGACGTAATTTTGAACTTTGCTTCAAGTCAACGGGTGAAGACATGATAAAAAATAAGATTTAAGTCGGCGAAACTTGAGCTCGATCGACTTCAAGGTCTAATTCCTTGATTGAAGTCAAGATTCTTTGATTTGATGCAACTTGATCGACGATAAAATCAAATTGGCTCGAGGAAGCCAGATCTAAAGCTGACGAAATTGAAAGTTTTTCCAAGTCAAGAGGTAAAGACATTATAAAAATCAAGATTCAAGTCAACGAAACTTGAACTCAATGGACTTCAAGGTCTTGACGGACCTTGAGAGGATTAAGGTCAAGTCATGGTGGATCAAAGCCCCCCCCCCCTCAACGACTAATTTCTATAACGTTCATGCATCTTGATTTAAATAAAATATCGATTACATCCAAGCACTAGATCTTCGTCTCTTTGATCGTGACTTGATCAAGACACAATTGTTATATCAAAGTATTGATTTCTTTTGCACTTCAAATTGAATTGGATCCTGATGTCTAAAATCAAGTTTTGTTGGCTTGAAGATTTAAATCTGGACTAGTCTCGGTATAAAACTTTTGAGTGAAATTAAACAAACAGCTTTCCGGCACCGGCACGTCTAGATCTGTGTGGACAAGAATGTACATAAGGGCAGCCGACTTGTCGCGATCGACGCCGACTGTATTTGCCGTATCGGTAAATCTGCTGGATCGGGTTATGTGTGAAAGCATTCATTTGATCACATTGCATCCGGTGCTGGGTCGGCGCTGTTGATGGTACCGTCACCGGCTCCGGTTTTGCTGGTGTGTGTGAAAACGCCCTAATTCTCATCGGGGATCACCTAAAGTTTAAAATATAGAAGGTGGAACTCCAACACAAATCTATTTTATCCGACGACAAGATCTGATTGGCGAAGTGGGGCGACCCAAAAGCACGAGTGGACCTTCTGTTCGCTCCTCGTAAATAATTCACCTCCTTCCTTGTCTGAGGAGAAAACGGACAATAATACGTAATTAAATAAATTAAAAAGCGGCACGGAGGAACGTGCCGGCGCGGCGCGGTTGCAGGGTCGCGAACGAGATCGTCGGGCAACAATCAGGGTGAAGGCGAGTCCGGAGGGCGTGGTGGCGCGCTCGCGTGTCTCGACGGGGCCCTAATTTAAATTACTTCGGAATTATTTATAATTTGTCCGAGTCAATGCCAGGCTTCGACCTTTTCCAGTTAATCGATGGGGGGGGGCGTTTCATTGCAATTTAATGCGACTTGCGATAGTTACTTTCATTTGCTTGGTCAAGCGGGTCGTTATTATCGATTTTTCCAGAATGTCGGTGAATGACCAGTTTGTGGGACCATGTGACATCCCTTCCCCCTTAGGATGCTAGTTGCGCACAAGACACACGTACTGGAGTGCCATTTTTAACATTTATGAGCCGCTCCATAGTTCTCGTTGAATTCGTCCCATTCCTCGGATTGGATTGTGAGGGACGGGTGGTTAAAAAAACGATAACGGAAAGGGGATGAATTATCCTGAACGATCGCTGGATCGTTCGCTTTTAGTTACTTTTACATAACGCGGTTTTTTGATGAGCCAATTCGACCGACTGCTGGGTAATGCAATATGCAGCTGGAAATTCTCCGAACGCAGCCTCATTTCAAAGGTCATATTGGCGGAGCTTTTGACAAACATATTTCCCGCGCTCGCTTAGGCGATATTGTATCGAATTTAATTTACGATAATTTATGAACTTAATGATTGTGAAATGCCCGATTTCTTACAGAATTAATACAGAGTGGTAAAATGATCGTGATGGTGTGAGTGAGAGGGTCTCTTCCGTTTCGTTTATTAGATCAAGCTCCTGAGAAAGTTCCTTATCGAATAAATCTCTCGGCGCGAAAAAAAAAAAGGTGGTGGCGAAGAAGAACGCAGGATTACAAACATAAGAACCTAATTCGCCGAAGGTAAATAAATTTGTAACGGCATGGATACATTTAATAAGATAAACATAAGGGGGGGCCGCTGTATAAATATTGCGCTGAAAGGATAATAATTTTGAAGAGTGGAAGCGCAAACATCAGAAGTCGGAACGAATTTCGGCGGCTTTTTCTCGCGCGCCGAAGGTAAACACTTCCCTTTGTGGAAACACAGACGGCAATATCCGCTGATCTGGGCGGATTCACGCCCGGGCGATGTAAGGTAGGTACGACGAATCTAATTCTGAGGAGCAAGTGCCCCCTCCGCCCCCGATTTACGGTGGCGGCCGCCCAGATAAATCATTCAAGAACTTGCCGCGCGCCCTTTAACTTCATGCTTTAATAATAAATTGGGGGCGCGCGCGGAAATCTTTGCGATTTATGTCGGGAGTTCTTATTGGTTTCGCGAATTTCAGCTGCTGCCAAATAAAGCATCCGAATTTAAATTTTGATGAGCATAACTTTTTCGGGAACGGCCGAACTTTTTTAATAAAGGCGCGCGCGCTCTCTCTTGTTTCGATACACCTAAAAAAAATACTGGGTCAAACTCTACCCTCCGATATTGCAAAATAAATTCGACAAGTACATCCATCCATCCATCTACCATCAAATCAATAAACTCGTAGAGTTAAAATTTATACGCAACGACAAACAGGTAGCACTTTTTTGCAGTAGCACTTGAAGACTGCTACCTGTTATTTTTTTATAAACTGCCACCAGCGCCTATCAAAAGTCGTGATAGGCAACCATACGTACGAGTTTGATAAATCCATGTAAAATCTCCATAAGAAAGTGGCTTCACTGTAACTTCTGCCATCTACTGTTTCATCATCAAACAAATAGTTCTCGTCCGTGTCTCCTTTTTTAAATTGAATTTGTTAGCGGACAGACCGGAACGTCGACCTACATTCCGGGCGAGCTCAACAATCAAATAAGACTTAATCAATCGCGATCGTCGTCACGGGGTCATAGACGAGCGCGAGCGATTCAGCACACGACGACGGCGAATTCGAATTTGATTCCTCGGCGCAGTTTTAATAAATCGCGATTGCATCGATTAGCCCCCGGAATTATCTCGCGTTCACCGGAACCCGACGTACGGCGCGGCGCGCGCAAAAAACATGATTGATACCCCGCGGTGCGGTATCAATCATTCCTCCTCGAAGAATACACTTACGTAAATAGGGCGCAGTTAGGTCGAAGATTAATGCCGCCGATAAACAAAATGTGTAGCACTGACACTTCTAATTTGGGAGTGATTCATCTGGATGCGAGGAGTGACACGTTTCGTTCGATCTTTTTCAGTGACGGAATCGGTTCGTGCTTACAACTTTCAATTCGAACGTCACCGTAGGTCAAAAATCAAGGTAGAATATGAATCTAATTAGGACAAAGAATGTCCGACTTCACAAAAAGAAGTTCAGATAAAAAAAGGCACAGTAACTGGGATGCGTCACAGTTACATGTAAAACTTCCGTTAGAATGCAAAATGTCTCCAAAATGGTCGCCCTTCCGTCACCATTACTCCTCCCCGACGATCTCCTCGTCCAAAATTACTGATTTACTGAGACAGCCTGTGGTTGGTCATCAATCTGGACTGTTTAGTTGAATGTTGAACGGAACGCAATGCTTTTCGAAGCCTGATTTCTGCACATCATCCGTCATCCGTGGTTCTACTTGCGGCCAATTTTCGCAGATATATTTTGGTGCCGCTATAGAAAACTCTTGTTGCGCCGGTAAGGTCCGCCTTGGTCGATCGGACGACGCAAAAGGGAGGCACCCCACCGAGACGGGTAATCACGTGCTGACGTCGCTCCTAACCCTTGGTACCCGAACGTCTTCGCCGAGACTAATGCAGACAATTTGATTGGATAACACAAGCTTGAATCTCTTGATTTATTTCATAAGAACTTGCAACTGTTTACGTAGTGCAACCAAACAGCGTTTATGCGTATACGTAGCATTTTCAGTCTTAATGAATGTTACTCACGTACTTATCGTTCGAACTCTAACGTTTTGCGTTGTTAACTTAAGTTGTTGAATATTTAAGTCATACCCCTTCGTTGCTCTTTTACAAACTAAGACCGCCCCCTTTTGTTACTGGAGTTTCGTATGACCTCACCCGTCCCGCGGAGTTAGCCGGCGATGGGGCGAACTTAACTTGCTCTCCCCAAACTTGCAGCCTTCGGGTAGGTAGCAAGATCACCAGGCGGAATATCGAAAGAAAAGAAACTGTGCAAAAAGAGAGAATGAAAAGGGGGAAGGGATGTAAATTTTGAGACGGAGAGAAGGCGCACCCAAGCCATCACGTCAAAGGATCCACGTAAAATTTTCAATTTTATTAAAAAGATGGGAATGGGTTAACGCGCGAGCTTAAATACAATAGAGAACCACGAGAGGTGAAGAGAGTCCAGGGTTTAGAAGACCACATACCGGAATCCGCATGGCCTTTGATTTCAAAACCATTTTGAAGCAAGTCACGCAAATCGGTAAACAGTAAGTTAGCTAGGAACCAGATATATTGAGTAACGCAACACAAGGAGAGGAAGAGAAACGAAAGCCTCAAAAGGAAATTGATGACACATGAAGAGAAAAGAGCCAAGAGCTTAGAAGGACACATCCCAGAGTCCACATAAATTGCAAACGGCATGCTTAGGAAATTCTTTTTTCTTTACTGTACTTGAAGGAGCAACATGGGAAGCCAAAATAAGAATTCAATTGTTTTTTCCTAAATCGTCCCATTCTTGAACCGTCTCCACGGAGGCGATGCAAGTTATTGGCGGGGGGGGGCTACCGTGGGACCTGGAGGCTGTTCGTAGGGGGGTCTTCTGGAGGGTGAAGAGTGGAGTGGCCTTAGCCAAGTGAGTGAGGGTTTGTTGAGTGTGGAGGATGCAAGGATACTGGGTCCCAAAAGGTGTGGGGGTGTTCTGGATGAAAGGTGCGTGAGAGATGGCAGAATGAGCCACGAAAGGAAGGGTCACGCAGGCTTCATACCTGACGTCGGAATGGCGGAGAGGTGTGAGTGGTTCGATCCGGGAATGCCTTTGTTTTTCCTCGATGCCTTTCTGCATGTTAGGGGTCTGTGTGACACGGATAGATGAACAGACCTAATCCCCTAATCGCACCTAACCTTATCAAGCGGCTCCTAGGCGAATTAGCCCTTATCCGCTTGGGCTCCGACCAGAGCCATCGGATTGAGACACACCCAATTAGCGCGCAGAGGCGGGTCCACCTTTCGGTGGCTGGCACTTAACGTGACTTCCAACACACTGCTACCAGAGTGGTCCGGGGTGCACGCCCCTTGCCCCTTCTGGTCAAGGGAGACCTATCTAATCTTTACTAGCTAACCAGATTAGTGCCGGAACTGAGATCAGTAGTTCACTCGTCGGGATGGATGGACATAATCCCTAGCCCAAGCATGCGGGCTTGCAACCACTGCCCCCGTGAGTCCAACCCAGTCGACCGGCGGCGGAGGTCTCCATCTACACACTCCACTCCGGGCTAACCGGTCCCCACGGTACCAGTTGACTTCACTGGTTGGAAATTCGGGCATGTCCTAAGACGCACCCTGCAGATTAGGTTTCGTGCAAACCAGGCGCTGGTACGCCAACTCGGGACGGTAGGCTCGTTACACCCATAGGTACTCTATCAAACGTCCACAATGGTCACCTACGGCCGAAGCCGTTGGATCCACGTCTCGGTTAGCAGGGTTCCCGCCTTGCCGGGCGTGTACCGAGGACAATAAGAACGTCTTATAAATGGAGTATTTATAGGGTTCAGTTTAGAAAGCTCGAACAGGAGAGCTTATGCATCGTGTAGCTGGAATCTTTGGTGCAAATCGTTCATTTGGGCGTCCGTACACTCGCTGCTGTCCATCTGGTCCACTTAAACACATTCTTGTCTCGTCTGAGAAAAGAACATTCTTCCATTGGTCCACAGTCCACTGCTCGTGTACTTGAGCAAAACGAAGTCGAGCTGTCCGTTGCTGTGGGAGCAATTCTGGACCTTGAGGTGACCTAAAAGCTGTTATATTAATTATTTCAGCCAATCTTCTTCTCACTAATGCTGAACCTTCGTGCTTCATTGAATTGGCTACGGTATTACGTTTACAAATTCCGTTACGAAAACGTTTGCCGCGTCTCGAGCTCACTGGGCTTACCTGGCAACCCTCCGCGATTTTCGTTTGTTGAGAGCGCCGCGTGATCATTGCCTTGAAAGTCATTGGTTAGTGGTACGTGCATTTTCGGCGTCCCTTCCACCTCAATTTCGCGCCTCGCAATTAGTTCTCGTCGGACCCTGGTGCCACGATGATGCGTTATACCGCTTAGAAACTTATCGAAGCCCTTGCTTAAAGGATTACGGCCTTGCCGGAATTCCCCTAGTGCACCACCGATCGAGTTTTGGGATACTTTGGCCCCATACCAAGCTTGAGAAACTACAAATCTCAGGTAAAACTTGTGCGAATTGTCTGACGCCATTTTGGACGCTAACGAATCTGTTCCTTCCTTCTATTTAGGCTCTTGGTTCTACTTCAAGTTTCATTGCCACTTCTAACTCCCGCTTTGGTTTTACAGTGCTGTTGTATTTTCCGAACGCTCTGTACTTGTGCCGGAATCAACAGACAGCGAGGGCCTACGTGCCGATCGTCATATTTCTCAATGTTGCACAATATTACATCAGAAAAAACATACGTTGTTATTTAGTCCTACAGTATATTTCCGTTTCACTCTGTCGTCCGGTTAAAAACTGAGTTAATTCGTAACGACTCCTGTCTCAGCGCATAGTGGGAAAGAACGTCGCGGTCATTCTTGCAATAGCGCTCCTGGCGTGCGTAGCGTTTATTTGTGTCTGCATTTGTGTTTCTTTCATAGAGTTTTGTGATTGAAACCTGAAACGGAATCCTCTCCGAGATTTGTTAAAGCACGCCGAGTGATTTCAAGCTTGTTAAACAGCTTTTCGAAAGCCTGTCGTTATGGCCATTTTGTGCGATCTCCTGTTCTCTCTCTTCTATTAGGCCTTTAGTGGTAGTTTTACCCATCAGAGAAAACCTTAGTCAAACCTTTTTTTGGGCGAAGGAAAAGGCCGAAATCAGTGTTTGGAACTAGTTGAACCCCCGGCAACACGGCTCACTCGACGTCACTTGATGACGTAACATCGGCGTCGAAGTACGTGACTGACTGCACTTACCTTCGTTGGAGGGCACTCCCTCACCGTTGACGGCTGACTGTCATTACTCCGGATCCTGGTTACAAGATCGGAACTACTCTAATTATTTTTGCTTAGTCTATGTGGGTTGATTCACCTTTCCGCGGCGTTGTAATTTTAATTCTCATTTAGTTGTTAATCAAGTGAATTTCTTTAATCACTTTGAACGTTAATTGTAAACGAAGAACAGATCTGTTGATCGGATAAGATCTAACTTGTCAGATTACTTGTTTACATTTCGTGTTCATTTCATTGGACTCCTTTTGGGTCGAACTCGATACTTGTAAATTATTTTTCTTATTCGTCAACTGTTTTTGAGCGTTTTTGAAATCGAAACAAGTGTGCTCAGCTGGTGCTTTTTATTTTATTCACTTTGCCCACCTTTTGCTTTGGGGTTTCGTCGTGCCCTCCCATCTCCAAGAGCTCTGCCAGCGATGCTGGAGAAACGTCAGTCCCTCGCACAATTTGCTGGCCTTCAGGTAGGTAGCAGTGGAACACCAAACTTGAAATAAACAATAACAATGACGGCCAAACGAACTCACCTAAGATTATGACGCCTACAACGCGCAAACACGAACTAAACGGGTTTTAACAAAATCCTTGCTAAAATTTAGGGGTTTCGAGAGGGTACTTGATTCCTTTTACCAAAATATATTGTAATTTTTAATTCACCCACTTACAGCGATTGATATACGGGCCAGCACATGTTTTCTGTCTGCACTAAAGACGATGGGCGGTTAGTTGTGCCGGTGAGATGGACGCCCCTTCACATCCGGCACGTAGAGGTGATGACAATTACATAATAACCTTAGGGCTCCCCACCCGCTACATCGGGTCCTTTAGGGGGCAGTCATGGGATTGTGGGACCGTTCATTCTTGTAGTACCAGAGTTTGTTATGATTTCATTTAGATGTGGTGGATGAATTATAACACACTATACCACATTCTAACTTTTTGTCCATCGTTTTCTCGTTACTTCCCCTCTATACTTAGCTCTTTCGTGCAAGTCTTTGATTTTTATGATATTATATCATGCTTTTCAAGTACTACACCTCCTTGTAGGGAAATGTTTCTCCGACGAGTGTCCAGGTTAACGCCAGCCGACACTCCTACACTTCGCTAGCTTCAAACATGAAAAAAAATTTGCTTAGCGAGAATTTTACTGTAATTGAATATTTTTAATGAAACAAGTGGTGTTTCTCGCCGTCGCGTCGCGTCGTCTTGATAAAATTGTTACAGGGCGCAAAAAAGCAAACACTGGGACGTCGGAAACGGCTCAAATAAAACGGGGACGTTGCTGCCGCTGCTGCTGCTAACCTGAAATGAAATTGCCGGAGTGATTAATCGCCGCAATAGCTTTGAGGACATGTATATCCCGAGAAGCTGCTTCAATCATTGTGACAAATAACAGGCAACAGGAAGGACGAAGCCCCCGCATTTATACAAAGCCCTGCGTTTAGAAGGGATTACGCGCCGACAATGAAAATATTTAATTGCAATTTTGCTTGCCGAATTCAATTTATCGCAAAACATGACTGATTACGTGCGCCGGGGGGAGGTGCGTGAGGGTAATTTTATTTTCGCGCGCGGGAATTGTATTAGGCGTCCCCGTCGTATTCCGATACGCGACGCCGGTAATGTAATATGTGACGAAAATATGTACGGAAAATTGGTGTCAATTTCTCGAGAAAAGAAGGGAGGACGCAGAAATGTTATGCAAAACTGAATAACGCTACTAAATATTCGGTAAACGTATTTTCTTTTAAGGCGATTTTTTTATTCCCTCTCTCGCGCGCGCAAAAGATTATACTTACCCCGGGTATTTCGATGATAACGGGAGGACGGCCCGCGCGCGCGCTTTTATCTGAATTTTTTCGAGTTATTTGTTTGCGTTATGCAAATTCGTCGGTGCGCGGGAATTCTTTCCTTAAAAACGTGAATTTAGATGAGGTAAGGTTCGCGTTACAAAGAAAATTCACTTTGTACTAATTCCGCAAAGCAGAAGCGAGAAGAAGAAAAAAAAATACATGCGTCAATCTCCACACTTGCGTACATCAAAAAATAAATAAATAAATAAAAAGACGGGGATTATTTAAAAAAAAAGAGTTATGTAATAGATACGGAAAAAAATAGCAGACATCGCAACCAATCAGAGGGTCGTACAGTCAGAGAAGCTGTAGAATTGGAAGAGGAAATACAAAAACCGCAAGAAAGACGAAATACTAGCTGAGAAGAAAAGGATATGAACAGGGATGTGATGGTTTGAGAAAAATTAAGGTTGTTCCAAAGTAGTTAACTTCATTACATTCTGTCCTCGGTTCGTGCACGGTATGATTCAGGTTTTACAAAGCAACTGCACGGACTGAACTTTAAAACGCCAGAAGGCCTTACTCCGTGTTACCAACACGTAATCCGCGACTTTAAATGCGATCGCGAATTGCGTGCATTTTTGCATGTTGCAGTATTAAGCATAAGTTGTAACATACAAATACATAGCCAGGCTGCATCATGTGCCGTTCGCAGTTCTCAGAACAAGCGACCCGCCCGGCCAATCACAGGCCGCCATTCAAGTGCAACACTTTTTTTCACACTTCCCACGGTACGATTCTTTTTAAACTTTGTCACAAGCTCTGATACGCCTTAGACAGTATCTATACAAAAATTCAGCCCATTCGTACCGCTGAAAGAAAAGCTATACCGCCGGAAGTGCTTCCACACTTCCGAGCCATTTTTCTCACATTTCCGCCGGATAAAACCTGGCATGTCACGGATCAAATTAAAGATCTTTTATCCCTCTACCTGCCTGCACAATCAGAAATATAGCTCGCGGTTGATATAAGAAAGTTACACCATTTTTTTGTGTTTAGCGCTAAGCGGATTATGACGTCAGAAGCGAGGGCCCTTCTTGGAACGGATTAATTTTAACCATATAAAAGGGCGCTCGGTTCAAGCAATCGTCAGATCCGAGCGGTCTACCGTAACGATCTCTTTGGCGAAGTAGGCAGATTGAGATCGCCCCCGACTTCCTTACTTGGCTATCGCCTCCTAACCTACGGCTTACCGCCGTCTCCTTGCCGCTCGGCCCAGGGTTTTCCTGGTCACGGTAACTACTCGGCTCGGCCGGCCGTGCTGCCCGGCACCCGCCAGCCATTAACCGGACCTCCGCCGGCACAAGGGTCTACCTTGCCGCCCCGGCCAACCTACCGCCACCAAGCCCGTAGCCCGGCTGTGTTTTACACTCCGGCATATCAGCCACCGTTCTTGACCGCCAGTCTGGCATTTCAACCACTCCGCGTCGGAACACTACACTCTTTTAATGTTATATACTAACTGTGTATATATTACTTGTAAATAGATATCCTTTTTACTCCTGGACAACCAGCATTCTTTTCATGTTCACCATACTCTCACTATCCACTCCTAGTCCGCCGGTCGAGCTAGCCGAGACACAGAATCTGTAGCCATTGACCGGAAGGGGATTCCGAGACGTTCGCACTATTCCCGGATGTCCGACGCACCTACTAATCGGAAGTCAGAAGGACGCCGTCCGCAAACGCCTCCCACAGAAAAATCCCGCGCATCGGCGACATTCGCCGCCCGACGCGCACCCAAGGTGACAGCCGTTGCATTCTGACTTCGGTTCGTGCACCGATTCTTAAAACCTAAAGACGGACTGAAACTAAAACGTGTTCACCATACTCTCACTATCCACTCCTAGTCCGCCGGTCGAGCTAGCCGAGAGACAGAATCTGTAGCCGTTGACCGGAAGGGGATTCCGAGACGTTCGCCCTATTACCGAATGTCCGACGCACCGACTAATCGGAAGTCAGAAGGACGCCGTCCGCAAACACAAGCGCCTCCCACAGAAGAATCCCGCGCATCGGCGACATTCGCCGCCCGACGCGCACCCAAGGTGACAGCCGGTGCATTCTGACTTCGGTTCGTGCACCAATTCTTAAAACCTAAACACGGACTGAAACTGAAACGGGTAAAAGCTTAGCGTGGCGTTCTACTGCTTATTTGGGCCATGTACTGATCAGCCAATCAGAAATAAAGACGATATGTAAAATACAAACTTGATTTTTGATTGAGTGATTGCTCAATCGATTGGCAGCAAAAAAGTCTTTTCTTTTGACTTGATTCGCCGTTTTATTTTGTGCTCCGGTTCATGTCCTACGGCGTGATTCAAACAACACGCACGAACTGAACTCTAAAAATCAAAATCGAATGAAAATAAAGATTTCTGTTCTATATTATTGCGTTCTGACTTCGGCCCGTGCACCGATTCTTGAAACCTATGCACCGATTTTAAAACCTATGCACGGACTGAAACTAAAATGGGTAAGACTTTGAGACGTCGCTGTCCGGGAGGTAAATGAAGAAGTAAAAGCTTAGCGTAGCGTTCTACTTCTTATTTGAGCGACGTACTGATCAGCAAATCAAAAACAAAGACGATATGTAAAATACAACCTTGATTTTTGATTAGGTGACTGCTCAATCGATTAGGAGCAAAAAAGTCTTGCCTTTTGATTTCATTTGCCGTTTTATTTTGGGCTCCGGGTCATGTACTACAGCGTGATTCAAACAACACGCGCGAACTGAGCTCTAAAAACCAAAAACGAATGAAAATAAAGACTTCTGTTGTATGCTATTGCGTTCTGACTTCAGTTCGTGCACCGCTTCTCATAACCTTCTGCGACTAGAACGGGAGACATCATCTTTTGAAAGGTAAATTATAATTTAATGTAAAAAAAGCTTCGCCTTTTGAATTCCACCGACTTTTGTATTTTATTGTCTATTTAGAAGCAATAACGAATGAAAATAAGGACTTCTGTACTATGCTATTGCGTTCTGACTTCAGTTCGTGCATCGCCTCTTATAACCTATGCACGGACTGAAACTAGAAGGAGAGACATCGTCTTTTGAAAGGTAAATTAGGATTTAATGCAAAAGAAACTACGCCTTTTCCGACTTCCGCCTATTTCTATATTTCATTGTCTGTTTAGCAGCGATAAACGTATTTTTTTGTTAATTGATTGCCGTTCACCACGATTTTCGTTCTGTCCTCGGTCCGTGCGCAATGTGATTCAAACAGTATGCACGAATTGGTAAATAGGAAAATGGAAATTAATCGTGAACCGGAAGAGAAAGACTGGAATTTTGCGATAACTTGCATACTGCACTTGTTTATGGCACTATGACCTATGAGTCATTTTCTTAATGATTCCACGTTAATGAAAGCGTTTTTTTATTATGTAAAATTCGCTTAATTACAGCGCGCTGATTTTAATTTTAAATAACGCAAGCGGCGGTAATTTTCCCGCATTAGAAAACATTCAGGTCGCCATCTGATGAAACAACGTAACCCCGTTGTTCCCTTTTCGCATTGTACATACATACGTGTCGCTTTGTTCGGAAA
This sequence comes from Dorcus hopei, assembly GCA_033060865.1. Taxonomy (NCBI): domain Eukaryota; kingdom Metazoa; phylum Arthropoda; class Insecta; order Coleoptera; family Lucanidae; genus Dorcus; species Dorcus hopei. Next base: position 28,332,678 of record CM065426.1, read on the forward strand.
AGATAAACAAGTTTTCCGTGTAGCCCTCTGCTCTCGCTGGTTATTTTACTAATAAATGTTTGTTTGCTCGCAGGCGCGGAAGACGACGTGCATCACTTCGTGGGGAACGATAGCCACACGGACTACTTCCGGTTGGTGATGCGAGATGGAGAGTTCTTGCTCGTGGGCGGAAGGTAAGTCTGCGCGCCACTCACTCACCCACCCTCCCGGCCGCGGCCCTCCGGATATTGTTTCGTGATGGTCTCGTGCCACTTTGATGTTTCTTCTTAATGACTTTGACCACACGACTGGAATTTATCGAAAACGTTTTACTGCTCCGCTGAAATACCATCGCGTTCAGTTCCGCCGGCCCCCCCGCGGTCGATTTTATATTAGTCGGGGGGAATCGAAATGTTTTCTTCATTTTTGTAAACGCCCGTATTCTCATCACTCTCTTACACGTTATTTTTGTTTATTTCAATCAGGACTTTAGTTAAATCATAGGATGAGAATGCGGGCATTTACAAAAATGAAAAATTTGCATCCCTTCCCCCGATTAAAATAAAATAGGAGCTCCGTAGGGAAAGAGTTGGGTTTACCCAACTTCTAAGGTCGACGTGGAGTTAAAACTCACACCGAAGCGGAACTTAAATCGATGGATCAAGATATACCGTTAAATTCAATTAAACCACCCACCTGGTGGTGGCCGGAGACTTCGTCGCACACGCAACGCACCCCCTTAAAGCCGTCCGAGAACTTCACGGAATTTATAAGGCCTCAAACTTAAATTCACCCCCCAAAGTAATGGATTGATAACGAACGCGTAGAATTCAATCTCTCTCGCGCGGCGCGGTCAGAATTTGGAAATTTCGGGAATCAAATTTAATGACTCGACGCCGTCCGTACGGTGCATCAATTACGAAACTAACAAGCTGTCAAAGCGCGAGACACGAAGGCGCGGGAGCGCCCCGTACCGGGCGGGGAGCGAAACCCGAAGTTCGCGTTGCATCAAACTTGCCGTGACTTATCTAACACGGAATCGTTAGGAAGATAATTGCGGAAAGTTCGCGGGCGCATCCGAAACTTTGTTTGGGAACGCGATACACAACGAAAATCACGAGAACTGAGCTACTTCACGCGGTGATTAAAAATTAACGCGGTATCAGAACAAGACTCGAAAGCTCAGGTTGAATCCTAATTAAATTAGGTGAAACCTGAGGTCCTACGCTCTGTGGTCATCATTTTTAAATTATGATTAATGCAAGAAAGAAACTTTGCCTTTTCTATTTCCGTCTGCTTTTGTATTTCGTTGTCTATTTACGTAGGAGCAATAACGAATGCGTTCTGACTTCAGTTCGTGCACCGCTTCTTATAACCCGTGCACGGACTGAAGCTAGAACGAGAGACATCGTCAATTATGATTTAAAGTAAAAAAGAAACTTTGCCTTTTCGATTTCCGCCTACTTTTGTATTTCATTGTCTATTTAGGAGCAATAACGAATGAATGTTCTATGCTATTGCGTTCTAACATCCGTTCGTGCACCGCTTCTTACAACCTGTGCACGGACGGAAACTAGAACGAGAGACTTCGTCTTTTGGAAGATAAATTACGATAAAAAGAGAACTTCGCCGTTTCGACTTCCGCCTATTTTTATATTTAATTGTCTGTTTGGTGGCAATAAATGTCTTTTTCTTTAATTGATTGCCGTTCACGACGATTTTCGTTTGCGGTTTCATTCTGTCATCGGTCCGTGCGCAATGTGATTCAATTCTGATTGGTCGTAGCTCATTCGAATTCAAATTCGACGTGGTCGGAAGATTCATTAGTGCATTACTAAACGAACTGTGGTGATTTCACGCCTCATATGGATGATTCCAATCCTGATTTACGTCAAACCATTAATGAGCTCGGAGACGAAGAAACCTGCATTTCGTAGATAGGTAGAATGGGTTGCCTATTTTCAAGGCGTTTTCCAACAACTAAGCTTTGGTCGTTCACCTTTTGTCGCCGCTTTTCGTCTGCCCTGCATCGCTCAATTAATTAAAACTTTTTCGCAGCGTTCCGGCAACAAAATGCACTCACACGTTACGTATATCGCCAAGAATTAAACAATGAAATTAGCGGCGCAAGCCGGAACGAAGCGCTCGGCGTGCCCGTTTTAATTTACCTGCTTCCGCGCGCGAATTTTGTATGTTTGGTTGAGTTGCTTCGCCGTAAGCGAAGAGAGAGTCCTCTATCTCACAGTGCAGCGGCGCGTCAATCCACGTGGAAACTTGCGTTTTCCCCGGTTTAATTAAATTAGGCGAATTTCGAGCTGGATTCTCAGCCGTGTAATAAAAGCAAGCGTCTCGCTGACGCTGGAAGCCAAAAGAAAGAAAATTTGATCCATCAGAAAATGTGATTGAGAACAACCTAAGTTTGAAGTTTTTTTATTAACATAAACATGAACAAGCACTATTACGGTTCAAAACCGTACCTACCTGAAGGGTGCAAATTATGGGAGGGCAATGTAGGGTCGTCCCAATTTCCGGCTATCTCAATGAGACGGGTCGAGGTCATACGTAACCCCAAAGTGAAAAGGGGCAGTAAATAAAAATAAATAAGTTATTGGCTTGTGACAAAACAAATCCACCCCAAGACTAAATTTAATGAACGATGCACGTAAACAACGTGACACGTTAAGTGAAGAAGTTAAAACACGAAACACGGATCCGCTTTTCGCTCACAAGAGAAAATAAATATCAGATCTAAGTAAATCTAACTCCGCGCGTCAAAAGTTGCTTGCTTTCGATTCGACACATTAATTTCTTTGCCAATAAATCAAAAGAAGCCGACCTCACCGACCTCACTGTACTAAACTCGAAGAAGTCCGAATGTCAACGTCTGGGAGGGTAGCGTCAGTACTTCATCCCGCGTTACTGAGAGCAGACTCCCTCTTCAGGCAGGCGATGATGACAAGTAGCAGGAGCCTTGTTCGAACGACTGGAGGTGGATCTCAACGATGCCACCAGAGTGGTAGCGTCAATCCGTCATCCTGCGTAACCGAGAGCAGACTCCCTCTTCCGGCGATGATGCTAAGTAGCAGGCGCCTTATGCGAACGACCGCCACCAAAGTGGTAGCGCCAATCCGTCATCCCGCGTTAGCGAGAGCAGACTCCCTCTTCCGGCGATGATGCCAAGTAGCAGGAGCCTTGTGCGACCAGAGTGATAGCGTCAATACGTCATCCCGCGTTACCGAGAGCAGACTTCCTCTTCCGGCGATGATGCCTTGTGCGAACGACCGGATTTGGATCTCAGCGATGCCACCAGAGTTTCCTACCATGGCTCTAAGATAAACCAGCCAAGTAGCCCCCAAATAGAAGCCTAATTAAAAGAATGAAAAACAACGTTACAACCTGAGCTGCGCACACAACGCACCTCACCTGATTGAAGTGTCGAAATCAGGCTTTGGTAAGCATAAGCAGAATGCTTATATAACACGTGGAGTGCTTCCTTTCAAATCACGGACAAAACTCTGTCGTTCGTTTTCCCTTCACGAGCACATACAATTAATAAGCGACCAACTCGACTGCATTCCAGCGTGTCTTACAGAATACTAACTCAGACTTGCGCGCAGCGAGAAATCAAGGCAGACGGGTAGTCACCTGGCCAATAGCAAATCCTGAGAAAATCTATAATAACGAACGACGAAGCATTTTGGGAATACACCTTAGGTACTACGAGGGTAGATTTACAACTTACCCTTTGTGGTAGTCTTCCTCACCGGTGCCCCAGGCAAAGGAAACTACTCAAAACCTCTCACATAGATTCAGTCGGTGAGTTGTATACTGCTTTTAAAGTCGCCCGAAGTTTCATTGAAAAGTATTAAGGAAAAGCGCTTGTACATACCATACTTCCAACTTACCCTTTGAAGTAGTCTTCTTCGCTGCCGACCTAAGCAAGCAAGAGTATTCAAAACCTCTCACATAAGTTTAATAGATGTGTTGCAAGTTGTTTTTAACATCTGCCAAGGTTTCGAATTGTTTTATTACAATGTATCAAGAGATCACTGTAATACCATACTTTCAACTCGCCCTTTAAAGTAGCCTTCTTCGCCGGTGAGTCGTGCAAGGGAGGATATTCAAAACGCCCCAAATCGGTTCAGTAAATGCCCTGTTTGTTATCCTGTAACTTTCCAAGGCTTGCGTTTTATTGCACCGAAGTATATAGGGAAATTTGAATAACGCGACAAGCATGCACTGGTACGCATAGGGTTAAGCAGCTCTTTCAAGAGTTGTAGATTGTTTCTTTCCACGTGGATACTTCGTGGAGGTTGGTGGTAAGAAATATATAGGAAGAGAGGTTCGGTGATCCTATCAGATACCTACCCCCACTGAGACTTCTCTCAACGGTTTCGATGTCACCCGTTTATGTTATATACAGTACTTCTTCAAAGGCCACAATTTAATAAATAGGTTTGTTTCTGACTAGTTCGAAACCGTCACATCAAATTTGTTGGCGCTGGCGGTCATGTTTCGGTGGGCCGAAGGTTTTCGAAGGTCCCGAACTGGTAGAACAAACCTAGTAGTTCCGATGAAGTAGTTCCTTTAAGTAACTTTGAAAGCTGCAAGATGGTTTTCTTGAAGATTCCGCAAATACGTCATCTTCTACTACACGTGATACCAGAAGAAGGTGTTTGGGACAAGGAACGGACGATAATCAGTTATGTTGGAGAAAAAATGAAGTTGAGGACATAGAATCTACTATTTGGGAGGACTTCCAGCTGGTTCCCTCACGAGGAGGTCTTTGGAATTAGACGAAATCAGATGTATTAGAGTCAAGTGAGGACGTCTTTGGACTCGAGGTATCCAACTTAATGGACTGACTGCACTCAAGGGCTTTCAACGCCTCGAATTTAGAATTTGTTGTGGATATTAGCCGTGCGATTATCGATCGCCAACGTGTCGTATCCTTTTACGAATATCATCGATAGCAACGGTACCGATTGGTCGTAGCTAATGACATCCGCGTCACCCGATTTAACTTGATGTAACGTGGTGCCTATATCGTTCTGAATTTTCGCTATGAGAAATTCGACGTGGTCGGAAGATTCATTAGTGCATCACTAGACGAATCGGGATGATTTTACACTTCCCTGCCGGGGCCTGGTTTACATAAGAATCCTGATAATGTTAGGCTAACGACGTGATGATTTCTGATTACGTTGTTTCGGTGACCGCTTCGGGCATTGTATAGAAGACACACCGGAAGGGGTAAACGATCTTGACCCACAAGGCATATTTTGGTTACATGAGTTTAGTTAACTGTTTCGTGACGCTGCATTATTTAAGAGCGAATTTTCGACACATCTTGCGCCTTTAATTAGTTGAAGTAAATTGCTGTTGTAGAAATAATGCGCATTGATCTGATTTATCGAGTAAATAAATAAGTTGTGTAAAACTATTGCGAATTCGAGATACATTGGGAACACTATCTCGTATTATCATCTTCAGTTGGGTTATTGTCCACCCTGGCGCTTTTTTTGTAACATCTTTAACCCACGCCCGTCTTCACTGAGCTACCTGAGGCGACAGCTGAAAAGCAGCGCAAACATGCCACCTAGTTTAAATGTGAGTAAAATCTATCCAGGATTTTGTGGTAGCAGGACAATGAATCTGTAACGAAGTGACCACTCCGTTACTATTTTTGTATTATTTAGTTAAGTTTTGTATATATTTTGTTTGCGCAGAATTATAAAGCATAATTTAGGCGGGAGTTCTAAAAGAGTAGGGCTACCCTCCACGCGCAAGCCTTTATAAGCGCGCTGGGAGCACGCTTTAATCAGTCATCCGCCGGCTAATTGAGCCGCCGGTCGTGGCTCCGCCGCGCTATCAAGATAGTGACTCGCCGGGCATTCCGAGCCTCCGGTTGTGGCTCGAATGCGGAGTCATTCATCCGTCGATATTTTGACTCAAACGCGTTTACTCACCTGTGCTACAGTCCTCCCGTCCCGTCCTTATCCCGAACCTGAGTGGGCGTCTCACTGGTTCTTACCTAGTGCGGGTTTTTCGCACATCCTGACTCTAGGGTGGGAGTTTCACTCTTTCTTACCTAGTGCGGGTGTTTCGCACATCCTGACCCTAGGATGGGAGTTTCACTCTTTCTTACCTAGTGCGGGTGTTTCGCACATATTGACCCTAGGGTGGGAGTTTCACTCTTTCTTACCTAGTGCGAGTGTTTCGCACGTTCTGATCCTAGAGTGCGAGATTCTCTCTTTCATACCCGGCACGGGCGTTTCGTGCATCCTGATCCTAGAGTGGGAGTTTCACTCTCTCTTACCTGGTGCGGGCGTCTCGCACATCCTGACCCTGAGTGGGAGTTTCACTCACAACCATACCACCGATCCGATCGCCGGAGCCTGTACCGGAACGTATGCACAGTGTTTACGTTAGTGTCCGTTAAGACACACCGTATATCGCCGTTTCCGAAACTACCGTCCTGTGATTAGGGTCCATAAGACACAATTTGTAAAGACCTGTAAATATAGACTAAGTTTGTAGATGAAGTTGTTGCCAAGTGATCGACGCTTCTATTTCCGCTGCACCCGGACACCGACGAGCAAACCCGAACCGCCGGACCGACGTCAAACAGAGCAACGATCAGCAACTACAGACCACCCCGAAAAATGACGAACCGTTACACAGTTTAAGCGATTTCATCTCTTCCGGCCGAAGTAATAAAAGACCTGATTTTGTTTGTTTATTTATATTCAAAGTCACGATTTTGTTCGAAGAGTACAGAAATGATCAATTAGATGGCATCGTAGGAGTACTAAGATTCTTGCATCCCCTTTAGAAATGAAAGGGGAAACGGACTCGCAGTTCATAAAGTTCGTCCTCTGCGATTCCTTGAGATCACAACTGTTAGGGCAATTAAATTTTTGAAATATTACCGCCCCCATTAACTTTTTAATCGCTCCTTGATAATCAAGCAAATATTTTGATTGCTTGCTTTCGAAGGCAGAGAGAGCGACGCGGTGATAATTTAATTTTCGCTTTGCGTAAGTGCCTCCCCACCCCCCCGTCGGTTAATTCTTCGAATCGACACAAACTTAATTAATCAAAAGTAAGAAGGAGCATGCCCGTAAAGTGAGTCTCAGAAGTGGGATACTTGCATCGCAACAAAATATTCACCATAAAGCCTTTAGGGGTCAGAGATTTAGACGGGGGTGGATATCCTGTGACCGCGCGCGGTCGCGTACGAAACGAGAAACACAAAGGGCCTTATCGCGGCCATAAATATCAAAGTGGTGTTATTAAGCGGACGCTATCATTCCGTTATGGGGGCGCATATTGCGCCAAATAACCTGTCAAGTATTTATGAAATCGTAGGCCCTTTGTAAAACGGCGGAGGCTCTCTAATAAAATAACGTGATCGCCGCCGTCGCGCGTCCTTATCTCTAAGTAATATAAACATGCTGAGTGCCCGAATCGAATCGCACACAGATGGACATAAACGCTTTTTATCTTTCGCTTTGTGGAAGGCCGATTTAATAGTCCATTTAGAAACTCGGGATGGCTGTGTTTTTTTTTTTTGCTTCAAAAATAAAGGGTTATGACATCACGGAGGTATATCATATCCACATCACATAAAGGCCCAAAGTAAAATGTTTGTTTTTTGAATTGTTCGGGTAACTCGACGTGCCACAAATTTGAAACGTAAAGGTAAAGAAGTCCTAAGTCGTCCGCTCGACGTGCATACGTGCATTAGGATTCAGGACGAAGGATTTCGCATCAAAATTCCAATAAAACTTAGATCAAATCTATTTATCCGGGGCGTGTGAGGATCGGCTTACGGAGAGTACTCATGAGCATTGTCTCTTCTGCGAGGTTGCGTGACGTAGATACTGAAACGGGCGCACCTGCACCTTCCCGGCCGGGGAAATCGAGGAACCCTTTTATCGCGAGCAAGGCAAAAAAATAGTTGCGTATAAAGTGCGATAAAGTCGGCCGTATCCGGAAACTGATGTCATGTAAATAGCACCCCAAAAAAAAAAAAGAAAACTTTCTTATGGAACTTGGCTAAACCCCCAACGACATTTATATATTTCGCAAGGCGTAACGTACGACTCTGGGGGGTTTCCCTGACATTTTCATATCTACATTTTTTTTACTTTAAATGTTTTTCTATCAAAGGTTTTTACTAAAGAGGGAAATAGAACTGGATGCGATCTTGAACCCCCGAATTCGTAAGGAAACCGAAAATGGAGTTTATTGCTTTCTTCAGGAATTGTTTTAAACTCCGAACGCATCCGGATATTAACTCCGAACAAGCGCACCAAATAAAGTTCATCAATATTTTATAATTTTTGAAGTGTGTAGTGGTGCCGCGAGAGTGCATTCCGAAAGTCCTAGTCGTTTGTTACGACACTCCTTGAATACTTTCGCCGTAAAAGTGATCTACGGCGTAAATTTTAAACGTAGCTCTTCGAGAAACCGCCCGGACGCGCGAAGCCAAAACCAAATAAAACTTTACAGTAAATTATTACACAAACAGGAGGAGGCGGAAACCGTGCGCGGTAGTCGGGTAGGGGTAGGTACCGACCGACCTTGCAAATGAATATTTCACCGGGTTTATTACTCCGGCGCGCTAATTTTTGCGACGTACTTAGACGAGGAGGAAATCCCCGGTCGTGATGGACTCCTCTCGGGCGTAATATTGAACACGCCGCCGACGAAATTGGCGTATGCACTGAACATCGCTCTTGCGCAACGTTATTTTTGTGCTAACAACTTCGTTATGGGGCTCGATTCTTCGCTTGACCTGGCACCGTAAAGTGATGGCAAGCAGTTTCATATTGGATTTTATTTGAGCGCTCGGAAATTTCATATGGGTTTAAAGTAACTCCTGCAATTGGGTCAGATCTATTCCCCGATAACAAAACTCTTTACGAAGAAAGAAAAAGGATAATAAAACAATAAACGAAAAGAATACGAACGAAGGGTTAAGTAAATTACAAGGGTGGTAAGGCGAGACGTACGAAGCTTTGAGCACAACCGTGTTTGTTTTACCCTTATTTGTGGTGCCACTGATCGTTAGTGCTGTGTTTGTTTTACCATTATTTGTAGTACCACTGTACTCGGAGCCTTACGTTTCGTCAAACAAATCAAATTAATTGGTTGGATGATGTCGTATTTACGTAACTTTTTACAAATGATTACTTTTTAGTTCAAATGAGTTGGGGCAGATGTTATTACGGGGAGGTTGTTGCGGTGAGAAAATTCGTTGCAAATAATTTCTAGCTTTCGAGTCACTCCGTGTCCTAGCGAAAGTATAATTGCGCCGCAGTTTGACCTTTGGAACTTGGACCGGTCCAAAAGAGACGTGACGCTTGGAACGCTAAACGACCCCGGACAACCCCTTTTCTTTTGTAATGAAACTGTCCCATGTATTTTAAATGGGAAAACTTAATTCGATCTTAGGGTTACATATTATGAGGGAAATTTGAATATTTTAAATAAAAATTTCCGGATCGTAATGAGCGAAACGCCCACTCAAGGTCGGGATACGCGAAACACCCGTGTCTGGTACGTATGACCGAAACTCCCACTCAGGGTCAAGATACGCGAAACTCCAGTGTCTGGTACGTATGAGTGAAATGCCCACTCGGGGTCAGGATACACGAAACACCAGTGTCAGGTATGAATGAGTAAAACTCCCACTCTGGAACAGGTTACAAACAGGAGGAGCGGTTGCAGGTAATTCGAACGTAGCACAGGTCGCTTAGCGCGTTTGAGTCAAAGCACCGACGGACGCGGACGATTGATTCGGCGAATGACCGCCTTCGAGCCACGACCGGCGGCTCGATGGCTCGGCGGATGACTGCCTCAATGCGTGCTCTTGGCGCGCTTGTAAAGACATGCGAGTGGAAGGGAGCCCCACTCTGCTGGAACTCCCACCCAAAATATAAATTTATATAATTGTGCGCAAGGACTTACTAACTATACAAACTAATTAAAATATACAAAAACGGCAAGTGAAGAGCATGTTATAAAATAAACAAAAATATTCTTGGTAACGAAAAGGTCACTTCGTTACAAAATTTAAATTACCTATTGTACGGTTATTATCAGTCAAGGTCAAGGTCAAGCGAAATTTCAAGGTTAACCCGACCCGAGCGAACCCAACTCCGCTCAACCCGAGCAAGATATCGAGACGAAAAAAAATTGATAAAATAAAATTAAAGAGTTCGGTGTCAAGGTCGAAGGGACCCGAGCGAAAATTCATCGTCCGTCGAGCCCCTAGGTGCCGCGAGCCCTCCGAACGGCGAGCGGCCCTTAATGCCCTTCAAAACTTTAATTTTGTTCTTTAAATTTTTTTCCGTCTCAATTTCTTACTTAGGTTGAGCGGACTTGGATTCGCTCGGCAAGAAATCGCGATGGAAAATAATTGAAAAAACAAAATTAAAGTTTTGAAGGGCATTAAGGGCCGCTCGCCGTTCGGAGGGCTCGCGGCATCTAGAGACTCGACGGACTATGAATTGTCGCTCGGGTCCCTTCGACCTTGACACCGAACTCTTTAACTTTATTTTATCAATCTTTTTTCGTCTCAACCTCTTGCTAGGGTTAAGCGGAGTTGGGTTCACTCGGCTTGGGTTGAGCTTCAAATTTCGTTTGACCTTGACATTTAACTCTTCAAAATTTTTTTCCGATCGCAATTTCTTGCTGGAGTTGAGCAGAGTTGGGTTCGCTCGAGTTGGGTTGGCGTTGAACTTTAGTTTGACCTTTGACCGTTTGGCCTTGACTTTGACCTTTGACCTATACGAAGCCATGTCCTCGAAAATCGAATTTAAAAAAGAAATTCCTCCAATTTTTCCCAATTTTTAAAAATTTTCCTCAATCTTTTCCAACTTTTTTGCCCTGGCCTTGACCTTTGACCTCTGCCGTGAGTCTTTTGCCAGCTCTGATGAGTGCATGTTTTGAACGGTTCGGAATTGGTCACAGCTCGCGATTCGAACAGATTTTTATAAGTTTACATGTTATGAGGGAAGTTTGAATATTTTAAATAAAAATTTTGAGAAATAATTTTAGTTATTGTTATAATTATTCATTATTAAAAAAGTTGCTTAAAGTTAAATTTGTACTGAAAATGGACAATGTAGTACTGATGTACTAACCTATTGTACTGATAAAATTACATTTGTTCCCATATTTTACTTGTCATTGGCCAATGGACCTCTCCCCCATCCGTGAACCGTTCACGTCGAACTCCGACCCGATGGGAAATTGCGCCAGTCTTGTGATCGCTCACCTTGCATCCAGACCGCATTGAGAATTATTCTCGCTTCTGTGTAGTGTTTCATTAAACCGCTGCAGCGCGCTGCCTTAGAGTTATAAGGTTCTATGTTATATATCAATCATGCATAACATAGAACCCTATAACTCCAAGGCAGCGAAACGGTGTTTGTTTCGCAGTGGGGAAATAAACGGACATGTTGCCCGGTTGTGAATTGTTTGCGGCGACCTCTCCAAGCTTGTCCGTCGAATTTACGGCGGGTATGTTTTTAGAGTTACGTCGGGCGTTCGTCGGTTGGGTTTTTATTTGGTCGCCCCCATTTATTCCGGATTTTCACCGGAGTGCCGCTAATTGAGACCTGCCTGTCGATCTTTTTCGTGGTGTCCTTGTTGAAAAATTTGATGGCGTCATTATAAACCGACCTTGGCCGTCCATTTTGTTGTTTGGTAATACGACGGTTCATCACGCCCCACATCGTAATAGGGCGCGCTCCTTGGAACGAAAGTGGTTACACCGGATGCGCATCCTGCTATTCGTGTCTCGAAGGTCTTAACGACCCAGGAATCAGCTGACGTGCATTCACAGCTGCATGTTGAAGGTCGGATCTCGCTTCTATGTAGTTTTTCATGAAACGGTATTTGCTTTGGAGTGGAAAAGTAAACGGGTATATTTCCCGGTTGTGAATTGTTTGCGGCGAGTCCTAGACCTCTCCAAGCTGATCCGTCGAATTTACGGCAGGTATGTTTTTAGAGTCACATTGGACGGCGGCGCGGCGGTTCGTAATCCGTGTTTTCCTTTTACCTGTAGGCTTTATTTTTATTTCGTTCTTCCTCCCCCCGACACAGTTATTCCGGACGTTACACCGGAGTTCCGCTAATTGGCGATCTTCTTCGTGGTGTCCTTGCTGTAATATTTGAAGGCGTTATTATAAACCGACCTTGGCCGTCCATTTTGTTGTTTAGTAATACGATGGTTCATCACGCCCCACATCGTAATAGGGCGCGCTCCTTGGAACGAAAATGGTATTATGAAAGTGGTTACACCGGACGCGCGTCCTGCTATTCGTGTCTCGAAGGTCTTAACGACCCAGGAATCAGCTGACGTGCATTCACAGCTGCATGTTGAAGGTCGGATCTCGCTTCTCTGTAGTTTTTCATGAAACGGTATTTGCTTTGGAGTGAAAAAGTAAACGGGTATATTGCCCGGTTGTGAATTGTTTGCGGCGAGTCCTAGACCTCTCCGAGCTTATCCGTCGAATTTACGGCAGGTACGTTTTTAGAATCACATTGGACGGCGGCGGTCAGTTCGTAATCCGTGTTTTCCTTTTACCTCGGCTTTATTTTTATTTGATTCTTCCTCCCCCCGACCCAGTTATTCCGGACGTTACACCGGAGTTCCGCTAATTGGCGATCTTCTTCGTGGTGTCCTTGCTGTAATATTTGAAGGCGTTGTTATAAACCGACCTTGGCCGTCCATCTTGGTAGCGCACATCGCTCCTTGGAACGAAAGTGGTCACTGAAGTTGACGCAAGTGGTATCACGACATCGTACTATTCCTGTCTTGGCGACCCCGGAATCAGCTGACGCGCATTCCCAGCTGGATGTTGAAGGTCGGATCTTACCTTATTGTATTTCTTCTTTGTTTTTCAATATTTTGACCGCATTCTAGTGCCGTCTAGGTTGACATGCCAAGTTAGAGTTACTGTTGTTTATTATTTTTTTTTTGTTAGTTAAGTTAATAATTTTGTAACGGACAAACGGATCCGATTGTTTCGCGTTTTTGACGTGTCGTGTCACTTGATTCTCGACTTCTGCACTGTCAGATTAACTTTGATTCCAGTTTGTTTACATTTATTTAACAAATTTTTGTGTGGAACTTAGCTTAACCTTTTTTTAAGACATACACATAAGATTTTTATTTCACTTCGTGTAAATTCAAACCTTTGCATCGGGATTACGTCTGATCCAGCCCATCTCCGCGAGTTAGCCGGTCATGAGATGAACTTGTTTGCACGTCGTGAGATGAACTTAATTTGCACGTCGTGAGATGAACTTAATTTGCACATTTCAACATTGGTAACCAGGTAGGGTCACGTGAGTATTTATTTCGTAACAGCAATTATTTATTTGTGCGACTGTATGTATAAACATCATTAACGGTCGGATGAGTTCGAATTTATATCATACGATGATTTTTTCTTTGCATTTTGACCCGTTCGCAAATTATCGCCGGGTGATTGGCTCGAATTTATTTCGTAGTGACATGAAATATGTAAATGTTTACATTATTTAGTTATTTACATTGCACGTTGAAAATTTTAAAATAATAAAACGCATTTATCTCGCGCAAATAATAAATTAGGACGGCTCGAAATGCAAATGACGTCCTGTTGAAAGTACGCGGGACGCGCGTTTTCGGATAATAAATATTTCGGGGCCGGCATTTAAATAATATATCACGCGCAGGTAAACACACAATATTGATGAATTGTACGTCCACGTAAGTCATTAGCGTTTAGTAGATTAATTTGTAATAAATCTCGGCTATCGGAATAAAACTGCGAAATTAATTGGAAATAACAAATGTTCCGCGTTCATTGTCAGTGCGTAGGCTTTGTCATTTTAATATAATGCGCCAGAATTTAAAATGTAAATCCGACCATATGCGGCGGCGTGCATCGCTGCGAGCGAACGTTATTGGGAACACTCCGACAAATATCAATAGTGAATTGTACAACGTAATAATAAAGCGGCCCACTCCATTGTGTAATCGCAGAATGCATTGTGTGGCGCGTATATGACAATCATTAAAAAATGTTGCCGGTCTGGCTTAAAACGACAAGCGAAGATTAATCGAGTGCGTTCGCGTTTGCCCAAAGTATTATCCCTGCGCTTTTCCAGCCAAATACCACCACCGTCCCGTGTTTCGCGTTTAATCTGAATATGTGCGGCGGCGAATGCATTCGGATTTTATGCATTTTATCTTTACAATAATTGAAACGCGCCCCCCAAAAACGAATCGAACAATGACGGAATTTATTAGCGCGCGCGCGCAAAGCTTTTAACACTGAAACGCAAAGCTCTGTAACAATACCCCGTAAAAAGCCGGAAAATTCGTTAGAATTACCGATTAATATCACCAAATCGAAATTTAATTTCGATACTTCCTGGTCCCGGTTCTTTCGGATGCGTCGGCAGCAAGGGATGTCTTACTGCTTTGTTGCGTTCGTGTTCAGACAAGACAGGCCACGTTTTATAACGAATGAAACCGCGACTTAAAACAATGGGGGCTCGTACGCAGCGTAAATAATTCTTGGCCGGACTCACGTCATAAGGCTTTGAGTACAGTGGTACTACAAGTTAGGGTAAAACAAATACAGTCATAGCACTAATTGGTTGACCTGAGTAATCTGAATAATAATAAAAGTAAGAGTCGCAAGTTCATTCCAGGAGGTGCGTTAGCTAATTCGAAATACACACAACTTAGGAGATCGCCTGACCTCAATTGTACATATATAGCGCGCGGTGTCCTCCTCCCGTTGTTTGAATAGGGGTCATTGCTTGCTCGGAAACCATTTGTTTACCCAATGGGGGCCATGAATGAGCATCGCACGCCATCGTAATTACAGATCGAGTTAGTTAAAGCCGGTCTTTAATTGAAAAATCGATGGACCGGGAAAAATTGCCGCTGCATCTTCTCTCTTGATGACGTCGGGTTACGATCGACGGGGTAATTTCGCCGACGGCGATGATTGAGGGGTGTCCTCTTCGATGGCGGCGGTGACTTCGTGGAATTGCTTCGCTTATCGGATCGTAATTAGGGATAAGTTCGAACGCGGCTTCGGAATCGCACGAAGTGTAATCGTTTTTCCTTGGCTCAGATTAAATTCCTTTCAGGGCGAGTAACTTTTGAAAAATAACTTGCAATTTGAGTGGGTTTAAAAGTGGAACGATTTGTATTTTAATTAATAAATAATTGGAAGCACGGTTTCAGAATCACTCAAAGTGGAATCGTTTTTCCTTCGCTCAAATTAAATTCGAACATTTTCCTTTCAGGGCCTCAATAACCGAGTAACTTTTGAAAACTAACTTGCAGTTTGAGTGGGTGGTTTAAAAGCAGAACGATCTGTGTTTTAATTAATAAATAGTTGGAAGCGCGGTTTCGGAATCACACGAAGTGGAATCGTTTTTCCTTGGCTCAAATTAAATTTGAACATTTTGCTTTCAGGGCCTCAGTAACCGAGTAACTTTTGAAAAATAACTTGCAGTTTGAGTGGATGGTTTAAAAGCAGAACGATCTGTGTCTTAATTAATAAATAGTTGGAAGCGCGGTTTCGGAATCACACGAAGTGGAATCGTTTTTCCTTGGCCGAAATTAAATTTAATTATTTTTGTCTCGGGGCCTCAGTAACCGAGTAACTTTTGAAAAGTAACTTACACTTTGAGTGGGTTTAAAAGTAGAACGATTTATATTTTAATTAAGCGCGGTTTCGGAATCACTCAAAGTGGAATCGTTTTTCCTTGGGTCAAATTAAATTCGAACATTTTCCTTTCAGGGCCTCAGTAACTCAGTAACTAACTTGCAGTTTGAGTGGGTGGTTTAAAAGCAGAACGATCTGTGTTTTAATTAATAAATAGTTGGAAGCGCGGTTTCGGAATCACACGAAGTGGAATCGTTTTTCCTTGGCTGAAATTAAATTTAATTATTTTTGTCTCGGGGCCTCAGTAACCGAGTAACTTTTGAAAAATAACTTACAGTTTGAGTGGGTTTAAAAGTAGAACGATTTGTATTTTAATTAAGAAATAATTGGAAGCGCGGTTTAGGAATCACACGAAGTGGAATCGTTTTTTCTCGCTCAAGTTAATTTTGAAAATTTTTCTCGCGCGGCCTCATTAACCGAGTTAAATAAAAACTTTTGAAAAATAACTTAAAAGTAGAACGATTTGTATTTTAATTCATAAATAAATTGGAAGCGCGATTTCGAAATCACACAAAGTGGAATCGCTTTTCCTTGGCCGAAATTGAATTTAAATATTTTTCTCTCGGGGCCTCATTAACCGAGTTAAATAAAACTTTTGTAAAACAACTTACAATTTGAGGGGATTTAAAAGTAGAACGATTTGTATTTTAATTAATAAATAACTTGAAAATACTTAAGAGTCGGCTCTCGGGAACTAATAGTTTTTCTTTCGTCGCCTTTCCCGTCCTTTATTAAACACTAAAGTAATAATGATTGTAGCGCGTCCACCGACAACAAAAAAAATTAAGATTGATCTCCGCAGGAAAAAAAATCAATAAAAACTTTTGCTCGCCGGTGTAATTTTCGCCATACAGTCCCACAATAGAGGACGACGAGGACGGCGACGGTGAAAACTTTTTAAGTCTCCGGCTTTTATTAGTTTTATAGGACTGACAGGATATAACAGCCCTGTCAGTTACACAATATCGAAACTTTACGCCGTTTATGACCCCCCCCCTCTCCCCCATCGAACGTGAAGAATCTTAACGAAGCACTTAAAAAATCACCTCCCCGGTAACTTTTGTTTGAACTGTGCGCCCCGTGGTCACTCAAATTAGGCAACCATACTTACACTTATGCTAATACCCCAACTACAATAATAAAATAACGAGTGGAGTAACCCGTGGTCACTCAAGTTAGGCAACCATACTTACACTTGTGGTAATACCCCAACTATAATGAGTGGCGTAACCCTGCAAATAAAATTTTAAATGTTACTTTTTTTTGTGGCACTCAAACATGTTGCAGTGTCAACATGCCAATCTGCGCGAAACGAATTCCCTAATTTAGTAACTCGGTATTTAATAATTACTAGCTTCGCAATCCGTTGTGTAACTGTACGTAGCGTATCAATCAATCTCTCCGCACAGTCGTTTACATCGAGATAGCGTTCCTTCTCTTTATTGATAAAAATAATTGGTTATTTCCTTTAAGTTACTTTCCCGATAAATCGGCAGTGTATATAATCAATCACGTAGAAGTATTATCTGCCATAGAAAGCAGGAAGCAATAGGCCCCCGATACGATCAGTAATTATTTGCTCTTTTCTGAATGTTACGTCCGAGCAGTCGTAGATGCCAGATAATAATCCATTATTGCGCCGGTAATGCGAGAGGGAACGTGAAACCGTACACTCGGATTATCGTGTAAGCCCTGTTACGTGGGAGGTGTGACGTCCGCGGTCCGTCTTTGAGTCCTAACGCAGCTCGAAGATTACATATGAGCACCGCACGCATTGAATAAGACCTCATTAGTAATGCATAACCTAAGATGCCAAATGGATGCTGTACATAACCTCGTTTTCAACTATGTACAACATTAGACCATAGTATTTTGGCCTTCATTCATTCAATCGTTGCCTTTCCAGCTTCTCCCCAGCTTTCCGCTGCCTGTGATTTATTTCTCATTGCTTTCGTTAATACCTAACCTCTGAGTCTTCTCTTCTTCTTGCATCGCTTCTTAGTTTATACTTTTTTTGAAACGAAGCGAAGTAGGATGACGCGCAGTGATCGCAGACGTAATCAGCCTCGGCCAATAGAAATCGCTAGCGTCGACTTAATGCCCATAAAAGGAGGTGGAACGCGGCGATCAATAATCTCAAGCTTGCCCTCGGGGTGGGAGGGACGTCTAGGGTTGCCACAATAAACTCTAAACTGCCCGAAATTCGCAAATATTGCCAACTTATTCATACCATGATTTTGAACTGTAACAGTTCACTGTGTTGTCCTTCTCTTCTTATTCTCCAAGTCTTACCTGGATTTTTATGTAAAAGCCAAGCCTTTGCAGGGTAAAAGAATTCTTCCCTAGTCTCCCTAGACACAACATCACCAAAGTTAAACGAGTAATGACGCCTTGAAACAAAGCGAAGTCGGATGACGCGAAGTGGTCGCACATGTAGTCCACTTCGACCAATAGAAATCGTTAGTATCGGCTTATGCCCCATTAAGTATTAACTTTGCATTTAAGAGTGTTCTCAAATTTCCTTCCGTTTCCTTTCCTCTTTTCGAGAGTACGGGACCATGATCGTTCTTCCTTTCTTATCATCCACCAAGTTTCGCTTCCGAATGAGTTGCTTGCTTGCTTTCTTTCGGTGAAATCGACGTTGCCATTCGGAATTTCCCCCTTTCTGCGATTTCTGTAACACATTTATGAAAACCCAAACCCCGCCCGCCGCCGCCGCGCCACTCGAAACGAATTAATTAAAACCCCTCGGCGGCCGACTTCTCCTTCGTGTTTTTAAATAAAAGAATTCTTCCCTAGTTTCCCTAGACACAACATCAGCAAAGTTAAACGAGTAATGACGCCTTGAAGCAAAGCGAAGTCGGATGACGCGGAGTGATCGCAGGCGTAGTCAGCTTCGACCAATAGAAATCGTTAGTATCGGCTTATGCCCCATAAAAGGACGTGGAATTAAATATTAACTTTGCATTTAAAAGTGTTTCCTTTCCTCTTTTCCAGACTCCGGGACCATGATGGTTCTTCCTTTCTTATCATCCACCAAGTTTCGCTTCCGAATGAGTTGCTTGCTTGGTTTCTTTCGGTGAAATCGACGTTGCCATTCGGAATTTGCCTCTTTCTGCGATTTCTACAACACATTTATGAGAACCCAAACCCCGCCCGCCGCCGCCGCTGCCACTCGAAACGAATTAATTAAAACCCTTGGGCGACCGACTTCTCCTTCGTGTTTTTAAGATTCGCGCTCCTCATTTGGGGCCGACCGCGCGCTTCATTGACAAAATTAAAGAAAATAATGGACCGTTAATTTCCCCCGACTGTTTACTTTTCATTAAGCCGCTCCGGACGACGCGACGCGACGAGAGGAGACCGCTCGCGCACGAGTGTTTTCGGTTTCCTTTAATTGGGGGTTGATTTTTCCCGGCGGGCGCCCTTCCGTCTTCCGCACAAATCTAAAACACGCGGACGTTTTCGGGTTATCGTTCTATTTTATGATGCACGCCCCCTGGCCCCCTCTTACTTGTGTTATTATTAAACGTCGCGTCACGTCGTCCGGCAAATCAAGATAAATGACTATTGAGGCGACGATAAATTGAACAATTGTGTTTTGTACTCTCGTAACGCCTCTCCCCCCCCCCCAAAAAAAAAAGAAAAAAAAACGGTGCGACGTACTAGCCGCGACTATTCTTCAAGTATGGAACCGTTGCGGACACGACTGATTGTGATTGTGATTGTGATTGTGAGTGACGATGGTTGGTGGCACATGCAAATGTTTGTCTTCCATTTGTAGTTAATAAACAGGCAGCATGAAGCAAATAGTTTAACCAAACATAATTACCGGAATAGCAATCGCGCGCATAAATTCGTTTATAAACGGGAACGCATACAGGGAGACAGCGGTAAGTGTAATCTACGAACAGGTGGCGTGGGGGTGGGAATGAAGATTTAGTTAGACATTCAGTGTTACCATAACACCTTGTAATCCACCTGAGTATTAATATCAGCGCGCGTAAGTAAGGGCGGCGAACGCGCGGGGACGGGCGGCGGGGCGGACGGGAACTTCGAACAAAACTTGAAACTCTGAGTGTATACTTACTTCATATTAACCGACTTCCATAATTAGTTGGATACAACCGCAAACGTTAGTTATGGCTGCTTGTTTGATTAATGTCCCATGATGCGCTGAGGCTGCGAATTTTACCGGAAACTTTCCCGCCTCTTGTTTTTATTATTATCATCATCATCACCATCATCATCATGAAGTTGGAAAGGGATTAGGACGAAAAGTAAAACTTTTTCTCCATTGAAGGCGATACGATTCCGTGGAGGACCTCGTCGTTGTTGGCACAAAGAAAAATTGTATTGTTGGTATTGTCACGAGGGGGATTTTCTATAAACCACGATGGTTTTTTTTTGTTTCCGCGAACACGAACTTGTGTAATCGAGGGCAAATTGCGACCGTGTCGAAATGTAAACACGATAAGGAGGTAACTAATGCAACGTAACGTAAAGATTCATATTTCGTAATAAGACATCAGCGGAATTTATTACAAACGGGGCCACGCGCTTATACGAATGATGCAAAGAGACACAGGGCAGGTGTCGAAAAAATGCAACGCTCGAATAGGCAAAAAGCGTGTGTTTAAAGTGCGAGCCAAAAATTGGGAAGTCAGTCGAGTCACAGGACCGACTCAGTGGGCACTAGTACCAACTCAACGAGGGGACCCCCAACATCAGCGTCGCCGCCGTCCGCATCAGCGTCGCCGCCGCCCCACATCAGCGTCGCTGCAGCCACATCATCTGCCACTGCCGCCGACAACATTGCCGAACCCCGTCCTAAGAGAACGAGGACCATCTCCCTCGCCAGCTGTCCAAGAGAAGACGCCACCGGAGCCTGCCCTGGCCACGCTGTTCCAACCCAATCACCCCTAGGCTGAGCAAGGACGTGTCGCGCTCCACTCCAGCCAAGGAACGTTGTCACCGAGGACCGACCTTGACCAACCACTCCAGTCACGGACCGGCCTCGAGCTCCGCAGTCTTCCCCCGGCTAAGAAAACGACGCACGCTGTCTCGTCTTAGACGAATCAACAACCCCAGTCGCCGCGAACGCCCCCCATTAATTATTAACGTAATAAAGAGGTATTAATTTTTTTAAATCATTGTCTTCAAGCTCTACCCTCTGATAAACCTACGCACCCCAATCAACCCCGAAGGCCTTAGCGTGACATAAGGAGATGTCACCTTCATGACATGGTGGAAGACCTTCGCGACATGGTGAAGCCGCAGTCTTCCCCCGGCTTCGTGACAGTATTGTTACCTAAACTAAAATAAGGGAGGGAATCAGCTCACTTGAACAATACTTTTATTAAAGGTAATAATAAGTAGGCTTACATGGGTTTTGCACTACACTTATGATACAAGAGGAACTTCCCTCTGACAAACAGCACACTTGAATGGATTAGAGGTGGATTTTCCGAGAGTTTATGGCGTGGATTTGGGAAACCCCCATCGGAGAGATTATGCAATTTGAAAGTCGCTTTCGGAGACTCATAGTGATTAGGTCGCCCTTGGTGGTCTAGGTCATTTGTTTATGTTAGGTTTCTCCTGGACTTTTGTAATTCCGATTTTTTTTTAATAAGCCAATAAAATACATGAATAGAATCGATAAGTATCACTCATAAACCTTTTTCCATTTTATCTATCGTATACAGCACGTGGATACTTCCTAAAGTCGCCACCTTTCGCACTACAAGACGAAGCGCAGGTGTGACCGTAGCAGGCGTGCGCGTACTGTATAGTATATGTAGTATTCTCCTAATTGAGTTTCTTCTTGGGCGGAAAAATACATAAAGTACGAAAGTAAAATATTTCGAATTGAAAATTCTTATACTGGGTGTTTGGAAATGATTATAAATTCGTTATAAAGCCAAGTTCCCCTGTTCACACACTCGAAGTAAATTCTGCGAGACTCTGCAAGTTTCTCAGTTAAATTTCTCCAGAACTTCCACCAATGTTTTACTTCTTATTTACACTTCCGACTTTATTTGATGATTTCGTTAAAAATCCTATGTAGAAAGTTCCGACTTTTCCTCAAGGTAAAATTCTCTGTTCAAGCACTCGACACAAATTCTGTAATCCTTGCAAGGTTCGTAGGGAAGTTCTAAACAATTCCAACGAAAATTCTAGAAGGTTCCATCGTTGTCTAATCTCGACGCCTTCTCCTTGCTTATACCATCGACCCTAAACATTCATTTCGACTTCTCCTTACTTTTAACACTTTCGGCTCTATTTGATAATTTAGTTAAAAATTCTAAATCCGATGCGCAAACTTTAACACGTTTCCAAAACATTTTAGAAATTTTCTTTGCAAAAATAAAACCGTCATATTGTAACTGGGACGAGAAGACCACCAAAGAATGTGAAGCTGAAAATCAGTCGAGCGAAACATACACTTCTGCACCTGCAGATCCCAATGCAAACGTCAAAGCGTATGATTCATTCGTGTGCCGTGTGCAAATCTAAATGTCAAGTTGTACGACTCATCTGCGTGCATGCATCTGAAGACAAAAGTCGAGCCGTGTGCAAATCGAAAGATAAATGTCAAGGTAATACCCCGGGAACGTTAGCGGCATAATTAGTGTACCATCTAGTCAGAGTGTCATGTAGTCTGTTTGTCTGTAAGTGCCCAAAATAAGATGTAAGTATTTGTAGTTGTAAGTAATTGTTAATAAATGTTTTGTTATACTGAGCTACGACCCTTATTTCATGTTACTTAAATTTATTACCGTGACATTTAACATATCCTCAAGTTATTTTCTAGAATACGTAATTGTTTGAAGCAGGTTCAGATTGTCGAATAAAATAGTAGGTTCCTTTTTTGACGACGGTTACTAAAAGTGATCCGTGCATTCGGACGCTAAATTTAAACTCGCTAGATTATCAAGCTCTGAAAATGTCCGACTTCCAGTTACATCTGTAATTTGTCGGTCCATCTGATATGCCCGGAGTTTTCCGCTGAAAACGGCGGGATTAAATTGCGCTCTCGTCGTCTTTATTTTAAACCGATCGCGTTACGCCGAGCCCGTTTTTATCGATCCTGTCGGACACGAGGACGAGCGAAAGAAAAAAAAAAGTCGCGGTCCTTTTCGTTATTAAACTTGCACGTGCGGGGAGGTTCATCATTATGATGATGATGATCGTCGTCGCTCGGTAAAAGTTACCGGCATTAAATCGTTTTATTGTTGGCGGGCAGTGTTTCATTTCTGATATTAGTTTGAGCAAGTGCTCGTGTAATTACTTCGAGTGCTGTCTGAATGGAAGCAATTTCATTTCAGTTTGACATATTGCGACCCGGCTTCAGTACACCTAGACACGAGCGACGGTATTTCGCAGCTGCAAGTTGCAACTTGTACACGATGATCGATAGCGCGCGCCATGGCCGAAGTTAATGGGGATTACTGTATAGAGTGCATTTCGTGCATACTCAAGTTTAAACTTGCTAAGTGTACTCCTTTCGGGGGCGATTACCGAGTTGGCGAGGGCTCATGTTACGTTACGAGATGACGCGGGAAAGATCAATGTTGCATCGGGGAAGTTATAATGCTCAGAAACTAATCTTAAAGTATCGCAGATGTTTGCGGAACTAATAGTACAATGATTTATTCAATCAGGCCGGTGCTTATCGAAGTGAACAAGTCCGGCCGAGCCCGGACTCGCCGGAGTGTGAAATGAGGCGGGCTCCGGTTATCGCTCGGTCTCCGGTCCGGCTCAGATGCGTTACATGCAGGATTAGTCCACACAACGTCGGATTACACGGTCACTAAGTCGCTGAAGAATACAGGACTCAAACAAAAGGACTAAGTCCTATGCAAAATACGCGCGGATTAATCGATTTTTAACGAAAACTAATTGCGTGCCCCGTGGATTGTATTAAATCCGAGGCCACTCGGAAACATGTTTTTAATCAAGTTTCCGTAGACACAACGACACAACACCCACCAAAATTAAACGAGTAATGACGCCTTCAAACAAAGCGAAGCAGGATGACGCGGACTGATCGCAGATGTAGTCAGCTTCGACCAATAGAAAGTTTCGTTACCTGAGCAACGTGTTAATGAAGAACAACGAGCGAAGCCCAAACATCGTCAAAGTTAAACGAGTAATGACGCCTTGAAACAAAGCGAAGTAGGATGGCGCAGTAGGATGACGTAGCAGACGCGGAGTGATCGCAGATGTAGTCAGCTTCGACCAACAGAAAGTTTCGTTACCTGAGCAACGGGTTAATAAAGAACAACGAGCGAAGCCCAAACGTCGCCAAAGTTAAACGAGTAACGACGCCTTGAAACAAAGCGCAGTAGGATGACACGGAGTGATCGCAGAAGTACTCAGCTTCGACCAATCGAAAGTTTCGTTACCCGAGCAACGGGTTTTACAAAGAACAACGAGCGAAGCTCAAACGATAAGAATAATTATTAGCACCGAGGCGACGGACGCGTGCGGGTACAATTACGTACGCCCGCTTATCTTTATTTTTAGTGCATTTCTCGTGCTGGTCTTCGTCATTACGAAACGGGGATTAGATTGTATCTAGCCGGCCGAGAAGAGATACGTCGGCAATAACAATTCGGGGCGTATATTGATGAGCTCGTCGCTGCGACGCCTCGGGGGTTACACAACAAAATGTGGCACATGAGCCGTTATTATCATAAGCGCTCGCTGACGGGAGTAAATTTATTAAACCTTAACCCCCCCCTCCCCCCGGTGCTTAATTTAATTCGTTGCAACAACATAAGCTCGTCGTCGACTTGACGAAAGTAATTACCCCGACGACGCACGGCGACGTGTTCTATATGAATTCTATTGTGTCAAAGCAACTGAGAGTAGAAAAATGATTTCTCATAAACTTCGACGTCGAAACGTCTATTTAACGAAAGGAATCGACGTATGTACATACGCATCCGAGGGGGAGGAGGAGGAGGAGGAGGAGGCCTCGGGGTTCTCGAAACTTCCGAACTAGACCAAAGCAATCCTGCGGAGAAAGCTTGGCGGCTTCAAAGTTGCGCCGAACACTGGGCTAAGAAAGTATTCGCCGTGCTCTCATGTCTGTGGTCGGGAGATAT
Organism: Dorcus hopei; assembly: GCA_033060865.1. NCBI lineage: Eukaryota > Metazoa > Arthropoda > Insecta > Coleoptera > Lucanidae > Dorcus > Dorcus hopei. The sequence goes on from CM065426.1 coordinate 28,357,525, forward strand.
TTGCACGTAAATTTATAATATGCGTTTTCCGCCCCCCGTTAAAGCAGAACTGGAACTTTAAAGCGCCGCGCCGCGCCGTTTAAAGTTCAAATCGCATCCTTCTTATTAAGAGGACTTTCAGGGATGGGCGTACAAACAAAATCCTGTACTTTTTTATCTGGGGCAGGTAACTTCTAGTCGTTGCTTTTAATATTACGTACAAGTTATAAAGCAACAAGAAAATTAGAATGCCACCAACGCAAGAATTCGCAGCTGACAAAAATCAGTCAGCCAAAGCTTTCCGCAAACAATTACGTAACTAAGAATCTTTCGGAAATGTCAGGGAAGGAATACGCAAGTTTCGAGTAACACGCTCTCAGTTCCCCATGAGTCATATGCCAAGGCATAATTTCATGACTCTTCTGGAGAAACGTCCTCGGACGAAACCACTTTAAATAACTGACGAGCTGATCATTAGAGTGATATCTAGTCGGAAGGGTAGAACTCCCTGTTGTTTTATTGTGTACAATCATGTAAGTTTTCTTTGTATAATTATGTTTGAGTTTATGCGCATATATTCGCCCCCCTTTTCACTTACGTAAATTGTCTCCGTAACATTTTTATAACAGAAAAAAGAATTTGAATTTCGAACAAATAACGTGATAGCTTATACCACCTTGTCCACACACGTTTGTATACTCAAAGGTTACGCATTTTGACCGAACGCTAGATTCATTTGTTATCAAAAATCATTATTTACAGTTCCTTCTGACTTTCACGGAACGGCCTTGCGGCTTTCGTCATGCCGCGTCGTTTCGTCGTACATTTTCTTAACTCAGATTTATACGATCGACGTGTAACTAAAAAAGTGAACTTTACCGATCGTATAGATTTGAGTTAAGAAAATATACGACGAGGCGACGTGGCACGGCGAAAGCCGCAAGGCCGTTTCATGAAAGTTGTTAGAAGGAGATAGCTATATAAAAGTTCTTTGACTTATAGATCGATCGGTCGGCATGTAACAGGAGTCGCAGAAGCAATTATTTTATCCTGTGTCCTTTACTCTTAAATTTTCGACGTCAATCTATTTGGAAACAAGAAAATATCGATTTTACATCGAACGTTAAGTATTAGCACAATAACGTTGAAGGGCCTGTTGGCAATAGTTTTGTAAGAAAATCCAAGTATCTCATAATTAACGTGCCTAGTACGGAAGTTAAATTCAATGCGACGCGCACACCTAAAGATTATGTAAGTGCAGCGGCTCGCTTTATCGAAAGTCTTGGCCGAGATGAGACACGATTGACGTTTGCAAATTCGAAGAACTGCAGTGGCATTGATGGTCCGACCTCGTCCTACGTAATCGGAATTGACCTTAGAAAGACCAAATAAAAAAGGGCCGTGGAAAAGCACAAGGATCAGACAGCTTCTAGCAGTTTAGTTGTGAAGACGGCTAGTGCCCGTCTTGCAGAGTGCATCTCGCAAGCTCGAGGGCGTAATCGACATCTACAGAATGTCTTAGTGTGTGTGGCTGTTCTCTCCAAAAAGTCCGTCCGTCTCTGTATCTAGTACTATGGTTGGGTGAGACTTTAATTATTGATTTTACTATCTTGGCCATGTTTTACAAACTAACCTTTGCTTATTTTAATTATGAGATGCTGTTTTTCTCGTTATGAAATCCTTTTGAATTTGTTTAATGTTGTCTCGTATGTTGAAATTGCATTTGTCTCAGTTTGTGATCTCTAAAATCAGTTTTAAAATTGTCTTAGAGGTTAGTTCGGGCCTACGTGCCGTTCGTCACATTTCATCATAGCTCTGTTCGGACCACGCTGCGTGACGGTTTCGAAACCGTCACAAGCATGCACTCATCAAAGCTTTACACTTGACAAAGTTGTCAAAATCGGTCATTATTTCGGTGGGAAACTGATTACGACGGTTTCGAAACCGTCACAAAGCGTGGTTGGAACAGAGCTAACATTGCGTCAGAAAACCACAAGTCGCTACCTACGCCCTTCGGTAATAAACTCTATTTCACTCTTTCGCCCGGTTGAAACGAAGGCCATCTCGTAACGACCCCCGTCCCAGGAGCGCGTTGTTTCCGCGACGCACTCATTGCCGTGGAAGATTTCTCGGCATGCACATCTATCGTTAGCGAACTTATTCACTCCGAGATCTGCTTAAGTGCACGCCAAGCAAATTCAAGCTCCTCGTGAGCTTCTCTAAGCCTGTTTCCGGAATAAAAGAAGAGGTTGACAACTTCGTGTCGTGTATTTTCGGTCTGTAACGCGTATCTTCCTTTACCATTGAGGCTTCCAGCGGTGGTCATACTTCCTTTCCGGCATTCGACAACGACCTTTGTGTGGAAAGAATGCCGTAACCGTAGTCTTAGCTGCTGAAAGTCGTGGCATTGCGGTTAACCCCTCTTCACGTAAAAGTCGGACTCGACCTTAGACGTGACGCCGCAACAGGAGAGATCGTTTTACGTCATTGGCAGCACTGTTCTCCGCTGGATGGCTCTCGCGTGGATTCTTCCACCCCACTATCGTCAGCTGACTGTCCCAACGTGGATTTTGTTTATAATTATAAGGTCGGAAATATTTTGTTTAATTGCTTCGTTTGCGTCGCGTCGTCTAAACGCTGCGTTGCGTTAATTTAATTTTAACCGAGTAACTTCGAGAATTTACTTCGTGCATTTTCTGTAAACGAAAAGCAGATCTGTTTCTCGGGTAAAGTTGCTCAACTCATTGTGACCCCTTCTGGGTCGTACTAGTTTCTTTTTTTATTTAATTTTTGAGCTTTATCAAATAAAAACTGTTTCTCCCTTTGCTCGTGGGGTTACGTTGACCCTCCCCTTCTCCAGGGGTTTAGCCGGCTGCGCTGGAGATCTTAGATTGCACTCGCACAATTTGCTGTCCCTCAGTTAGGTAGTACCGTTCCTCTTCATCAAATATCAAAATGTTTCAAGTCTTTCGCCCCCTCCCTTTCATAAATAGTTTAAGAATCGCGCGCGCCGCCTTTCGAGCTTTTGCGTAATTAATTAATAATGACGAGCCGAAGGAAAGTTTACGGCCCAACTTTTCGGCGATGTTAATAAATAATTCATTAATTACGTGTTTCCGCGATTTGTAATTTTCACAGTCATCAAATATTTATTCAGAGCGAAAGTTTAAGGTGGGGGATGAGACTGGAACTTTTTCTCGGCGACGCACCTAATAAAATATTATCTTTATTTAGGCTTCCGTTCCTCTTTTTGTTGTATGTAATTGCTTACAACGCTTAATTTTCCTTCGACCACTCCTGAAGAAGCTGTCAAACGTACAGCGAAACGTCGACATTTACATCAATTAGAGTTAATTGTAATCATATTGTTACGTTCAAATCTCCCGCCAAAAAAAAACCGCGTTTGGATACAGGTGGTTACTCTGCATCCCTCCTCTTTACTGCTCGAAGCTCATTCGTGTGGCACATCACGTGACAGCCTTCTGGTAACGCCGTTGGTTACCGCCCGTATTTTGTGTTCAGACCTTGGTTGGGTGTTAACGTGTTTTACGTGTGTTGTGAAATGATCGGAGTTCTTGCTCTTTGGGAGGAGTAATTCGATTGCTGCTGTGCCGGAAGATCTCGTGACACCATCGAACGCATTTGGGGCACTTTTAAGCTCCATACTAAGCCTGGAAATTTAGAAAATTCCAGGTAACGTAAAACGTGCAAGGACGTGTACCTAACATGGCCGCTAACAAAAATCGTTTCTTCTATGTAGGCTTTTCTGTTTGGGCGCAGGCTATTAGACCAGGCTTTTAACCGTAGTTCTCCGGTGAATGTACCGTAACCCGATCGTGGAAACCTGACCAGCCATCTTGACGATTCCAGCGGATCCAGTTTGATCCAGATGGCGTCGTAACTACTCACCGACTACCGCGCTTCGGTTGGTAACGTTGACACTGACGCCTGGCTGGACGCGCTGTCAAAAGGTTAGGTTTTCCGACTTAATTTAATCTGACGTTTTGCGGACCGATCGGTTTATATTTTATTCTTTGCTCGTGAATAGTTAAATCACGTGTTGCGCTGCGTTTACCGTAGGTAATGAAGCAGTCAGTTGTGTAATAGTGTAAAGTGTTGTTTTGACTCGTGTAATAAATTGCGTTAGCTTTAACTTCGAGCTTAATTTCTGCGTTCACGCACACCAGTGAGTAAAGTCTTGCCTCTGTTTTGCTGTCGATTCATTTTCTGCCCGATCTGGTTGACTGAAGACGTCGGTCGACTGGTCGATTACGTTTTTAGCTGAAGAATTGTCTTCTGGCGCTGTGTTCGGCCTCGGAAAGGGGGTGCAGCCCTCGGAGCGTGCCTTACGCCGCGCTACGGCATCTTCTAACAGGGGTCCTACTTTGCCAACGGGATGTCGTAGTAGAACGGCTCTCGAGATCTCGTTCGGAAGGAACCGTACGGCCCCACAGCTCGAACAATGGGGTGATTCTAACGCTCCAACGTAACGGGCTAACGCAGATATAAGCGAAGAAGGAAGCTGATTCGAATAAGACTTACCCCAAGGTTAATTGGGACAAACGAAGAAAATAAGTGGCGGGAAACGCATAATTTAACCGCATTTACTTTACAAACCCCCTTATCTAAGGACGGTTTCTAGGACGAGTCAAAAGCCACATAAAAGTCTTTGTGACGTGCCAGTGTAAAATGTCAGTGTTTATTGCGCCAGAATTGCACCTCCTCCCCCCGGCAACTGGAAACATTTTCTGGCGTTAATTACTCACTAAAGGCCGAGACTGCATAAACATTAAAATATGAATTTTATAGGGCGAAAGGCGAGGCACCGGTTAATTACGACCGGCGGAATATATTAATCGCACTATTTAGCAGCAAGGTGCGGTTGTTCACCCCCGCCATCGATCCGCCTCCCCGTCATTTACTATTTTAATTGTTCATTCTCCGGCTTTTAGATTTTAATCAGTTTTCAGCCAAGTGAACAAGAAGTTTGCAACTCGTTAGTTTAATTGCTCAATTTCTTAAAGGAACCGAGACTACTTTAAAAAGAATGCGCCCGAACTACTTAAGAAAAAAAAAAACAGTGCCCCCCAAGAGCTCTTAAAATGTATTACACCCCGTGCCTTTAGAAATACTGGTACGTAGGCAACCAAACACACATGCAAACTATTTCTGAACGCACTATACATATTGAATTTGTTTCAACTCTCGGAATGTTTTCTTTCGATTTAGAATTGTTCAATTTTCTTAACGTATTATGTGCAGAAAATCGTAAGCCCCGGATGTTCCCGAGGGGAAGATAAAAATAACACGAGCGAACGGCATTCATTCTGATCTCGGTGTACGCAAGGTATTTTCCATGCCGATGATGGTTATCGGTAGTGGCTTTCGCTTACCTTCATCAGCCGTATACTTTCATAGTGTCAGAGCGAAATCCTAAAGCTCACCCCATCCCAGGGGCGGGATAACTCGGCCATGTATCAACACTTATCGCCCCCGGATAAATAATACAGCTCGGCAGCGGTTCGCCACTTTCATTATCTTGTAAAAATAAACTGCTTCTGTTATTAACGTAATAAATGGATGTGTGCGCGCGAGCCGGGGCGGCGTATGAGAAATTGCGGTTTTTATTATATCAAAGGAACGTTATATAAAAAAAAAAAAAAAACGGGGGGAGGAAACGTAAGGAGAGCACTCGGGGCGCACTGATTTATTGAACGCGACGTAACGTATCAATCAAGTTTCATGCGTGGTTAGAATTTGTTGGGAAAAAGTAGATGCATTATTTATGAACGACTTTTTACATTTTATACATAGTCAAAGTCCAAAATTAATGAATTGCTTAGTTAATTGGGTCGGTTAGGCCACCCCTTGACGAATCAAAACGAAACCGCATTCGTTCGTGATTGGCCCCGCAAATAGGATCGCATTCTTAAATTTGATCACTAAGACAACCACGTGACACATTTCAACTAATGAAGCGCTACGAGTAAGCCCCATAAAACCGAGAGCGCTAAGCGTACGTCCTGAGGAGCCATTGTCGGAAACGCCCAGAGCGCGTCATGAGCAGCCAGTGTCGGGAACGCTCACCACCACACACACGAGTGCGTTCTAAGCTGCTATTGTTTGAAACACTCGCAAGCCTCCCGTGCAGCCATTTTCGGAAGCCTTCCGTGCACCTATTGACGATTGCGTTTAGAATATGTTGTCGTCGTGTGGTTCTGTCGACGGATATTAATTCTGGCTACGCTATAAATGATATGATTGAGTTAATTAACATGAAACAACAGTTTTAAAAGTGCCATTTATTAAATGCAATCGTGACCATGCGTTTTCAAACAATATCCAAACCAGACGGACACGAGCGCAAAAGATTAAACGCCCGTTAATTTTTGCGTCCGTTATTCCGTCAACACGAGAGCTCCGCGCGACACTAAACCTGTCTAATTTTACGTCCGCATAAACAAATGAAGCGGGGAATAATTAAACCAAATGAGGCGAATAAATTTGCCCGGTTTAATTTCAAACGGCAATAAATTACAAGATTTTACTATATACAAAACAATTACAAAGCCATTTCGAATTAAATACAAATCCGGAATGGAACCGCGCGAGGGGGGGGGCGCATTATCATGAAGCCGTGCGGTCGGTTCCGTGACAGTGCATCGGAGCCCGGCCGCTCAAGTTTCCTGACGTTTCCGACCGTTCCGTGAAACTTTCAGGCACGACACTGCATCATTCCGCACGCTAGATTAATAAGTGAAAAATAATTGCTTTCCCGGAACTGAAAATGATCTTGCGTTGTAGTTGTGTATGCATGCGCACAAATAAAAGACTTGACGGAACAGTTTTTAAATCTGGCTAGTGTACCAGGATTTGGATGACGTCGCTTGAAACAAGCGCACGTCGTGGAACGAGGGAGATTAGACACTACAGCGAAATTCGGATGATTTTACCCTCTCAAGACCGCAGTTTCTGCCACAGACAGTTCTTATCTCTGCGACCGTAGAGCAAAGACGTAATCAACAATTGTGCTCTATTGTCCGTGGCAGCGGGAGATCGCACGTTCAGATAGTTACGATATGAGTTTCCTATAGCGCAAGACTGAAAAGGAAAATCGACTTCATCCCACTGGAAGAAAAAAAAAGGAATTCCGAATATCGATCGATCTCATATTTCGAGTCGCTTCGAGAATTAATTAATTAATTAATAATTAAACAACACGAAAAGCCGTCGATCGCACGACGAAATTCTATAGCTGACGTTTCGTTTCTCATATATCGGATTCTGGTTTGTTTCTGTCGTCTCTTGCTTTGAACTGACCAATGAAAACTGTTAATTCACTGCGTAGCCGCCACTGCGTCCCGAAATGTTCGGGACTTTTCAACGCCGATTGATAGTGTGGGGGGGCTTCCTCAGAGATCTCGGGCCATTTCTGAGATTTTTCCGCTTCAACGTTCCAAGGGGCTGGTTTTGGGGAAAGCAAGTCTATCCATTATTTGTTGCTGTAGAATTAAACTCTATCCGCAAGTCTCTTTTTGACTGTTTCACGCGGGGTTCGAACTCGGGTCCCTTAGATTATCAAACCGGGCGCTCTAGCCACCGAGCTACTGAGGCGGTTACTTTACGTAGTTCTAAGCTTCTACATAAGCTACCGTTTTAGTTTTCTCGATTCAATGCATGTACTTGTGTGTGTGTGGGGGGGGGATATAAATTCCACGAGAAGAGAAAGTATATAAAAAATAGTCTTTCGATTTAATCAGGAACAAGATAAACAGTGCGCGGAGATAAGCTAAGACTCTAACCAAAAAGTAACACGACAGAAATAATAAAAGAATATGAACTCTCTGGGGAAAAGAAAGATTTTTTTTTTGGGCAAGGCTTCGGGCCCAGACCACGTCCCGCCGAAGGTCGTAAAGGCCACGATGGGGGGCAAATCCAGCAATCTACCAGCAGATCTTCAACGACTCCTGGAAGGAGGGCCACTTCCCAAAGATATGGAAGACCGCCAGTCTGGTCCTGGACAATCGATTTGAAAATAAGTGTCAGTCGTTTTTAAATACTGTCACGAGTGGGAATTTTCTAAAAACCACGAGGGGATTTTTTCTGTGTTCCGCGAATAAAAAACATAAAAAGTATTTAAACGCGAACTTGTGTAATTGAGGGTAAATTGCGACCGTGTCGAAATGTAAACACGATAAGGAGGTAACTAATGCAACGTAACGTAAAGATTCATATTTCGTAATAAGACATCAGCGGAATTTATTACAAACGGGGCCACGCGCTTATAGGCGCGTATACGAATGACGCAAGCGGACACAAAGCAGGTGACGAAATATGCAACGCGCGACTAGGCAAAAAACGTGTATTTAAAGCGCATCAGTGGGCACTAAGTGCCAACCCTACGAGGGGACGCCCAACATCGCCGTCCAGCAACATTGCCGTCGCCGACGCCCCAACCACGCCGTCGTCGCCGACGCCCCAACCACGCCGTCGTCGCCACCATCAGCGTTGCTGCAACCACATCCACTGCCACTGCCGCCGACAACATTGCCGAACCCGTCCTCAGAGATCAAGGACGTGTCGTGCTCCAGCCAAGGAACATTATCACTGAGACCGACCTTGACCCACCACGCCAGTCACGGACCGGCCTCGAACGTCGCCAGTCTTCCCAGGCTAAGGAAACGTCGCCCGCTGTTCTGTCTTAGACGAATCAACAACCCCAGTCGCCGCGAACGACCCAGGACCGCACCCCCAACTAAATTAATTATTTAAATAAAGAGGTGTTAATAATTTTTTAAATCTTTGTTTTAAAGCTCTGCCCTCTGCACCCCAATCAACCCCGCAAGGCCAAGGACGCACCGTCGCGACATAGTGGAGGCTTAGCGCGACATGGTGACCGCCCTTAGCGTGATAATATGCATAATTTAATATAATTGAATGTCATCTTTAAAAATTGTGTACATATACACAGTTTGTTTTAAGTGCTGGCGAGTATACGTTCGAGTTAGAAACACACAGTCTTAGCTGGATCTGCACAGACAGTAGTAACTTTGTAAGCAAGTATAAATTTTTCTTTCGTAATTCAGGACCGTCTCCGCGAATCCCCAAGCTCCTCCAAACTAAATTAAATAAGCAACGATCTAATTGAAGAAAGGCTTTTAACACGACAGTAAAGCAATAAATTTTTAATGACGTTCGTGTTCGGTGTGACGTCGTTATTGTCGTTAACAATAAATTACGAGCCGTGACAGTATCTGCCGAACGCGCCCTTGTATTTTAAACGCGAGATCATCTGTCGTTGTCAAACGATAACTGATAAGTGCTAACTAGGTGATGATGAATGATGTCGACGTGTACGTATGCGGTACGTGAAGGCAGATAGCGGAAACACGTACGCGCGACGTAAACGATGATGATGGGGAAGATAGGCAAGAAATCGAAGATGAGCTGATTTTGTTTTCGTCACAACTCCTTTAACAAAAAAAAATCATCCGTGGTTCAAAATTTATCAATTTCACAAGACTGTTCATTTCTAATAACATGTAATTGGCAAATGAATTAATGTTTTCTCGCCCAAACCATGGTACTGGATACAGAGAGACGACGGACGCATTTTCTGAAATGCTGGTTTCTTGTCTTGGAAATTACATATAACTCCATAAGTAACATTATGTTGTTTAGCGAATCTAAATTTTTAGAGTACGTCTGCATAACGTCCACAATCCAGGCCGTAAAATGCAACGGAATGCTCATTACGGCCGGCGAAGAAAAATACAGCGATTCTTCCGTTCCGGAATAATAAAAAGATTTGCATAAAACGCGCGTTTTCCAAAACGCGAGCCGTTACGATCCTTCGGAGGAAACTCGGCGGCGGTGTTATTAGATGGCGAGCAAAAAGAGAAGAAAAAAAAACCGAGTTTATGTTTATTACGGTCGGAACAAGTTTCGTCACCCCTAATAAACGTTAATACGAAGCAGTTACACTTAATTACGATAGTAAGAGGAGGCGAGGCTCGCTTCGATTCGCCCGTGTGAAGCAGACCGCTCGTATTAGCTTCTAATACTCGAGAACCTAATTAGAACAATGAACAATTATTACCAGCTCTTGCAACTAGAATTTGCCGAGGGACGTCGCTCGCCGTGTAATAATGTGCTGTGCACATCTGCTTGCTCGTATCAGAGTTTGAATATTTTCACTGGAATTTGCCTAGATCAAAAGGATAACAACATGCCCCGTGCAATTCCTCTCCTATTATTGTTTAACTAATCTCAATCTCGTTTTACTTAAAGCGTTTGTCTCTGCCCTACAGCATGCGAGGGCAAAGAAAGTTTGATTTGTTTAAAATTCCCGTGCCTCCTTGAAAAGTTTTCTAAAGTAATTATAGAGACATTGCCCCCCGGTCTGAATATCTCTACTTACGTTTTGTAAAGCAATCTTCAAAGTAGATTGGGTAAACTGCAAAGTTTTTGAGTGGCTGCCGCCTCAATATCGAGTATTACGATTCAGCCATTGTATGCAAGTCCGGGAGCTTTGATGTGGTTCTCCAGACCCGGATTATCGCGTTATATAATACGTTTCGGCTTTGGCGATCCCTTCTTCGGCGGCGCGTTCCGGGACGTTTTTCCTTCCCCCGGAATATTTTTTTTTGTTCGCCTTTCAGAAAACTCGCTGATTAACCTCCGTGTCCCTTCGGGATTTCGAAACTCCTGTTCGGACCATAACAATACTCAAACCGAACCTCGATACACGCACCCCGGCCCCGTGACCTTCACACTATCGGCAAGATGAATCGATTCGGGTGCGCTACTTCATCTCGTTCTATTACGCGAGGATGAAACAAGACGAGAATATGAAACACGAAGCGGTTCACTTATGTTAAAAACAGAAAGACACAAAAGATGATCGACTCTAAAACAGAAGACGATCGATTCTGAAACAGAAAAGACTTATTTTAAAAGCATAATCGACTCTAAAACAAAATACAATCGATTCTGAAACAAAAAAAATGTGCATAAACTTTTTAAGACGAAAAACGACGCTTCCAAACGACTCGTGAAAAGGTCGACTTATTTTGAAAGCTGTCGCGCACACTCTTACCAAACGAACCGAAACCCAAAACCAAAACAAAGTAATACAAAACACGGAGCAAAAAGTAGGACTAATGAATATAAAAAAATATCGAAACGGATACAAGCGAACCTACCTGGATCGCCTGATGTCTGGGGCTGATGCTGTGACCAACGTCCCGAGTCAGTGGAGAAGGCCGTGGGCAAACAGTTTCGCACAGGTAACTGTAGATCTGAAAGGGCGCCACCTGTTGGCGATCGCAACAACTTTCAACCAAAGGAATCTCCCCAACAGGAGAAAAATTCCCACTTACTAGTCGATACGGCGCCGAAGTAATCCGTTCCAAAGGGAGGAGGGGGTAACTGTAGATCTAAAAGGGCGCCACGTGTTGACGATCGCAACAACTTGCAACCAAAGGAATCTCCCCAACAGGAGAGAAATTCCCACTTACCAGTCGGTACAGCGCCGAAGTAATCCGTTCCGAAGGGAGGAGGGAATAACTGAAGATCTAAAAGGGCGCCACGTGTTGTCGATCGCAACAACTTGCAACCAAAGGAATCTCCCCAACAGGAGAGAAATTCCTACTTACTGGTCGGTACGGCGCCGAAGTAATCCGTTCCGAAGGGAGGAGGGGGAGAAATTCCCACTTACCAGTCGGTTCAGTGCCGAAGTAATCCGTTCCGAAGGGAGGAGGTGGTAACTGTAGATCTAAAAGGGCGCCACCTGTTGACGCTCGCAACAACTTGCAACCAAAGGAATCTCCCCAAGAAGAGAGAAATTCCCACTTACCAGTCGGTTTAGTGTCGAAGTAATCCGTTCCGAAGGGAGGAGGGGGTAATCCCCAATTAAATGCGGAACGCAAAAAGTGAAATCCAAGAATAAATTTTAAAAAAATACAACCGCCACTTATACAACAAAACATTAACATCCGCGCAAAACGCGCAAAGAGAAAAATTCCGTCCGCTAGGGATCCCACACGTCCGTTTACAAACATGGTAGTAAAGAAAAACCAGTGGACATTGAAACATCGCGCCAAGCCACAAAAGTGAATAGTAGACCGAACACGGCGACGAAATACCACAAAAAGGCGAAAAGCCGCGACACACTTTTTTTCTTTAAAAAATTATACAACAAAACATTAACATCCTCGCAAAACGCGCGAATAGAAAAATTCCGTCCGCTAGGGATCCCACACGTCCGTTTACAAACATGGTAGTAAAGAAAAACCAGTGGACATTAAAACGTCCCGCCAAGCCACAAAAGTGAATAGTAGACCGAACACGGCGACGAAATATCACAAAAAGGCGAAAAGCCACGACACACTTTTTTTCTTAAAAAAATTATACAACAAAACATTAACATCCGCGCAAAACGCGCAAATAAAAAAATTCCGTCCGCTAGGGATCCCACACGTCCGTTTACAAACATGGTAGTAAAGAAAAACCAGTGGACAGTAAAACGTCCCGCCAAGCCACGAAAGTGAATAGTAGACCGACCACGGCGACGAAATATCACAAAAAGGCGAAAAGCCGCGACACACTTTTTTTTCTTAAAAAAAAAATTATACAACAGAACATTAACATCCGCGCAAAACGCGCAAATAGAAAAATTCCGTCCGCTAGGGATCCCACACGTCCGTTTACAAACATGGTAGTAAAGAAAAACCAGTGGACATTAAAACGTCCCGCCAAGCCACAAAAGTGAATAGTAGACCGAACACGGCGACGAAATATCACAAAAAGGCGAAAAGCCGCGACACACTTTTTTTCTTAAAAAAAAAATCATACAACAGAACATTAACATCTGCGCAAAACGCGCGAATAGAAACATTCCGTCCGCTAGGAATCCCACACGTCCGTTTACAAACATGGTAGTAAAGAAAAACCAGTGGACATTAAAACGTCCCGCCAAGCCACAAAAGTGAATAGTAGACCGAACACGGCGACGAACTATCACAAAATGGCGAAAAGCTGCGACACACTTTTTTTTTCTTAAAAAAAAACTAAACAACAGAACATTAACATCCGCGCAAAACGCGCAAATAGAAAAATTCCGTCCGCTAGGGATCCCACACGTCCGTTTACGAACATGGTAGTAAAGAAAAACCAGTGGACATTAAAACGTCCCGCCAAGCCACAAAAGTGAATAGTAGACCGAACACGGCGACGAAATATCACAAAAAGGCGAAAAGCCGCGACACACTTTTTTTCTTAAAAAAAAATTATACAACAGAACATTAACATCCGCGCAAGACGCGCAAATAGAAAAATTCCGTTCGCTAGGGATCCCACACGTCCGTTTACAAACATGGTAGTAAAGAAAAACCAGTGGACATGAAAACGTCTCGTCAAGCCACAACAGTGAATAGTAGACGGAACACGGCGACGAAATATCACAAAAAGGCGAAAAGCTGCGACACACTTTTTTTCTTAAAAAAAAATTATACAACAGAACATTAACATCCGCGCAAAACGCGCGAATAGAAAAATTTCGTCCGCTAGGGATCCCACACGTCCGTTTACAAACATGGTAGTAAAGAAAAACCAGTGGACATTAAAACGTCCCGCCAAACCACAAAAGTAAATAGTAGACCGAACACGGCGACGAAATATCACAAAAAGGCGAAAAGCTGCGACACACTTTTTTTCTTTAAAAAAAATTATACAACAGAACATTAATATCCGCGCAAAACGCGCAAATAAATTCCGTCCGCTAGGGATCCCACACGTCCGTTTACAAACAGGACTGAAAAGCAGTCTCGTACAATTAAAGTAAGTCTACAATAACGAAATGTGAAAAAACTAAGCGCCGGGAAAACCCGGAATTATTGTAACGAAACCGATCGTCAACGTAAGTGCGGCGACCGCACAAGTAAAACAGTTTTCACAACGCGTAAATCATCGCACGAAAGGTGCGAGACCAAACAGAAAAACGGAGTAGTACCGCTAAACATGTGACCAAGAGCGTGAAGGTTAACAGCCCGAAAGAGGTACAATACCGTGAACCATTCGAGCACGTCGGCTCCACTCCGACCTCGGCGTCCTGGGGGAAGACGGTAGGCTCGCCCAGCACTCTCGTGACGCTGCAGGGGTTATTTCTTTCCGCCGGTGCGTCCGAAGTAAAACAATGAAGGTTCCCTCACGATAGCGTAATCGCTCAAAACACAACGAAACCCCAACTGGGCGCAGTACAGCCAAAATTTCCGAATCAAGACCGCAGAAATACTGAAGGGATCGACGGAAAATCACACGCGTGAAACACAAACGTCGCTCAGCTCACTGCCACGCTACGAATCGTGCAAAAATCTTAATGCGCCGGCCCACGATCAGAATCCACACGCTTCCGGCTGGAATCTCGGAATCACGGAAATAACCGTACGCGTACGGCGCGAAATTCAAATCCACTGAACTGGCCAGTATTTTTTTGCGGTTTTTTCAAAGAATATGCTTTCACGTAGCTTTGTTTTTATTAACGTATTCACGGTAAAACTTCTTATGCCCCCCTAAACTATTAATTTAATTTGTTTGAAATTCGTAAGCGTGATTGCGTGCACATAAATACAAATGTTTTATTACTTCAAATAAATCCGTGAGGGGGGGGGGGCGAGGGGTGATTGTTATATAAAACAAAAACATTTTCAATTACATTCACCGACACTTACTGCATTCACGGGATAACAGGCATTAACAAAGTATAGCGTTGAAGGATATACGGCAATGGGTAATTTATGGCACTATTAACTGATGGAAATAAGTACTTACGGGGTGGGTTATTTGCGTTATAACAATTTCGTTTACGGTTCGCTACAGCTGTAATTTCACTTCGTTGCAATTACTTTCGCTTATCAAGCATCGGGCGGGAAGGGGGGAGGAGGTTATTTCGATACAAAAATGTCTAACTAAGTTTTTGATTACAAGGTAGCTAACCCTCTCGTAAAATTGGGGCGTATTAGGGTTACAAGGACTGAAGGGGTAGTTTAATTAGTTACATCAGCGTCGTATAACTGTCGCCGGCAAATATTCCTGCGAAGGGCAGACAGAGGCAGTCAAAAGCTCGATTAGCCCTAGCCCCCCAAGATCAAGACGTCCCCGGCTCCCCACATGTGGACGGGGCGGTTAGAGACGGAGTCAATTCGGAAATTTCTCGGATTCCGATGTTTGGAACTACTGACACTGTGACGTCAGCGCGGAGAGGGTGCGTCGCGTTGTAACAACCCTTTCGGTGTCCATTTCGGCGTAATGTCTTTATCTCGACCGTTCTAAAAGAGACGTCTCCATTGACTAACTTGTTTTCGCAGCGAATTTCCAGAGATAAATCTACCACGTCGCTCGTCTGCACTTTCTGGTTCGTGAACGTCTTCGCTTTTTAGGTACGTACTACAAGTTCCTTCGGCATTTCGAATTTGATGCAAATTTTATACGAAGTCGATGCCGCTGGTGTGGATGGAAATTAATTTTGTTGAGTTAACTTAACTGAACGTAAACAAAATAGACACTGTCATTCTCTTTGTAAATCTGTATGTCAGTTTGTTCGTTTTTTTCTCGTCAAAACAAATACAAAACAGAAAATGTCTGCCTTCCATAAACCTGAAGTCGAAATTACACATCTGTCTTTGTCTATTATCGATTGGCTATTTTTCTGTCAAATTACTTTCGTCTATCTTCTGTTAGCCTCATCTGTCCGTTTATCTTCTATCTGCCTCATTTCTCTGCTATTATCTGCCAATTGCTGTTTGTCTATCGTCGCCAGCTGATATAATCGAAATTATAAACTGAACGGGAACATATCTTCTGTTAGCCTCAACTGTCTGTCTTTATTTGTTGCAATTTGTGTCTGTCTGTCAGTAGTATAACTGGCGGGATCCTGGGACACCTCCATGGCCTGTCCATCCGCAGTGACCACCGTTGAAGGTCATCCCCTAGTTTAGGGATAGTTTTGGTTGCCGAAGAGGTGATTTAGGGGTGGTTCTTCGTGCACCCCTTTGTTTCTTGTAGCTAAAGAAGTAGTCGTCAATGACGTAATTTGTCCAGAGGCTCTTGGAGGCTGGTCTTGGGGTGATTTTGGTCTCCATTTTTGCCGATGGGCGGCCGTTTTGTCTTGCGATGGCCAATGCAGAGGTGTGGGCGGGGTTGGTTCTTCGTGCACCCCTTTGGTACCTGAAGA
Source organism: Dorcus hopei (assembly GCA_033060865.1). Classification (NCBI taxonomy): domain Eukaryota; kingdom Metazoa; phylum Arthropoda; class Insecta; order Coleoptera; family Lucanidae; genus Dorcus; species Dorcus hopei. The sequence continues at coordinate 28,373,735 of CM065426.1, forward strand.
AGAAGTGTCATCAATGACGCAATTTTACCGGAGGAGGCTGAAGAAGTGTCGTCAATGACGTAATTTTACCGGAGGAGGTTGTAGAAGAATTGCGGCAATGACCAGAGGTGGTTGCAGAGGATTGTTTTTGTCTGCAGACCAGAGGTGGTCTTTGGATTTTTTTTTCTGCAATGACGTCAGAGGTGCGTACCTTGGTCGAGGTAAAAAATACTTACCTGTTGAAACGGGTAAAGTGGACGTGGACGCGAGCGTAATCGGGGGGGTCGAGAGGTCAGGGGAGATAAAAAACGCTCGTTTTGAAACAACATGTTTATTTAGAGATAAAGTTTGCTAACTGACAATAAACATACTAATTAAGATAAAAATATTTTTATAGTCAGGAGGTGAGCGGAGAGGTCAAGGAGAATTGATAAAACGTTCGTTTTAAAACAACATGTTTATTTAGAGATAGAGTTTGCTAATTAACAATAAACATACTAATTAAGGGATGACCTTCAACGGTGGTCACTGCGGATGGACTGGCCATCGAGGTGTCCCAGGATCCCGCCAGTTATACTACTTCTTCTGGCGACTTACTTTTGCCTAGTTCTGTTTTTCATTGTCATTCTATATCTAAATCTGTACCTATGTCGGTTTGTTTGTTTGTTTGTTTTTAATGAGTTGTTTGTCAATTTTTGTCTCGTCAAAACAAATGCAAACAGAAACTTGAAAGACAAAATAGACATCTTCGTGACCGCCAGAGAAAAATGCAAGCAGAAAATCTTTGCCACGAGAGTCTGTCTGTGTCAATAATCACCCAATCATCGACAGAGACAGACAGACCATCTTCGCGATTCTGTTTTTGTCTATCTTCTGTCGGTTTTGCCTACTTTTTGCTCATGTTTGTCTTGCTTCTTTTTGTCCAATTGTTGCTTGATACATTCTCTATTTTATCGGAACAAATGTAAACAGACTGATAGACAAAACTGACTTCTGTCTATCTGTTTTGTCCTCCTTGCTTCGGTTACTATCACGCGTCCTCTGCTGTCTGCCAAGGTCAGACAGCAGAAGACGCCGCCGAATGTAATTTAGCGCCCTCTGTTGTCTATGACCTGCTCAGAAACAGGTTTGTTAGCGTAAGAAAGAAGTGCAAGCAGACATTGTCTGCCATAAATCTAAACATGGTAGACAAAATCGAATTGTCGATTCCCTTCTGTTTCCGTTTGTCCCTTCATCTTTATCAATTTTCTTCATTATTCGTTTGCCTTTGCCGTCAGTTGCTTCGTTATCATCAGAAATAAATATAAGTAGACACTTGATAGACAAACTGTTTCTGTTAGACTTTTCTTAAATTCCGATTTTCTCTTTATATAACATTTTCCATTTCTTCATTTCATCTAGACGATCTAGATCCGACTTTTTTGATAGGTATGCGACTGAGTGCGTCAGCATGATTATGTCTCTTCCCTGGCTTATGATGAATTTCAAAATCATATTCGGACAATAGTAAGGACCATCTGGCCAGACGAGAAGTGGGATCTTTCAATGAAAAGAGCCATTTTAAAGGTCGACGATCGGTGTGGATGGTGAACTTCTTTCCGTAGAGGTAGCACCTGAAGTGTTTTATGGCCCATCCCACCGCTGCCACCAAATGTGAGGCTAACATTGAATGATAACAGAAGAAAGGGGATGAATCATCATTTACTTTCAACTTTATCAATTTTGATTAATTTAATTTTGACGATTAAGACATACAACACTCTAGTCAAATTACTAGAGATCATAAACTTAGGCGAGTGTGAAATTTAAACGCAATTTCAGATTACTGTAGAACAATATGCGAGACGACGCAACACAAATTCAAAATAAAGAAGAACAGCATCTCAATGTTTAGTTTATAAACATAGCCAAAATAGTAAAAAATCAATAATAAAGATTCTTACCAAACCGTCGCACTAGATACAGAGACGAACGGACTTTTTGGAGAACGGCAACACACACTACGACATTCTATAAATGCCTTCGAGCTCTGGAGATGTGCACGACCAAACTGCTAGAAGCTGTCTCATCGTGTGTTTGCCACGCGACCTTTTCATTCAGTTTTTCTAAGGTCAGCCCTGATTACGTAGCCTTCCTTAAGTGTGTGATTTAGCACGAGGTCAGCTATCAATGTCGCTGCAGTTTTTAGAGTTTGCAATGTAATTCGTGTCTAATCTAGCGCAAGGTTCTTGATAAACGAGCCGCCTCCACGGTCACTTTGTATTTAATTTTTTCTATGTGGGCGTGGACGGATTTCTCCCGCGGTCGCGTTGCATTGAATTCATTTCCGCACTATGCTTTTGATAATTATAAGATGCTTGGATTCTTACACTATTCTTGTCTATCTTCTCTATCTTCAGCTTTAGACGTCTTCTAATATTGTCGTTATTTGTTTGAAGCTGTCTCATCATGTGTTTGCCACGCGACCTTTTCATTCAGTTTTTCTAAGGTCAGCCCTGATTGCGTAGCCTTCCTTAAGTGTGTGATTTAGCACGAGGTCAGCTATCAATGTCACTGCAGTTTTTAGAATTTGCACTGTAAATCGTGTCTAATCTAGCGCAAGGTTCTTGATAAACGAGCCGCCGCCACGCTCACTTTATATTTAATTTTTTCTATGTGGACGTGGACGGATTTCTCTCGCGGTCGCGTTGCATTGAATTCACTTCCGCACTATGCTTTTGATAATTATAAGATGCTTGGATTCTTACACTATTCTTGTCTATCTTCTCTATCTTCAGCTTTAGACGTCTTCTAATATTGTCGTTATTTGTTTGAAGCTGTCTCATCATGTGTTTGCCACGCGACCTTTTCATTCAGTTTTTCTAAGGTCAGCCCTGATTACGTAGCCTTCCTTAAGTGTGTGATTTAGCACGAGGTCAGCTATCAATGTCACTGCAGTTTTTAGAATTTGCACTGTAAATCGTGTCTAATCTAGCGCAAGGTTCTTGATAAACGAACCGCCGCCACGGTCACTTTATATTTAATTTTTTCTATGTGGACGTGGACGGATTTCTCTCGCGGTCACGTTGCATTGAATTCATTTCCGCACTATGCTTTTGATAATTACAAGATGCTTGGATTCTTACACTATTCTTGTCTATCTTCTCTATCTTCAGCTTTAGACGTCTTCTAATATTGTCGTTATTTGTTTGAAGCTGTCTCATCATGTGTTTGCCACGCGACCTTTTCATTCAGTTTTTCTAAGGTCGGCCCTGATTACGTAGCCTTCCTTAAGTGTGTGATTTAGCACGAGGTCAGCTATCAATGTCGCTGCAGTTTTTAAAGTTTGCAATGTAAATCGTGTCTAATCTAGCGCAAGGTTCTTGATAAACGAGCCGCCGCCACGGTCACTTTATATTTAATTTTTTCTATGTGGACGTGGACGGATTTCTCTCGCGGTCGCGTTGCATTGAATTCATTTCCGCACTATGCTTTTGATAATTATAGGATGCTTGGATTCTTACACTATTCTTGTCTGTCTTCTCTATCTTCAGCTTTAGACGTCTTCTAATACTGTCGTTATTTGTTTGTCATGAATTGTTAGTTGTTATCTAAACTGAACAGACGAAATGGGTGTTTGACTGTCTCTGTTTGTCTATCTTTATGATTCAATGTCTTTCTTTTTTGTTACACTGTTTTTGCCTGGTCAGTTCTACTTTCAACAATGGTGACCAACAAACAGAATAGACAAAGGTAGAAAGGCAGACATCTGTTTCCGTTTCTGTCAGACAGTTTTCTCTGTTTATTTTTTTTTCTCTAGTTCTGCTTGTTTTTCTTTCATTGTTATCAGTTGTTTACCTTTGACGTTTCTCTGTTTATTTTGTCTGCCCGACACGTCTGCTTTCTACTTTTTTCTCTATCACTATTTGGCAGCCCCTGCCATTCACTATTTCTTGCCGATGTTTGTCTTGCTTCATTTTGTATGATTTTATGCTTATGAGTATAATTATTGCTTGATAAATCTCTATTTTTTCTCTATTTTATCAAAGCAAATGTAAACAGAAACTGGTAGACAAAACAGGAGTGTCTGCCTAGACACCCCTGATTTGTCTATCAGTTTCTGTTTTATCTGTAACAATTGTCTGTCACAAAAGTCTGAATTTGATGACAGACTAGACTAAACGGTCGTTTACCTGTCTCTGTTTACTGAACTTCGCGATTTTATTTCTTCTTCTACCGGGTTAGTTTTGTCTATCTTTCCTTGGTATCATTCTTCGCTTTTGTCTGCCTGTCGCTTCTCGCGATAAATTGTCCATCCGTTTCTGTTTCCTTTTTTTTTCAAATCTCTATCTGGAAGTCTATTTGTTCTTGTCTGTTTGTTACTCTATCTGTCTTTGTTCTTGTTTGTTGGCCCAAGACAGTAGTTTGTTTGCCTCGTATCTGTTATGACCTTGCAATTATCTGCCTGACTTTATTGTCTCCTGTCTATCCGTTTCTGTTCGTTCAGCACCGTCTGTCGCCGATTACTTGCTTTGCCTGCTTTTCTCTGTTTAACCTTGTCTGTCTATCACTGTATTTGTTGATCGACAATTAAATTTATTTACGTCCCTCTGTTTCTGTCTGTCTTTCTCTGTAGCCTTTGTCTGTCACTTACTTGTCAACTATTTACGTGAGCTTCTCCGCTTTGTCGGTCTATTTTCAAATGCCCCCGTTCTTCTTTCTGACTTACAATGTTTGATTAACTCTGCCAATCGTTCTTTTGTTGGTCTGACTGTTATTTGGCACTTTGTTTTATCTTTCCGTCTGGTTAGTCTTTCTAACCCGACAATATTTGCTTGTCACCATTCTTAGCCCACAAACTTTATCTTTGACACTTTTTCTCTGTCCGTTCGTCTAGCTACATGTGTTCGTCAAGTCCCTGCATTATCGATTTGATTGTTTGTCTGTAGAGTTAACAAAAAAAAACTAATTGGCAAATGAATTAATGTTTCCTCACCCAAACCATGGTACTGGATAAAGAGAGAGACTGACGAATTTTCGGAGTTTAACCAGATACTGTGACAATCGGGGAACGCTGGTTACGCCTTCGGGTTCTGGTGACGTTCACGACCATACGACTACTATCTGTACGATACCCATCGTAAAACTCATATATCGTCTATACCGGAAATTCCGATTACGAAAAATCTTGGCCTATGAGTCACCGTGCACTTTTATACTTGCATAACGCCGGCTTTTTTGATGAGTCACCTGAAAGGTGAAAGGCAAAGCAAGTCGCTTGCTTTGTTTACGTTATTCTTAGTTGGGCGAGTTTGCCGTGGTCGCGTAAGCGACGTTGTACACACATTTTATTCGGAGTTGCGCGCGTAGAACCGAAAGTAAAAAACGTAAGCCCGAAGCTCTCCCCGAAATAAATTCAAATAACCATAATCTGATCAGATAACGCAATCTAGAAAATCCCAAGAGAAAATTAGCGCATTATTCTTAACAGGCCGCGATTACGCTTACGCCTCTTCCTTAGTGCCTTCTTAATTATTATTTCTTGCAACAAGGTCGCCGTCCTGCATTATTAGGATTTTTAATGACGTACTTCCGGCAACTCAAAGAAACAGGAACTCCAAACAACAAACAAAATTGTTAAATATTTAACTCGATAATTGCGGATTGCAAAATACATGAAATATGGCTTGTAAAATGACGTGACGTTCTGCGATGATTGGACTGAATAAATAAATCGTGGTTCGCTGCGATGCAACGGAATAAAACCGCGATCAATAAAACAAACACACAACAATAATAACAATAATAATAATTTTACGACGAAGCGAATCTAAATTTGCATAAGATTGCGGATTCCGCCCTCAAAATATTCTCCGCCGTCGTCTGGAATAATTGCTCCGAAACTAATCCAATAATAACAATTTAATTGTTTAATATCATGTCGGCGACTAATTTCGGAAGTTACGTGCCGCCCGCCCCCGTAATAATTATTATTGGCATTACACTTACGTCTCCCGTGCGCCTAATTTGCATAACAATCCGACATGTATACGTATACGCAAGCGAAACAGAAAAAAAAAAAAGAATAAATAAATTAGGTTTAATGGCGGCGCTGCACGAATATTTTTCTGCCATTTACATAATAATTAAATCCGTTCCGGAATGAATATGCGGAAAGTTTGATTCCGTGACGGTGCATACTTGAATTCTTTTAGAAATCGTTGTCATTACATGTTTTGAAATTAAATCGCCCTTTCATGCTTTTTTTTTTAATTTTGCGACGCAGTGACGCCCAACGAGGAGCTCGAGAAATCAAGCGTGACGTTAGAAAGTGGCGCCCGAGGTGGGGCCTTCGTCCTCACAACTTAAAATTAAGACCCAAAGCAGTGGCTATTCAGGAAACAATTAATTAGCATCATCGTGACGTTAATTTGACTGACTGAATCGAAAATCAGGCTCAATTTACCATAAGGTTTAACTTGGGGGTCGAGAAAAGCGAAATGCTTCGGAGTACGTCTGGTTGCCTATCGTAGTGGAGGAAGAACTGACTTTAACTGTTCTAAAACTGGTAAGCAAAACAGGTATCAGTCTAACAGTGTGGTCAAAAACAGGTATCAGTCTAACAGTGTGGTCAAACTCCGAAAATTCGTCCGTCGCTCTGTATGTAGTACCTTGGTTTGGGTGAGAAGACATTAATTCATTTGCCAATTAGGCCCTCAAGTTTATATTTTAACTAGCCGCCTTTTATTTAGTTACTAGACCGGAACGTTCCGATTGATTACGATGAAAATCTGGAGCACACGTGTTCCAAAACGGACGCAGGTGTTTCTGCGGGCATCGCAAAGTCGAGCGGGAAAAAAAAGATACAAGTTCTTTTCGTCCGTTTAAAGTTCGTTCTACGAACAGGATTTCCAGTTTAAACTGAACAAACACGAGATAAGTCTTAAATTAACTGAAGGGCGTATAATTTTGTAACAATATACATTTTATTCGGAGTTTTATGATGACCGTGACAATCAGCAGTTTACCTTTTAAAAGCCCGACAGTGCTGTAAAATTTAATGCCGCCGTTACCCTTTTAATGTTTTCATTCCCATTCTATGAACTTTATCTAAACTTTTATTATTATTACGCTGGATTGTAGAAAATGAAATGTTACTACATTCGAAATAAATTCACTCGGAGGAGGAGGTGGGATTAGATAGGAGACTGGGTTCTTTCAACGGCGACAGATTTCTGTGGGGGGGGGGGGGTTCCGCGGAATTTCCGGTGGAAAAGTAAAAACGGCGGGTTCGTTAAAATACGCCGAGGTGGTGCAGTTCGAGTGCACCCCGGGCTTCATTAAATGTTCACGTTAGACTTCGGCAGAACAACGCACCCGCCCGGATCTCATTAGTCTCCGTTAAACGACTTCCAATTAATATGTCCCCTGCCGTGTGACGCTTGAATAACCGAATAATCGCACAATGTCATCCCCCGAAAGCCCTCATGCGAAATCATCGAATGTGGCTTAGGCGAACGCGACGCGGCCATAAATCTCTTGAAAGCAAGTGGTTTCAGCGGATGCGGAAGATTTAAATAACCGGAGGCTACTTCACCGACGCGACCGTTAATTAATTCTACTAGCCGCGCAAATCATCTTTAATTAACTTTACTAGCCGCGCAAATCATCTGAACTCCTAAAAGAAATCTAGTAAATCTTTCGTCGCGCGTTGCAAAAACCGTGAACACCAAGAAATGTAAATGGAGACACAAAATCTTTAAAGCACGTCATGAAACGTGCGCATAAAAGAGGCAATAATTGCGTAACAACTCATTCGGGGAGGAATTTTCTCTCGAAGCGCGCGCGGGGCGCATAAAAGAATTTCATTTGCGGCGTTAGCCCCGTTCCATTAGTTTTGAATTTAAACAAATAACGCGGGGCGGCACACATTCCCCGTAAAAGCTCGCCTCCATCTGCTACATTTAACTAACACTTATAGGAAGTGAATTTTAAATAAAATTGCTGCAGGCCCGCCGGGCTTCGCATTTGCATTACCGTTGCAGCTCCGCTAACTACCTCATTTCGAGTCCGGTCGCGCAATTTCCGCTTCCTGCGAGCCCTTATTTGGACGATTCAGGAGTCCCGCATCTGCGATAAGTTCTGCTGAATGCATTCGGATTATTTAAAAATTAAGAAACTCTACGATTTTATTTTATGTTTTCTGTCTCTTCGAGGGGGAAGCTAAGCGACCGACGCGACGTCTTCTTCTGATTCACACTATTGTAACGTAACATATTATAACGTAACGTATCGTAAATGAAAAAGCGTTTCAAGACGAAACCCATGCAGAAAACTACAAGTTTCTAACGTAATTTGTTCGGAAGATAATTCAGAAAAGAGCGCAAACTGAACAGATTTTTTTAACATCAGGTGAAATTAGCATCATTTCCAATTTGTTGAGAATATTGATCTTTTAATTCTTTGTTGATTTAACTAGTTAAAAAACTTGAGGGACTAATTGGCGAATGAATAAATGTTTTCTCACCCAAACCATGGTACTGGATACAGAAAGACGGACGGATTTTCGGAGTTTGACCACTCACTCTGACATTCGGTGAACGCTGATTACGGCTTCAGACTCTGATGATGTTCACAACTGTACGACTACTACGTACGGTTGTAAACATCACCAAAGTCTGAAGCCGTAATCAGCATTCATCGAATGTCAAATCATACTAGCTGTATGATACCCATCGTAAAAGTCAGTCGCCTGTTATGTCGTTTATACCGGAAATTCCGATTACGAAGAATCTTGCATGTAGACTACTTGCCCTATGAGTCAACGTGATTTTCCTAAATCGTACGCTCTTATACTTGCATAACGCCCACTTTCTTGATGACTGAACTATGCTTGATCGTAATTAATCGGAGCTTTTCGGGTCTAACAACTAAATAAAGGAAAAGCGTCATGTACACACGTTGGTGAGAGGTAAGACATGTCTTGGGCATCATCAACATAAATCTAATATAGACCGACTGTGTCGTTCGGCTCTCATTCAACTTAACGGTGGTTATCTAGGTCTAACTGGTTACTTTTTCTTCAGTCTGTATGTCATCATCCACAGAATTCGGTGGCTATCTATGCCGTTTGGCCCTCTTCCCCCACTTCGACTTAATTGGTTGCTTCAAAGCCACTCTCCAGCGTTAGTATTTCTATTTTCTTTTCAATCTACACGATTTAGAATTCGGTGAAGGTGAAGATAAGCCTTGGACATCAATACCAACCTAACAATGACCGTACGGCTCTAATCCTACCCGAATGTGATTACTTTGACCAAATCGGTTGCTTAAAAGGCACCTTTCAGTTTTGCTTTTTCTTTAATCTACATGTCACGCAATTTGGTGAAGGTGAAAATGAGTTTTGGGTATCAATGCAAACCATCTAAAACGTTTGGTTCTAATCCTACCCCCAATTATGATCACTTTGACCAAGCAGGTTGCTTAAAGGGACTTTTCAGTTTTACTTTTTCTTTAATGTGCATGTCACGCAATTTAGTGAAGGTGAAGATCAGTCTTGGGTATCAATGCAAACCATCTTTTTTTTTATTGAGGTCGGGGAAATCTTCCAAAGACGGCTTCCCGGCTATAGTGCAATGTCGGGGCCAGTGCTGGATTCACTAGGGAAGGTAACCCTAGCGCCTACCAGCTGAAACCCCTTTCGTCATTTCTTCACCATGCGCCTCTGGAACCATCGAGAAGACATTACTTCAAAGCGCGCACGGGTTGTCTGGGCTAGCCCCTGATGTTCGCTCTCCACATTTAGTCTCCATTATTCTTCTCAGCATATTTGTGACAGCCCTCCAATTATCCTCGCTTTCGTTCATTATGTCCTCCGCATTTTCTTTTGTCAACGCTCTTCCGCAGGTCTCCTCAGCGACTCTTCTTTCCTCTCTAAATCTTTCGCATATGAACAGGGTGTGTTCCGGGGTGTCAATACTATCGCAGAACCAACATTCGGCCGCTTCTTGTTTCTTAATTTGGTATAAATAGTTACCAAATACTCCATGGCCTGTCAGGGCCTGTGTCTGGTAGTAATCCCCTTCATAGTTCTATGTTCTTAATGAAGGTTCTTGCCCATCCTGTATAGCTATCCCATTTTTTCTGCCATTTCCTCATAAGTTCTTCTCGGGCCTCCATCTTGCTCCCCCTTCCTTCTTGGAACACTTTCTTCCTCTCCTCCGCGAGAAATCTGATGGGGGGTAGATTAGCAATCACTAAGACGGCCTCTGTCGATACCGTTCTATATGCTGAATTAATACGTATTACTACTTTCCTGTTCAATCTCTCCAGTAGTTTTTCGTATTCGTATTTCGTATGGTGCCGCGTATAGCAGTATTGATGTCACTGCCATTGCGGATTTGGCCCCCCCACGTTAGGCATTAGTCTCGCGAGGGCAGTATAGGCTTTATATGCCTTCTCGTAAGTTTTTCTGACATGAGTTGTCATCCTTGTCCCTCTGTCCAAGTATACCCCTGGCCCACTGATCTCTTCCCTGCCAGTATTACCACTTCTATCTTCTGGGGCGCGAGCTTCAATCCTTTCTCCTCCAGCATAATGCTGACCTTTGTCGTGGCGTATTTTACTCTCTCTTCCAGAAGTCCTAAAGTCGTAGCGTTAACGATTATTGGCTAAGTCATCGGTATATGCCACCAATCGGATCCCCGTTCCCATTTTCTCGCCGATTACATCATTGTATAGTACGTTCCAGAGTACTGGTCCCAGGACCGACCCCTGTAGAACTCCTAATCCTACCCCCAATTATGATCACTTCGACCAAGCTGGTTGCTTAAAGGGACTTTTCAGTTTTGCTTTTTCTTTAATCTGCATGTCACGCAATTTTGTGAAGGTGAAGATCAGTCTTGGGTATCAATGCAAACCATCTTTTTTTATATATATATAGAAGTTTAGAGAATCTTCCTAAAACACCTCCGGATTTATCAACTCCGAAGGCGTGTTGGATTCGCCCCCGCCATAAATGCAAGGGCGCCTACCAACTAAACTCCTTTCCTCTTTTGTCACTCTGCGTAAGGAGTACCGCCTCTTGGCATTTTTTCCCCTGCGCATGTTGTCCCCTCATCTTAGGCCTTTCATCCTCCTCTTCATCCTTTTCATCCTCTTCATCCTCATCCTTCTCTCCTCTTCTTTCCTATCCTCTGTCTTCTTCTCCTCTCCTCTTTTTTTTCTCTCATCCTCTTCCTTCTGCTTCTCGCTCCTCCTCTTCATCTTCTGCGCTCCGTGCATCGTTTCTCATTGGCCTTTCATCTCCACATTTTATCGCCATTATCTCTCTCAGCGTACCTATTATGATCACCCAGGATTTTGTGTCTCTCTCCATGATCTCCGCAATATTTCCCTTCTCTATTTTGATTCCTGCCTCTATTTCCGCATTTATGCGCAGCTCATTTCACCTCGGACGCACGAAAACGGTATGTTCCGGGGAGTCTTCCGTCTCCTCACAGTACCAGCATTCTGCTGTGTCCCTCTTTCCTATTTCTCTTAAGTAGGTTCCAGAGGCACCGTGTCCGCACAGCGCTTGTGTAGAGAAAAATAATCTGTTTCACCTGCAGTCCTCTTGCACCATGTCTCCACATTTTTTATCGTCACTTTGGCCCAGCCGTGGTAGTTATTCCACCTAGCCTGCCAAGCCTCGTTCTTTATCTGGTGTCCTCCTCTATAGATCTTGCCCCTTTCTTCGATCTGCAGGCTGATAGGGGGAATTCCCGCTATTACCAGGACGGCCTCGGTCGCAGACGCCACCCGTACCGCTGTCAGTCTGTTTAGTCTTTCCAGGATCAGTTCGTAGTGTCTATACCTGATGACTTTCTCCCATATAGGGGAAGTATATAGTATTATGGATGATACCACAACGGCTAGCACCCTTCTCTTCTTCGCGTTCGGCCCTCCTACGTGTAGGCCTTCTGCGCCTTGTCCGCCGTTTCTCTAATGTGCCTGGTCATCCTCCAGTCGTGGTCCAAGTACACATCCAAGTATTCGATGTGTTTGGCGGACTTTATTTCCGAGTCTCCAACTCTGAGGACTACGCGTGTTAGGTCCCTCTTACCTGTCAGTATGGCAATCTCGGTTTTTCCCCGACCAGCGTGAGCTTCATGCTTTCCAAGGTGTTTCCGATCCTTTGCTGTAAAAGCGTCGTTGTTTTTGCGCCGATTACAAACGCTAGATCGTCCGCTTAAGCGACGAGAGTGGTTCCAGATCCCACGTCCGTCTCCAGTACCCCGTTATAAAGAATGTTCCACAGGGTCGGGCCCAACACCGAGCCCTGCGGAACACCACAGGTCAGTTGAACGAGCACCCCACCTATGACTGTAACTGATCTTTCAGTCAAGTATGAGGAGATTATCCCCTTTACCAGTGAGTGCAAACCATCTAAGACGTTTGGTTCTGATCCTACCCCCAATTATGATCAATTATGAGTTGGTATTGTTTGGTTGATCTGTTTGGTGAAATGATGATCTTCCAAGAGGCCACCTTCCCTTTTGATCCTCCCTCTTCTTCTTCTTCTTCATTTAACTACTAATCGATTTCACTTGCACCAGTTAGCAATATCCAACCATCCTCTTCTAGCTCTTCTCACTTTCAGCTTAAGCAATTTCATCTCTGCCGGCCGATAAGGCTAGATCATCTTCTCCTCAATTATTTTCCAAGAGTCATTTGGTTTGTAAAAAAAAATCCATCTGGTTTGTAAAAAAAATCCATCTCCAAACTCGAAAGCATTAGTCTTACCGACCAAATCTGACCATCTTCTTGGTGAATATTGAATCAAGTTCTTCGACGTGGAAGTGCTGGCCAAACAAACTCTCATCAAAGTCGCCTTTAGGGCTTCGAGAAGTGAGGAATGTTCTCGGTATGTTTCCCCTCTCTGTATTCGGAATCTGTTACGGTGAGAAAATCCGTTGCAAATAATTTCTAGCGTTCGGGTCACCCTGTACCTTGGCGAAAGTGCATCGCAGCTTGACCTTTGGAACTTGGACTGTTCCGAAATCGACGCTTAGGACGGTAAACAACCCCGAACGAGCCCTTTTCTTTTGTAATGAGCCTATTTAGTGGCCGATGGACCTCTCCCCCACCCGCGAACCGTTCACGTCGCACGCCGATCCGATTTAGATTCCGCCAGTCTTGTGACCGCCGGCTTTGCAAAGAGACCGCATGGAGAGTTATTCTCGCTTCTGTCTTCTATCATATCTTTTCTTAACTCAGATCTATAGGCACATATATATACTTGGAGGTTCCTGCAAAGTGTGTTTAAATTAGAAGAAAAATGAGCAAATATCCACTAGAGTATAATTTAAATTAATAATAAAATAAAATTTTGTGTTTGTTTCGTATTTATTTTCCGCGACTGTACTTTATCTTCCCTCGTCCAATCAACTGCCAGATGTTTTGCTTCGTTCGATGATCGTCATTTGTTTTTCTCTGTCAAGTCAACTGGCTCTCGTACTTTTCTTCTTCCTTCTTCCAGTGAGTCAGTATTCAATTTTTTTTCACTCGCCGTTCTCCAAATATCGCTTGTTCTACTTTCGTGTTTTTGTGGTTCGCTTTTCTATTATGTTATTCATTTTTCTAAGCAATCGCCTTCGTCTTTCCTCATCAATTGGTCTTTCGTTCTGCTTTAGGTATAAAATAATCATTTGTTTTTCTCGTTAAGTCAATTGCTTTTCGTGCTTGGAGGTTATTTCGTTCTTCATCGATCAACTGTCTCTCGTTTGGCTTCATAAAACGGTCGTCATCTGTTTTTTTTTTCTTTTGTTAAATCAGGTCATTTGTTTTGTTTTTCTTTTTGTTAATCAGGTGCCTTTCGCCTTTCGCTTTATTATTTGTATTTCGTTTGTTTCTTCCAAGCATTTTAAATCTTCATTAAAGGGTGTTTGTTTTGGAGTGAAAAACTAAACGGGTATATTGCCCGGTTGTTAATCGTTCGCGGCGAGTCCCGGGCCTCTCCAAGCTTGCCCGTCGAATTTACGGCAGGTACGTTTTTAGGAGTCACGTCGGCCCTCGGTTGGTTCGTAATCCGTGCTTTTCGCTTTTATTTAGGCTTTATTTTTATTTGGTTCTTATCCCCCGCCCCCACTTTTATTTCGGACGTTTCACCGGAGTCCATCTAACTGGGAGCTGCCTGGCGATCTTCGTGGTGTCCTTGCTGACGTCGTTGTAAACCGACCTTGGCCGTCCATCTTGTGTTTGGGAATTCGACGGTTCATCGCGCCGCACATCGCTCCTTGGATCGATGACGTTGACGCAAGTGGTCACGTAAGGTAGTCTCACGAAAATGGTTACACCGTACACGCATTCTGCTAATTCTGCTCGAAGGTCTTGACGACCTCGGAATCAGGTGACGTGGATGTTGAAGGTCGGATCTTACCTTATTGTGCTTTTTTTTATTTAATATTTTGAACGCATTCTATTGCCAACTAAGTTGACATACGAAGTGTTTATTTTTTTTGCTAAATGAAGTTAATAATTTTGTGACGAACAAACGGGTCCTATTGTTTCGCGTTTTGACGTTTTACGTCACGTAATTCTTGACGTTCTGCGCTGTCAGATTAACGGACTGCGCTTTGATTCCATTTATTCAACAATTATTATTTGTGTGGAACTTAGTTTACCCCCTTTAGGACGTAAATAAAAACAAGTGTGCATTACTGGTGATTTTCATTTCGTTTCGTGGAAATTCAAACCTTCGTACTGGGATTGCGCATGATCCAGACGGTGTCGTAAATGGAATCTCAGGTCAAGTTATTGCGGAGTCGTTTGAAGATATAATTCAGCGGTGTCGTAAATGGAATCTCAGGTCAAGTTATTGCGGAGTCGTTTGAAGATATAATTCAGCGGTGTCGTAAATGGAATCTCAGGTCAAGTTATTGCGGAGTCGTTTGAAGATATAATTCAGCGGTGTCGTAGATGGAATCTCAGGTCAAGTTATTGCGGAGTCGTTTGAAGATATAATTCAGCGGTGTCGTAAATGGAATCTCAGGTCAAGTTATTGTCAGGATTGAGTAAGAAACAATCACCATTATTATCGTATCGTATCGAGAAAATTATCGTACCGTACCGTATTGAATAACTACAGTATCGTGCCGTATCGTTTGGGAAATATTACCGTACCGTATTGAATTAGTCCTTTAATTTTTATTTTGATTGTCGTGGACAATATTTATAGTATATTGGTGCATTACTGGTGATTTTCATTTCGTTTCGTGGAAATTCAAACCTTCGTACTGGGATTGCGCATGATCCAGACCATCTCCACGAGTCGGCCGGTCGTGAGATGAACTTAATTTGCACGTCGTTAGATGAACTTCATTTGCACGTCACTAGATGAACTTAGTTTGCACGACGTGGGATGAACTGAATTTGCACGTCGTGAGATTAACTTAGTCTGCACGTCGTTAGATGAACTTAATTTGCATGTCGTGAGATGAACTTAATTTGAACATTTCAACATTGTGACCGAGTAGATCACAAATCAACCAAAATTTGGGTGAGCAAAAACCAACTTAATTGTCTATTAGTTATTAGTAACTAATACGAGTAAGTAATTGTTGTACAGAATGCCGTTTCTTCTCCTTATAAAATTATTTCGAATTTGTTTTGTGTTGATTATCATTAAAAGACGATTTAATTTAAAAAATCGGAGCAAACTTTCTCAACAGTCTCGACTTGATTAGTTCCTGCCTGGTGATTGGATTATTTCATTAGAAAGTGGGAATTTAATAATAGCCGCAGTGTTGAAGTGTTGTGACCTTAAAGCAAGAAATCCGGGGCGCCATGCCATGCCATGCCATTCGAATTGTTATCATTTATAAACCGTAAACCGATTTGCAACGCCTTATCGCCCTAAATCATTTTCTTTCCTTTGTGGTCGGTCGCTCCGAGTGTCGTTTTTTCCCGGTGCGGAAGCGCGCCGGCCATTTTTGCGCGGTACTTTTTGCGGATATTTTCTGAGTTTGAGCCCGGCTGATATATGGCCCCCGAGTACAACCGCGCCACGACACTGAGATAGATTCATGTGATACGATATACGACCGCCGGGTATTGCAAAAACTATTGAAATAAAATTTATGTGATATCTTATATGAAACAAGTCGGACACCGCGTGCAAGACTTTGTATTAACTTAAGCAAGAGCTCAGAACTTTTTCCGATCCAGTCCGAATTCTTTATGCCGCGAAAGCAATTTATCTATGGAACCACATGGATGGATAAATGTAGGTCATATCTACTAAATACGTTACGCGAAGCGCCCGCGCGCAATTAGTCGGCTGGCGCAAATGAAAATTTATTTTCTTGCGGAAGTAATGGAGGAAACTCATCCGGCAGGCCATATTCTTAATTCCCAAATTTATTTTATTGCCGGGGAGCCCCTCGAGCCCTCTTCGTCGTCCAAAACTGCAAGCGGCTTCCTGCATGCATCTATCCCCCCCCCATGCATTCTTATGGCGTACGAAAGAAGCTATTAGTTTTTATGCGGTATTATTCGGGCGCGCATGCATAAAGCCGTAACAAATTTCTGTAATGGCGGCGATAATTTTAAGCGTTATGCAAATCGCGGCGAATAAAATTTGCATGCGTCCATATTTAAGACAACAAGAAAGTTTTATGGGCGCCGCCACTTCGCTAATGATGATGATGGCGCGAGCCTGAAGACAAGAACTTCTGTCTTTTTACGTTTAGCAAATATATTATGTAACGTTTACATTTTTCGCTGTCCGTTACATTATTTTTTTTACGTATTTTCTCGTTCTTTTAATTAATTTCGTATTTATGACTTGCACGCCTCTATCTCTCAGGATTTGTGTTTTAATTTTAGATAGTAATGCGGACTTCTATTCTTCTTAAAGCCATTTGTTTTGTTTCGGAAATTAATCTGTAGATGTCGTACATGGTCCCTTGGTCGATTTTATTGATCGATGTTTCTTGATGACGTATGCGGAAATTGCGGGTAAAATCTTTGACGAGTTTCCGTCCTCTTCAATGATCGTGCGATTACTTGTGTGGTGTGCCGCTACGCCATTGAGACGCGTGGCGTGCGTCTTCAAATTTTTGTGATTTGTGAAGCTCGACGGCTTCGAGATATTCCAGTTTGGCAAACATATTTCGTATGCCCTACTGTGTCATTTTTGCCGTCTGTTTTTCTCAACTGCTACCGCTTCCGTTCAAGTACGTATCCGAGCACGTGTTGCGCTCAGGAAAACTAACAGAAGATTGTAAGTACCCTAGTTGTTTAGGAGAATATTTTCTAAGATCCCTTTTCTCTTTATGTAGAGTTTTTTTTTTGACTCCCGAAATTGTGTTGAGTTCCCGAAGCTTTCCTCCTACCGTACAAGTTTTATCGGAAAATTCCTTGCTGTTTACGGCGTGTCTTTTGAAGATACCGTCGAACAGGAGTTCCTCTTTTTATTTGACGTGGTTGTTCTTGGAAACAAATCCAGTTATTGCGGAGTCGTTTGAAGATATAATTCAGCGGTGTCGTAAATGGAATCTCAGGTCAAGTTATTGCGGAGTCGTTTGAAGATATAATTCAGCGGTGTCGTAAATGGAATCTCAGGTCAATTTATTGCGGAGTCGCTTGAAGATATAATTCAGCGGTGTCGTAAATGGAATCTCAGGTCAAGTTATTGCGGAGTCATTTTTCAATTATATTATTTTTCATTCTCCAACTTTTCTTTTTTTATTTTCTGATGCGATTAAAGACTAATTTCTTTAAAATTAATTTGCGTAAGTTAGCAAATGAACTCGATGCAGATTTTTATGTTCCGGACTGTTTTAGTAATTACAGTTTAAAGAGATTACTTGGCGCTCAACAGTTTTCGTTTTTATCGCCTAACGTTTACTATTTTTTTTTATGAATTACGCAAGTTATTTTTTAAAGAATATATAGTTCGAAGAATTATCCTTCCGAATCCACCTCAGCCTCCGACTAAACTGAGCTATGGCAACCAAACAGGTGAGAATCTACTTACAAAAAAGTATGTCACAGTCTTACGGTTACCAGTTGCAGTCTCAGCAATTTTTTTCGCGACTGTAGCTGCGATTAAACACTTGCGTCCAGTTACAGTCTCAGCATTTATTTATTTATTTAATTTCTAATTTATAATGTAGAATTGATCTGGCTGAAACTTTTAAAAACAAATTCCAATTACGATACAGTGAAGCCAAAGGCCAAAATAGGTTTATGGTGCGGGAGCGCCGCGAGAGGAACTAATGCAACAATAATAATCCGCAGATGTAATGCATTTAATTACATAAACTTTGATATCCGGGGCATAAATTGCATCCAGCGTTCGCGATGTAAATGAGTTAGAAATGTTCATTATCTAAATTGTCTGGTCGTAATGCGATATCGCCTCCCGATGAGACCGCGCCGCGCGCCGCTGTAAAACGCGAATTGCATGGGGAACGATAAAAATTAAATAAATACATTTTCCGCGCGCGGCCCTTTTTACATGCTGCTTCTCTATCTCGCACGACACACACAACATGCTGCTCGGCGCTGTTCTCGTTTCGACCGCGTCATGCACGCCGCTGCACGTTCCGGCTGAATTTTTAATTTGGACGCCGGCTGTTTTTATCGAATTCAAAGCCCCCCATCCACCCCCCCGCGCTCTGAAAATAAAAGGTGCAGCAGGTATTATCGGTGCCTCTGTTGTTTGTTGTTATTCTGGAGGCGTTTTGCGTTGAAAATGCAAATTCCTCTTTTTTTTGTTCCGTTCGTGCTCGTCACGAAAAATGCCATTGGAGTTCTCGCATTTTATTTCGGGAAGACATATAAAAAGGTAACGATGAAAGCGAAAACCACTATGTATTTAGCAAGCGAGAGAGTAACAGAGTCACTCCGTTGCTTAAAAAAAAACACGCTTCTGACTAAGTTATTTACGCGTTGTAAACCGAAAATGAATTTCATGTTCGAAGGACCAAAAGCTAGGCTGTGTTAAAATGGCGACCACTGCTATGAAATTTAAGGTTCGAAAAATGTATTGTGAAATTTGAGGTTGACGTTGTCGCCAAATTTATAATTTAATCTAACTTGCCTCTCACTTACTTAGATGACAAGCTTCTGCTGACTAAACGTATCAGCTGTACCCCGGACTAGCAACAGTGAAGAACGGGGTGGGTTAATTAAGATGGTAAAAATTATTAAAAGGCGCCAGGAGACTGCTTTACAACCAAAACGTAATCGGCCAGTCGACGTCCCCAATCGACCAAACCGGGCAGAGAAATTAAAAGCAAACAGAGGCGAGACTTTACTCACTGGTGTGTGAACGTGGAAATCAAACTCGAAATTAAAGTTAACAAAATTACAATTTATTTACTTCTTACTTATTATTTAGTTACTACATGAGATCACCTAACTAGGTTAGGTTCGTCTAAAGTTGTTAATCTCAAATTTACTTAAATCAACAACAATAATTTAATAATACACTGTCTGCATTTGGCCGAAAATTCGCTCTCTACATTAACTAACAAGCATGCGACATTATCGCAACGATATATATCTTATGATTCGGTATTAAATGCAACAATAAAACTCACGAATTTGTTTCTGTCAGTCGGGGAAACGTCAAACGAATTTGCTAATCACCACGCCAGCTATGGCTCCTGTTCCGCGTTGCTGATCCGGCGGTTTCCAACGGCTAATATGGCCGGCCAAACGGCCGCAGCTGAGAACGATTCCCAGGAATCACAGCGATGCGTAAAGCGTGAGTTGGGAGTAGGGCTACCGCACGAGATTATAACCCAGTCGCAGAGTCAATTGCGAATGCACTCGTAAGATCCAATAACAGGAGAAAAGTAAAGCCTGAATGTAAAGGAAACGGTTTCTTGCACATTTTTACATTACCTGGAGGTTAATAAATTCCCAGGCTTGGAATTGGAGTTAAAATTATCCCCAAATGTGTTCGATGGTGTCACTAAATGTTCCGGCACGGCCGCAAATGAATTACTTCTCCCAAAGAGCAAGAATTCCGGTAATTTACAACGCACG
Organism: Dorcus hopei; assembly: GCA_033060865.1. NCBI lineage: Eukaryota > Metazoa > Arthropoda > Insecta > Coleoptera > Lucanidae > Dorcus > Dorcus hopei. Next base: position 28,393,733 of record CM065426.1, read on the forward strand.
TAAAACACGTCTGGCTTGCAACATACTTCGAACAAGTGAGGCGAAATTGTGGCAGGTGATGGTTGCTAGGATACGAAGCCGAAGACAGTCACGCGGTGTGTCACCCACCAATAAACTTCGAGGAAGCAAATAACAGGCTTTCCAACTATCGAAAGCGGCTCAGATATCGTCTAGATTCCGCGTTTTCTTTAGCGGGAAATTTGAAACGTAACGACGTGCTTCAAGTAACACAGTGTCTTTCATGGATACATGGTACACGTTTTCAGTTTCGTGTTTGTCGATTACAAACCAATCGCAAATCTGTCTGTTTTTGTTAAATAAAGTAAACGAATAAATTGTCTGAAAACGAAACTCTCGAATGCCAACCTCGAAAGCACAATGCCAATCAGTGTTGCCAACCTGTAAAATTAAAACATTCTGACAAGAAATCTCTTTTTATAGATGATGGTACCTTTCTTTCAACTATTTATTGAGACAAACACTAATTTATAAAATAAAACAAAAGACTCTCCAACGGACAAAACAAAATCAATGTCTTTTTTGGAGATATATCATTGGCATGTCCGCTTGTACAAATTGTTCGTTTTAAAGAAGTTCTTTACCCGTTTTGTCTTAAAAAAAAAACGAAAAAGGGTAAAACCATCCCTTCTGGAAACACTCAACACTGGTACTGTAAACAAATGTTTACATTTATGTCAAAGATTGGATTTTTTTTATAGAATGCGGCAGTGAAGTCATGGCGGAAACTGTTTTACCGACAATCCGATATTTTCTCTTCGTTGATGATTGCCTCGTCTCATTAGCAGTACAGAAAAAAATACAAGGCTCCAAAGTCTCCAGAAGGTTTAAGGTAACAGTTAAACCTTAAATCAATACGTAGGTATCTTGTTCGATCCTCTTTTGTTTTCCGTTCTTCTAATTTTTTTTTTGTTTTTCGTTTGATTTTGCAACTTCACTTCGACCAAAATGCTGTCGCCCTCGATTCCGCGTTTAAATCCTGTTTTGTTTTTTTTATCGATCCGGTTCGAAGGACGAGGTGATCGCCTACCGTCATCTTAAGCCACCGGATTCTTGTTGAATTCGCCGCCATTTTTGCTCCAATTTTTGGAAGGCGCTCGTTTAACGTCAAAGTATCAAAAGCAAAACAAAAGGACTGCTGCTAATGTTGTTTTTGGCCGAAAAAATATAACGGAGGACGTCACATTGCTGTGTACTTATTACTTATTATTGTTTCTACAACATCAAAAAATTTATTAATCATAAATACTTGAATTAATTTCCTTATACGCTATTTTGACGTTATTATACGAGAAAGGCCATGTACTTCTTTTGTATAATAATGAAACTTATTCTTATTATGTTAAGATTGGCAACATTGAGGTCAGACCGTTGAGATTGCAAAAAAGAAAATGCGAATTGATGCTTTTGTTAAAAACATAACCTAAAGGTGATACTGTTTCATAATATAGAGTTTTGTTCCTTTAACAATTTGAACCTCGATTCTGATTCAGCGCCCTCTATTGATGACTGCGTGAAACGAGATGTGTCAAAAACAGCTTTAAATCAATCGTTATAATACTCCTTAATAGATGGCGCTTCACGCAAAACTTTCGTTGTGTTTTTCGTTAAGAAAGTGAAAACATTAAATTTAAATTTGTTTACGTCCTTCATGCTTTTCTTCTTTGCGATTTCTACGATTATTGTTTTCCCCTATAGATGGCATAACTCTCTCGTTACGGTAGTCCCCAGTAGATGGCGTCTCCTGCGGACCTTTTCGCGGCCACTGCATTGAACAGTTGACACCATTATTTAGTTTTCTTATAGAGTTTTGTTCCTTTAATAATTTGAACCTCGATTCTGATTCAACGCCCTCTGTTGATGACTGCGTGAAACGAGATGTCTCAAATCCTTTAAATCAATCGTTATAATACTCGTTAATAGATGGCGCTTCACGCAAAACTTTCGTTGTGTTTTTCATTAAGAAAGCAAAAACATTAAATTTAAATTTGTTTACGTTCTTCTTTGTGATTTCTACGATTATTGTATTCCCCTATAGATGGCATAACTCTCTCGTTACGGTAGTTCTCAGTAGATGGCGTCTCCTGCAGATCTTTTCGTAGCCACTTGTTACAGTTTAATTTCATCGCAGCGAGCTGGCGACGTCACTTGTATGTACATCTTGCCTGAACATCCGACAACACTGTAAACTGAGCCGGAAACGTCTCTTTGTATTCTCGCTTTCACATTGGCTATCCATCGGCTACCGCTTATGGCGTGGTTGTAATTTCGGCGTCCTTCCATTTCACTTCGCGTTTAAATTCATTCGTCCTCGGGAACTGGTGCAGTGCTCTATCGCCTAGAAACTATCGGAGCCCTTGCTTATTCGATTGAGAAGTGCTTTTCTACGGCCCTGCCGCAATACCCCTAGTGCATCCCCGATTGAGTTTTGGGGTATTTTAGCCCCATTCCAAGCTTGAGAAGACTACAAATCTCAGGTAAAAATTGTGCGAATTGTCTGACGCCATTTTGGACGCTAACGAATCTGTTCTTTCCTTTCCATTCAGGCTTTTACGTTTAGCCTTATTTCACGTGTTAGTTCCACTTCTAACTCGCGCTTTAGTATTACCGTGCTGCCTTAGGTTTGACTCAATCTTCGCTGCCGAGCGTATTTCCTCTACGCCTAACCTGGAAACGCAGTCCCGCCATATTCGCGGCCTTTGTCCACCGGTCAATCCAGATCAGCGATGGCGTGGTGACCGCCAGCTTCACGTCGTACACAAGGCAACTGACCTTACCGACTGTGTTTGACAGGAAAAGTCGTGAGTTCGATTATTTGATTTATTATGAATTTATAAATTTCGCATCGTTGCACAACTATTGCATACATTTAGGAGAGCGGATTTTCGACTGAACGCAGAGAGTGCATGTATAGTTTTTTTTGTCGTCCTTGAGTAAATACATTGACAACCGTAGATTATTCGCAGTTTATCTATGTTGTGAATAAGCATCTATATAACTTGATATAAATTGTAATCTGTTCGATAAAGCTTAAGTTAACTTTTTAGTGCGTGTTTACATTACCCTTCCTTCACGTACCAGTGAGTCAAGTGTAGCCTCTATTTTTGTTTTGGCCTTCTGCACGATCAAGTCGGTTCGGGGATACCGACGAGCTTGTTTGTCTATCAGCTGGCAAGTTCCGTCCTGGCGCCCTTAATACTTTAACATCATATTAGACCCACCCCTATCTCACTGTTGCTAGCCGAGGGGAAAGCTGGTGGAAGATACAGCGCAGAATTTCTCACCTGGTCAAGGTAAGGCTGAGGCTGGTGCCACACTGCATTCAACATTTAGTTTTCATCTAAAGCTTTGTTCTTTTAACAATTTAAACCTCAATTCTAATTCAGCGCCCTCTATTGACGACTGCGTAAAACGAGATATATCAAAACCTTTAAATCAATCGTTATAATACTCCTCAATAGATCGCGCTTCATGCAGACGTTTCTCATTTACGAATTCACATAAAATTGTGCGAGTCAACTGTCGTAAAATAGAGTCAGTGTTTCGCAATAGATTGTCACGTTGCGTTGCGATAATAGATGGCGCCAGCACAAATAAGACTGCAATGCAAATAACGTAGTATTTCTAACTGCGATTAAACGCTGAATGTTTTTAGCTTGAGAGGTGCACTACCAGGTGAGTCAGAAAGACAATCGCCTGTTTGAATTTGGCGGGCGTTGGAGTCTTTTTTTATGACACTTGGCTTCCCTTTGCTTTTCACTTTCGTTTTATACGTTATATCTTACAGAATTGAATTGAACGATTCATTTTCCGTATTTCTGAGCCGTCGCACTGATTATAACAAGACGACCATTTAATCGAAATTGCGGGAAATTCAAACGGGCTCGCCCGGTATATTTATAAGTCATAAAGAAAATCTGCTACTTTTGCATTTTAAATAAAGAGTGGCCGCCAGCAAATTCACTGTTGAATGCGAAATGTTTAAAAAATGAAAAGGCGAACCGGTTATTTATTTATTTTGCTTTTTTTTTTCGGGAATTAACAAAGAGCGGCGCACCCTTTAACGAATCCCTCTCAGGAGTTATAATTAACGGGTCCGGTAACGACGGGCATTGTCACACAAACTCCTGATTAGCGCAGATTAAACAGTCCACTGTCTGCTTTTCGCGTATTTTTTTCCCTCTTTCACGCGTCCACCCCTCGGCCTCGCTCCGGGAGCAAACAATTTCACGCCGCCCCGCCCGCCCGCCCTCCGTCGCCCCGACGCTCCACGTTAGATGTAGGTTAATGGTAAATTAAAAACATCGCATAATAATTCATCGGGCTTACATTACAGTGTTTAAATATGAATTTGCATAATGAACGTGCGCGAAACGTAAGCCGGGTTAAAAAACAGGCCGCGCTGAAACGCGCTACTTATTCTGTAATTACTGCCGTATCAAGCTTCCCCGGATGTGTGACTTTCGTCCTTTATTTATTTATTTTTATTTTTGTTTTTAATGCAAATGCACGCCGTGATGTATCATAACGTGCATTACATCGAAAACCTTTTATTCGATTACGCCTGCCGAAACGACGCGAAATCAAAAAGTAACGAAGATTCCCTCTTCCATCTCCACGTGAATTTATGGTGGTTTCCTCGAAGCGAGAAACTAAAAACGCGAAACAAAGCCTTCCAATTTGTTTTTTTGTATCGCGCCCCGATGGTATCGGCGATGGCGCGGAGCCGGGGCAAAAAAATGGTTTACTTAGATTATCCGGGGCGCAGCCCCGCGCGGCATTTTAACTATTCTCGGGAAGGATGCGAGCTTGAAGATCAATGAAAAAAGTTATGCGATAAAAGTTTCCTAATATAAATTTGGCTGGCTCGGAATCCGCGCCCCGGTTACATGTGTCGGTTTACAAGCAGCAGGACTGATGCCTTTAAGAATCGATATCGCTGTTATTTTATTTTATTTTTTAATCTCTTTTAATAATATATTACACTTCATAACCAGGGATCAATATAAAAACGAATTAGAGTGGGCGTTGGAATTTAGATGCATGATACCAATTGTGACATAAATAACACGCCGGAAATGTTGCTTAACGTTAGTCACGCAGTTATCCATAAAGTTCAAAAGTATCTTGATGCAGGCGGTGGTCTTTAATTTGTAAACATTTTAAAAGTAAAACGGTTTTTTTTTCGCTTTTTAGGAACGTCAAAAGTGACTGAAGGAACGTTCGATGAACTAAATGCATGCATGTGTGTTTGGTTGCATAACCACTAATACATTTTTCATTTGATCACTTCTGATATGGTGATTCTTGAGTGGATAAATGGTAAACGTATTTTAGTTTTCTCAGAAATAATTCAAGATCGCCCCTAGTTAAGAATAAGGAGTAAGCGTTTTATATTTTTATGTTTGGCGTATCGCGCGCCAAATTCAAACAGGCGAAAGCCTTTCTGACTCACCCGGTACGTAGTGCCAAGTGCAACTACCGACAGGCACCTCTCGAGCCGAAAATATTCTGCGTTTAATTACAATTCGAAATACATATTACAGTTTCAATTTCTCAAATCAATTGTCAGACTTTATAAATTTGACAGTACAGTGTGATCGAAAACTGCCACGAAACTGACTTAAAAGAAGATTGTGTCGGCAACAACGGCACTCCGTGTTGCTAGATGTGGTACTATTTGTGTACAATCAAAAAAATTATCGCACCCCTTATTCATTTTGTTACGTTTCGACAAAGCTAAAGATTTGTCACCAAATTAAATTTTTGAAATGACTTGCTTCGTACCTACCTTGACCAGGTGGCAAGTTCTGCTGTCTCTTGCACCAGCTGATCCCCACGGTTAGCAACAATGAGATGGGGTGAGTTATTTCCGATGATAAAACAACTAAAGGGCGCCAGGTCGGACATGAATAAGCAAACTGATCGAATACAATCTTGTCGACGTCCCCAAATCGACAACTCACTGGTACGTGAAGGAAGGGGAACGCAAACACTTAAAGTTAATAAAATTCAAATTTTATTACACATTAAAATAATAAATAAAGGCTCTAACAAACAATTTACACAAAATTCGACATGTGATTATTTATCACGAGGTTTAATCTAGGCTGCAGGTTTCGACACAACTAAAATTATCAGCTTAATTTACGCTACGATTTACTTCGGTAGGTGCAGCACAACAAATAGGCCGAAATTCGCTCTCCGAGGAGGAGGGTATGCAAATACCGGACTACGATACGTAATACTAAATAAAACAAGTAAATACCTCACGGAGTCACTGACTAAGCATAATTGTTAACGTCTTGACAATTTTGCCAACCGAAATGAGGTCGGTATCTACCGATCGCGTTCAGCGTCGACAATCCGGTTCAAACTGGATTCACAGGGCCCGTCAAGATGGCTGGTCAGGTTCCCTCATAGGTCCGGAAAGCCCGAGAAATACTACGAGTTGACTCGGTTTGAGCCCAACTCACGACGGAAAAATATAAGAAGGCTGAAGAGCAGCAGAAGATCTGTGCATACAACTAAGAGCCTGTATAGAAGGAGAAATGGGTCGTTAGCGTCCAAAATGGCGTTCAGACAAAACGCTGGGTTTACCTGGGGCTTAAAATACCCCAAACTCGTTCGGTGGTGTGGTCAGGAATTCCGGCAAGGCCGTGGATGAATTCTCCTCACGTAAAGAGCAAGAACCTCGAGATTACACTAATACACGACAGCACCTTACGATGGCCGAACGTAGAACGAAACGGGAACGCGAATCTAAGATGGTGGACGCTGTATAACGCGCGAAAGTCGTAAGCGGTAACCGATGGCGAACCATGATATAGTCACGTGGTGTCCTACATCAAATGAGCATCGTGATAGCGGGGAAGGAGTATGGGGTTGCCGGCTTAGACGACGCTTTGTGACCACGGCAAATTCAAACGTGACAGATTGATGCAATCATATGTTTGTGTAATTGTCAAAACTCATTTCCATTCACTCCTTCACTTTCGTAAAGAGTGATACTCTTACTGAGAAGTTTGATAGTTTGATACACTCTTGACAATTTGTTAAATTTAAAATGTAAACTTTAATTTCAGACTGGTGGCAACACTGCCGACGCTGCACTCCGTAGCGACACTTTAACGTCAACGTCAGATTCGACCGCCATACTGTTTGATACCTGCGTATACGCAAATTTAATGTAATTAGCAAATCAGTAGGTATCAAACAAAATGGCAAATGTGACAGTTACACTCGAGTGTCGCTACTGTGTAGATTCTTATACTGAGGCAGCGCTTGTAGGAATGCCAAATTGGGCGAAATTCCGTCATTTCGGTTATCTTTTAATTTGAACTACTGCCTTCAAACATTTTGGTGACGTTGCATTGCCTACAACCAAACTTGGCAACCGCTTATTGCGTTGGATCTGGTGTTGCCAACTTAAGAGATAATCCCTATTTCAAAGCATTATGAATTAAGGGATGTTTTTCAAATTTATTTCGTAAAAAAAGTTGGACGACAGCTCAAAGTTACCTTTTGTGTAGAAGGAAACCCACTTATATTGAAAAACCGCCATCTATTGAGTAAAGTTTCAACTGACGGTCATTTCTGGATGGTAACAAAAAAAAAACTTGCGTTATTGTAAGACATTCATTTGTTAAGAAATGCCGAAAGTACTTTTTTCGTTTGGTTTTTACGCAGGTGTTTCATTAGCGGTATTCGCAACAGTAAGAAAATGTCACTCGTTGTCCGCAAAAGACGAAACGAATTGTACGTATTTGTGTGAGACAAACAACAGCGCCATCTATTGCACTTTCTTTTTTTTAACATCTGTTGACCATGTGGAAAGCTGATTAATCTTTGTTTTGACGCTGTTTGTTTCGAATTGTTATTTTTTTTAAATTTATGAATGTACTGTTGCGGACAAAAAATTTCGGATGTCACTGTCACTCATCTGACGTATACATATAGGAATTTCTTAACTTTTACGTCAGTGGAATGACAGTGACATCCGAAATTTTCTGTCCGCAACTGTACTGGATTGAGCTCTAAAATCGATTAATCTGACTTGAAGGCTTCCGCGGCCGTCGTCCATGTTTGAAATGGCTTCCGGTTGGAACCGCGTCACGTTAACTTCTACTGCCGCTGACGTTTCGTTTTCCATTGCAGAAGAACTTCCTCAGGGCTGGTGGTGGTAGTGGTGGTGTTGCTTTGTTTTTATTTTCTTCAACGTATTTCTTTTTGTTTTCTTTGTTTTGTCAGTATGCCTTTAAAATTGTTTATTTCTTTGTTAGTTTTCTTTAACTTTACGTATTTTTAATGATTTTTTTTTAAATTTCTTCCTCAATCTAGTAACAAATCGAGATTTTCTATTGAAAAGCGATTTTTTCTTGAGGGATCTCTGCTTTTAGCGCGTTGGTAACACTGGTCGGATCAGAACTCGGTCATTTCGAAAGTGGCCTTCGATAAAATCAATACTTTATGTTCCGATCGAACAGTCTTCACAATGGTTATGGTAAAAATTAAATGCCAGTTGTAACGGCCGGTTAGACGTTGTTTAAAAAAAAAAGAAAAGAGAAAAAGGAACATAACCTCAACTCAAAACGTAACGTCGCGTCGCGTCGCGTCGGTAAAACAGAAAACGATACTCGATAATTGCGCGGCCAACACAATTTTGTTTTTAATTCTAAAGACAACGAACTAGATGACTTTTTTCAATCGTTTTGTATATTTATTGTAGAAAGTATCAAATGCGTTTGGTCATAATCTAATATCTATGTATGTTACGTTTCAAATCTCCCCCCCAAAAAAACGCGGAATCTAGACGATATCTGACCCGCTAATCTTGTATCCCTCCTTCGCTAACTCGAAGCTCATTGGCTATGGGGCGGGCACTACGTGACTACTTTTACGTGTGATGTACCGACCACCATTTTCAATCGTTCTTTTTACGTTCGGCCTTCGTCCAGGTGTAACGTGTTTTGTGTGTTCCCGAAATTCTTGCTCTCTGCGTGGTGAGAAGAATTCACCAAACGACCGCGTCGGAATTTCTGGTTGCACCTCCGAACGAGTTGGGGCACCTTTAAGCTCCATACTAAGACTGGAAATCTAGAAAATCCCAGGCAACGTAAAACGTGCAAGGGCGTGTACCGCTAACAAAAATCGTTTCTCCTATGTAGGCTTTTTGGTTGAAGTTTTATTCATCGGGACTTTTAGTCGGTGATTTAGCCGGAGTTTTATTGGAGCGTTGCCATATCCGTTGAAAACGGCCTTTGATCAAACCCTCCTGGCGTTTCCCGAGTAGCCATTTTGGACGGTGTTATACCGACTCCCTGTGAGACCACTTTGGACGGTGTTTTACCGACGACGGACGTGAACACCAGGTGGCGACATAATCTGCGTTGACACTTCATGTCAAGCCTTAGTTTTAACCGAAGAGGTTAAGGTATTTATTTATTTTATTTTATTTCATTTTGGCAATCCGTGAGTTAGTATTTGCATAAACAAAAGAGAGCGAATCTCGGCTGTGCGGGCACTGCGGCGATATTTAGACGTAGTGCGGTAATGTAAATGTCATCTACCGTTTGACGTGTACTTTAGTCGTACTTTAGTCGTAATGTAGGTAGGGTATTATCCCTTTTAATTAGTGTAACATTTGGTCGTTTAATTAAACGTTTATAATTTATGCTGTGTGTTCTTGTTTAAGCTTTAACGCACACAAGTGAGTAAAGTCTCGCCTCTATTTATTGTCGATTTATCTCTGCCCGACTTGGTCGATTGGAGACGTCGACTGGTCGATTACGTTTTGGTTTGGTTGGCGCCCTTTAATAATTTTTACCAACTTAATTAACCCGCCCCATTCTTCACCGTTGCTAGTCCGGGGAGCAGCTGATACGTTCAGTCAGCAGAAGCTCGTCATCTGTCGGTGGTAAGTGAGAGGCAGGTCAAAGTAAATTAAATTATAAATTTGGTGACAGTGAATTTGGCAACCCCGATCGCTTATTCTACTATTAGATCAAAATTTGACATTTGACAATTTAAGGTTATATCTCCCCATTGTTCCGAATCAAACATTCTTCACCGATTATAATTGCATAAAAATTCAGTGCTAGTTGCAACGGCAACCCCAACAACCCCAACTCAAAACGTCACGTCGGTAAAACAGAAAACGATAATCGATAATTGCGTTACCAACACAATTTTTCTTTTAATTCTATATGCTTAAAGTCAACCGACTAGATAACTTTTTTCGATCGCATTGTATTTATTGCGGAAACCGTTTTGGTTACAATCAGATACCTACGTTTACGAAAGTACGTGTGCTTAAGGCTCAGAATCGCCGGCCGGGAGGTGAAATAATTTAGCACTTGGAGTTCTTCTAAGGCGATGATCATAAAAGCGCCTTTTATCGTTTATTTATTAAATAAAGCGTACATTTCGCGACATATTATTAAAGCACAGCTCGCGCGAACGGCCTTAAAAGTCCGGGGCCTTAGTTTTCAATTATCATTTATGACCGCCGCCGCCCCCCCTCTACCCCCCAGGTTTACGACGTGCAAAGTGCACCAGCCACTCTAAAATATGTCCGCGCGCAAGTAAATATTGGATGCAATCAAGCTGCGAAAGTTAATTCGGAATTTACATATGCAACGGGAGTAACGACTTTGGAGATTTCCGGCTCTCGTCATCGAGATGGCCGTGGGGCCACATATTTGGAGCAGTTTGGCGTGCGGCGAGAGAAAATTAAGCGCCGCAGTTAGACGGATGATGCAGCAGCTCATCAGCAACAACTTTCTGAAGTTGAAACCAGTGAAGGGGGATGATTTAATTCCAAGAACTGACTAATTTGGCGTTTGCCGCCTTTATTGCCTACACCATCGGGTTGTAAATAAATAACCCTGAGGAAAGTCGAAGTAAAGTGGCTCTGAAACCTTTTCCAATTTTAACCGGGCGATGCTGGTAGCAAGCAAAAGCGCAGGAACAAATCAAGCGGATCAGAATCGCTAGTTTTTAATCCGTTCGGAACAATGAATTTGCAATGAAATGCAATCTATCGACCGGAAATTGCAATCTGCAGGAGCATTATCTTCCAGGTTTACAGCGATGTGAGCGTCGCGACGCCCGCCGACCCCCCCCCCCGCTCGCCGCGCCGCCCGCTCGGAATCCGGTCACGCTCTGATTGTAGTTTTCGTTTTGAAATCTTAACAAGCCACACTATCTCCGGCCGAAGCTCCAATCATGCTAAAAGTGTACTCTCCCCCCCTTCCACGAATCCTAACCGTACATGTGCACTCTCCAAAGCTCGAAATATTGCCCCGATAATAAGACATTTTTCAGGCTTTCGCTACAACTTAATGGCCCGTGTATTGATGCACGTATTAACTCGATACGGAAAAGTGCTTTCAGGCTCGTACGTTGTTATTTCTTTAAGCTTTTTGCTTCGTCTTCACCGATGCCTTCCGCAGATCCTTTGTCCATTTACTACTACAGCCATAACTTTCGCCTGTACGCCGATGGCCCTAGGGGGAGTGTAATAAAATCCCACCGTTGCCACCAATTTGCGACGGACTGGCGGAACTGAAAGGAAATCCCACCGCTGCCACCACCAATTTGCGACGAACGCGAACGGACGAAATTGATTGGTGGGACGAACACCCTCTACAATAGTCGCACGGCAAATACGAGATCAAAGCTGCGAACTCTCCGCGCGAATAATTCACAATGGTCGCGAACTCGGGGTTACTTTCGCCATAAATCAGCGGCTCATCGTCGATCTTGCGTGTACGGGGTGGTACAGCGCCGACGTATATCACCTGTCTCATACCTAATTAGTTTCAAAGCTCACTATGTTATTGTAGCGCGCAGCTTCGGCGTTCGTTATTAATTACCTCCACGGCTTCGCGTCAGAACATTTCAGGTCGCCTCACCAAATCATTTTATGCTGCTCTTCCCACACTTCAATTTATTTGCCCTCTCACATCGGTCTAAAGCAAGAACCTCAAGTACTTATTAGAATCTGGTCTTCGTTCCATCCACGTTATCGTCGATTTGCTTTGAACGCAGTCGGCCAAGTTGAATTAAAGAGAGACGACGAACGGATGACCTGCATCACCAGCAACATGAATACCCCATTCATGATGCTGGTGATGGAGAGCTAATAAGTTCCCAGGCTTGGAAAGTGGTTAAAAATATACCCCACCGTACGTTCGTCGGTGTGATCTTACTTCCGGCACAGCCGTTTATTGATTCTTCTCACTTACTGAGCAAATATCTCGTTAATCAATCAACACACACACCTCGACGTGGAAAACACGACTGCCCAAAGGACGCCAAGTTCGTGACGTTGCAAAGGCGGTAACCAATGGTGTACCAGAAAACTGTCACGTGGTACCTTATAACGAATGAGCTTCGAGAAAGCGGGGAAAGAACACAAGGTTGTCGAACACATTGAAATGCGGCTTAGATGTCGCGTTGTTGCCACGTCTTGTTAGCAACAAATTCAAACGTAACAGAGGATGGCTCGTTTGTCAAAAGAACATTTGGTTCTTCCTTGTTTAGTCTTCAGTCTGCGCCACTTGCTTTATGCAAAAAAGAGACTCGCGCATTAATTGGATCCAAAATGAAATTTGTTTACGTAATTAGTTTTGAGGGCACGATGACTGAATTTTTATTAATGATGATGAGGACTTTTCGTTTCCATTTGTCGCAGCAAGCAATACAATTACAACCGGGCGGCGGAGTCAAGTGCGTGACAAATAACTGTTGTCCACCGCATCGCCATCACTTACAGCCGAAAACTTCAAGGGTGCTCACCCTCTCTCTCTCTCCCCCCGCAAATAATCACGTGCCCATCCACTTCCGAGGCGCTTTTTTGCGGGCGTCCCCTCGCGGCCGAGTGCTCATTGCGGAGACTGATGTTCACTTTTTTTTTTTGGCGTCCCGATTTTAAAACATCAGCAGACGACGCGTGTCCTCCCGAAATTTGGGTAATTTACTGGCGGACACTTTTTATGCAGTTATGCTAATGGGGCGTCGTCGTTTCCTCCTCGGCCGTTCTTTATTAGCACTCGCGATTGTTTTGCGATCCGCTTTCAGAACGTTACGTTTTCGAATTGAATGGAGATCCTCTCCGGCGGGTCTATAATTATCCCGTTTAGCGTTCGTTAAAATCGCTTGATGATAAATTGGCGCTCGTTTAATTACACCCGCTGCCTTTTCATTAAAACTCCCAAAATTTTTTTTTTTTCTGCTTGACTTTAGCAGGGTATTTTCTGCGAATCGCTTAATTCAATAACGCCCCAATATATCAGGTACCGAAATAATAAAGCCGTCGCGTCGTCTTTCGACGTGTTTTATTAAAAGTCGTAGAAGGCGACTAAAGGTGGATTGTACCGACTCGGCCTAACTATTATATGACCGGGAATGAATGCCTCTTACTGATTTTAATATCGATTACGGTTTGAATCGCTTAATTCAACAATGCCCCAATATATAAGGTTCCTAAATAATAAACCCGTCGCGTCGCGTCGCCTTTGACGTGTTTCATTAAAAGTCGTAGAAGGCGGCGACTAAGGGTGGATTGTACCGACTCGGCCTAGCTATTATATGACCGGGAATCAATGCCTCTTGCTGATTTTAATATCGATTACGATTCGAATCTCTCACCTTTCGAATGAAATGACGACGACGAACAGAGGACCTGCATCACCAGCAACATGAATGGGGTGGAATCCGTGAAACGCACCCTCATTGGTCGCGAAAGCAAACTGAAGAAAGAAGAGTCTTTGCAGGAGGACCTTGGAAGAACTAACTATCAAATTATTTTTTGTTCTTTTTATACGACAAAAAGGGGGGAAGGGAAATACTTTGGAATGGGATCGGTCGAACCTGCCTATATGCCAATGGAGATTTTTTTGCGTGGGCGAGAATGTTATAAAGGTGCTACCTACCCTAGGCCAGCAAATTAGTGCGAGGGACTGACGTTTCTCCAGCACCGCTCCGGCAAAGCTCGTGGAGAAGGGAGGTTCGACGTAACCGCAAATCAAAAGGTGGGCAAAGTGACCAAAATAAAAAGCACCAGCTGAGCACGCTTGTTTTTATTTAACTGGCTCAAACTCTGATCAAAATAAAATGATAAACCAAGTTAAGCATAAAAAAAAGAACTGACCCAAACGGGGTCCAGTTGTATGAACACGCAGACACGTAAATAATTTGATAAGTTAAATATCTTACGTCAAACAGATCTGTCCTTCGTTTACAATTAACGTAGCGCTAAGCGAGAATAACAATTATAACTCCGCAAAAACTGAGCCAACCCAAATGGATAATTAAAAAAAAATAATTGGAGTAAATCCGACCTGTACTTAGGGTCCAGCGTAATGACACTCGGCTGTCAACAGTGTCGGAGCGCCCTCTCGCGGTGGTTAGCGCCGTAAGTCAGTGCAGTAGCCGGACGAATCTACTCTTTATAGGTGGGGGGTAGGCCGGGTTGCGAAACTTCGCTCGGTACAAAAAAAAGAACCGGCGGGTAAAACTACCACAAGGAGCTCGAGCTAGAAGCCTGGAACTCGAACCAGAAGCCTAATGGAAGGAAAAGTACGTTACGTTTCGTTAAGGTCGCAACAATGGCCACAAGACATTTTCGAGGGTAGGCTTGGAAAAGCTGTTTGACGAGCTTCAAATGCCCTCCACGTACGATTTACAAATCTCGGAGTAATTCCGGTTCCGTCTTCCTTCACATACACTCGTGAAAGGCAGCAACAAAAAATAAATAAAAATCACGAAGAAACGAGCCGTACGTTGGGAGCCTTGCGAACAGACTGAGTGCGAGCGACCATTTCGTTGCTTTCCCTACCACAAGTTCAGACAGGAGTCGTTAGGATTGGAAACAGAGTTATCTAGTGAACCGAGTGAAATGGAGATATGCCTGAATAACAACGCATAATCTAACTAACGCAATATTGCACAACATTGTGAAAAGCGACGATCGGCACGCAGGCCGTTAGATTCCCACGTTAATACAGGGCGTTCGGAAAAATATTATGAATAACTTAAATGAATTTATCAACCGTAACAAAGGTCTCTAGATGGAGCCACCTAGCGTAATTGCTGCAAGATTGCTTATTACGAACCACCGCCAGGTGTAGACACTCTTAGATGGACTCAGTTCAACACTATGTGACCTATGTGTGACGCTTAATTCAATAATGCCCCAATACATCAAGTTCCGAAATAATAAAGCCGTCGCGTCGTCTTTGACGTGTTTTATTAAAAGTCGTAGAAGGCGACTAAGGGTGGATTGCACCCTTTAATATCGAATTAAAGCGAAGAAAGTCGTATGCAACTCGGCCTAAATATTATAATATGACCGGGAATGAACGTCCCTTAAAGCCGTCGTCGTCTTTGAGTTGTTTTATTAAAAGTCGTAGATGGATTGCACCGACATCGATTAAAGTTAATATCGGATTAAGGCGGAGAAAGTCGTATGCAACTCGGCCTAAATGTTATATTATGACCGGGACTGAAAGTCCCTTAAAGCCGTCGTCGTGTCGTCTTTGAGTTGTTTTATTAAAAGTCGTAGAAGGCGACTAAGGGTGGATTGCACCGACATCGATTAAAGTTAATATCGGATTAAGGCGGAGAAAGTCGTATGCAACTCGGCCTAAATATTATAATATGACCGGGAATGAATGTCCCTTAAAGCCGTCGTCGTCTTTGAGTTGTTTTATTAAAAGTCGTAGATGGATTGCACCGACGACATCGATTAAAGTTAATTTCGGATTAAGGCGGAGAAAGTCGTATGCAACTCGGCCTAAATATTATATTATGACCAGGACTGAAAGTCCCTTAAAGCCGTCGTCGTGTCGTCTTTGAGTTGTTTTATTAAAAGTCGTAGATGGATTGCACCGACATCGATTAAAGTTAATATCGGATTAAGGCGGAGAAAGTCGTATGCAACTCGGCCTAAATATTATATTATGACCGGGACTGAATGTCCCTTAAAGCCGTCGTCGTGTCGCCTTTGAGTTGTTTTATTAAAAGTCGTAGATGGATTGCACCGACATCGATTAAAGTTAATATCGGATTAAGGCGAAGAAAGTCGTATGCAACTCGGCCTAAATATTATAATATAACCGGGAATGAATGTCCCTTAAAGCCGTCGTCACGTCGACTTTGAAGTATTTTATTAAAAATCGTAGAAGGCGACTAAGGGTGGATTGCACCGACATGATTAAAGTTAACATCGAATTAAGGCGAACAAAGTCGTATGCAACTCGGCCTAAATATTATAATATGACCGGGAATGAATGTCCCTTAAAGCCGTCGTCTTCTTTGAGTTGTTTTATTAAAAGTCGTAGATGGATTGCACCGACATCGATTAAAGTTAATATCGGGTTAAGGCGGAGAAAGTCGTATGCAACTCGGCCTAAATGTTATATTATGACCGGGACTGAATGTCCCTTAAAGCCGTCGTCGCGTCGATTTTGAAATATTTTATTAAAAATCGTAGAAGGCGACTAAGGGTGGATTGCACCGACATGATTAAAGTTAATATCGAATGAAGGCGAACAGAGTCGTATGCAACTCGACCTAAATATTATAATATGACCGGGAATGAATGTCCCTCACTGATTTCAATATAGATTACGGTTCGAATCTCACCTTTCAAATAAATGAGAAAATTGGATGGCTCTACACTAAAAGCTTTTCGATTAATTTTAGTTCGAATTATATTTGAAGCTGATGTCCAAAAATTGACAACCAAACTCTCTCAGTTTTGCAGGTAACAAAGGGGTGGGGGGGCTTTCCATCTTAATTTTGTATTGCGATTTTTTTTTTTTTCAAATTAGTTCAATTTATGTCGGAGAAAAGATTAGTTTGAAGTAAACAAGTCATAGGAATAGATGAATATAAAACGTGACAAATATTATGCGCGGGCGGGACTTTATTCATTGGCGTTATCAAAAAGTTCCCCGCCGTAAATCACTTGCAAACTCGGTGCCAGATTGGCAAATGAAGCCAGCCAAAATCGATTCCGAGGGCAAGACGGACTTTATTGGCATGAGAAACGACCACCTTGAAGCCTGACGCCGTCAGCTATATTCAAATCCGATACTTTCAAATTGAAATCCGGCTTATCCGGGCTCGAACTGCCCACTTCTGGTACTCCTCGCACCATCAAACCGCTTTCCCATCCCCCCCTGCGACGTATAGATATCGCTCTCCAATATAGAAATTACCGCGGACGGAATTTATTTCTCGTTTATTATTTAAATAAATTTACGCTTAAATTTTTTCTCTCCCCCTCTTACAAATGAAGATTATAAGGAAAAAAAAATCTGTCATTTGAAGATTTATTTAAATTTTATTCTAGATCTGCAGCTGTACCCGAAGTTCTTCGGCGTGACGACGCCTTGGAACTTTGTTCTCCCCTTCGCCTTCGTTTGTATAAAACCCTTAATTCCATTATTTACGATCAAGTGGCAACCCCCCGAGCTCCGTGGAGGAAGGAACCCATCGATCGATCCTCCTCTATATCGCCGCTGCAGTTATAAGCGGGAGGTGGGAAGTCCTGGTGAAAGATGTTGCAATTATTGGAGTGCACTCCCGCATTTCTTAATGGGCAGACAGACACCCTGCGGCGAAGATAATCTTACCTGCTTAATGGCGGCGGGAAATTTTCCCGAAGCACTTAACGATTTCTCCTCCTCGTTAAAGGGAAAATTCGCATCGACGGCCGAAGTTAATAATTAAACTAACAAGGCGAACAAGGCGCCCCCCCCCCGAAAACAGGAAACTGCTCCTCCGACTTTGTTTACGGCGCTTTTTTATTGGCTCATCTCTGAACGAGACGCGAGGGTGCGTAACGATCCCCACTTGTAAAAAATATTCTCCTGTTATTCTCCTAATAGAGGGCGACGTTTCCAGTTAGGTGCGTTAACAACAACAAAAAAGAGGCGCTCGTTACTCGCGTTCAGAACTGATACACAATTTATTTTGATGAATCGAATGTGTGTATCCAACGCGACCGACATCTGTGAATACGTCAAAAGTGTAGGCCACCCGCAAAACAGAAAGGACTGACCTGTGCGTAGCATTTTCGGAGATTCGAGGCGAAGGTACAGGTTATAAAAACAAAAATGAGAGCGATATGGCAAGTGAATAAAAAAATCGCATCTACTTTTGCTGACGCCCTTTTCCATTATGAAACTTGATGGCTGTTTTTAATTGGGTACAAGTCTTATGAATTCGGGCACGTGAAAGAGAAACCGCGGTTTCGAGCACCTTTTTTTTTACAGCGAATTTGCTTTTTGGGCAGGACCTCGCGTGCCCGCGGAAATTAAGATAAGAATAAGCGTCGATGTTTGCGAACCCCATTACGTTTATAACGACCGGAAGTGGCGATCGTCGGAATCGATTTTTTTTTGCCAACGTGCGACGTTTGAATTACGTCACCGAGATTCAAGAAACTCGGGTTTGCATGGTTCAGTGGTAGTTGAGGATGTCGGAGACTACGTCATGAAAACTAAAGGGTTATCACTTTTATTAACCCCCTTTAGGGCCGGTCTTTCCATCTTCCCGTTAAAGTTATCCGGCGGATAACTTGATTTTTATTAGGCCCGATTTTTTCACCTCCTGTTAACTTTATGGGACGGTTTATCTTTATTCCCATAGTAACAATTGTGATCACAATGGGAATTAATCGCCAGATAAAGTTAACAGGAGGTGAAAAAATTGGGCCTGAAATGTTGATTGATTTTTATGAATTGTTTCCAGGATAGTTAACCGTCAGATATGAAAGTCCGGCCCTAACCCTACTAGTTCGTGGATAATGTCTTCTTTATTTTATTTTTTTGACAATTCTTCAGTTTTGGAAGCCTTTATAAAGGCCGGGTCATCAAAAGTGATCGGCGTGCTGTTTCCCTCTTCAACGTCCATCTCATTCCAAATGTATTTCTGCAGACATCGACGACTTGCTTGACGTTTGTTCCTCTTCCGAAGAAACTCCTTTATACATCGAGACTTCCTTCCTCTCTCGAAGTCATTCTCATTCATTGAAACGCCTGAACGGTCCAGTGGTAAGGGACCGGCCTTGCAATCGCATGGTCGTCGGTTCGAACCGCACTCGGGATTTTTCTCGGGGGTGGTCGGTATCGACTTCAGGGACCCTTCAGTGTTGGGGATAAAATTCGACGACACTGCTTCCCCTTAAAACGGCGAGAACGTTGGAAGTAACAAAGCCATGGAACACTTTACACACACCCAAATACACTCCCGCTCCTGAGGTCCTGACAAGTCTTTGACTTAGGACCCCGTTGGGCAACCACCACAGATAAAAAAAAATTCTAGTCGGCTTTCATAGACCCCCCTTGATGAAGTGCTTTATATTTTTTTAACTTCCCCACCGTCTATCTCATAAAAATGCGTTTGTGCAGACATCGATGTTTGATCGACGTTTTTCCCTTTTCTTTTACATCTCGGGACTTCCTTCCTCCATCAAGGTCACTCTCATTCAGCAAGGGAGTCTTCATGGTCCCTTACATTTTTTTCGCTCCCGAGCGCCCATCTCATTCAAATGCATTTCTGCAGACATCGACGAGTCGCTCGATGTTTTTCCCTCTTCTGGAGAAACTTCCTTATACACCGAGACTTACTTCCTCCCTCAAGGTCATGGATCCTTAATTTTTTTTTTTAAGGCACAACGTTTTTTCTTTCCCCACACGAAGATGTTTGGACAGACCTCGATGACTTGCTCGATGTTTTTCCTCTTCCAGAGACATTGAGACTTTCTTCCTCCCTCAAGGTCACCCTCATTCTAGTGAGCTTTCATGGATCCTTGATTTTTTTAGGCACAACGTTTTTTTTCTTCCCCATTCGAAGGTGTTTCTGAAGACATCGATGAGTTGCTCCTCTTCCAGAGGAGGCTTCCTTCTTCCCCCAAGGTCACTCTCATTCTAGTGAGTTTTCATGGACCCTTGATGAAGTGCTTTACATTTTTTTGTCTTTCCAAGGGGCCATCTCGTTCCTGCAAACATCGATGAGTTGCTCGACGTTTTCTCTTCCGGGGAAACTTCCTTGTACACTAAGACTTTCTTCCTCCCTCAAGGTCACCCTCATTCTAGTGAGCTTTCATGGATCTTTGATTTTTTTAGGCACAACGTTTTTTTCCTCTCCATTCGAAGATGTTTGTACGGACATCGATGAGTTGCTCGATGTTTTTTCCTCTTCCAGAGGAGACTTCCTTCCTCCCCCAACACCACTCAACCACTCTCATTCTAGTGAGTTTTCATGGATCCTTGATGAAGTGCTTTATATTTCTTTTTCATCCCTAGGGGCCCTCCCATTCAAATGCGTTGACTGCAGACATCGATGGGTTGCTCGACGTTTTCTCGTCTTCCGGAGAAACTTCCTTATACACTGGGACTTACTTCCTCCCTCAAGGTCACTCTCATTCTAATGAGCTTTCATGAACCCTTGATTTTTTTGTAAAAAACTTTTTTCTTCCCCATTCGAATGTGTTTCTGCAGATATCGAGGAGTTGCTCGACGTTTTTTCCTCGTCTGGAGAAACTGGGGCTTCTCCCCCCGCCTCAGGGCCACTCCCATTTAAGTGTGTTTATTTTCATGGACTCCTCATGGAGTGCTTGACTTTTCTTTCCTTCTCCAGCGTCCGCCTCATTCAAACGTCGATTTCTCTTCATCCGGAGAAGCTTCCTTACACACCCAGACTTCTTTTCTCCCTCAAGGTCACTCTCATTCTCATAAGTTTCTGCAGAAACGCCTTGACATTTTCTTTTCTGAAAGTTTTCTTTATGCACGAGCTTTTTACCTCCCCCCCCCCCTCTCATTCAACGGGTATTTTGGCAGACCTTTGAAGACGCTTGACTTGTTCCTTGTGAGTCACGTCCTGTATCAATCTCGCTGTGTTACTGCACCCTTGAATGATGTTGATGCATTCAAAATTGCCGCCTAAACGTGTGTAGATGGCCGTGATGAACACATGCGCATTAACACGAGCTTGTGAGAGATACAGTCCACTCGAACAGTACGCGTTCAACAATTCTGTGATTTTTTATTCAACAAACGCAAAGTTACCGAGCTCCACCAATCAATCACTCAACAAGTGAGGGTTGTGAGTCGATACACGACGGACGTGTGCAGACTTACTTCCTTATGGAGAATTGACATTATGTACTAAATGTGTATGTATGGTTGCCTATCGTCGCTTTAACGGATGCCGGAGGCGCGCGGGGAGCGCAACGGAGCAAAAGTTTCATTAAACAGGGAGAACTGCGGCTTCTTTTCCTCCTCAAGGTCACTCCCATTCAAGTGTGTTTATTTTCATGGCCTCTGGATGAAGTGCTTCACTTTTTTTCTTCTCCAGCGTCCACCTCATTTAAACGTCGATTTCTCCTCTTCTGGAGAAGCTTCCTTACACACCCAGACTTCTCTTCTCCCTCCCTCAAGGTCACTCTCATTCTCATAAGTTTCTGTGGAAGCACCTTGACATTTTCTTCTGTGAAAGTTTTCTTTGCGCACGAGCTTTTTACACCACCCCCCTCTCATTCAACGGGTACTTTGGCAGACATTTGAGGACGCTTGACTTGATCCTTGAATGAGGGTTGTGAGTCGATACACTACGGTCGTTCAGACTCACTTCCTTATGGAAAATTAACATTATGTACTAAATGTGTATGTATGGTTGCCTATCGTCGCTTTAACGGGTGCGGGAGGCGCGCTGACGTGGAGGAACGCGAAGGAGACGGTGGCGGCAAGAGTTTCATTAAACAGGAGCAGGGGGGTGGGAGAGCAGTTTTACTAAATAAATACAGTTTGTATTAAACAGGGGCACCGCCATCGCTGCTACTATGGCCGCTCAAAGTAGAGGACAGGGTAGTGAGGTTAGGGACAGTCCTGTCAAGTCTTTGACTTTTAAATCCCTACTTTGAGTAGTTCAACTGCATCACACAGAGTGGCCTAGCGATCGCTGGCGCTAGCGGATAAAAACTGCTTCGCAACGAGCGTCTATCAGAGCGACTATAGGCAGCCATACGTACACAATGTTAACTCTCCATGAGAAAGTGAGCCCGAACGCCCATAGTGTATCTACTGTTGCAGTGATAGAACTGCCGCTTCTGTTTCAACCGACGACCGTCTTTGTTTTTCGTTCACTCGTTTGAACAACAAGATGCCCAGAGGTTACCGCTTGACATACGCTCTCGGAAGTGCTGCGCCTTTCGTGATAGAAAGTGGTGAGGCGTGCCCTGAATTATCTTCTAGATGAAACCTGGATACATTTTTTTTTTAAAAGTCGTAAGGTATCAGTCGAGGCTTGTCGCAGCTTTGTTTTAGAAGACTTTCAAACCAACGGCATCCAAATTTTTATGGATGTGAAATCGAATCGGTTCATTTTACTAAAAGCGAATTTATGCGAGAGCCATTCGTCGACGGCGTTAATTCCCCGAGCAATAATAAACATACGCGATTTTACAAATTGGCCAATTAAACTTTTAATTAACTCGGTTTTATGCGACTCGAAAAGTATTGGCACGAAGCTCCGGAACTGATGATGAGGGGGGGAGGTGGTAGTAAAGGAAGAAGAAGCAGTACATCCATCTTGTCGTTAGTTAGTTTGATGTACACAGTTAAATATACTATAGCTGATGACGAGGGGGGGAGGAGTAGAAGAAGAAGAAGAAGAAACAGTACATCCATCTCGTCCTTAGTTAAGCACGGCGAAAAATAATTCCGGAAGCTGCGCCAGGGCAATCTATTTATATTGCACAAGCTCACGGCAGTAAGACCTGTCTGTAATATGTCAAGATTTAGTAGAGTACAAATAATCATCGTGTATCCAGCGTTTATAGTTAGTGCTGAACTCGGGCGAGCGCTTCAATTTGTTATACTGTCGTTGCAGCTTTACCGGTTGCACCTACGTACATACTACACGTAAACCTTCCAGAGGACGCGCGACAAAGGACGACGCAACTGAATTATTAAGGCCCCGGAGGACGGAATTGACCGGAAATATTGGTAATAACGGCTCGGGACGAGAGGGCGCTTCTCCGCACATCAAAACGTGAAATAGCCACGGCGACGGCTCCCGTAATCAATAGATAAATCCGCAGCGATACTTTTCAACCCGATTGCCGGGGATTCCGACGTCTGATTGCCAATTAGAGCTTTTGTAAAGTTCAAACTTGTATTTATGACGGGGGAAGTTATACCAATCGTTTCGTCGATTCTTGGAAAAATGGCGGAGGCAACTCTAAAAAAAAAATCAAATCAAAACCAAACGCCCAACCACTATTTATTTTGTAATACTTCAAAGGGCCATTTCGTTGTTGACAAACGTATTAAAAATTTTTTTGTTCTTCCATCATTCATTAAGCTAGCCGGATGTGCTTTGAAACTGTTGAACTCAAAGCGTTGTTACTCTGTTGTTATTTTATAATTCTGCTGTGATTGATACTGTCTTCCAATAATCAGTATAAACACGTCAATTGAATGCACCCGGGGCAAATTACATTGTCTGCAGTACGTGTCGCATCCTCGGGGCGGCGCATGCGTCCTACCCTCGTCCCTCGGTTTTCACAGTTTTTCCTCCCGATTCTCTACGTCCCCCCGCCATGCATGTATATTATTCGCCGCGCGCGAAAATTTTTCATCCGGCTGCAGCGGATTAAAAAACTCGCGGTTTTTGTCTTGGGGGATGGGGGGCGCCTTCCATTTGGTAGTATAATTCTGTTTCCTTATCTCGCTTTGATGCACCCTAAGTATAATCGCGAACCAAAAATGTTCAAGACAAAGAAAAAATGAACACATATACTAGAACCGTTGGAGTACTCCATCGTTGGGGATTGAAAAAAAAAATACTGAAGGGCCACCGAAGCGAACGTAATTTAATTTAGTCGGGGGTGGTATTTTCTCATTCTAAAGAGAAATCCCGCGCGCCTTGGTCCTCGGGGTTAAATTGTCTTTTTTTGTTGCAGGAACCTGGTGTACAATTTGAGTCTTTCGGATCTGTCGGAGCAGCAAAGGCTGCAGTGGTATTCCAATGACCCGGATGTGAAGATGTGCGTGATGAAAGGCAAGGACGAGGTAAGCGAGGAAGAGTCCGGAGACGAGCTCGGAGGGCACTTCAGTGGCGGTCCTCCACCCTATTGAAATGCTCCTCGAAATACTAGTTAGTCCGGGCTCGGCTTTGTGCGCGTACTTTCGTACTTGAAACGCTATTTTTACGTAACATGCGACAAAAGGGTGGCTTCCCGTCTCCATAAAGATAATCCTGTTTAATGTAAATAGAAAATTTTCATTCCTGTTTAGAGGCGAATTAATACGTCGGGGCGGGGGGTGGCGCGGGTTAAATTCACATTGACAGATCTGCAGCGCACCATTCCTGCCTGCCATTAGCGTACACTCGAGTTATCAAACACACATCGCTCGGTTATCTTTAGAAAATCGTCCTCGTCGTTAAGCGCGAGTGCCTTTCTTCCGCAAGCCGCCCCCGCCCGCCCGCCCTTATCTGCACACAACAGATTCTGCGTCAACATCGTCGCGAATTAAATCCTCTCCGTGTTAAACTTCACGATGTTACACAAATACCTACGGAATATTTAAACGTGTCACTTTGCTTCGTTTCATTTCCTCGCCTGTCAACTTTCAGTACGTCGCCGTTCGGGGCGTTGCAAAATCGAAATAATGTTTGGTTATTAGTTTTTCATATTGTTGCCACATCCTGTGCCACCCGACACGTAAAATTATCACGCCACGTAGCTTTCCCCGTTGATCCTAAACTGTACTGAAAAGTACAAGTTCTGCGAAAATTTCAATAATCTGCAACGAAATAGTTAAATAATACTTACCGTGTTGTTTAATAATATTAAAAAGTTTAGACCGTTTAGGGCGTGTTGGAAAAAGAGTTTAATAAAGTTGTGGCACGCAAACAAAGCGCTCTCTCGTCGGAATATAAAGTTTTTAATAACGTGCCGAAACTAATTTTCATGAATTATAATATTAATTATTTGGCGCAAGAAGAAAACGAGCGCCGCCGACGACGCGAGCAAAAAAGATAAGCAATATCTTTTAAATTACCTCTCGGCGCTAAGCTCACTTCTAAAGCCATTTGCGCTGCGCGCCGGTAATTCCCCCGCACGTATCTATCCGGCAGTGCTTTTATGGCGCGCGGCCGAAATGTAAATTTGCGCGCTCGCAGTATCTCTAAAGATTGATACATTTTGTCTTTGTGCGCTCCTGGAGCTACATAAGTTAAACGTCCCGCCACCTAAACGTAACGATCGCTAATTACTACGAGACCGGCGTTGCGCTATAATCGTTATTGTAGCGACGGAAAATTGCCGCGCTCCTAATCCACCCTATTCAGCTGAATTGAAGATTATCTATGAACTTACAGCTCTGCTTAGTTAACCAACACAAAATTAAAAGGATTTCCCTGCCAGGGTTTAATACACGCCGTAATATATTTTCCATCCTCCCCCCGCCTGTGTGCTACCACAACGTTATTTCGAGTTACTCCGAGTTTCTGGTTAATGGCATCCTTAAAGTCGATTTAATTTATTGCCCGAGCGATTTCCTCCAAAAATTCCACAACAATGAAGAAACAGAAACGGTCCAGTCAGGCGTAGAAGATACAGATATATTTGTTACGGTTGTAAAGCTCATTATAATTGTTATAAGTTTTCCGGATCACCCTGTATATCGGGGGAATCTGGTTTTATTTAATTTCACAAGGTTTGTTACGTTTCAAATTTGCCGCCAAAACAACGTGGCGATACGGTACCGTTCAACTGCGTTTTAGCACAGTTGGCTACACTGTTCCCCCCTCATTTACATCGCTATAAGGGAAACCTGCGTGATGCGAACGCTCAACATCCATAGGCTAC
Organism: Dorcus hopei; assembly: GCA_033060865.1. Classification (NCBI taxonomy): domain Eukaryota; kingdom Metazoa; phylum Arthropoda; class Insecta; order Coleoptera; family Lucanidae; genus Dorcus; species Dorcus hopei. The sequence continues at coordinate 28,419,642 of CM065426.1, forward strand.
AAAGGCACCACTTGGTAGCTCCTCATTGGTTATCGTCGGTAATTTTCGCGCGTCTTAGCGACCTTCTCCATCTTCAATCTCGTCGCGTTCTTTCTTATGATTATGACGGTTTCTTAAACGGTCAGGAAGCGTGGTTGGAACAGCTGTTGTTTGTTTTGATTTGTGTAATAAAACCTCAGTTGTGTTAACTTTAACGTCGAGTTTAATTTCTGCGTTCACGCACACCAGTGAGTAAAGTCTCGCCTCTATTTATTGTTGATTTATTTCTGCCCGATTTGATCGATTGAAGACGTCGACTGGTCGATTACGTTTTGGCTGGGAATATAGTCTTAATTAACTTAATCAACTTAATTAACCCGCCCCATTCTTCACTGTTGCTAGTCCGGGGAACAGCTGATACGTTTAGCCAGCAGAAGCTTGTCGTCTGTCAGCGGTAAGTAAGAGGCAAGTCAGTTTAAATTTAAATTTGGTGACAGGTTGCAAAGTATTGCACAACAAGACAAATGCAATAATTTCCGCCACACTCCCCTGCGTAATTCTGCCGTCTTCTCTTAACGACTTCCCTTGCAGTATTTATCCGTCACTCATGAACGCCCGCGCTATTTCTGCTCCATCTTGTTGCTCCTCGCTTAGCGTACGCCTTGTGCTTTCGGGCTCTTCCGCCGCGTTGAGAAATTGACCAAACTGTTTTGTTTAAAGTGAAATTTGAACGGAGGATTTTACTCCTACTTTTGATAAGGCTTTCTTCCAGGCCTTTCGAAGCCTGATTTCTGCAGACAACTAGGTAGGATTTATACAAGCAACTTTGTGCGCAGTTCGGGTCATAACACGAGCATTTATCTAAGCTTTTTGTTCCGGAGGCTTTCAAACGGAGGTTCGATCCCGGACTTTTACCGAAGTTGATTGGAGGCTTGACTTGGGATTACCTGGTTGTGTTATCCTCGGGCCGCGCTAGAACATTTCGCTGCGTCCATCTTCGATCAGCCGATTTAGCGACCGATAACCCCCGATAATGCGGTTGTGAGCGAAAAACGGATCCGTGCTTCGTATTTCAATTTTGCTTAACCTATCGTTAGTTAATCGTTTATTTAGTTCGGGTTAATTTATATTTCTTTGACGTGATCAATAATCACATCAGTAAGGACAAGTGTGCAATACTGGTGACTTTTATTTTATTTTTAAGTTCAACCTTTGTTTTGGGGTTACTTATGGCCCCCGATCTATCCCACTGAGATAGCCGGCTATTGGGATCGTAACTTAATTTGCTCACTCAACAAATTTGCAACGATGTTTTCTTCTTATTGTTGTCTGTGCATTTACTACGGTTGGACCCTCACTCTGGTAATGTTACAGCAATATGTTACCAACTTGAAATTTAAAAACGCAAGAAAACTTTGTAGTCTCGTGCTGTGAGCCTTTGACTTTTCAAGGTGGAAACTTTCAGAGGAGAAGATGGATTAAGAAAAATCTGAGCTTCAGTGTCCGCTTCGAATTTCCTAAGGTTTCCGCTCCGGATCTGCCAAATACCGTTCCAGATCCTCCAAATATCGTTCCAGATCTTCCGCACTCGCTGGAATTCTCTAGAGGAGGAGAGGAGATGGATTTCGAACTTCTGAATTTACATCGAAACCTCAGAATCCGCACCGGATGAAGGATAAAAATCTCCAGAAGAGAGAAGCTGGAGTAAAGAAAATCGATTCCACTCTGAGACCTACCTAGCACATGGTCAGGAACCTCTCGGATTTCGTACTTTTAACTTGCATCGAGACCTCAGAATCCGGTCCGGATGAAAGAGAGAAATCTCTAGAGGAGAGGAGAAAAGAAGATGGAATGAAAGAAATCAAGAATCAACGTCACATAGTCCAACATGTCTCCAACACAGGATCTGTTCCTGCTCCTCTCAGATTTCGAACTTTTAAACTTGCGCCGAAATCTCAGAACCCGCTCCGGATAAACAATAAAAATCTCTAGAGGAGTGTACGGGAGAAGGGATGGTTGCTTCTTATTGCATTTACTACGGTTGGTAGAAACAAAACTTTGGACCCTCACTCTGGTAATATCACAGCAATATTAACGTAAAGAAATTAAAGCGACAACTGGCACTAGGAAATAGACCAGTCTCAACACATGACCCCCCTTTAAATAAGTAGTATTTGGACAGGCCTACCAGGGGAAGACGCTAAAGTTGGCACTACGTCTCGAAGGAGGCGTGGCTTCTTGTTTTTAAACGTAAACAATAAGCGATCATCTTCCACCTTAACTTCTAGTTAGATTCATTGTAGTACAGAGCGGCATTTCTAATTAATAGCGTTTTCCACTGCCCGCTCAAGTGCACTTCATCCTCTCTTATTACATTAGGTTAAAACAAGATGGAAATACTCTGTGAGTGGTCTAGAGCAATCAGTCGAAAAAGCTGATAGTCTGTTGACTGAGTGGACTAGAAATTATACGATCTGTACCTGCACTAGCACTACAGACCTTGTAGTTCCTTGGCTTGTGTAACTACTTTCTTTCTATCCCTTGCCTTAGCTTCAATCCTGTTGCTCCGACCTCAAGTCTACAAATACGGGCGCAGAAGATGTCTTCGTAGAATAGAATACGAGGATGATATGACGGGAAGCGAGACTCGACTATCAACACCATCTTTCGGAAAAACTTTACATTATATTCTAATTCTGCCATCTCTTTTATGATAACAGGCGAAGTTTGGCTGATTTCTGACATTTCAACTGAAAGTTACAGCAGTGTGACTAAAGCGTCTAAATGGAAAATCCTAAAATGGATAAACTCGCAATTCGTGGACGAAACGCATCTGAAATGTTGGCCGATATGCAACAAACTTTGAGAGACCATGGTCCTTCGAAATCCACCATTTTCCGCTGGGTTACGAAATTTAAATATGGTGATATGAGCATCGAAGATGATGTGTTCGATCTTGATCTCCACCTGGTCCTCAAGTCTTCAAGCTGAATACCTCCAACCCTAAAAAATTAATTCATTAAATATAAATAAAGATCTACTTCCTCTATTAAATAAGATCCTGTGTGTAATGATGATGATGACTGTGTCCCCGAAAAGTTTTAATGACGGATCCCCCGGAATTAACAGTTACCGCCGTTATCAATTCCTAGCTCGCAAGCTTGCACTTAAGCGTAGCCGTCGCAGTGCCCCGTCCGTAATAAATTAAATCTATCCATCCCGAAACTTTTAAACGTCCCCGTTACATTACAGGTCGTTTGTTGCAGCGTGCAGCCAGTATCTAACTCGGCCGTTATTTATCAATAAAAGCGATCTCTCTTCCCCGCTCGCGGCAACTTCGAACTATCGCAATCATTCACGGCGTCCCACTTACGACATTTGCGAGAGAGAGAGTGTTTATCGGGGCGCTGGGGGGTAATTATTTCGTCCGTCCGTCGCGTCGGGGCGAGCGAGCGCCATCTGCTCGCGCGCTTTTTTCACCGCCGCCGGCCGCGAATTTATGAAAAACATTAAGAATATCCTCGTTAATCACGAAGACATTTTTGGGGGGCGAGGGGGGGGAGAAGGTCCTTTATTGTTATTTATGTGAAAGGACTCGGACAACTTAAGACTACCTACAGAAATTCATTGCGTTGTTGCGAAAGTCACAAAAAATAAATATGTAAACAAAAGACGATCGATAATAAAGAAGAAAGTCTTCGTTTATTGTTTTTCAACACTAAATCGGTCATGATATCACTAAATTATCGATACTCACTAGAAGCTGCCTGAAGTTTCAAGAGAAAGTCACCAGAACTGGTGACAAAATCATAAATTGGCGACGTTGGAAAAGCAATGCATACCAGTGTTGCCAATTTAATGATTTCGTCACTAGATCTGTTGACTCTTGTTCAAGGTCGTCGAGTAGCTTAGCGGTCTAGCCTAGCCGACTTGGAAAGTCGTGTCGCTCGGCGGTGTGAGTTCGAATCCCACCATTAGCCATGGATGTTTGTGCAGTCTAATGATTTAGACCCAGCTTGAAAAATACGTCGTAATTGTCTGGAATGGCTAATGGCCGAAAGACAACCAGCATTGATGCGCAAAGCAAATAGAAGAAGAAGAAAACTCTTGTTCAAATTTCAGTCAACTTCTAGTGAGTTTAGGCGTGTCGATAATTTAGTGATTTCGTGGCCGTTTTAGTGACTAGTCTAAGGATTTCATTGGAAATTAACCAATCTGTCATTAGGCGATGACATCTGTCATAAAATAATTTCGCTTTATGTCGTTCTTATTTGCACTTTTTACGTTATTATTCCAAACACTTTCTTCGACTCACGATTTTTAACTTTTGTACTTTTCGAACATTCTCATTGTTTTCTCATTGTTTTCCTCGACGCAACTTAGATTGAAGGAAGATGCAGCCAACCGGGTTGGGAACACTGCACTGGTGTGAGTGGAAAAACATTTAGTAAATATTCGTTGAAAAGAAGATATTTTGTGAGCGGATATCTCCATCTAGCGACGAAGTAGCGAGCTCAGATTGTGAAAGCAAAACAAGCCTAGAGGGGTATCAAGAATTGAACGAACCGAGATGGAGAACGACAAAGTAGCAGTGTTGCCATCTTAGCGGTTTTGTCGCTAAATCTAGCCCTTTTCGATAGGATAGTTGGACATTTGAAACTGATTTGCGACACGTCGGAACGCTAGCGTTTTTTTTACATATGTTCAGCGACATTTTTAAGTAAATGTCCGAATTTTCAGTACAATATTTTGTGCGAGTCCCAAAGAGCTTTTGAATTTAAAAATTATTTATTTGCCATGAGAGATTTCTGTTTCTATTAAAAAACTATAAGTAGAAATGGTTTTTTAACATTTTCTTCACAAAAAAAAAAAAAACTCAAAATTTAGGCTCGGCTTTTCAATCACAAGTTTAACCTTTAGTTTACTGCCTTGGGAACAATTATTGTTTTCATCATTGTTACTATGGAAATAATCCGAAAGTTAGAGACAACTTGTGATTGAGAGAAATATTTTCATATCACTAATTCACAAATCACCACGCCAGGCGGCGCTGAATGCAGAGATGTGCATGGCGCCTATAGCTGTCCTCCATTTACATTCACTTTACTCAAAATCAAATCGATTTGATTTTCAACTGAACTGATTTTAAATCTAATTTTAAAGTGAACAGTGTGGGAGGGGAAACTAAATCACTTCCTCATCACTGATCGCCAATTGAATAACTAAAAAGAAGAATAACTTAGAACGATACTGCAACACATTTCTTTGTATTAATTTCCATTTTATTTTCGTCACACCACATATGAATTTTGTCTAAATCTTCCAGGAGTAAAATCCAATCTTCTGTATTTTTTCTTTTATTATAAATAACGCAGTCATCAGCAAATAATTTCGTTTCGCCACTTAAATTTTGTGAAATATCATTTATAAATATAATGAATAATAGTGGTCCGATCACGCTACCTTGAGGTACTCCAGAAGTAACAGTTAGCTCCGATGAATAGATATTATCTATTCTAACTCTCTGTTTCCTGTCCTTAAGATATTCGTTTATCCATTTTACAGCTCGCATATCACACCCCATATTTTGTAATTTTCTTTTAATAATATCATGAGGAACTTTATCAAAAGCTTTTGTAAAATCGATGAAAATTGCGTCTACTAGTCCGTTATCATCAACTATTTCTGCCAATTCAGTATGAAAATTTATCAGTTGAGTAACACAGGAAAAATGTTTTCTAAAACCATGTTGATTTCTTTTAATAATATTACGTTTATCACAAAAATATTGAAGATAGCTCGTCAGAAGTTTTTCTAAAATTTTGCCTACAATACACAAAACTAATTGGACAATAATTATTGCAATCAGATTTAACACCAGATTTATAAACAGGCAGAACTATTGGTATCTTCCAATCATAGGGCAAAATATGGTTATTAATGCTAATTTGAAACAAATGAGTTAAATATTTGGATACATAATGGGTGGTATGCATAAAACGTAGTACATGCTAATACTTCAAGCACCTACTTCGAAAGTGCATACCACCCAATATCCTCCTGTTTGTAAAACTTCAGCCGTTATATTCTCAACACCCGGAGATTTATGTGATTTAAGCTCCTTAATGACATCTGCAACATTTTCTCGAGTAATATGAAATATGTCGGAAACTTCTAACCTTTGATTTTCATTAAAATTTAGAACGGTATTAAATTTTTCATTAAAATTCCAAAATACGTCCATTTTTTTTTAATCAAAATTTGAGAAGTTGTGGATTTATTTAAACGTTTTATATAACAAAAAAGCGATTGCAAGATGTCGCTACTTAAGTTGTTTTATATAACGATATAAGTGTTTTCCATTATCCTTATCCATTAAGCGTATTAAATAATTTTCGTTTGCATGTCGCTTAGCTTCATTAAATTTAGATAATAATTGTTTATAAATAGTATTTATAAATTTTTCTGAAACGATAAGCTCGACGCACTTTTTTCTTTAGACGCTTTACATGATTTGTATAACAAACGGGATCTGTTGTAGATTTAATTTCCTTGCAGGGAATATATTTTAAAACCAAATTTTGAATTAATTTCACAAAAGATTTCCATAATTGATCGATATCTCCCGTGGAACTTACCCACATTGGAAAATTTCTCTCCAGTTCATTAATAACAGTAAATACAGTGTCCGCTTTATGATAATGGTGAACTCTTTTATTATTTTGTTGTTAATCATAGGTAATTGAAGATCAAAGTCAATAATGACTACATTGTGATCGCTTATTCCATCCTCAACATCCCAACTTATCACCATATCAGCTGACCTAATAATGGCTACATCTAGAATATTACCATTAGTATTATTATCAAAAAATCTAGTAGGTTTATTAATAATTTGAGTCAGAGCATGCTGTATGATCAAACCATTTTTTATTTTAGATTGTAGCTGATTACCAATTTTATTCCCACTCCAGTCAATGTGCGGCATGTTAAGGTCTCCAATAATAGCAATTCTTTCAAATTGATCCTCCACATCATTTATAAAACTAACTAATTTATCGATGTAATTGGTATGATTACTTGAACAGTAAACTGCTAGTATCAATAATTTGACTGTACATATTTGGGCAACTACAGCTAATATTTCACATTCACCATTTCTCCAGAATTCCTAACAGTAGAAATTTCCTTTTATCAAAATTCTATCTAATCTGTTATATCTAAATACCAAATCAGATCCAAATATTTCACTAGATGAAATGTTATCATTTAGCCAGGATTCGGTTTTTTTTTAATCTGTGGTGGTTGCCCGACGGGGTCTTAAGTCAAAGACTTGTCAGGACCTCAGGAGCGGGAGTGTATTTGAGTGTGTGTAAAGTGTTCCATGGCTTCGTTACTTCCAACCTTCTCGCCGTTTTTAAGGGGAAGCAGTGTCGAATTTTATCCCCAACACTGAAGGGTGCCTGAAGTCGATACCGACCACCCCCGAGAAAAATCCCGACGGCCATGCGTTTGCAAGGCCGGTCCTCTTACCGCTGGACTGTTCAGGCGTTTGAACTATAATATCAGGTTCATAATAATCCCACTATAATATCAGGTTTATGCATCTCAATTAACGAATTGAATTCAATTTTTTTATTTTGTATACTTCGTAGATTTACGTTTAGTATTCTCAGCTTATCATTAGCGTCTGTACAAGATGGACATTTTTGATAATTACTTTGACACGAATTGCTGTTGCTACATTTGTTACTGCATTTTTTCCCATTTTGATTAGCACAGTGGAAACATCTAACAACGCCAAAATATTCAAACACCTTGCCGATACTCCATCCAACATAAATAAATTCCTTGGACATTAAAGTACATATTAAATATTTTTGGTCGTGCTTGCATAATAATGTTTATTTTATTTTTATAAGGTTTAGATTTATAAATAATTTTTAAATGGTGACCATCCGTTTTGTCTTATAATTTTTTCTAATAGTTGTTCATTATCCTCATTTGCATCTTCCACCTTTATACCAACTACTTTAACTTTCGGATGTAACTTATTTGGTATAAAGATTTTAAAGTCCTTACCAAGTTTCTCAGAAATTACCTTCTGTACTTTACACGTTTCAGATCTTTCAACTATAAAATAAAAGAATCCCTCCTTTTCTAGTGCTTTTTCCAATAGATACACCTGCTTGCATTTCGACAACATTAATTTTATTTTTTAGTACCTCTGTGACAGGCTCTTGCTGTGCTTTATCTTTGGGTTCAACAATTATTACATTTCTGTTTAATACCAAACTCTCTGCCTTTTATCTTGAACTTTGATTAAATAAAATGTGCCATAATAAACGACGCTGTATCTCATAAACTACGACCTACGTTTAGTATCTTAATAAGGTTTGCTTGCCTTAACCTTTTTTTCGCTCGCTTGGTGTATTTAATGCTGTTTGGTCTTATAACGAAAAACAAATTAATTTGGGTTCTTCTATACTATTTGGTATAGAGTCTATTGGAGTTTGCAGCTAAGCTTTCGCCATCTGGTGTCAACTAAACAAACCCTTGTATGCTACACCATGGCCAACTCCATTAACATTCACTGACGTGTATGTATGGCCGTTTCAATTTGACTTTTAAAAATTTGACGGGTACTCCACTCAGCGCCTCTTGTGAGTTTTTAAGTAATTGCAGTTGCCATTACGTTACTATCAGTAGTTCTGTAGTATCTTTAATAGGGAGCGCTGAGTGGAGTACTCCATGGCATGCTTTCCGGAACCGAATTTTAGGCGAATTGACACGGCCATACATACACGTCAGTGAATGTTAATGTTGCTGGCCATGGCTACACAACAAATCGTGTTTTGGCGTCGATCCTGAGTGTATGATGTATCAGGATTGTGTTATATGTAACATTCACATTAAATCAACTTATGTATTTGTATGAGTACGCACTTAAACACGTGCATTACAAAAATTCCGTGTAGCTTACAGAGGTTCAGATTTATCCACGGTAGCGCTGAGATCTTAAAATCAAACGCCTATACCAGTGTCTTTTTACAAGGACACAGAGATTCAAAGTGTTTTATTTAAAATTCCAAGTTTTATCTGCTTCTGTACATAAAAGAAAAAAAACCTTTTGTCGTAATGAATTTTCTGGCAAAGTTGTCGCTGTGTCTGCTACTAATGTGTAATGTGCGTCAAGTACAAAATGCTTAAAATCAACTATAGCAACAACTAATTAATCATTCTGCAAAAAGCAACTTACCTTAAATAAACCCTTACGTTAACGATAACGGTTAAAGAAACAAAAATTTGAGGTTATGTTTTATAACCTCCGGCGAAACGCTGACTTTTCGCACGGTATTCTACGTTTACCTGATTGTTCGTCCTCCCGCGTTCGTTTTTATCCCATTTTCATCGATTTTTCCATAAAATAAATCGACTTGCTTCGCACGATAACCTCCAAACGTCAAAGGACGGTGACGCAGTGTCGCCAACTGCTTAGCTCGGAACTTCCGAAATTGAAAAACGTTATTTTGCTCAAAATATAACCCCCGCGGTTGTTTAAACCGTTGAATTCTAATTAAAACGACATTATTTAAGTTCACGCGCGTTCGTTGCTTCTTTTAAACGATTTTGAAGTCCCAGAAATTTGTTGCGGAGGGCCGAGCTGCTCTGCAAAAACAATCGAACGGCGGCCATTCATTAAGACCCAACGACCTTGCCGTTCCCGGAAATATAGTAAATCGCCTCGTGACGTCAGCACGGAATCCCCTTTCGTAGTAAAATTTTCTGAGGGCGGTTTTGGGGGTCCCGCGACGAGCTTTGGGTTCGAAATTTCGCAGGCGTTTTACGGGGGGGCCGAGGAAACGTCGTGGTGGTAAAAAATCGCGTTTGGTTTACCCAGGGGGGCGAGGGGCGGCCGAAAACTCGGTAATTTTTTTAATTTGAAAATAAATAATTCGTGGAATAATGTAGCCTAATTCTTTTAGTTTAAAATCGACGGATTTTCACGCGCTTTTGTTAAATAAGTCGCCCGTGGCCAAAAAACGGAATTACTTTTTAATTTTCCGGAACTTCTTTAAACCAACGTCTGACAATCAGGTCAGACGTGAGAAATATTTTTTTTATTGAAAAAAAAATCGCTGATTAACGGTAGGAAGGTGAAGCAATGGACGTTACTTCCATAGATCTCCGATTGGACGTTGTTTCCATAGAGCTCTATTTTGTGCTGCTCGTTTATTAAAATCATTCGAATTTCGATGCAACCGGAGGAACAAAATCGTGTTTCAAGGCAATACATTGAGGACTTACTAAGAAGTTCGGTCGGGGCCGTAACAAGACTCCAATCAGGAATATTCCAATATTGCTCTTCTTGCGCTCGCCAAGATTAAACTTTTGACAGTACGAACTAACGTCTGCAAAAATGTGGCGACGCTTCCGACTTTTAAGTGTCGGAAGCGTTCGTAATTTTGATATTTTAAATCCTCGCCGTTTGCGCTTGCAGCAAATGAGAACGGACGCCGCGCCGTGTGAAGTGGAACAATTTAATTATAACAACGTACGAGTCTAGGATTCATTGGGAATTGGGAAATTGTTTCCTAAAAGAAATCAAAATTGAAACAGGACATAAGTTTTTCACATTTATTTGCTGTTTAAACACTAATTTCTAATTTTTGTTTTTGTTCTGAAGTTTTTTTTTTGTTGAACAACAGACATCAAACCTATTATCTCTAATTTCTTAAAAGAAAACAACTTTTCTCTTCTCTTCTGTTTATATTATGATTATAGAGACAATAGACAATCGACTTTTGATGTACATCTATAGGTATCAACTAGAGCTGGCAACGGTTAACCGATTTTGGATATTTTGGATATTCGCGGTGTACAGCATGTCACTCATGCAAATAGAGTTGCATAACTTGAATGTGAATCTAAGTGAAATTTTTTTTTCACGCAACTCTATTTGCATGAGTGACATGCTGTACACCGCGAATATCCAAAATATCCAAAATCGGTTAACCGTTGCCAGCTCTAGTATCAACCAGATTTGCTTGTCACTTCAGGAATCAATTGTTTTTCAAAAGACCCATAGTTTATAACAACTCGAGACTCTCTTGATTCGATTTTTCATTGGTGTTTTTTTTTTAATTTTAAGCAATGAAAACAATAGGCAAACGAATTTTGTTTTTCAGGATTTGTTTGTCACTTCGCGATACGATCGTCTATGTCTATAGAAAGTTTTCAATTGTTTTTTCCTTTTCAAGTGTCACGCTTTTGGTCGTTTAATTTGACAGAGTATCTTAGTCAATTGATACGTACCAAACATTCAGAGGAGTTAACATTACCTAGGTCAAACCTTTTGTCCCCGAGCTCAGTGGAGACGGTCGTGGACCAAAATGGGGACCAAACAGCCGTCACTACAAAACGTCGTTTTTGGAAAAGTGCGCCACCAGCGATTGAAGGTGACCCAAGCTACGCCCAGGGTGATATGGGGTATCGAAATAGTTGCAGTTCCACGCTTCCATGTTTTTGTCGAAAGTAACATTGAATACGTGAATATTAATTCAGTAACAAATTCAGCAATTACGTGACTAGTAGCTCATTAAAAGTAACGAAAAATACGTGAACAATAACTCAACGGAAAAAACATATTACTGCATTGAAAACAAAGAAAAAGTGTTCTTGATGAAACAAAATAAAGGCTGTTCCAACCTTACATTGGAATTGCTTGCGAGACGCGAAGACCTCTTAGACCGGAGACGTTGCTTTTCCTCTTAGGCCTGTGAAACCGCTTTATGCCTGCAAGACGCGAAGTCCTCTTAGGCCGGTGAAGTTGCTTTATGTCCTTCCCTCGTTGCGTTCAACGGCGAATTCGGAGGGGCCGCACATATACGTAGTGCAGAGAAACCCCGATGGAAGCTGATTTTTTTGACGGAATGCGATGAAGTCGTTCAAGTGCGAGGTGCCCGTAAAGTCACAAAATCCTGCTTAAGCCGAGCCAATTCTTGCTCCGAAGAAGTAAACAACGTCTCCCCAACTTCAAAACCCCGAAGGATGGCCTGTTGTTCAGTGCTGTTCAAACTGATACCTTGGTACCAAATTTGGTACTTTCATAACTGCCTTGGTAGCTTGGTACTCCACTGTTAAATCTGGTGGTACGTCTTGCAATATTATTTTTTAAATTATTTTTATTAAATTCGTAAAAAAAAAACATGTAAGTAAATATGTACGTAGGTGCATTCATTATAGTGAGTTCTGATTTCTACTGCTTTTTACTTTTTTCTTTTGTTTTTTGTGATATTTATGGTTATTGTTTATGTGGTTATTTTGTTTTTTTATTGTATTTTCATCGATAGTTTTTAAATTAAAAGCTGCTCAAGACTTTGGTGCTGAATATTTAAATCTGGTACCTTAGGAGCTGCCAGTTTGGTACACAAGAAGTTCCTGCTTGGAACAACACTGCTGTTGTTGCACCGCAAATTCAGGTAACACGAAAGCATCAAAAATAACCACCGTGGTGAAACGTCGAAGAAGCTTGCACATACAGTTCAACGAACCACCAGACAAAAGAAGCTTGCACGTACAGTTCAACGAACCACCAGACAATCATTGATGGATCTCTCGTAGAGATGGGCGATATATCGTTACTGGTGACTTTGTTACTGTTACTCGCTGGTCGCTGGAACTAGCGGCGACTTGTGTAACATAAAACCAGCGACCGGTCACTAAAGAAAACTGTATTGGTGCTTCTACTTTCCCGGTTACTTACTTGACGCTCGTATAGGCGATCGCCGCGCCGGTGCTACGTCGCCGTTAGGCTTATGAAAGCTGATCACTTCATTATTGAGAGCAGATTATTGTGTCGTTTCCGACAAGGGTATTAGTTGTTACTCCTATTTATTTGCAGTATGACCGAAATATTGCTGGTGTCAAGTAAATATCAGTCTAGTTTTCCGTAATCAGTTATTACAATGCGAACGCAATGCGCAGCACCCGTGACATCGGTCGCCGTTAAAAGTAACCGTGATTTTGAAATAACCGTCGCTGAATCACCGGTGATCAAAAAATAACCGATACGCCCATCCCTAATCTCTCGACGCTTCACGCAAGGGACGCTGGGAAATTTTTGGCACACGCGCAACGTACCGAAAATTCAAAACAAGGGTACGCTATCTTCCTCGCAGGTATAGCAAAAGGGAAGTATACCCAACGGTATTATCTAAGTCGAAAATAAAATGTAACACAAGATTCGATGAGAATCTTGATTTCTTTTTTCTATTTATCTTCTCGAGAATTGATTTAAGCACGAGATTTCTATGTCGCTTCGTGAATTAATTGTTTTCCAAGAGTCTTTCGTTAATTTCTTAACTTCTCACGAGCCGAAAGTCTCTTGACTCGATTTGGCATTGATTTGTTTAAAATGTTTAAATCAAAAATAAAAACGACAGGCAACGGAAGCTTGCTTTTCAACGTTTGTTTCAATTGTTCCCAAAACTCGATGAGATACTCGATTTCTTCGAAAAAAATATGTTTTTCTATGCATCTGTTTTATCTTTGATTGAAAGACAATTGACTTTCGATTTTTGGTTTAAGCACTGATCTCTCGCGTCGTTACTAACATCTTGTTTCCAAATCTAACATGTAAGTAGTAACGTGGACGAAGATTTCCTTATCGAGTTGTGTTGCGGACAAGACTGACCCAGTGACCGTGACGTTTGCGAAATTTATCGTTTTACGATGTGTTTATAAATACCGCAGACGCACAGACGAACGAGCAGAAGTTTTCAAGCGAAAGGCGGCGATGCGCTCCTGCGGTAGGTCAGTTTTTAATTTTTGAGCGAAACCATCGATATTTGCAGAATTAATTCCTTATGTGATGAAGAACTTACGGTATTAATAAGTGAAACTTAATCGATTACACCTTGTATATTTTGCTAGGCAACATAATAAGATATCAAATCAGTTCGAAAGTAAAAGTGAGTGCGACAGGGTAGTATTTTAAGCCCCCTACTGTTTATTTTGGCCATGAACGATCACCCGAAATTGCGCTCTGCAAGAGAGGCCTCAACTTCAACGTAAATAAATCGAAAACAATGATAATTTCCTAAGTAAAAGAAGAGATCAGTTTGGGCAAAACAATGAAATAAAATTAAAAACCGCAGAATATTTCTCCTTAATTTGATACTCGGTACTACGTACTCGTTCATGTCATAATTTCTTCTCTTTTTAAACCATTAAAATAAATTTTGACGATAGAAATCTGATAAAATCGTAACAAATAGAGTAGTAGATAAATGAAATTGTTGTTATACAGTAGGAGTACTTCCATTTATCCATCTATTAAAAATGTAGCTAATTTTCAACAAACTCTAACGCTCAGCTTGAAAATCAGAAAATTAGAAATCATAAAGCTAGAGGAAAAGCTAAATGTGGTGAAAAGTAGATGCTGCAACTTTAGCTATTGATTTCTGTGTCACTTCATGAATCAATTGTCTTTCGAAAACCTTTACTCAAGTTCCTTCCCGAAACCCGATGAGAATCTTGATTTCTTTGGAAAAAATATAATTTTTTTTCTATGGAAAAGTGTTCTTGATGAAACAAAATAAAGGTTGTTCCAACCTTAGAATTGCTTGCAAGACGCGAAGACCTCTTAGACCGGAGACTTTGCTTTTCCTCTTAGGCCTGTGAAACTGCTTTACGCCTGCAAGACGCGAAGTCCTCTTAGGCCGGTGAAGTTGCTTTATGTCCTTCCCTCGCTGCGTTCAACGACGAATTCGGAGGGGCCGCGTGGAAAGAGGCAGTCACATATACGTAGTGCAGGGGAAACCCCGATGAAAGCTGGTTTTCTTGACGGAATGCGATGAAGTCGTTCGAGTGCGAGCTTAAGCCGAGCCAATTCTTGCTCCGAAGAAGTAAACAACGTCTCCCCAACGTCAAAACCCCCAAGGATGGCCTGTTGTTGCAGCGCAAGTTCAGGTAACACGAAAGCATCAAAAATAACCACCGTGGTGAGACGTCGAACAAGCTTGCGCGTACAGTTCAACGATCCACCAGACAATCTTCAATACTTCCATTTATCCATCTATTAAAAATGTAGCTAATTTTCAACAAACTCTAACGCTCAGCTTGAAAATCAGAAAATTAGAAATCATAAAGCTAGAGGAAAAGCTAAACGTGGTGAAAAGTAGATACTGCAACTTTAGGTATTGATTCACATTGTGTCACATCATGAATCAATTGTCTTTCGAAAACCTTTACTCAAGTTCCTTCCCGAAACCCGATGAGAATCTTGATTTCTTTGGAAAAAATATAATTTTTTTCTATGTATCTGTTTTATCGTCGATTGAATTAATATCATTCTTTTGATTTCCACACATATCATTTCATGACATGAACTTCTCATGAGCCGAAAGTATCTTAATTACGATTTAAAAACAGTTAACACTTCTATAACTTAATCGTTTTACTAATTCGCTAGCTACACATATCGCTTTCTAAATAAAACTGCCCCGGGCTTATATACTACTTCAGTCTTTCTAGAATAGCGGCGAACATTCCAGCAAATTCCGGCACCGTTCGATGCGAGTCTGGAAAACACTAGAATCTTGTCTGCTCATCATAGATGGTGCGACCAGTTAAAAAAATAGAATTTACTTCACGGAATTAAAGCCTTCAACGGAGTCACGTGGCCAGTCAATCTCCTTCCATCCATTCTATGCCCTTGCTTATCGTTCTTTAGTTGTTCGTTGTTCTATTTTTTTTTTGTTGTCACTGTTGTCACTCGATTATTGATTTTTCGGTTTTCCAGCGTGAACCGTGCACGTTCCATTTAGCTAATCGGCCAAGTTTGATGAGCTTTCGCAAAGTTTAAACGGCGGTCGTCAATTTTATTGTTTTCTAATGTCATTCTATTTGTTGTGCTCGTGAACGTGTCGCGCGCAACGAAAATATAATGAAACCCCCCGGATTTCGGTTCATTTGATCCATTGTCGTTGAGCACACACACACACACACACACGCGCGCGCGCTCGCGCTCGATTTCGGGAGCCCTTTGAGCGCGCTCGCCGATGTACACACGCCGCCATAATTAACGGAGCAATTCGACCGTGCGCGGCGACCGGACCCGCCCGCCCGACCGGCGATTTATTAAAACTTTTAACGACAATAAATACCCATCCTGGAAATTAAGAAGCTTCTTTTGTATCGCCCGCACAAAAGCTCCGTTCGTGGCGCGCTTCCGAGCGTGCTATTACTTGTTACGAGGGCACAAGAGGAGGAAAAAAACTTGCACTTCCGTTTGCTGCAGACGATGATGTCGTCTTTGTTTTAACCGGCGGACCGTAATAATAATAATTAATTGACACGGTCGGCTAACAATGCCCCGGCTCTAATTGAAACTTCCATCATCTTTTGTGCCGCCGCGGACGGATGCAGAAACGCCACTTTTTCCCGAGTTGTTTTGAAAAAAAAACAAAAAAAAAGGGAATGTAAATTTCTCGGGTTCGGTGCGCGCAGGTGAATTGCGTCTTGAAGCGTGCAGAATCGTCGACGGTCATTAAGGAGTTGCCTTCGTTGATTAAAAAGGGAACGGACAAAGAAGAGCGAGAAAAATGGTGGCAGTCGAGTAGGGGTAAGTGTTACAAAGCGGGGTGGAGATCGATACTCGTCGTGATGTGTGGCCTCTGCGCCGCCCTGATATCGCTGCAAGGCTCTCTCATCCCCCTCGCTTTATAAATATTATCAAAGTTTTTCTGGGACGTAGACGTTCTCCAAAAACTGTCTCCCGATGAACTGTAAGATCGAATTTATTGCAAACGAGCATTTACAACGTTAGGAGGTGTTGTTATATTGTTACGAATTCGGAATTCAAGGCTCGCGTCCCATTCTGCTTCTATTGACGTTCCTCTTTCGAGAATGTTGTCGTACTGGCCAGAAATAACGGTATTCTTTCATAAACCGATTTTATACTTTGCGAAAAGTAATCGACTTCGTAAACGTGTTAGGAAACTATCGTCGTAAAAATGCGAGAAGCTGAAAATTGACACGGCGCGGCAGATGCGGGCGTCGCAAATTTCAGTTTGCCAAACATAATAAAATTGCACGCGAATTTTATGTATGTATAAAGAACGTTCGCGCCGCACAAATTTCGGTTGCATGCAGCGAGAGCCCGGATGAAATATCCCAGGGCGGGCGGGCGCACACACACAAGCCGTTTACGCTTGTAATGCCGCAATATTTTCCGAAAGGTTTCGCTTACAGCGCCTGCTTTGTAAGCTTTGTGAAATACGCAGATGAATGAAACGCTTAATGCGCGAAAGAAAATGTTTACGGCCCCCGCGGCGTACGTGTGCGATCTACTGTTTCCTTATTCTCCAAGTAAGTTCAACCTGAAAGGACGTTTAATCAATAGTTTGGGTCGCGACATCTTGCGGTCATAGTGTGTGGTTGATCTCCAAAAATCCGTCCGTCTCTCTGTAACTAGTACCATGGTTTGGGTAAGAAAACATTAATTCATTTGCCAGTTAGTCCCTCCCATGGTTTAGGGTGAGATTTCGCGTCGTAATAAAAATAAAACCACCGAAACGCACTTGACGAAATGATGTATCCGGAAAATCCGAGAACAACTGAAACAACCGCGTACCCCATAATTAAAATTCCCCGGAGCATGTTTACTTTGCGCTTTAAACTTTACGTTCGAACTTTTTTTTTTTTTTGTTGCCTCCTCGTTTCAGTTGCTGCAGACCAGACAACGGCAGCGGAGCGAACGACTGAAATTGCGAATTATTCCGGTAATGCGATATCGCACTTGAATGACGGAGACATCTGGAATATTGATGCGCTTCCCGGTAAATATTTGTCTTGCCAGTCTTCTGCAAGAGATACACTATTAATTGCGGATGAGATGCTCGACTTCTTGTTTAATTAAAAGTCGAAGATTTCGCCGCCCCCCCGGCGGCGATAAATACGTAGAGATGCGGGCGGATCGATACCCGCGAGGAGCGAGTAACGACCGCCGAAGAAAATCTGATAAGCGTTTTCTCTTCTCGGATGTTGCCTTTTGCTGATGACGCTGCCAGACACAGTAATGTTTGATATCGCCGACCGCATTTTCTTTATTTGTACGCTGCAAATAAGAGGTTGGAAATGCATGCAAATTGACGGGGGGCGGGGGGGGAGCGGGGGCGATATGAAATACTCTTTTGCCGCGGCTTGCATCCGCACGTGCATAAATAATTGGATTGCGCGCTTCGCAAAATGCAAATCGAAGAATGCGCACCACATGGTGAAAAACTGCATGAAATCAATCGGCTTGGATTCATCAAAAAAAGAAAAAACCTAACTAAGATGGACTTTGAAAAAAAAATAATTAAATTGGTACTATGTATATGATTTGCAACTAACTCGAACAAGTGATCATTGTATGCTACTCTTATCGCACTCTTTCTAGGAATAGCAGCTGCTAAGCCTTGAGAAAAAATTGCCGAGACTGCAACTGAACACGAGTGCGTTTAGTCGCAAGTGCGGAAAATTGCTGAGATTGCAACTGAACACAAGTGCGACTAAGCACCTCCCAAAAGTGCATTCGTGGAGCAACCAGGCCGTTAATAGCCGGAATTTCGAAAAAACAAAGGATACTTCCGACGGGATTTTTTGATTGCCAACTTGGATTTTGCGATTTCCCCCCCGTTTCCGAATGCACCCCGAAAAACCCCTTTTTCCCGGTTTTTACGTGTTTTTTTTTTTTGGATATTGCGGACAAGAGACATTTTTCTATAGAAATCCGTATATACATACATACTTCTAGAATGATCCTTGGGATGAGTTTTGGTGGCGCCCGTCGGTGTGGGGAGCCAGTGGGCGAAACGTCGGACTTTGCACTTTTGTAGTCCTTTTTGGGAATTCTTTAAACTCTCTCGCAGCACCCCTCCGTGAATGTAGCCCCCCGAGCCCGGTTCGGCCCTATATCTCAAATGGGGAGATATGATTTTTTCAAATTTATCGAATTGGTAAGCTTTTTTCGAGAATTTTTTACGGTACCTCGGGGGGCTCGGATCATATTGAGCTGCACGTCATCTATGGCAGAAAATGACGAGGAACGCGATGCCGCCGCGCGCTTGAAGGTCCGACCACCCGGAGCGCCGCTACAACATCGGACTCCTCGGGGGAGGTGAATCGACGAAAAATGGGTGTTCGTGCACGTGGTTAGACGGCGCCCAACGATTTAAAGCTATAAAAATTCGCTCAGAATCGTCCTAGGACGCACCGTTTCGCCGCTACGAATTTCTTTAAACTTTTGACGCCCGTCAGATTAGTCCTTCACGAGAATTCGTCTCCGGTTGGTTGTCGCTTCGGAAAAAAAATTATTTTTACGGAACCGCAAGAGATATCATCGAGGTGTTTCAACGGGAGGATATCTCCCTCCTCCCTCTTCGCGACGTCACCGGTTTCGACCCGATAGCACCATAAATAACGGAACGGCGAATTTTTTTTTATTCACCACCTATCAGGTGCCGCTCCGGAATAAAAATTTATTTCTCCCGAACAATAAGAGATATCGTCGAGGTGTTTCAACCGGAGGATAGCCCCCTCCTGCCTCTAAGCGACGCCACCGGTTTCGACAAGATAGCACCATAAACAACGGAACGGCGAAATTCCCAAATGTTGCCAGCTTATTTCGTGCGAGATTCTGAAACGGAAATAAGTTAGTTGTAAACATACGAATTCGACTTCAGAAACAATCACTGTCGATTAAATTAAAATTATTTAATTGTTTAAGTCGGCACTGTATGATTGTAAAGATTTGCAACTAACTGTCGAATTGTATGTTACTCTTATCATATTCTTTCTAAGAACAGCAGCTGCTAAGCCTTCAGAAAAAATTGCTGAGACTGCAACTGGACACGAGTGCGTTTAGTCGCAAGTGCGAAAAATTGCTGATATTGCAACTGTACACAAGCGCGACTAAACATCTGCTTAGGCGTAATAATTCCATAGCTTTTTAAATTGAATCTTGCTACCTACCCATCCGTATCAACTTAGTTGAGCTTGCGAGACTTGCGAACGCTGGGGGAAACTCGTTGATGTTGGGAAAAACCTATCTGGAATTATGCCCAGCTCAGTAGAGACGGGCTGGGCTACAATAGGATTATAGGTAACTCGTTACCTATGGGCGCCACCTAGCGTTATGTATAATCCAAGCAATAGTAATACGTGGCACCGCTAGGATTGCACACATCAATGTAAGCATCTGAGTAACCCCCATAAAATAAATTTATCAGACACCCTGTATGAAACTGAATTATCGGTCATCCTGTACATAA
Organism: Dorcus hopei; assembly: GCA_033060865.1. NCBI lineage: Eukaryota > Metazoa > Arthropoda > Insecta > Coleoptera > Lucanidae > Dorcus > Dorcus hopei. The sequence continues at coordinate 28,439,939 of CM065426.1, forward strand.
AAAAAAATGATAAACAATGGCAGTTGAGTTTATTATGCTTTTGGACAAATAAAACGAAAATAAGGGGTTATGATACGATGCCCCTAAAGCTAGATTGTTAAAGTTAGTTTGAATTGAATTAAAATTTACGACGCATACGTATACGCGCAATCGCCGGCGAGGATGTGAACCGTACAGGATGGTTCACAAAAATAACATACATTAAATAGATTCTGTCAGATTGACAGTGGACGTATTACACGATTGAAAGTTTAGGATCGATGTTATGAAATACCGTTCTTAAGGAACCTCGTCCTGAAGCATAAGGTACGGTATCATAAGGTACTGAAGGCACCCATTGAGCAGTTTAGTGACGCATGCAAGTAAACATGGAAATTGTACGATACCACACTTCGCTAAGTTCGGGTCGTCTGGGGGTCACGACTTACGAATCCAAATGCTTACATCGAAGAAGTCACGAAATATGACACGGAATTTACATGAACGCCCGAACCTCCGCGGTAATTTTCGTTACTTGGCACTTGATGGTACTTCACTTACTGGTAAGTCGCACGCTGCACCAAACATAGATCCTCGAGACGCCAAAAAGCAACATGTTTTCTATTATTTGTGCGGCCCAAGCTCTGTCGGTAAGTAGGGGCCCTGCCGGCAAGTAAATGTCGCGTAAGCGCACCATTCAGCATCCCTCACTAGGAACTGGTTTTGAAGTTTTTTTTTTGCGGCCCAAATAAACTTATTCCTTGTTTATATGGCCCACGTCAGCCTTTGAGTTTGACACGCTTGTTCTAAGATGTTGTGCGAAAACAACGAATCCTAAAATAGCCCTCTCCGATTCGCGGATTATGCTGCGGAAGTATTCTAAGATGGCCGAAATTTATTAATGAGTGTTTCCAAGGATGATAAACAGAAACTATGTAGCCCTTTAATCGCCTTTTACGATACGCAGTTACACACGATATCTTACATATGGAACACGACTGAAAACTAGTCTTCCCCAGACATTGGCGATGCGTCTTGTGAAGTTCCAACTATGTCGGTTTAAGTTTTCCTGAATCTTGCCAGCAAAAACCTCGATAATTCACACGCGCGATATACGCACCAGCATAATTAGAGTAAAAGTAACGCCGTGCAACAAAACGAAACGGGTTGACGCGGGGTAATCGCAAATGAGGTCAGCGCCGACCGATAGCGATATTTCAACCGGAGGATAGCCCACTCCTGCCTCTAAGCGACGCCACCGGTTTCGACAAGATAGCACCATAAACAACGGAACGGCGAAATTCCCAGATGTTGCCAGCTTATTTAATGCGAGATTTTGAAACGTAACAAGAACAGAAGAAGAAATGAACATAAAACGGAAATAAGTTAATTGTAAACGTAGGAATTCGACTTCAAAAGCAATCACCGTCAATTAAATTAAAATTATTTCATTGTTTAAGTTAGCACTGTATGATTATAATGATTTGCAACTAACTCTCGAACAAGAGAGCACTGCGCGTTATTCTTATCGTATTCTTTCTAAGAAAGGAGACTGCAACTGGACACGTTTAGTCGCAAGTGCGGAAAATTGCTGAGATTGCAACTGAACACAAGTGCGTTTAGTCGAAAGTGCGGAAAAATTGCTGAGATTGCAACTGAACACAAGTGCGACTAAACACCTCTCAAAAGTGCATTCGAGGAGCAACCAGGCCGTTAATAGCCGGAATTTCGAAAAAACAGAAAGGATACTTCCGACGCGATTTTTTGATTGCCAACTTGATTTTGCGATTTCCCCCCCGTTTCCGAATGCACCCCGAAAAACACCTTTTTCCCGGTTTTTACGTGTTTTTTTTTTGGATATTGCGGACGAGAGACATTTTTCTATAGAAATCCGTATATACATATATACTTCTAGAATGATCCTTGGGATGACTTTTGGTGGCGCCCGTCGCCGTGGGTAGCCAGCGGGCGAAACGTCGGACTATGCACTTTTGTAGAACACTTTTTGGGAATTTTTTTCGACCGTTAAACGTGATCGAATCGCGCCGTTCCTTTCGGAATCGTAGGGTGGAAAAGACCGAAAAAACCGACGCGACGGCGGCGTCCGTTTCGCGATCGTACGCCGGGGGAGGGAAAGATTTTGCTGTTTTCGACGGTTCAAAGAATTCCACGGCCCTTATTTACTAACCGAATCGGATCAAACTCGGAACGTAGACGTAATACCGGTAGATATTTATATCTTCGGACGCTCGGCCCCGAGTCCGGTCCTGGCTTTGAGTTAGGGGCCCGAGAAGCGCCCGAAAAACGACGTTTTTACACATTTTCGGGTTTTTTCCAAAAATTCGAAGCCAGAATTTTTTAAAACTCTCTCGCAGGCAACAGCACCCCTCCGTGAATGTAGCCCCCCGAGCCCGGTTCGGCCCTATATCTCAAATGGGGAGATATGATTTTTTCAAATTTATCGAATTGGTAAGCTTTTTTTCGAGAATTTTTTACGATACTTCGGGGGGCTCGGATCAAATTGAGCTGTACGTCATCTTATGGCAGAAAATGACGAGGAACGCGATGCCGCCGCGCGCTTGAAGATCTGACCACCTGGAGCGCCGCTACAGCACCGGATTCCTCGGAGGAAGTGAATCAACGAAAAAGGGGGGTTCGTGCACGTGGTTAGACGGCGCCCGACGACTTAGAGTTATAAAAATTCACTCAGAATCGTCCTAGGACGCACCGTTTGGCCGCTACGGGGCGTTCTTGTGTATTCTTATGGGAGATTGAATTTTTTTCGAATGGTTGGCACTTTTTCAAACGTTTCTCGAGAAAGTGATCTCGCCATTTCTTTAAACTTTTGACGCCCGTTAGATTAGTCCTTCACGAGTCTTTCGAGGCCCCGCCCGTTCCGGTAGGACGATCAGGGCCGGCTCGTAAGTGTTTAGAATTCGACTCCGGTCGGTTGTCGCTTCGGAAAAAAAAATTTCTCCGGAACCGCAAGAGATATCGTCGAGGTGTTACAACGGGAGGATATCTCCCTCTTCCCTCTTCGCGACGACATCGGTTTCGACCCGATAGCACGCACCATAAATAACGGAATGGCGAATTTTTTTTTTAATTCACCTTCGATCAGGTGCCGCTCCGGAAAGAAAATGTATTTCTCCGGAACATGAAGAGATATCGTCGAGGTGTTTCAACCGGAGGATAGCTCCCTCCTCCCTCTTCGCGACGACATCGGTTTCGACCCGATAGCACGCACCATAAATAACGGAATGGCGAATTTTTTTTTTAATTCACCTCCGATCAGGTGCCGCTCCGGAAAGAAAATGTATTTCTCCGGAACATGAAGAGATATCGTCGAGGTGTTTCAACCGGAGGATAGCTCCCTCCTCCCTCTTCGCGACGACACCGGTTTCGACCCGATAGCACCATAAGTAACGCAACGGCGAATTTTTTTTTAAATTCACCTTCGATTAGGTGCCGCTCCGGAAAAAAAATATTTCTCCGGAACGTTAAGAGATATCGTCGAGGTGGTTCAACCGGAGGATAGCCCACTCCTTCCTCTAAGCGACGCCACCGGTTTCGACAAGATAACAGCGGAACGGCGAAATTCCCAAATGTTTCCAGCTTATTTCGTGCGAGATTTTGAAACATAACACGAACAGAAGAAGAAACAAGCATCAGACGGACGCAAGTTAATTATTGTAAACGTACGAGTTCGACCGCAGAAGCAATCACTGTCGATTAAATTATAATTATTTAATTGTTTAAGTCGGCACTGTATGATTATAATGATTTGCAACTAACTCTCGAATTGTATGTTATTCTTATCGTATTCTTTCTAAGAACAGCAGCTGCTAAGCCTTGAGCAAAAATTGCTGAGACTGCAACTGGACGCGAGTGCATTTAGGGGCAAGTGCGGAAACTTGCTGAGATTGCAACTGAACGCGAGTGCATAATTCCATGACTTTTTAAATTGATTCGTTCAATATGCCATTCGTATTTGTCACCACTTTGCTCTAAGGTAATTAATCACGAGAACTGATGGGAGCATGTTTTGAAGATGTCAATATTTCACAAAGATCATTAATTGCGAATTAATTTCCGATTTAATTAGCCGCTTTAATAAATAAATTCCGGGCGCTCCGGGGGAATTACATCGACGGCGCATGAATCTTAATTTGGGGCCGGGCGCGGATCTTAATTAAAATATTACTTCTGTCTAATGAGAAACCTTTTAATTGCCCTTTATTATTACACAATCGGGCCATCTTTGATTCTACTACGTATTACGAAACGCACGCCGCCGCTCCCCGCAAGATGGCATCATCTTCTGCGACGGCTCTCCATTAACTTTTTTTCTCTGTGGCGCTATCTCTTGCATTGTGAGAGCCTGATTTACCGTCTCTCTTATTGCCACGTGTTTTTGCATCTCGACTTCTTCTTCTTCTTCTGCTTCTTCGTCGTCGCCTTATCTGCCCCTGCCGTCTTCTTCTTCCACCCCCCCGCTAATTGCTTTCTGGCCCTGTCGGGGATAAATAATCAGCTTCGTGTAGCCATTAGCGCGATTCTCTATAAATTAGCTACCGTATCGACCGCGGTGTGTGTGCCTTAGCCAAGATTGAAACATTGCCCGCCTGCAACGCCCCCTACCGCTTATTTATAAGGGACGATTTTTACCTCTGCGCCCAGTTCAAGGAACTAATCGAAATAAAGTCGACCCCGAATCTACTCTGGGGCTCGGCGTGGAACGTACGTTGTAGTTTAATTAGTCGGGAGCCGAGCTTATCAAATGGTAGATATGAAAAATTCACGAGCTAATAAAGATAAAATGAAGCCAGATGCAAGGTTATTACAAATTAATATCTTATGAAGGTTAATTCACTCAGACTCGAGCCGGTGAAGTATTCATGGCGGGCAGCCGACGACGCGACGACGATGACGTAGCGCAAAAATCACTTTTATACGTCTGCAGCGCCGCGGTATTACCGGGGAACAATCATTGGGGGGCGGCTTCATTAATATCAGATTCCTCCATAACCCACTTACGACGTCGTCATCTCTGGTTCCTATTATGGAACAACTCGTCGGTATTAAATCTGAAACGGGCCATCAATGGATACAAGCAAAAATAAAAACTCTATTCGAAGAGAGAGGAAACGGCATTCTGTACCACATTTTGTTAATTCCCGAATTCCAAGCGGATTAATTGATTTTCGCTCATCAAACGCCTGAGTTTGATTATTGTCTCGCAATCCGAACTTTTGAGATACTTAATAAGTTAAAACAAAACTACTGAGGCGTGTCTTCAATCGCACGTGCGTCCGGTTGCAGTCTCAGCAATTTTTCCACGGCCTTGCCTATAGACGTAGAGATGATTGACGCGTTTTGTTTTAACTTGAATAATAAATCGATCCCTTTGTTACGTTACTTTGAAGTTATGATCGACTGGGGCCAAAAATATTGTAATTTCGATTTTTCTTTTTAGGAAAACTGTCAAAACTACGTCCGAGTCCTGTCGAAGACGACCCAAGGACGCCTGCTGGTGTGCGGAACGAACTCCTTCAAGCCGGTCTGTCGGGAGTACAACATAATCACCGGAAACTATTCGATGGAGAAAGAAAAGGCGGGACAGGCCCTGTGCCCCTACGACCCCCATCACAACTCAACCGCTATTTACGTCGGTGAGTATTTTACTATGTATGCAAATCGGTAGTAAACAGTTACTACCAATACTTTCCCTGGGCGCCTTAAAAAATTGCCGAAATTGCAACTTGACGCAAGTGCGATTAAACACCTACCTCGGGGGAAAAAATGCTGAGACTGCAACTGGCCACAAAATTTACACGCTTGTAAAGTAATGCAAGGAGATAAAGCTTTGCAAGCAGATGGAATTGAAAAGGTGTGCTATAAAATTAAGAATTCCAACCAAAATCGCGCTCTCTCTCCATTCAAACTGCGCCCCCACGAGCATGTGTGCCAGCGTTAATCCCGCCTGATGAAGCGGGACTTAACAAGGACGCCGACGAATTGCGAAATAAGAGAGAAATTGGATCAAGGATTCGTGCAAACAGCGTCGCTCGCAATTTATGGATAGTGCGGCGCGCTCTTAAGTTTTCGCGCGCGCTCGCCGAAATTTGCAGCGGAATCGTTAAAGTGTCCGAACGGGGCGGACGTTATTTGCATTCGATTAGAATCACGGGCTCCCAACTCCTCCCCCCGCTCGACTCATTGTCTGGTCTTGTCCGAACGCCGGCGACGTAAAAGGACTTCGGGCTTTTAGATCATGAATTTTTATAGAGCGGTCGGTCTTAAATTTTTGAACGACAGTGTACGCTTTTCGACCTTAACGAGAAGAAGCGCAATATTTCATAATAATTTCTAAAGTTAATCAAGTTAATCTAAAATGAACTAATTGTTCTCTCTCATCTCTGACGCCCCACCCCGCCCCCGCGCACCGAAACTTTTTAAATTAAACGCGAAGCCAACTTCACGCCGAAAGCGCATCGACCCGATTACGTTACACTTAAGTTTATAATTTTATTTGATGAAATAATTAGCGTCGTCGTCGTCGGATTCCGCCGCCCGCAATGATCGATTCGAACGCGCCGCCCCGACAATCGAATTAATTAAAGCGGGCCCCCGGAATTTGGGGGCGATTGTGCGCGACTTAGGTCGGCTGGTGATATTTCGCGCGCTCCGGTTTAAAATAAATTTCGCCGCGTTCCCCCCGGAATTTGCGACTATTCAACGGCAATCAACCGGTGTACGTTTCAAATGGCACGACGAGAACTCTTGTTTCGGTGATGAATAGTTTCAATTAATCAATAACGTTTCGCTCCCCCTCCCCCCCGAGTCCCAAATAACCCGCGGAGGTATTTAATCTGTTTGTGTGAGGATAAAACTATTCGTCGTTAATCGCCGATCAAGAATGTTACCACAATACTCTAAAATGAAAGTTACTCTGATTGGCGCTGTTTCTTGCACCAGCTGTCCCCTCGACCTAGCAACAGTGAAGAATGGGGGTGGGTAATTTGATGTTTAAAAAAGGCGCCAGGGTGGACAAGATACCCAGCTGATCCGTAACAACTTTGCCAAAGTTCCCAAAGCGCCTCAGTTTGGCAGGCGAGCTTTCGCAACAACCACAATTAGGCGAAAAGTAACGCCGTGCAACAAAACGAACCGATTGACGCGGGGTAATCGCAAATGAGGTCAGCGCCGACCAATAGCAATCGTTAATTTTCCCAGTCCAAAATGGCGTTAGCCGTTTGCTTTGAATCTACCTGGGTTTTAATGAAAAGCCAAACTTGGACAGGATAAAAGACATTGGTGATGCGTCTTGTGAAGTTCCGACTACGTCGATTTAAGTTTTCCTGAAGCTTCCCAGCAAAAAAGTCAGTAAAAGTAATCAAAATATTTCCGACCTAGTAATCAAAATCCAGCGTAATGACAGACAGCTGTCAACAGTGAGGGAACGCCCTCCAACGAAGGTAAGTGCAGTCAGTCAATGACATACTTCAACGCAGTTGTTACGCCATCAAGCGGCGTCGCGTTTGCACGTCGGTCTGATCCACTTTCACGGACGAAGGGTGGGCTGGGATGCCGGGGGTTTTATGCGTTTCAAACTCCGATTCCGGACTTGTACTTCCACCCAAGGGATGACGATATTCTCAGCGAAGGTAAAACTACCGCTAAAAGCCTAATAGAAGAGAGAGAAACGCATTACCAACACAACAAAATGGCCAACAAAACATATCGGTTTCTTATCTGAACGACAGGCTTTCGAAAAGCTGTTTAACAAGCTTGAAAGTCACTCGGCGTGCTTTAACAAATCTCGGAGAAGATTCCCTTTCAGGTTTCAATCGTACAAAACTCCATGAAAGAAACACAAAGATTGAAGACACGAATAAACGTTACGCACGCCAGGAGCGCTGGTGGAAGTATGACCGCGGAGACGAGTGCGGCTTCTCTCTCACTATGCGCTGAGACGGTTTCAATCATAAAACTCCATGAAAGAAGCGCAAAGATTGAAGACACAAATAAACGTTACGCAGGCCAGGAGCGCTGATGGAAGTATGACCGCTGAGACGAGTGCGGCTTCTCTCTCACTATGCGCTGAGACGGTTTCAATCATAAAACTCCATGAAAGAAACACAAAGATTGAAGACACAAATAAACGTTACGCAGGCCAGGAGCGCTGATGCAAGTATGACCGCGGAGACGAGTGCGGCTTCTCTCTCACTATGCGCTGAGACGGTTTCAATCATAAAACTCCATGAAAGAAACACAAAGATTGAAGTCACAAATAAACGTTACGCAGGCCAGGAGCGCTGATGGAAGTATGACCGCGGAGACGAGTGCGGCTTCTCTCCCACTAAGCGCTGAGACGGTTTCAATCATAAAACTCCATGAAAGAAACACAAAGATTGAAGACACAAATAAACGTTACGCAGGCCAGGAGCGCTGGTGGAAGTATGACCGCGGACACGAGTGCGGCTTCTCTCTCACTATACGCTGAGACGGTTTCAGTCATAAAACTCGCATGAAAGAAACACAAAGATTGAAGACACAAATAAACGTTACGCAGGCCAGGAGCGCTGGTGCAAGTATGACCGCGGAGACGAGTGCGGCTTCTCTCTCACTATGCGCTGAGACGGTTTCAATCATAAAACTCCATGAAAGAAACACAAAGATTGAAGACACAAATAAACGTTACGCAGGCCAGGAGCGCTGGTGGAAGTATGACCGCGGAGACGAGTGCGGCTTCTCTCCCACTATGCGCTGAGACGGTAGTCGTTACGAATGAACTCAGATTTAGCCGGGCGACAGAGTGAAATATAGATATACTGTAGGACTAAAGAACAGCATATGGTTTAACTGATATTGTGAAATGTGACGACCGTCACGTAGGCACACTGAACTCTTACTTCCTGCTTAAATACAGGGCGTTCGGAAAATACTATGAATAACTTAAATGAATTTTTCAACCGTAACAATCTGCTTAGGCGCTTTTTAAATTGAATCACTCAATATCTTACATATGGAACACAACAGAGAACTGGTCTCATGCCATTCGTATTTGTCATTTTGTAATTTTTTTCGCACTCATCCAAATCATTCCTAATTATACAAAATCGATCGTTTTTTTTGTGTTTGTTATTATTACGATTTTTTATTATTGGGTTAAGTACACGGTATGTCCGTATCTCCGCTCGAAGATCATTTTCGACGATTCTCCGTATGCCACAGTCACGTTAGTTTCTGTGAGGTCGAATTTATTTCATCGGGTTCGTTAAGTATCACTCTGAATAGTGCACTGGAGGCCTTACGTTTTATTTTTTTAACCTTCGCATAAATTCCGGCGGCGGCGCGACGGCGGCGAAGCGAAGAGAACGCAAATCTTGCGACTTTATTGCGCGCATCATTTGTTCGGACGGGATTCGGAGATAAAGCCATGCTTCAACTAAACATGCATAAAACGTCTTCATTATTTGCGTTCGTTATTCTCGGCGGATCGCGTCGCCGCCGCCGCCGCGGCGCCCTTTGAAGTCCCGCTCGCACGTACGTGACTCTGGAAACTGTGCAAGAGTTATGTAACTCGATTATTACCTGGGACGTGTATTACATGGCGTCGCCTGAAATTATTCGTCGGAGAACTCACACGCTTACTTTATCGCTAATTTTCCTCGGATTGTGTACATCCTCTTGATTATACGTCCAATAAAGCCGGTGATACATTAGAGGCGGCGCGGCGTGCATTCCTCTGTCTGACACTGAGGGATGTGGAAGTGGAAATGCATTACGGAAGAGTTTTTTTTTACTTAACCCCCCCGCCCCCCGCCCCAGTATGCAACAAATTCGACGAGCTTACGCAAACTTACATTAAATTCCCCGGGTTTATTTTATATCGCCCGCGCATAAAACGATGACCGATAAAAAGCTAACTAAATCCGGCCGTTTACTGCGTTTTTATTTTTGTATATTTTACTGTGAAATTGGCTGCTCGTAAAAGCGTAATGGATGGGGCGAATAAGCGGTTGCAATCCGACTGTCCCGGATTGAATACGTCCAGGAAAGAGTGCACACAAAGATTTCAAACTTGAACGTTCGAGAGGTGACGTCGAAGCTACTAGAATGTCCGAGAAGTTACTGGAACGTGGCGGCCAGCAGTTCTGTATTGTTGCTGGCCTAGTCCCCAGGGTGTTAACATTAAGTATACACGATTTAAACGGTGCGGTGCAGAAAATTATTAAAATTTGCAAGGAATTGAGTAAATACGTCGCCGCGGGAGACTTGGTTTAGTGCTTCATGCAAATTTTCTTTTGTTAAAGCAAAAAAAAGACGCCGTGCGTTAATACGTTTCGGCATGCAAATGGGGGCGGTTTTATGAACGAAATTATACGAAAAACGCAGCAAACAGCCCCCCCGGATTTTCGTACGAGGAATGAAGCGGCGGCGTGCAGCAGTAAAAAGCAAGAAATAATGCGAACGTTTGTTACGGCGCGGCGTTGCCATAAAATCTAACCCAATTTGCTGATACAAAGAAACATAAAATACCAAAAGATATAAAGGACATCTTGTACACTTATTTATGAAGACGAACAAAGGGATGTGCCATCTTTCATCCGGAGAGGGAGGCGGCGAGGGACGTACAGAAATGTCAATGCGTTTTCATTTACTTATGAATAAATAGTCTCAGAATTTTCTTTAGTTCTCTTTTTATTTATTCTCCACAGGTCAATATTATCCAACAGTTTCGTAAGTAGCAGCACATCCTAGTGAGTAGGCTACCATTCATACAGAAGGGAATGGCTGCATTCCAGCATACATCGCGCATATCTCGTAGATTGTCGTCGGTTCTCGGAAATCGGTGAAGGAGACAAGGCGCGCGAAATTTGAACTGTGCTTACGACAGCAAAATGTGTAAACAATTAAATAATTTTAATTCAATTGACGGTGATTGCTTCTAAAGTCGAATTGGGGGCGCTCACAACTAACATATTTCCGTTTTACGTTTGTTTCTGTTTCTGTTCTTGTTACGTTTCAAAATCTCGCACGAAATAAGTTGGCAACATTTGGGAATTTCGCCGTTCCGCTGTATCTTGTCGAAACCGGTGGCGTCGCTTAGACGAAGGAGAGGGCTATCCTCCGGTTGAACCACCTCGACGATATCTCTTAATGTTCCGGAGAAATAATTTTTTTCCGGAGCGGCACCTAATCGAAGGTGAATTAAAAAAAAATTCACCGTTCCGTTATTTATGGTGCTATCGGGTCGAAACCGGTGTCGTCGCGAAGAGGGAGAAACACCTCGACGATATCTCTTCATGTTCCGGAGAAATAATTTTTTTTTCCGGAGCGGCACCTGATCGGAGGTGAATTTTAAAAAAATTCGCCATTCCGTTATTTATGGTGCGTGCTATCGGGTCGAAACCGATGTCGTCGCGAAGAGGGAGGAGGGAGATATCCTCCCGTTGTAACACCTCGACGACATCTTTTGCGGTTCTGGAGAAATATTTTTTTTCCGAAGCGACAACCGACCGGAGTCGAATTCTAAACACTTTCGCGCCGGCCCTCATCGTCCTACCGGAACGGGCGGGGCCTCGAAAGACACGTGGAGGACTAATCTAACGGGCGTCAAATGTTTGGCAACATGGAAACTTCGACTAAATTTGGAGCCAAGATGGCTGCAGTTTGCGTTACTTCGTGTGATCAAATTACGAATGAAATATTATTTGTAAATTTGATTAATAACATAAACGACGTATAATTTGAACGCGTCAATTAACGAATCATCGTTTGCGCTAATTTGTTTAAAGCGTGTTTATTTCGCGCGGCGCGTCGTCACACAGGGCAGTTTTAGTTTTAATGGAAACACAATTAACCGCGGCATTGAATGGTATTGGGGGGAGGGGGGGGGGGGTGCGAAGACAATGGTCCCGCAATTGATTACACGTCCGTTTGAAAGCGCATCAGTATAACCTGGCATTATTGTTTCAGACGGCGACTTGTACTCGGGCACTGTGGCCGATTTCAGCGGAATGGACCCCATTATCTACAGAGAGTCCCTGCAGACGGAACAATACGACTCGATGAGCCTGAACGGTGAGAAACACATCGGGATAATCGGCCCTCCTCGGTTTATTTAAAGCCGGCGCTTTCTTTCAGCACCCGACTTCGTCAACTCGATGGCCCAGGGTGATTTCGTCTATTTCTTTTTCCGGGAGACCGCCGTCGAATATATAAATTGCGGCAAGGTAAGCATCGAATTAATGCAATTTTTTCGCCTCCCCCCCTCTCCCCCGGCCATTTTTGTAAATTAAAGCGTACATATTTGATGCGCTCTCGTGATTACACCCTCGCCCGAGCCGCCAAGAGCAAGCGTGTTAGTTACAATCGGCCCACTCCCTAGACTTTGAAACAAAAATTCCTCTAAATCCCCCCCCCCCCCAACTTCAACTCACTCCAATACGTAAATTAAAATTTAAGTAACACCCTCTTCTTGGGGGTCGCTTGCATTTCTGAACGGTTTCGGATGCACTCGGACTCTGGCTGCGTTATTTCTGAACGCAGTCCTGAATTGGGCACGTTCAAAAATTGAATTTCTTAAATGCATTAAGGAGGATTTAAGTTAAGATTTCAGTTAAAAAAAATTGCCCAAAAATGATGTTACTTCAAGGTCGCTTAATGTTTGAAAAGTTGCAAGTGGCTTTCGTAATTAATGCAAAGGAAGACAGGTGGAGTGACGTCGCTTTGTTAATTTATTATATCTACAAAAGACGAGGTTAAATCCGAGAAATGACTTCAAGGTCAAAGTCAGATCGCGAACCACTCAACACGAGTGAAACGAAAATAAAAGAAAAAAGGAAGAAAAGATGTCCTGCAGCAACCAAGGTACCCGCGAGAGGCTCTCGAACTGCCGCGCCGGGACTAGGTTTGGACAAGCATTCAACAATGCTTACAAGTGTGGGGGTGGCGACTTTTAAAATGCGGTAATCAAAGTGCCGCAAACATTCATCTCCAGGCGATTTCAGCCAAATGTGCACACCCTACAACGAGCCACGAAGGACTGGCTGACGCGCAAGCGTTTTCAGCGCATGTAAGATATCAAGAGGGGGGTTGATAGAAGAAAAGAACTAACTCACTTCCGTATTGCGTATTGTATGATTGCGTGCCATCGGTTAACGACGCGGCGTACAAACGAAACGCGCATGGCCGAATAACGGAATGTTCATGTTATTTCACGATAGAGGGTGACTGACGATACTAAAAAGAGTTTGCCTGTTTCAACCCGTAACGAAAGTCATGAGTCAGGGTTGACCTTTGAAATGAGGCTGCGTTCGCGGAAATTTTCGGTTGCGTATTGCATTCGCCGAGTTGACTCGTCAAGAAACCGCATTACGTAAGCGTAACTGAAAGCGAACGATCCAGGGATTGGAATTTCCGGTTTAAAACTATATAAAAGGCCATGGCGTAGCACGACGGATGAGACAGCCAGTCGAGTGTAACCCATCAAGCCCGAGGGCATAATCGACATTTACAGAATGTCACAGTGTGTAGCTAACCTTTGAAATGAGGCTGCGTTCGCAGAAATTACAGTCGCCGAGTTGACTCATCAAAAGACCGCATTATGTAAACGTAACTGAAAGCGAACGATCCAGGGATTGGAATTGAATTTAATTTCCGGTTCAAAGCTATATAAAATAGGCCACGGCGTAGCACAGCGGAGGAGACAGCCAGTGCCCGTCTTGTGGAGTGCTACTCCGCAAGTCCGAGGGGGTGATGGACATTTACAGAATGTCATAGCGTGTGGTCGATCTCCAAAAATCCGTCCGTCTCTCTGCATCTAGTACGATGGTTTAGGGTGAGAATTTATTAATTGATTGTGGAATGCGAAATGTATGCATACGTGCCATACGTCAGTCAATACCGGTTGGTGTGAGGAGAACATGAACAGTGTAGGCAGTGGATTCATACCTGGGTTTCGTCAGGCGAATGCCGAGAGAGAAATAAACATCTGCTAGTCGGTCGCAGCCGCTATGGGCAATACGTGAATGACTAGCCAACACACCTCCCCGACAGGCTCACCAGGTTCGATACACACGGCGGAAAAATTACAGAATATTTCCTCTTTGTCTTGCCCCATTCATCAAACAGCTGTGTTACAGAAATTGATTGACAGATGTTCAGTCAGCGTATTAAAAATCGTGACCCCTGAAGATTTTGGAATAGGCAACCCGTCGAGCAAATCAGAAACAACTTTGTGTTTTTTAAAGTCGCAGCAACATTACAGTTTCAAGTCAAGCGGGTTGCCTATTTCCTGATTTTAAGGCGTCACGATTTAAAACGGGCGGCGTGCAACCTGTAGCATCCTGCTGCTAGTTTACCCTTTGATTTTATTTGTCGGTACGATACCAGATATCGCATGTATTTAATAAAGACGCATACGCATCACTCAAATCGTCTACCTTAAATAATCTTTTTATATGTGTAATTCTAGAAAGTTCCAGAAAGTTTTTGAATGTTCCAGAAACTTTTTGAATATTCCAGTCAGTGTTTTAATGCCCCAGAAATATTTTGAATGTCTCAGAAAGTTTCTGAATGCCCCAGAAAGTTTTTTAATGTGTGAGAAAGTTTTTGAATATCCCAGGAAGTTTTCGAATGTCCTAGAAAGTTTTAGTAGAGTCGCCTCGGAGGTCACGAACATTTTTGAATGTCCCCAAATCGTCTACCTTAGATACTCGTAAATCGATGATTACAAAACGTGAAAATAGAAACTTTTTAATTGTGCAACCTCAAAATTACTATCTCTGTGACGTATTATGTAATGTTTGAATGCCCAGAAAGTTTTTTAATGTTTCAGAAAGTTTTTGAACGTGCCAGGAAGCTCTAGTAGTTACCAAACATTTTTGAACGTCCTCAAAATTACTATCACTGTAATGTTTTGTATAATTCTAGAAAGTTTCAGAAAATTTTTGAATGTTCCAGAAACTTTTTGAATATTCCAGTCAGTGTTTTAATGCCCCAGAAATATTTTGAATGTCTCAGAAAGTGTTTGATTGTCTCAGAAAGTTTCTGAATGCCCCAGAAAGTTTTCTAATGTGTGAGAAAGTTTTTGAATATCCCAGGAAGTTTTCGAATGACCTAGAAAGTTTTAGTAGTCGCCTCGAAAGTCCCGAACATTTTTGAATGTCCCCAAATCGTCTACCTTAGATACTCGTAAACCGATGATTACAAAACGTGAAAATAAAAACTTTTTAATTGTTCAACCTCCAAATTACTATCTCTGTGACGTATTATGTAATTCTAGAAAGTTCCAGAACATGTTTGAATGCCCAAAATGTCTCAGAAAGTTCTTGAACGTCCCAGGAAGCTCTAGTAGTTACCAAACATTTTTGAACGTCCTCAAAATTACTATCCCTGTAATGTTTTGTATAATTCTAGAAAGTTTCAGAAAATTTTTGAATGTTCCAGAAAGTTTTTGAATATTCCAGACAGTTTTTTAATGCCCCAGAAATATTTTGAATGTCTCAGAAAGTGTTTGATTGTCTCAGAAAGTTTCTGAATGCCCCAGAAGGTTTTCTAATGTGTGAGAAAGTTTTTGAATATCCCAGGAAGTTTTCGAATGACCTAGAAAGTTTTAGTAGTCGCCTCGGAGGTCACGAACATTTTTGAATGTCCCCAAATCGTCTACCTTAGATACTCGTAAACCGATGATTACAAAACGTGAAAATAAAAGCTTTTTAATTGTTCAACCTCCTAATTACTATCTCTGTGACGTATTATGTAATTCTAGAAAGTTCCAGAACATGTTTGAATGCCCAGAATGCCTCAGAAAGTTTTTGAACGTCCCAGGAAGCTCTAGTAGGTACCAAGCATTTTTGAACGTCCTCAAAATTACTATCGCTGTAATGTTTGATATAATTCTAGAAAGTCTCAGAACATTTTTGAATGTTCCAGAAAGTTTTTGAATATTCCAGACAGTTTTTTAATGCCCCAGAAATATTTTGAATGTCTCAGAAATTGTTTGATTGTCTCAGAAAGTTTCTGAATGCCCCAGAAAGTTTTCCAATGTGTGAGAAAGTTTTTGAATATCCCAGGAAGTTTTCGAATGTCCTAGGAAGTTTTAGTAGTCGCCTCGAAGGTCACGAACATTTTTGAATGTCCCCAAATCGTCTACCTTAGATACTCGTAAACCGATGACTACAAAACGTGAAAATAATGTCTCAGAAAGTTCTTGAACGTCCCAGGAAGCTCTAGTAGTTACCAAACATTTTTGAACGTCCTCGAAATTACTATCACTGTAATGTTTGATATAATTCTAGAAAGTCTCAGAAAATTTTTGAATGTTCCAGAAAGTTTTTGAATATTCCAGACAGTTTTTTAATGCCCCAGAAAAATTTCGAATGTCTCAGAAGGCTTTTTGCAAATCGGTAGGTACGAAACAATATGGCAAGTGTGACAGTTATACTTGAGTGACGCTACTGTGTGCACGATAAGTGTAAAGTGCAACGATACGATAGTGTCAGTGGAGGTGGACTTTGATACCACTACCACACAGTCATGACAGCGCCATCTATTACCGCATTTGATAACGAATTACGATGTGGCAACCCTGATGATAATTACCGCCGGCTTTCGAAGTTATTTATTCCTGATATGTATGAAAGCGCGCTTGCTAAAGAAAAAAACGCCGCTTTGATGCAGCGAACACAATTAAGCGCTCGTGAAGTATTAAAAGAGGAAGTGACATTCCGGTCTGACGGTTTAATTTAATAAAATAACCTTTCAGCGTTTCGCGGAATTCATTCCTCTTGCCGGAATTACGCCGTTCTAATGGAAAAATAATGTTATTTTTAAAATGTTAGGTTCACGCAGTCTTCGGGGGGCGGCGGCGGCGCGACGAAGGGGGGCAATTCCAGCCCCTAATGTAAGCAGCACTACGAAATTATTAATTTCGTACGGATGACTTTAAACGTCCGACGGAAAATTATAAACATTCAATAACGCGAAGTCTTCAGTTAATTGATACGTACTGAAGAATCGTAATGGAAAATCGACGTCTGTCGCCAACAAAGAGAACTATTGTGTATACTGTCGTGATAAAATACTCTCAAGCCTTTACCATATCAAGATACGAAAAGATTGTTGTACAAAAGTTACTTATAATTTCGGCGCTTACACCATGTCAAGAACGGAAGGCATGTACCCCGCCTGAAATAAATTGTCCTTTTTTAGGTGCGCCTCCATCACGTTATGTTGTAAGGGAAGTATAGTCAACGTAGTTTTGTTGTAAGGGAATCGCCACCGCGTTACGTTTTCCCTTATATCGAGCACTCGCATGCACCAAACCGCGCTGAAATCGAGTGTGACGGCAGGTTACCTGATGGCGAATAATAGGGGAGTGTGATCCCGAGACGGATGCAAACGAACCACCTGGATTGCCCGGTGGTTGGGCCGTTGTTGCGACCAAAATCCCGTGCCAGTGGAGAAGGTCGTGGGCAGACAGTTTCGCACAGGTAACTGTAGATCAAAAAGGGCGCCACCTCTTCAAGATCGCAACAACTTGCAATCGCAGGTTTCCCCCAACAGGAGAGAAATCCCCGCTCACCATTCGGTTCCGTTCCGAAAACTCTAATCCATCCCAGAAGCAAAAGCAAAAAAATACGCAAAAGTCGAAAACACAAACGCCACGTTAAACAAACTTTAATGGGAGTCGAAACGACCCCAAAAGATTTTGCGGACAATGAAAATTAAGCAGGGGCGCAGTGAGCTTCTTCTGCGACAGAAGAAGGAAAAAAAAACAAATTGCTTAACTCAATTAATACGTAAGAGCTCAGTAAAGGCGACGTAAATATCGCAAAAAAAGCGCGACGCCGCACGGCACGTGAAACTCCGAGAAAAATCCAAAAATTTGCCGGTAAAACACAGGTCCAAAAACCTCTACCAAACCGTGTTTCCTTGGGTGCTAACCATAGAACCCCAACAGGGCGCGGAAAGACCAAAAACCGCAGGTAGACCCAAAGGAGCTCACGCACGCTGCCAACCCAAAACGGAAAAGGCGAACACTCGAGGCCGCGCCCAGCTTGTGTGTGAAAATTTATTAATCCGGCCACGCGTTACCTGACTTAAAACAAAAGCGCAACATCGACTCATCGGAACAAACAAAAGCATTCAACCACGCGGACCGCTAGACAATGAATTAGCGAGGGCGGAGCGGAAACGACTGTAACACGTTAGCATCCAAAATGGCGTCAGACAATTTGCTCAATATTCTACCTGAGATTTGTGGGAATCCCAAGCTTGGAGTGGGGCTGAAAATACCCCAAAACTCGCTCGTTGGTGCGTATTGTATTCCGGCAGGGCCGTTACTAAATTCTCCTCACTTTAAGAGCAAGAATTTCGTTATCACAACACCACATAGCTGCACACCAAGAGAGCGTAATGAAGACTGAAATTACCACTACGTCATAGCATGACTATGATGCCAAGAGTTTTTGAATAAAAGAACCAATACGAAAGCGAGAATTCAAGTAGACGTTTCCGGCGCAGCGCACAGTGTTGTCGGATGTTCGGACAAGATATACAACTCGCGGCGATGAAATCTGACCGTAACAGAATTTGACCTGCAAACTAAGCAGACGTCGGTAATTCGTGCTAGACAACTTCCGCGGCGATTAAGCCTGCGTCGATGACCGTACTTGAGAAATGCTAGCCAATTAAACCTAAAAGCACGCGCGTTAAATTTTGTGTAATTCCAAAAGTAAGAACGACTTTAGATAATAAATAATTTTCCAAACGTGACGATACTTTAACCCCCAGTATAAAAAGAGTTGCTAATTGGAGAATTACAATTAAGCTATTTGACGAAGAGGATTTGTTTATTTTAAGTCGAGGATTGAGTCGAACTCTGGAAAGCACGGCAACACGTAAAGCGTGAGTTAGAAGCGGGGCAACCACATGAAGTAGGAGCCAAACGTAAAAGCCTGAATGGAAAGGAAGGAAAACCGTTGGCGTCCAAAATGGCGTCAGACAATTTGCTCAATATTTTACCGGAAACGAACGAAATTATAAACAAAACGTGTTATCTTCCGAAGTCCGCTTCGGAACACGTTTGCGGCAGGTTTTGATCGTAATTAATCGGAGCTTCTCGGTCTCACACACTCGGTAGTGCCGAGCGGCGCCGTTAACACATCGAGAAATGTCTTGGGTGTTATTAAGTCCCAAGTTGCGTTTCCCTCTGTGTTTCCAGTACGATGGTTTGGGTGAGAAAACATTAATTTAATTGTCGTCCGGTAACGAATTGATGTGCTTCTCTCTTTATGAAATTCTTTTCAATCTTGTGTACTGCGTAAGAGTTTTAAAGTGTTCCTTTGTTTCAGACCGTGTTTTCCCGTGTAGCAAGAGTTTGCAAGAACGACCGTGGAGGTCCCCACAGGTTTCGAAATCGCTGGACTTCCTTTTTGAAATCTCGTCTTAACTGCTCCGTGTCCGGGGAATTTCCTTTCTATTTCAACGAAATCCGTAAGTATTTCCAAATCTATTTGTTTTCCTCCTCCTCTTCCGTCTGCACGTCCTTCCGTGATTAACCCGGACATTTTTCCGCCCGCGTTAATTAGCCTTTCGGAATCATAGTTGGATGAGGTTTAAAGTTGAGTCGTCATGTATACAAATGAATTATTATCATCCGGGCCGAAACTGCAATAAGAGCTCGAATTTAAATGAAGCAATTAAAATTCTCGAAACTTATCAAATAATACACCTGGAGAGAGAGTTGCTCTCCCCGTGAAAAGTAATTCTTGTAGGAAATCATTTAGAAGCGGAGCCAGACAATAATAAACTACGGAGGAGGAGGAGGAGGAGGAGGGGGGGCCATTATAGTTGGCGGAACTTTTCCGCGGAGGCGAAGTTGACGGAGGAAATTTAATTTTTGCTAGACTGCGCGTCTCCCGAATAGATTAGCCCCCGAATTAAAAATACTTTGTACGAGAGGAGAACGACGCCGACGTCGTATGTGTTATCTGGTAAGCGCCGCCGAGTCTCGAGATTCTTATAATTAGCGCTCTTTAGGGAATTTCCACCAGCTGTACCGTTTCAGTGCAAATTTACACATACGAGGGCGAGATTAAAACGGGGGTAACGTCTAAGGATATTATTTTAGTTAAATGCTGAAATATTTAACTTTTGAACTTGAGCCAAAAAAATCTGGAATCACTCAGTCGCCAAAAAATATCAGAGGTGTGAGCCCATGCTACCTACCTGGTTGCAAATGTGAAGATGTGTTCTAACCGGCTAGACTCGAGGAGATGGGTGTGGGTCGTACGTAACCCCAAAAGTACGGGGACAGAATTTACCAGATATCACCACGAAGGTTTGGGTAGCCAAAAGGGGATAATCGTAGTAATGTATGAGTACTACGATTATCCCCTTTTGGCTACCCAAACCTTCGTGGTGATATCTGGTAAATTCTGTCCCCGTACTTTTGGGGTTACGTACGACCCACACCCATCTAAGACGTACTAATCATAACGTTAACAGCAACGCCAGAAATCCAGAAATAGAATATTTTATGATGACGTGTCAAGCTTACTTCTCTGTCATCCAACTCGTGGTGGCAATGACAAAGAGCATGAAGAAAGGGCGATTGTAAAAAAAAGGAGTGGCCCTAACACTGATTCAACGCAAGGAAAGATCTAGAGGGCACAGTTGGAATGAAGAGATATTTTCAGTGATCCTTGCCACGCGATGTTCTCTTTAAGAAATTTGTTGCAAGTCGGTTTTGATTGGAATGGACGCCTCGAGCGTCCTCTAGCCGTTTTGGCCCTATTCGGTCAAAAATCGGCCGACCTAATCAGTTCTCTTTAAGATGTCCACGATTGTACATATTGTTAGGTAACGCAGTCTCTGCTTCGTGCCGTATCTTGTTTATTTTTCTATTAAATATTTCACCTTATTTAGATCTTCATGAACGTTCAATCAACCGTCAGGAGTGTCTACAAGAAAAGGGAAAGAAATTACCACTTGAAAATCTCCTGGCCACCCCAAAGTTAATCACGTAATCGTGGGGACGAGGTCGATGGAGACCAACAAGAAGAGAAAGGAAAGAAATCCACAAGTGACATCTCCTGGAAATCCTGAAGCTAATAGCGTAACTGTGGGATTCAATTCACGAGCGTCCTCTGTGATTATTCAAGAGAAAGGGGAATCCCCCAACCCTAAATCTTATGACACGAAGCGAGGAAGATCCATTTACTTAGACAACTAACTCTCGAACGCGTATTGTGACTAAGCAAGTCACTCGCCAGAAGTGACGTTGTGAAGAGGAAAAGAAGA
This sequence comes from Dorcus hopei, assembly GCA_033060865.1. NCBI lineage: Eukaryota > Metazoa > Arthropoda > Insecta > Coleoptera > Lucanidae > Dorcus > Dorcus hopei. The sequence goes on from CM065426.1 coordinate 28,461,236, forward strand.
GCAACCCTAAATGTGGGGGGTTAACATTCAATTGTTCCCTCTCACACCAACTTTGCAAATCGCCATCTAATATCCTTCAGATGCAAATCCGACATCTTCTTTTGCCAAAAAAAAAAAATCATTGAAAATTATAGCTACCGTCTTTACAGCCAGTGCGCAGTGCCATCTCCCGATCTGGAAAGTTCAGATTGCAGCGCCATCTCTTGTTGAATTAAAAAAGCTCACTTTTATAATTTTTATTGAGCAGCAGTCACGTGACTTCGTCCGGGCGCAGCTGAAATGAATCTATGTATCCGAGGTTTCGAAGAATTTACTTCGAGAAAGAAGGGCGGCGCCATCTCTTGATAAATTGCGGAAACTCTTATTAAATTTTAACCTTTCGTCTACAACGAGTTCCTTCGTCGTTGTAGAGTCTCTGAAAGGGCGAGATTTCGAGGAGCACACTTTGTATGAAGAAGGTAGCGCCAACTTTATATCTCTTTTAATTTGGGGTTAATTACATAACTCCCTAGCAACTGTGACTTGTTATGTATCTATCCTTTTTCTTCTTAGCGTTTCATCACGTCCTTTTTCCATTTGGAGGACGAAAGCCGCGGAAATGAATGGCGGTACCTTCTAAATACAGTAGCCTTAGCAAAGTGTGCTCCTCGAAATCTTGCTCGTGATTATTCAAGAGAAAGGGGAATCCCCCAACCCTAAATCTTATGATACGAAACGAGGAAGATGCGTTTACTTAGACATCTAACTCTCGAACGTGTATCGTGACTAAGCAAGTCACCCACCAGAAGTGAGTGACGTTGGGAAGAGGAAAAGAAGAGCAACCCTAAATATGGGGGGTTAATATTCAATTGTTCCCTCTCACACCAACTTTGCAGATCGCCATCTAATATCCTTCAGATGCAAATCCGACATCTTCTTTTGCCAAAAAAAAAAAATCATTGAAAATAACAGCTACCGTCTTCACAGCCAGTGTGCAGTGCCACCTCTCGATCTGGACAGTTTAGATTGCAGCGCCATCTCTTGTTGAATTAAGAAAGCTCACTTTTATCATTTTTATTGAGCAGCAGTCACGTGACTTCGTCCGGGCGGCGCAGCTGAAATGAATCTATGTATCCGAGGTTTCGAAGAATTTACCTTGAGAAAGAAGGGCGGCGCCATCTCTTGATAAATTGCGGAAACTCTTATTAAATTTTAACCTTTCGTCTACAACGAGTTCCTTCGTCGTTGTAGGGTCTCTGAAAGGGCAAGATTTCGAGGAGCACACTTCGTATTGAGAAGGTAGCGCCAACTTTATATCTCTTTTAATTTAGGGTCAATTACATAACTCCCTAGCAACAGAAACTTGTTATGTATCTGTCCTTTTTCTTCTTAGCGTTTCATCACGTCCTTTTTCCATTTGGAGGACGAAAGCCGCGGAAATGAATGGCGATACCTTCTAAATACAGTAGCCTTAGCAAAGTGTGCTCCTCGAAATCTTGCTCGTGATTATTCAAGAGAAAGGGGAATCCCCCAACCCTAAATCTTATGACACGAAACGAGGAAGATGCGTTTACTTAGACATCTAACTCTCGCACGCGTATTGTGACTAAGCAAGTCACCCGCCAAAAGTGACGTTGGGAAGAGGAAAAGAAGAGCAACCCTAAATATGGGGGGTTAACATTCAATTGTTCCCTCTCACACCAACTTTGCAGATCGCCATCTAATATCCTTCAGATGCAAATCCGACATCTTCTTTTGCCAAAAAAAAAATCGTTGAAAATTACAGCTACCGTCTTCACAGCCAGTGCGCAGTGCCATCTCCCGATCTGGAAAGTTCAGATTGCAGCGCCATCTCTTGTTGAATTAAAAAAGCTCACTTTTATCATTTTTATTGAGCAGCAGTCACGTGACTTCGTCCAGGCGCAGCTGAAATGAATCTATGTATCCGAGGTTTCGAAGAATTTACCTTGAGAAAGAAGGGCGGCGCCATCTCTTGATAAATTGCGGAAACTCCTATTAAATTTTAACCTTTCGTCTACAACGAGTTCCTTCGTCGTTGTAGAGTCTCTGAAAGGGCAAGATTTCGAGGAGCACACTTTGTATTGAGAAGGTAGCGCCAACTTTATATCTCTTTTAATTTAGGGTCAATTACATAACTCCCTAGCAACAGTAACTCTTGTTATGTATCTATCCTTTTTCTTCTTAGCGTTTCATCACGTCCTTTTTAATTTGGAGGACGAAAGCCGCGGAAATGAATGGCGGTACCTTCTAAATACATTAACCTTACAGTTTGCAACGGCGCAGCGCCATCTTTTGACGAGTTAAGAAACCTTTTTCGAGGTTTTATCGCTTCTATTGATACGACGCAGTAAATTTTTGTTAATGATGTTTGTCGAGTTTTATCCTTGGCCCTTTACTCGATTTGAGTTCCTGAAACAAGCCCAGATGTACCCAACACCTCGAAAAGCATACCCTGAGCAAGAGCAACGTGCAGCGCCATCTCTTGACGGATTAAGAAAACCATTTGATCAGTTTTATTGTTTCTGTTGAAATCTTCGAACCTTCGCTTTGTCGAATCTCAACTCTTTATTCTAAGGCTTGGAGAAGATCATTTTGTGAGCAAGCACGAAAATTAGTGACAAAATCACTAACTTGCCGACGTTCTGTATGAGGTATTAAATTTGAATTAATTTTCCTAGTTTTCCCAATCAATACGAGTGAGAAAATTGTTGTCATAAAGTTTCTCGCGAGGAAGAGAGATGCTTCTTCGTTTATCGATTTCCTTTCCGTTCGGCGAAAGAAAAGCAATAATTCTGAAACGCAATCACAGCGCGCAAGTTTTAAGAGAGGAAGTCTACAGTCTGCTAGTTGTGATTAAGTTATCCGAGATAGCCGGTAACTCAGTTAGACAGATTGTGAAAGATAGCGGCGCGATATCCCGGCACGTAAAGTGAATTTTAAAAGGACGACGAGAAGAAGACGAGAACCGAACCGAAACGTTTATGCCGATAAGTTGTTGCCATAAAAAGAGTACATAATTTAGAGACGCCAGTCGTCGCCGTCGTCGTCGTCGTGCGCGGCTTAAACTTTAAATAGAACGACTCCAGTTTTATTTTATACTTATTAAAGTAATCCACCACCCCCCCGCTTTATAGTCAGCTCATATCTATGCATACTAAAGTGCTGAATTGCTTCTCTGTTATTCGCGTGATTTTATGAAATATGAGTCTGTACAAACTTGGGGGCGAGGATTACTGTACTCGCCTAGGATTTTTACGTCTACATTTCAATGGCGCGCAAGTAAAGTTTATGATTTATATTATACACTTTTATAACCCCCCCCCCCTTTTTTTCTTTTTGTTAGAATCCACCACGGAATTAATAGAAGGCCAATACGGGGACGTCTCGGCCCAGTTGGTGTACGGTACTTTCACGACGCCCCCAAACAGCATATCCGGAAGCGCAGTCTGCGCCTTCTCCCTGCAGGACATCGCCGACACCTTCGAGGGCAACTTCAAGGAACAAGCGGCCATCAACTCCAACTGGTTGCCGGTTCACAGCTCGAAAGTGCCCGACCCCCGCCCGGGACAGTGCCACAACGACAGCAGGACCCTCCCAGACTTGACCTTGAATTTCATCAAGGCCCACTCGCTCATGGACGAGAGCGTGCCCAACTTCTTCGGCCAGCCCATCGTCATCCGGACGAGCTTCCAGTAAGTCTACCCCAACCCCCCAATACACCCAACGTTCATTTACTCTTTCTTGTAGCTATCGCTTTACGCAAATCGCCGTGGACCCCCAGGTCAAGGTCCCCGGGGGAAAGACCTACGACGTCCTTTTCATTGGAACCGGTAATTTCAAAGCCCCCCCCCCCAACTTGAAGACAACGGAAATTACACCCTTTCGTTTTTTGCAGACAACGGTAAAGTAATTAAGGCAGTCAATGGATTATCCGCGGAATCGAGGCACAACGTCAGGCCCGTCGTCGTCGAGGAGATCCAGGTCTTCCCCGGGCACGTGGCCGTGCGCAGCATACAGGTCGTCCACAACGGGCGGCAAGAGGGGCGGTTGATCGTGATTTCCGACGGGGAAGTGCAGTCGTTGAGGCTGCACCGCTGCGACAGCAACAAGATCTCCAGCTGCAGGTAAATCAAACTTGCGGCCCCCCGCTTACCTCGGTCGTTGCAAAAACGAAACTGTTGCAGTGAATGCGTGGCGTTGCAAGACCCCTACTGCGCCTGGGATAAAGTCCTGGGCAAGTGCAGGTCGCAGGGCTCGGGGCGATGGGGCGAAGAAATCTTTTTCTACCAGAGCGTCTCGCAGGGACAACACTCCGCGTGTCCTCCCCCCAAGTTGGGCAAGGACGCCGGATCGGTCGGGGGTTTGAGTTCAACCCAGCCGAAGTTCAATCAGGACCATCAACCCAGCAAGGATCAACCCGACGGCCAAATCATCAATATCATGCAAGACAAAGAAGCAGAAAGTAATGGTAAGTATTCTATTACCTTTATTACCTTACCTAGTTGACCCTGTATGAGATGCGAACGCTGGGGGAAAACCGTCGATGTTAAAGGAAAACTACCCCAGCTCAGTGGAGACGGGGTGGGCTACAAATAGATTGTCGGTAGCTCGGTGCCTGGATGTAAAAGAAAAAGGGGCGCCATCTAGCGAATAGGTTCCAGGGGTACTACCCAACGATTAACGTAATGAAACGTAACGTACGATACTACGATACCAATCTCGAATCCCGCCAGTCCTACGTTACGTCCGGCCTGAGAGCGCTGCGGCACGTGAAACTTGTTCAACACGGATCGGCAGCTCCTTCAAGGGTTCCAGAGCGACGAACGACGGTGTTACAGTAGAAGAGGCTCTCGGAAACGGTGGTATTCACGGCCGGGGAGAACCTAACGGTTACGTCAAGGCCACGAAAAAGCTTAACCCTCACGAAAGTAAGTAAAAGAGAACAACGAAATTGAAACTGAACCCTTGTAGAGTAAGGGCCTAGAGCGGAAAGAAACTGCGACGCGTCGGCGCGTCATCACGTTTGGCCTGGGGGGGCTGCGACACGCGAAACTTGTGTTCAACACAGATCGCCAACTCCGTTAAAGGTTCCAGAACGGTGAACGACGGTGTTATGGTAGAAGAGGCTCTCGGAAACGGTGGTATTCACGGGAGAACTCGTCCGGGGAAAGCCAAACGGTTACGTCAAGATCACGAAAAAGCTGAACACTCACGAAAGTAAGTAAAAGAGAACAACGAAATTGAAACTGAACCCTTGTAGAGTAAGGGCCTAGAGCGGAAAGAAACTGCGACGCGTCGGCGCGTTATCACGTTTGGCCTGGAGGGGCTGCGGCACGCGAAACTTGTGTTCAACACAGATCGCCAACTCCTTCAAGGGTTCCAGAACGGTGAACGACGGTGTTATGGTAGAAGAGGCTCTCGGACACGGTGGTATTCACGGGAGAACTCGTCCGGGGAGAGCCAAACGGTTACGTCAAGGCCACGAAAAAGCTGAACCCTCACGAAAGTAAGTAAAAGAGAACAACGAAATTGAAACTGAACCCTTGTAGAGTAAGGGCCTAGAGCGGAAAGAAACTGCGACGCGTCGGCGCGTTATCACGTTCGGCCTGGGGGGCTGCGGCATACGAAACTTGCGTTCAACACAGATCGCCAACTCTTTCAAGGGTTCCAGAACGGTGAACGACGGTGTTATGGTAGAAGAGGCTCTCGGACACGGTGGTATTCACGGGAGAACTCGTCCAGGGAAAACTAAACGGTTACGTCAAGGCCACGAAAAAGCTGAACCCTCACGAAAGTAAGTAAAAGAGAACAACGAAATCGAAACTGAACCCTTGGAGAGTAAGGGCAGAGCGGAAAGAAGCTGCGACGTGTCGGCGCGTTATCACGTTTGGCCTGGAGGGGCTGCGGCATACGAAACTTGTGTTCAACACAGATCGCCGACTCCTTCAAGGGTTCCAGAACGGTGAACGACGGTGTTTTGGTAGAAGAGGCTCTCGGACACGGTGGTATTCACGGGAGAACTCGTTCGGGGAAAGCCAAACGGTAACGTCAAGATCACAAAAAAGTTGAACCCTCACGAAAGTAAGTAAAAGAGAACAACGAAATTGAAATTGAACCCTTGTAGAGTGAGGGCTAAAGTGAAAGGCAACTGCGACGCGTCGGCGCGTTAGTACGTGGCGTCCTTAAACAAAATTCTACGACACACTTTAACGTAAAAGGTACACAGGGTTGTTAGTACAATACCAATCTTGAATCCCACCAATTCTACATTACGTTTGGCCTGGAAGAGCTGCGGCACACGAAACTTGTTCAACACTGGTCGGCAGCTCCTTCAAGGGTTCCAGAATGGTGAACGACGGTGTTACAGTAGAAGAAGCTCTGGGTGGCCAGTCTCTAAACACAAGCTCCAAAGAAAATGTGACCACAGCTCGTGAAGTGCACGTCAAATATAGCTTCTAAGAAGAACGCGGGACACGAGAATGTGGGATATCGAAGACACGCCCCTTCCGCTCTGAATTCTAGAAAAATCATCAGTGTCCCCAACTGTTATGGAAATAGAATAGAAACAACCTGCAAACTTTGTAAACAGATAGAGCAGTCATTGAAGCCAAAATAGATACAGGACGTAACAACATTTTAATACGTGTCAAACTCACCCTCTTGTTTTTTTTTTCGTTTCAGGCCCTGCCGTTTTGGCGGCCGATAGTTTACCCGCGCAGTATTCCGTGGAGACTTTAATTATGGCTGTGGTCGCCGGGGCAGTATCAGCCCTGGTCGTTGGTTTCATCGCGGGGTACCTGTGCGGAAGGAAGTGCCACAAGGACGAAGACGATAACTTACCCTACCCCGACACCGAATATGAGTACTTTGAGCAACGCCAAAACATGAACAGGTTTGTCTCGAATCGCAATCGCCTCACCCACACCCCCTCCAATTATTTTTGTTGTAGGATACAAGCGGAGCCGAAATTGTTGCCGCAAGAAGAAGTGACCTACGCCGAACCGGTGCTGGTTCCTCAACCGCCCCCGAAGTTGCACTCGCCAAAGAACACCTTGAGAAAGTTACCGCACCAGAACAACGCGGAAACCCTGTTCCAGTTCCAGACGGACGGGGGTTACAACGGCCGGGACAACTACCGCGGTCGGGACAATTTCGGCACTCTCCGTTCGCACCAAGTAAATGCCGGAGTATCCGGGAAAGGCTGCAATTAAAGCGATTTTTTGTGTGCTTTCCAGGGTGATAATTACCGACGCGGTGACGGGTTTGCGACCACCCGCAGCGTGAAGAAGGTGTACCTCTGAGAAAGCAGCGAGGAGGGTGGGGTGGGCGCCCGTAGTTTGGGACGGCCGCGTCCACCACGATCGGGGCACAGCGCGCTGCCCACCAGCAGCGGTTCCTCCAGCTCCCCTTCGCCACCCTCCTCCTCTCCGTCACCCACGCCGCCCCGCACCGCCTCGTACATATACAGGGCATAGCTGCCCAACACCAGACACGTTTAAGTCATACTCTGCTGGCGCTGCTTGTAACAAACGTGAACACAAATTCGCCAAAAACCAGAAAGAAAAAATAAACTAGTCAAACAAAAATCAATCAAAATATAAATAAGCTCAAAGTCGGACTTTGGTTAATACGTACTACTTTTGAAAGAAAGAAAGAAAGAAAGAAAGAAAGTTAGAGTAAAGAAATTTTTACCCTCTCCATAAATCACATCCGCTAATCAAATTGTGACGTGACACCAATCAGAATGCCATGTAGTAAGGAGGCGGGGTTTTAACCTGCCAATCATAGCACGGCAACTCACTGATTCGTAATAACGACGCACCCAATTGAAACTCGACCAGGAGGCGGAGTTTACACTAGAATTGTTTGAGTCGAATTCTCCGGTTTTGTTAAAGAAGGCAGCTTAGTAAGGAGGACGCAGCAAACGAGTAAGTACCCTCTCCATAAATTGCATCTATCAACTAATGAGCGACACCAATCAGAAAGTAACTGGGAGACCATTTAGTAAGTGGGCGGGATTTTAACCCGCCAATCATATCACGACGATTGCTAAACAACCGAATCGGATTATAATTCGTACAATTAAGACTCGGCAAGGAGGCGGGCTTTACACTCAAATTGTTTGAATCGAGTTGAATCCGGTTGCGTTAAAAGAAGTTAAAAAGCAAGGAGGAAGGACCTGCAACTGCCAATTATATCGCGGTTACAAATTGACGTAGTAAATAGATTAAGACTTATACAGAATAATTCACGCTCTGATTTGATTGTAACTAAAAATTGACTGAGTGAATGGGTGGAGCCTAAAGCCGCCGATCAGATCCTAATTAAAGAATGACGCGCCGTCAGGGGGAGGGGCTTAAAAGAAGAAGGTGGTGCCCGAATTTCGATGTGCGAATCAAAACGCAACGCACTTTTACGTCCGTTTACAAGCTACCAACATTTTTAAATTTATTTTAAATAAATTAATTATGAACGCAGCTAAAAGGTGATGAGATAAAGATGTGTGATTTAAAACTGCCAATCAAATTTGTTATTGAAGAGTGACGCAATAAATGGGAGACGCCTGGGAGGCGGAGCTTGAGGTTCGACTTGCGAATCAAATCGGGCCAGACACTAATCAATTGAAATCTATTTTTAATTTTAGGTGAATTACAAAAAACTCAATTTCAATTTAATTGAAATGCAAGAGTGACGCAGTAGAAAGGGGAGGTGCTTAGAGGGGCGGTGCTTCGACTTGCGTAGAGGGGCGGTGCGTCGACTTGCGAATCAAATCAATCGCGACGCACGTTTACTTATGAAAAAAATTACATTCTCCGCCCCCTAATAAAATTAATTCGTATTCAATTTTAAATTAATTATTAACGTCGCCAATACTAGAATGAAACAAAGAAAAATACAAAAGTTGCACAGTTTTAAAATAAATGCGAAAGAATCCGACGATTTTGTTAGGGGGCGTGTCCTGAAACACCCAATCAGTGTGTGATTAATAAGAACAATAAAACGAAATTCATTTTCGGCTTTAAATTAATTATCAACGTCGCCAATACTAGAATGAAAAGAAGAAGAATAATCACTTGCGCACGAAAATTGCACAGTTTTAAAACAAACGCACAAGAATCCGACGATTTTGTAAGAGAGGGCGTGTCTTGAAACTCCCACTCTACTCCCAATCAGTGTGCGACTCTTAATCATTGGGAAGCGTCGAGAGGGCGGAGTTAAGGCTTTCAATCTAATTATTCATTTAAATTATCATTTGTATTCCGTTTTTTTTTTCTATAATATTTGTCAAACGTTTCTGATGTTGGTACTTGTTACCTGAGCGTTAAGAAACTTGAAAAAAATTCAGTTTTAGTGATAAACGCGAGGTTCCAACAGAAACCCTAGAATTCCGACACTGACAGGTATTATAGGGGAAAAAAAACAGAGGGCGCAGCGCTCTAAACTTCTTCGTTGTATAATTATATTATATAACAGAATCAGCTCCAAATGCGCTGACGCTAAAAACCTGACGTTTATAAACAAGTGCATTAATCGGGAACCAATCAGAATGAGACGTCGCATCAAGGGGGCGGAGCTTGATTTTCAATGTACAAATCAAGATAGTCATTTAACTAATGTTTACACATGTAAACTTATTTGTTTATTGTTATACAAATACATGTCAGAATCGACTCCCTTTAGACTAGAAACATTTGTAACTACACTGCCGCTAAAAACTTGACGTTTACGAATAAGTGGCGGGGTTCAATGAGGAGGCCAACCAATCAGAACGTGACGTCGCAACAAATGGGAGGCGTCGAGAGGGCGGAGCTTGACTTTCAATGTGCAAATCAAGGTACGCTTTAAACATTTCCAACTACAAGTGCATTAGCCAGTAGGCGAGGCCAACCACTCAGAATGTGACGTCGCAATAGATGGGAGACGTCGAGGGGGCGGAGCTTGACTTTTAATGTGCAAATCAAGGTCACCATTTAACTCATGTTTACACGTGTGAACTTATTTGTTTGTTGTTATACAAATACATGACGGAATCGACTCTCTTCAGACTTAAAACATTTGCAACTACACTGACGCTAAAAACTTGACGTTTACGAACAAGTGGCGGGGTTTAATGAGGAGGCCAACCAATCAGAATGTGACGTCGCAATAAACGGGAGACGTAGAGGGGGCGGAGCTTGACTTTCAATGTGCAAATCAAGGTACGCTTTAAACATTTGCAACTACAAGTGCATTAGCCAGTAAGCGAGGCCAACCACTCACGATGTGACGTCGCAATAGATGGGAGACGTCGAGGGGGCGGAGCTTGACTTTCAATGTGCAAATCAAAATCGTCATTTAACTAACAAAGAAACAGCCGTCTCATGTTTACACATGTAAACTTATTTGTTTGTTGTTATTACAAATACATGACTTGAAACATTTGCAACTACACTGACGTTAAAAGCTTGACATTTGTAAACAAGTGCACGCGGGATTTAGTAAGAAGGCCAACCAATCAGGATGTGACGTCGCAATAAACGGGAGACGTGGAGGGCGGAGCTTGACTTTCAATGTGCAAATGAAGGTGGACTTTAGACATTTGCAACTACAAGCGCATTAATCAAGAGACGGGATTTAATAAGGAGGCCAACCAATCAGAATGTAACGTCGCAATAAAAGGGCGACTTTAAACATTGGCAACTACAGAAGGCGGGATTTAGTAAGAAGCCCAACTAATCAAAATGAGACGTCGCAATAAATAGGAGATGTAGAGGGCGGAGCTTGACTTTCAATGTGCAAATCAAGGTAGACTTTAGACATTTGCAACTACAAGCGCATTAGCCAGGAGGCGGGATTTAGTAAGGAGGCCAACCAATCAAAATGTGACGCAGTAAACGGAAGACGTTGAGAGGGCGGAGTTTGATCTTGATTTCAAATAGCTCTCAACAGAACTCGTACGACACGGCAATTTTTTTTTATATGATCGCCCGTTGGATTAGTCGAAAGCTTACTTCGTGTCAAAGAACCACTCTAGCTTCCTTTTTTTTTCCTAAATTTAATTTATTTTCTTGCGTTAATTAATCAAGGAATTGATTAACAAGACAAACCGTTTGTTACAAGCAGGCCGACGAAAACCAAAAAAGTGAAAAAAAGTTGAAATTGAAAGTGATTTTGCAAGTATAATAAACAAAGTCTAGATTGTACGGTTATTAATTATTATTATTACAAGAAAATATTTATATATCTATATTATATATATAGAGGGTGCGCTGTAGTGTAGGGGTAGGGCAATGATAGAAAACCGATAGACTTGTTTACGTATTTCAATGATTAATAAGTGCTTCTTATGGATGTGTTAGGTAAGTATGTCCGTAAAAGATATTAGATTGTTATGAGTTTAGCAACATTGTGATTAGATTGTATATTCTTTAGCTATAATGTTGTTCCACCCTGTATCTTTGTTATTTAGAAATATCTCTCCATATTTTATAATGGATACCCTTATAAGTACTTTGATGCTTACTGTATTGTTTGAGAGGGAGCACAAGATTTTCTCATCCCCCCCATCATCTCATAACGTTCGCACTTCATTTCCCCCTCCCGAGTGGGCATCAAAGTATCCGAGAGTTGATTTCGAGAGCAGTTTTGTATCTGAATGTTTAGGCTTTTAAAAATTATCGCATCTAGATATGTATATAAGACTGAAACAATATAATAAATAAAACCCTTGTCCAAAATTTAGTCAGCCATGCTGATCTGTAGTATGCAGTATCAACAGTACAAACTTCCTAATGCTAGGATCGCTTCTAACAACATTTTTAAACTTGTAAACGCGTAAGGCGTTTCCTTCGTCGTTCGATCAATCCAAAATTATTTCGTTGCTCAATTTGATTTCTCTTTTCGTATTGTGAAAGTGTACGCGTTATTTTTTAATAAATAAAAAGAGAGACTTTTGTACGCGTCGCACACAAGGTTCGCGAAACTGTACAAATCATCGATCGTCAAAAGAAATTAAAATTCTATACTTACGATTTGTGATCATTACGAATTGAGCGTTGGATTTTTCCGCGTGACTCTCCGCAGACTTTGTAAATATTTTTTAATCGTTGAATGGATATTATTTTGATAAAACGACGCGCGTTCGGAGAGTCGGAAAGTCACGTCGGATCGTTTTCCTCCTCGTGAGACGACCTCCTCCTACTACCCCCCCGGTTGTAAAATTGAAGCTATTCCAATAAACTATACTATAATATATTGTGTACGTAGATCTTATATTTCTAAAGATTGTAAAAAGTTGTAGATATAATTTTAATAATACTATTTACCTAGTCAACTCATATTTAATTCGTAATATATATTTGGCACTTGAAATATTTAGTTAGTAAGCGTAGATTAGGCCCGTTCGTTTCGTTTCGTTTCTTGTTTTAAAGAATGTAAGAACTCTGGTCTTTGCTTTTCAACCCCCAACTCGATCGTTCGTCCTTACGTTTATTAATAAAAGAAATCGAAGTGACGTTACAAGCACAGACCAAGTTCCTCTCGTTAATTAATTGATTTAATACAGTAAACACAAACCAAAAAAAAAAAAATAATACTATTATAAAATTTATATATTACATTATATAACGAGTCATATTTCTACTACTTAGATTATCCAGTAAAAAGCTTCTTCCTATGTGACAGTGCCCAGTTTAATAGACGCAGTGTTACCTGCGATGCTGAGCAAGGCGTTTTTGTATATCTCATAAGGCTGCCGCCAGTTTTTTAAATATTAAAAGGATAATTATTATATAATAGACTAAAGAAAAAAAAAGAAAAACATAGTTATAGTTTTTAAGTAAGTTAAGAACATTTGCAAAAAAAACAAATTGTATGATGTCTGCAGTTCGTATTGATTCCGGTTCCATACAACTGGATGTTTGCCTAAATAAGCCTTTAGCGTATATCATAATAACATCAAAGTCTTTTGAACTAAAAAAGAAAAAAAGCGCAAGTGACAAATGGTTATATTTGAAAACATTCCATATGCATTTAATAAACCATTTAATATGAACCATTGTCAGATGAGAAATATTTAAATATATTTGTCAATACTTTTAGAGTTTAAAGTGAATACAGATTTGTAATTCTAAATATAGACTTAAATAAAGAAAACAAGCTGCGATCGACAGTTATTTAAATAAGCCTTTTGCAGATGTATTATATTTAATACAAGTTGACGTACAGTTTGTCCAGAAACTCTTCGATGACACTTTTGTAACTCTCGTTCGTTCGTTCGTTTGTCGTTAGGAAATTTGTCTCGCTTTGTTTTTACTTCTGGGAAGTACGGTACTCCTTCTTTTTCGTGTGTGTGTAGGACGCCTTTGTAAATTGTAACCTTCTGGGCAAAATGTATTATATCCATTTAATGATATTGACTTTAGACAACACAGTGTATTCTTTGAATAGAAATAATAAAAAGAAATATAGTAATGTCGTTGCATTTTCTTTTATACGATGAAATAATAATAACAACTTTATTTTTCAACACAGTACACAGTACAGTATAATCATAACAAGTGTCTAAATAAAAACCTGGTCAAATAGGCTACATTTAGTAATTCTGTTCTGCTTACGAGTCTCTCGAGGCCCCGCGCGTTCCGGTAGGACGCTCAGGGCCGGCTCCACACGGTTTAGAATTCGGCTCCGGTTAGGTGACGCTACGGAAAAAAAAATTTCTCCGGAACCCGAAGAGATATCGTCGAGGTGTTTCGACCAGAAGATAGAGCCACCCTACCCCTTCGCGACGCATGTCGTCCCGTTCGGCTCGCCCTTCAAACAAAAGCGTCGCAAATTTTTTAAGTTCGACGTTCGGTGCCGTGATCTCCGAATTGCACAAACATTTTTTTATCCTCCGGAACCGGAAGAGATATCGTCGAGGTGTTTCGACCAGAAGATAGAGCCATCCTTCCCCTTCGCGACGCACGTCGTCCCGTTCGGCTCGCCCTTCAAACAAAAGTGTCGCAAATTTTTTAAGTTCGACGTTCGCTGCCGTGATCTCCGAATTGCACAAACATTTTGTTTTTCTCCGGAATCGGGAGAGATATCGTCGAGGTGTTTCAATCGGGAGATACCTCATAAACGACGCATGTCGTCCCGTCCTGATCGCACTTGAAACTAAAGTGCCGCAAATTTTTTTTAATCAGACTCGAGGACGTGATGAACGTATTGCCGATTTTTTTTTTTTTTTAGGCGGAAACGCAAGACCCAAAGGAGGGTCTTCTCCTCTTCGGTTAATTCGCGGTACTTTGCCCTTTCCCACAAGCCAACATTCGTCCCTCTCGCCCTGCAAATAACGGCGCGACGAATTTTCAAAGGGGATATAAAAATAAAAACTTGCAACGGAAAGCGTGTGACTACAATCCAAGAATAGAAATAAAGAAATAAAATGAAAATTTATTATAAATAAAGGCGATTGCGATGAAATTCTTCCTCCACTGCATAATAGATGACGCTGTTCGTTGTTCTTTACTGACATTTTTTGCATTTCTTTTGAATTAATTATTTGCTTTTATTGACTTCTTATAGCGTTTTCAATTGACCGCACTAATGCGTACTCAAAATATCTTCATCTCGTGTTATTACATGAGGTTAAAAGAAGATGCAAATACACTGAGTACAACCGGTGCAAGTGAATCGAAGGGTGCGTTTCATTTGCGCGCTCACATGCTTTGAGCGCTCATAAGCATTGCTTAAATCGTTCCCTTTGGCTTTGCAAACGCTCACAAAGCGCCGGCTGACGAAATAGTAACGTCATTATGACGTCATAGTCTTCGCTCACAATCGCTTATTCCATCGAGGTAGAGCAGCAAAAGCGTAAGCGCTTATGTTCCAAATGGAACGTATGAGATGCGTATGAGAAGATCAACTAATCATAATCAGGTTATAAACAAACATTACACTTTAGAAATAGCTACAGCAGCTATGATTGAATCAATTTCACTATTGAAATTATATTTTTGAGGTTATGAATTCATTGTGCAAACAAAAGTCAAAAGAAACATCTTTGCGTATAACTGCTCAAGCGACTAAACGCCAAAGGAAACAACAGAAAACAGCGCTTGTAAGCGTGAGCGCTCAAAGCGTGTGAGCGCGCAAACGAAACGCACCCGAAAACGGTATTAGTGATTTCTTAAGCTAAATATTCAGACTGTTGGCGACACTGACGCCAATGCTTTAGCAGTCTGCATTTTAGGTTATTTCATGTGTTACAGCTGAATTCAAAAAAAAACGGGAAATGATTTTTTTCCAGTTGTAAATTTGGTTCCATTTGTCAGTTAATTGTCCACTTGACAATACATACATACCTTTCAAAAAAAATTAACCTATTTACCTATGAACTGACATACCGTCAAATAATTCTAACCTATTTTTAATAAATCCATTTTCACACTGAAAATATTGAAAAAAACGTGTCGATTTATTTTCACATTTCCCGATTTTTTTGAATTCAGCTGTATGTATTTTAGGGCCGTTTTCATAATAGTGCTAAAGGAGACTTTAATTTAAAGTCACTTTAAGCATAGGAAAACTAATGTGTTTTTATAGGTTAAAATCACTTTAAATTTAAAGTTCTATTATGAAAACGGCTACAAGGTTGCTTTTATTAATTATTTAATCGATTTTTTTACTATTACGAAACATTCAAAACTATTTCAATTTCCAGGCGCCATTTAGTACTCTCATAAATGTGTTGCAGTGGCAACACTGATTATGTTGCACGTGTCTTCGGTTAATGGAGGTTCCATTCTATCAACCAAATTAATTTTAAGGTTAGAAATTTTTTATTCTACTATTATATACACAGAAAACCCCCGGTAAGATGGTGGAACAGCAAAGACAAAGGGTCGAGCAAGAGATGACCAAAATGGTCAACGAAATAGACAGGAACTACCTCCGCAAAATGCAGGTGAGTCGAATTTGAGGTTAGGTACGTCCGGTAATGTTTCTCGTAAATTTAGGGCGACATGCACCGCTGCGCCGCGAAATGCTGCGAGGACACCAACATATCGCTGGAGAGCGTCCAGCGCTGCGTGGAGACGTGCTCGGAGCCCCTAAATAAAGCCCAAAATTACGTCCAGAAGGAACTGGAACACCTACAAAGTCGACTGCAGCGCTGCGTTATGGAATGCAACGACGCAATCAAGGACCAGATGGGGCCCAGTCCGTCAGACGCTGAAGTAATCACTCTTTAAGTCTGTACTAGTCGCCTAACGTGAAGTAATCGGGTTTTTTTATTAGGTCAACAAGTACACGCTCATGTTTGAAAACTGTGCCGTGAAATGCGTCGATAAGCACCTGGAGCTCATTCCGACCGTAATGAAAGCCATGAAGACGGTGTTGTCCAAGCGGGAGAAGCAGAACGTCTTGTGAAA
Source organism: Dorcus hopei (assembly GCA_033060865.1). Taxonomy (NCBI): domain Eukaryota; kingdom Metazoa; phylum Arthropoda; class Insecta; order Coleoptera; family Lucanidae; genus Dorcus; species Dorcus hopei. Next base: position 28,477,630 of record CM065426.1, read on the forward strand.
CGAAGACCGGAACGTAGATAATAAATTAGTCTTTGCAAAGTACTGTAAATAGCGAGCGAATTAATGAATTGATTGGTTTACACAAGTGTAGAATGCTTGAGTGGGTATAAATGTTATTTAACGTGCTTCAAAATTGAATGGCGTTAGAGAAGTGTGAAGATGGTTTTCCTTAAATATTAGTTAATTTTAATATTCGTAAGAAGAGTGCCCCCAAAATGAAAGTTAATGTCGGGTCTTGTCACAATACTCTGAGAAACAGACGTGTTTTGGAAGCCCTCCTCGTCTACTGTGGGATTAATACAAACAGTAATGTTTTAGACACTGCTGTTTAATTCAAGATTAAACCACCTATCAAACTATAAATACTTTATTCTAGGTATATATACGTCAAGTCTCTAACAAATCTGTGTCTAACATAATTTTCCCTAGAGCGCCATTTCTAAACGATTGAAGAACTAACTTTGCAGCCGAGTCCAAATCAGGTTTCTGCACGTAATTCCCACTAATGACATCTCTAAACTTCAACGTTTTATTTTTCGTCAACGCCACCCACGCCAGAAGTTCCAGGACTTCGTCGGTCGGCTGCTTCATGTTGAACACGTCGACGTAATCGAACATCTTCTGCTTATTCAGCCAGTAAAGCAGGTAATCGACGATGGTCGATTCCCCGACCAAGTGATCTTGCAGAGTGTTGCACAGAGCCAGCTTCAAGCCCGTCTCGGTATTCGGTATATTCGGAGTTAGAATTCCAGGCGTGTCCAACATATAAAACAGCGGCTTCTCGCTCATTTTTATCTTGTTCAACACGCTCTTGGTGATGCCCGGGACGGCACCGACAGGCGTCGCGTTGGCTTTCCGCAGGAACCGGTTCCTCAACGCGTTGATCAAAGACGACTTCCCCACGTTCGGAATGCCGATTATCATCACGCAATAATCCGGCGAATTAGCCCGATTGTACCTGTCCGATTTATTAATCAGTTCCTGCGCCAGTGGAAATAACTTCTGCACTCCCTTGCAACGATCGATTTTGCAGTTGGTAAAAACGACGTGCTGCACGTCACTCAGTTGCTTCACGATTTGTGGCAAACACTCCCTGCCGATTAGGTCCACCTTGTTCAGGACTAATATGTGCGGCTTGATTCCGCTGATGGTGTGCTTGAAGTCGGCGTTCCTGCCCGAAAGGGGGATCCTCGCGTCGTGCACCTCGATGACGCAGTCGACGCTCTTCAGTTTCTGCTGCATCTGCTTCAGGCCTTTCTCCATGTGACCCGGGAACCAGTTCAGCGTTTCCTTGTTGACCACCTTGAAGACGCTCCGGAACGTCTCGGACGCTAATCTTTGAGACATTTCAGGCGGGGCGCATGAAATTTACTTCCGCAGTGCGACGATCATTATTTTAAGGTTATGGCAAACATAACCTATGAAATGTGTCGGCGAATTGGGAATCCTTATACAAGTCAACGGAGATGTAAGTATTTAAGACGTTTTCTTGTCATATTCTTATTATTTGTTGAATAATTTTTACTGTGCGTTTAATTAATCGTCTGCCGTCTGACAGAATAGAGCGCCATCTGGTGACAATTTGAGACGATGATCAGTGTTGCCAATCCATTCTAAGCCGATTACATTGAAATGAATGAATGAAATGGTACAAAATTTATTTTATTTAAATATCTAACATTATTGGACACATGGACGTTGCACGACAGATTTTTCAGGTTAAAATCATCTACATATATGTGGGACTGTGGGCGGCAATCGGCACAGTTTAAGAATCACACAGTAGCGTCACTCGAGTATAACTGTCACATTTGCTCCTTTGTTTGATACCTACCCAGTTGTAAATTACATTGCATTTCCATAAGGGTATCAAACAGAATGGCCTTTTTTTTGACACTGACGTTTAAATGACGCTACTGTAGGTGCGTTCGGCTTCGAACTCTACACTCCGAGTACTCCAAATTCGTTCGGGTTAGAGTTAGAGTTGAAAGAGTTTATCTTTCTCCGTTCGGCTTTAGCTTTTGACGCTAAATAAAACAAAAGACGATCGAGAAATAAAGAAAATTTATAAAATTAAAAAATTCATAGTAAATAAAGAAGACTTTCTAATATTAAGATTTGTCATTTGTGCAATCTTTGACGTAAAATAAAACAAAAGACGATCGAGAAATAAAGAAAATTTATAAAATTATTATTATTATTATTATAAAATTTTAAAAAAATCTCATTGAATAAAATCAGAAAAAAATAATGAAAATAAAAGAAATCTCATGAAATAAAGTGACAAATAAATAAAAATTAAAAAATTCTCATTAAATAAACAATACTTTCTATAAAATTACAAAAAATTATAAAAATTAAAAATTTTTTATTAAATAAACAAAACTTTCTAAAATTAAGATTTGACATTTGTGCAATTTTTGGCGTGAAATAAAACAAAAGACGATCGACAAATTTATAAAATTCAAAAAAAATAAATATAAAAAAATCTCATTGAATAAATTTAGAAAAAAATAAAAATTAAAAAAAATCTCATTAAATAAAATTACAAAAAAATAAAAGTTAAAAAATCTCATTAAATAAACAATACTTTCTGCTTCCTATAAAATTACAAAAAATTATAAAAATTAAAAAATTCTCATTAAATAAACAAAACTTTCTAAAATTAAGATTTGAACTTTGGGCAATTTTTGGCGTAAAATAAAACAAAAGACGATCGACGAATTTATAAAATTAAAAAAATCTCATTGAATAAAATTAGAAAAAAATTACAAAAATAAACAAAACTCATTAAATAAAATTGCAAAAAATTATAGAAATTAAAAAATTCTCATTAAATAAACAAAACTTTCTAAAATTAAGATTTGATATTTATGCAGTTTTTGACGAAGAATAAAACGATCCAAAAATTTATAAAATTAAAAAAATCTCATTGAATAAAATTACAAAAAAATAAAAAATGAAAAAAAAATCATTAAATAAAATTTAAAAAAATAAAAATTAAAAAATTCTCATTAAATAAATAAAACTTTCCAAAATTAAGATTTGTGCATTTTTTGATGAAAAACAAGAGACGATCGAGAAATAAAGAAAATTTGTAAAATTACGAAAAATAACGAAATTTAAAAATATTCTCATTAAATAAGCAACGCTTTCTAAGATTGAGATTTGACATTTGTGCAATTTGTGACGTAAAATAAAACAAAAGACGATCGAGAAACAAAGAAAATTTATATGATTATGAAAAAATAACGAAAATTAAAAAATTCAGAATAAATAAACAAAACTTTCTAAATAAATAAATGGAAATAAGCACTAACAAATTTCTTTCCAATATTAAGATTTGAAATTTGTGCAACAAAAGACGATCTAGAAATAAAGAAAATTGATAAAATTACAAGAAATAAGTTCAGTTCAAAATCGGTAGATTTACCAAATTATCGGTAGAGTTGGCAGCACTGATCGACAATGTGGATTTGGCTGTTAGTTAGTTACTTTAGTTTTTGTCGGCTTGCGGCTTTAGTGATTTCTTTGTTGCCAATAGTAAAGCTAGTAATAGTAATTCGAGTAATTGCCCACACATTGGCAACCTTGACGATGACTTCCATATCAGTGTTGCCAACTCAAGAATTTTTAAAGTTCGTATTTTCCAGTTCCAAATAAAAAAACATTTATTTTTATTTACAAATCTAAAAGTGTACCTACAAAGTGGTCAAGAATCATTGTTTGAGTTGGCAGTGCTGAATTTTATTTTTAAATGGTACAACTGGAGTAACTTCCGGTTGTTGACGGCTCGACACTTACGGCCTTCACTTTTCAAGCGTTATTTGACATTTCAAATTCAAATCAAAACGCTACTTTCTATTCACATAACCTACAATCTTGTCCCTGTTCAGGTTATGTCAAATAAACTAATAAAACATAACGCGTGATCAATATCTTTTCTAATCAAGTGACCTATGGAAAAAAAATGTGTTTTCAAATGCCATTTGAATTATTTTTATTGCATTCATTCTAATAACGTTTTCAATTGACTGCACTGGTGCGCACTTAGAATATCTTCATCTCGTGTTATTACATGAGGTTAAAAGAAGATGCAAGTACACTGAGTGCAACCGGTGCATGTTAATCGAAAACGCTATAAGGGTGCATTCGGCATGGACGCTCGGAGCGCATGGAGTGTTCCTCTTTCTTACTCTTATATGTATTGAAACGCATTCGCTCTTCCTCAAACTTCCGCTCAGAGCATGCGCACCAAGGACATAAGTTGATGTAAAAACAAAAAAGACGAATTTTGCGCGAAATTTGAAAAATTCTATTTTCGTTCAAAATCCTGAAACGAATATTTCATACCAGGGGCCTATTTTATAATAAAATACAAGTTAATAATATCGGTATTGAATAAAACGTTTGATGATTGAATTAAGGATGAAGTAAAAAAAAATTATCCGTTCATTCAGCTGACAGTTTTGGTTTGTAAACCGAAACTTGTCAGCTATATAGTTTTTTACTTTGTCCTTAATCCGGTCATCAAACGTTTTATTCAATTCTGATATTATTAGCTTTGTATTTTATTGTGAAATAGGCACCAGAACGTTAAAAATTAATCGTACTTGTGCATATGATTTTGAAAATGAAATCGTACATCGTACCAACTGCTAAATAATCACACGAGTACGATTATACAGTTGGCAACATTGATCCGCATTGACATCTTCCAATTGATTTATTTAGGAATGATGTTTTGGAACTAATAGCGTTTTCGATTCAGGTGCACTGGTTGCACTCAGTGTATTTGTATCTTCTTTTAACCTCATGCAATAACATGAGATGAACATACTCTGAGTGCGCACTAGTGCGATCAATCGAAGACGCTATAAAATTAACATAACCTCAAAATATGTATGAAATCACATGAAACTGATAACTGATTTAGAAAACCAGCTTGATCAGTACGGTGTGCGGGAGGGGAAATTCAATCACTTCCTCATCACTGGTCGCCAACTGAATAACTGTAAATGGAATGCAATCAACGATTTTTAAGTGAATTTGAATCGATTCGTGTTCGTTCTAAATGGAGGATGGCTATTCTAAAACAGTGTTGTAAAAAAAGACGAAACTCAATTTGTTGTTCAGGGTACATTTCAATGAATTCGTCATAGGCATGCTGCTGTGAATAAATTCAATTACTATTGGGCTGATTCAGCAGAACATATCAGTAACAGTTCCTGCTCCAACAGTTGAGACTGAGCACTCATTTCTGCTGAATGAAGTTCACACTCATCATAACATGTTCCAGTCAGGTAGCGGAGAAGTTACGTTACAAAAATGGCGACCCCTCCAACTCATCAACTTATGAAAGGTTGCATTCAGCAGAAATTTGGTCAACAGTTGCACAACTTTCGGGTCTGCTGAATGTGCCCATTTTCATTTTGTATTCCGCTTCGAAAATAACCCATTACTAAAAATGTATTTTATTCTGTGCTCAAAACCATTTTGGTAATAAATTGTGATAATTACATATCTTATTATTTGGTTTTCTTGATTCGACAACAAACGAATTTATTTGAGTTTGACAATCTAGTGCACTAACCTAAATCTAAATTTTGAATTTGAAAAATCCAGTACACCAACATAAACATTGAAAAGTGTTGCCAACCTAATAAAATAATTTTCAATCATTAAAAGTCACTCGGTATATTTAGCGCGACCGATGAAAATTCGTTGGAATTTAAATGAAAATAAAATTGCTTTTGTTAGAAATAAATGGTTGCATAATATTATTAGAAATAATAAATTAAATTATGTTTATTAATATTCAGTGTTTAAATAACACTTGTAGAAGTTGTTGTAGTAAGCCGAAATAGCTCAGTTGGGAGAGCGTTAGACTGAAGATCTAAAGGTCCCCGGTTCAATCCCGGGTTTCGGCATACGAATTTTTTTTTATATATAAATATTATTTCCATTTAAATCACAACGTGCCACGCTACAACTTTAACTGCCAAGACTTTTTTTTTATTAATACTTCATAGATTCCTGGCTGGTGTTAATAATCTGAAAAAAACTCTTGAAGCAGCAGCCAATTTTTTATTTTTTTATAAATTACATAAACGTTTTTTTTTTTTCTTTATAAAAACAAAATAACACATGCACTAACTTCTTAACGTATACAACTTAGTCTTCTGTTATTGTTATCATTATCATCATCATCATCGACGAGCTGGCGTTGTAGGCGCCAACCAATCAACTTCAGTGCAGTCCTTCCAAATATACTTGCCCTTTAAACCATGATCCTCTAAAGACGCGTACAGCGTAGACTGAGCCCCCTCTTCGATGGTTAAAATCCCCTGGTGATTGGTCATGTCCGTATTGACGAAACCGGGATGGACGGAATTCACCGCGATGTTCCTCTGAGGCTGCTCGGCGTCCAAATCTCTTTGCTGCACCCTCGTGAGCGCACACACGCCCACTTTAGACACGACATAAGCCGAGTCAGGCCACCCTTTCTCGACAACCCGATTTTCTAAGCAATCTCTAAAATAAATAAATAACATTTCTAAAGCCCAGTTGTACATTAACCCAAAGCTTAAACCCTTAGGCCCAGTTGTACAATGCCAGTTTAAATTTAAGCTGAAGCTTAAACCCATAACAACGATTATTTCAACGATTGTTGTTAAGGGTTTAAGCTGGAATTGTACAATTGGGCCTTAATGACAATTGTTGAAATAATTATTGTTATGGAAACTTACTTGACGTATTCATTCATTAGATCATTGAGTTTGGCGACCGTGAGTAGCGGATCGCTGAATTTGCTTCGCGTTTCAGCTCCGGGGATTCTCGCCAGATGTCCCGCGGAGCTGGAGACGTTGACGACCCTCGCGTTCTCTCGCAGCAAAGGGAAGAACGCCTCGCATACGCGCAGGAGTCCAAAATAGTTCGTTTCAATGGTGTCTCGGACTTGTTGCGTGGTTATTTCTTTGCGATCTTGCTGAAGCCAACCGAGTTGAGTTCTGCCATGTTTTAAATCCGGAGAAACTTACGTTATACGCGACGGCCGCGTTGTTGATCAGGAGGTCGACGCCTCCGTGGGTTGCCTGGATGTGATCTCTGAATTTGTCGACGCTCGCTTGGTCGTCGACGTCTAGCTGATGGAACTGGGGGGGATTGTTATAACCTAGTTTTTTTACGTCTTCAACTGCCTTTTCGCCTCTGACAACGTCGCGCGAGGTTAAATAGACTGAGCCCCCGTACCGTTCGCAGAGTCCTTTGACGACGGCGAAGCCTATGCCCTTATTTGCTCCGGTAACCTAGAAAAACGCGACTGGTATTGTGTGGATGCCCGTTTTATATAAAAACAAATACTTTACAATTGCTATCTTTTTAGTATCAGCCATGGTTTACGTTCGATTTGTTTATCGGAATAATTGAGGTTAACCTTAACTGTCAACAGTATTGCCAACCGCTTGGAGTGAAATGTCCCTACAATTAAAAACTAAAGTCGCCGATTTCGCTACTAAAACCACAGATTTATCAAGTAGCCAAATTCCCTGTAGAGATATTAACTGAAGAGTGAGATGATAAATACACCCATTTAAAAAGTTAGCGTTTTAATTTGAATTTGAAATGTCAAATAACACTTGTAAAGTGATGGCTGTCAGTGTCAAGTCGTCAACAACCGGTAGTTGCTCCAGTTGTACATACCATTTAAAAATAAAATTCAGCATAGGCAACTCGAACCTATGACTCGAACAGTGATTCTTGACCACTGCACTGGTCGGGCGACTTTACAGGTTTCTGTAATAGCGTTCCCAACTGAGCCTTAGGCCCGGTTTTTCAATATCAAGTTAAACTGTAACTATCGGTTTATTTCCATAGCGACAATTGTCTTCTTATGGGAGTAAACTGAAGGTTAAAGTTAACATGCGATTGAAAAACCGGGCCTTAAGGAAATAAACAGGGTGCGTTAAGTAAACGAACAGACGGATCGCCGTCATTTTCAAAGACAACGCTTTACGTAAAAAGCTTTTATTCGTGTTACTGGCACAATTTCGTGAAAATTAAAACTAGACCGTCCTCGGCACCGGGCTTCCCAGCCAATCGACGACGGTGCTGTCGTACCAGACGTACTGGCCCTTTAGATTGTGGTTTTCCAAGGCCAAAAACAAGGGGGCCCGCGCGCCTTCCTCCACGCTCAAGATTCCCCTGTGCTCGGTCATATCCGTGCTGACATATCCCGGATGCACGGAGTTGACGGAGATGTTCAAGGTCGGGTGGTTTTCGTCGAGGTCCCTCTGTTGGATCCTGGTTAAGGCACTCACCCCGACCTTAGAGACCGAGTAGGACCGCCTTCCCCAACCGTCGTCCGTGAGGCTACCGTCTTTAGCACTTCTACCAAAAAAAAGAAGAAAAAGAAAATAATAGACCGTCTTCAGAAATGATTGCATCCCACGTGATCCGAACAACGAAAGGGTGCGTTCACAATCATAGCTCCGAGAGCGTCTTTCTCACTCACGGTTTTTAACATATTTTGCGTGTCGCTCATCCCTTTCAAAACGTCTTTTGTTTACGTTATTTTCATGACAACGGACGCACTTTTCTCATCCCACTTTTAAATAGGATGCTTAGAGTTTGCCCGTTGTCATGGAAATGATTTAAGCACGAGTCGTTTTGAGACGGATGAGCGAGACGCAAGGTAAGTTAAAAATCATGAGTTGGAGCTACAGATTGTGAACGCAGCCAAGCGGTTGGCGCGCAAGTGTGTCTGTCGATTTAGCCAATCGTCAGTTCGTGATTGGTCACGTGGGATTCAAGATTAAATCAAGATTACTTGACGAAGTCGTTCATGAGGTCGTTCAGTTTGGAGGTCGTCAATTCAGGATCGCTCAGTTTCTTCCGGATGTCAGCTGACGGGATCCTCGACAGGTGGCCCGCTGAGCTCGAGATGTTGACGACCCGCGCGTTTTTCCTCAGCAAGGGGAAGAAGGCCTCGCATACTCTAAGCACCCCGTAATAGTTCGTCTTTATATTTTCTTCCGCCTGCTTCGAAAAGGGCGCGGTTTCCTGAACGCAAAAGAAGTGTGAAGTGCGCATTCTTTTGTTTTGTTTAATAGCGTTTTCGATTCACTTGCATTCGGTTGCATTCAGTGTATTTGCATCTTATTTTAACCTCATGTAATAACACGAGATGAAGATACTCTGAGTGCGCACTAGTGCGGTCAATCGAAAACGCTGTAAGACTTACGTCACAGTAGCATCACTTAAACGTCAGTGTCAAGAAAAAAGCCGCCATACTGTTTGATACCCATATGGAAATGTAATGTTCTTGTAAACTTTCAGCCAACTTTCGTCATTCATATTTGTGACGTAATGCTATAACAATGTTGTCAAGTATTGAAGTGTTTACATAATATGATCGGTGGTTGACGGTGTATAGGTTATGTACTTACGTGTTGTATATTCACAGTAAACACATCTGACATTAGTGATAATTGAAGCGTGTGCAACATTGGTCGCGTTCAGGTAAAAAATTTGTTTCAGCGTTGCAACACAGCGTAAAGTTGTAGCGCTTTAAATTACCTGAACTTGACTTAGTTGTAGAGGTTATAAATTCCTTACGCTGTAATGCAGCGCTGCAATGTAGCATATAAATACCCCCGCTTGATAAATGGCGGCCGCTTGAAGGAAGCGCTGCAAACAATGACGTCACATGCGCCTCGTTCAGGTTTACGCTTTATTAAAGCACTGCAGCGCTGCGGTTACCTGAACGCGGCCATTGTCATTTTCAAAAACTTGTAGTAACAAAATGTTACTAAATTTCAACGAAAATACATCGTACGTTACATCTTGAGTTCAGTTGGTACTGGTTTAACGTCATTAACATCGTCATTAATGACGAAAGTTGGCTGGAAGTTTACAAGAACTGTAATTTGCAAATCGGTAGGTAGGTATCAAACAAAATGGCAAATGTGACAGTTACACTCGAGTGACGCTACTGTGCAGATTCTTATACTGTGCTTACGTCATAGTAAATCCCGGCGTTGTTCACGAGGACGTCGAGCCCTCCGTGGGTGTCCTTCACGTAATCCCTGAAATCGTCGACGCTTTTTTGGTCGTTGACGTTTAATTGGTGGAAGAGGGGGTTGAAGCCGAGCTGCTTTAGCTTCTCCACCGCGGCCTTGCCCTTTGCCTCGTCGCGCGCCGTTAGGTACACGGAGCCGTTGAATTTCTCGCAGAGGCCCTTCACGATGGCGTAGCCGATGCCCTTGTTGGCCCCGGTTACCTAGAATTTTTTTTTTTTTGGCGAATTTTCGCCAATTTTGCGCTAGCTGACTTACCACCGCTATTTTTACAGGCGATTCGGTCATTTTCACTGATTCTGATTAGTTTGAGGCACCCCATACTTCGGGAGCGTTTTATAGGCGAACTGGTGGAAGCCACAGCCTCAACCTCACACTTGTCGTTGTGGTATTTAACGGTAAACATGTTGTTGTTTTGCAAAATTGTAGCAACCGGAAGAGCTATCAGCTAACAATAACAATAATAAAACTTCCTTTATTTATTATTTACTGAATGAAGCAAAATTAATGGCTGCGTTCACCAGAACCAAGCGCTCACGCAGCATTCGTCTGTGATTGGCTTATTTCAAAAAATCCACCAATCAGAGATGAATGCTGCGTGAACGCTTGGTTCTCGTGAACGCGGCCATTATTTCTTTTGTCGAAGGCATGAAATTTAATCTTAGGACAAATGTACGTTAGACGAATCGACAAATCACTTGTCAAAATGACTGCATGTGACTTAACCTCAAACTCTCGCGGTCTGAAGAAGCGTATAAAACTGAATTATGCCGAAGTTTGACCAAGAGCAACACAATCCCTGCCTGAAGGAGCAAAACATGACGTACAAGTGCCTGAGCGACAACGGCTACGAGAAGGACCGTTGCCAACTGGAGATCGAAAACTACAAGACTTGCAAAGGGTTTTGGGTGAGGCCCGCCTATAGCTTTCCTGCGGTTTAACAGTGGGCCGTTTCAGATGTCCGTCCGAGGCGAGCGAAAGAGGAAAGGCATCAGACCGTATTTACCCCCGGTCGAGGAAAGGGAGCAAATCAAAAAGGAGTACTTCGCGAGCTTGAATAAATCATGAGATAGCCCGTTGGTGACGGCCTTACTTGACATCCGCACAGTCAGCGTCAAAATTTGAACGAAAATCGTGATTTTTGAGTGTACTTGTACGTGTCAGTGGTTAAAAGCCAGATTAGATAAGGTAAGGCGCATAATTGAAGTTAGATTATTATGAATAAATTTAAAAATTCTGCTAATTATTATAACAGGAAATGTCACAAGTATGCAGTGATGCCAACATACTATCGGTTTGACAGTGCGGATGTCAAGTGAACCGAGCATATACAGCCGGTTCTTTAAGGGCCAGTTTTTTCAGTATCTGTTTCAAATCTCCATTTGGTTTAAAGTGATATTGAAAAAGAGGCCTTAACAATCCTGTAAAATGAAGTAGGTAATAATAGTGTTCTTGTGCAGAAACAAGGTGGAATTTCTCAGTGATTGATGATGCCATTGGCGTGTAGTGTTTCGAATATAATTTAAAAACAATAATTAGACGATAAATCAGAGTGTTCTTTAACTTGCTGCACTTTTAATTAGATACCTACACGTAAAGTAGTTTAAATGTACAGTAGCGGACAATAAAATCCGGGCACATGAACCCTCGAACCAGGGGGCCACAAACGGTGGACATGGGCCGTCGGTTTAGGGGTCACCAAATATTGTTGTTGAAAGAAAACCATAATAAATAGTAAATAAACTCGCATCTTGTTATTATAGAAAGGGAGTTCAATTTGTTTCTAGTGGAGATTTAACGTTGCGTGTTGTTGCACGTATAGAAATACGTGAAAAGTATTTCTGTTGAGTATTTCACCGATTAAGTAAGTATGTGATGGGCATAAGATGTGAAGGGTTTGGCATTCCCGCCGTAGACTGTGAGGCGAGAACTTCGTGCGTGTTTAAATGTACAGTTTAAATGTACAGTAGCGGACAATAAAATCCGGGCACATGGACCCTCGAACTAGGGGGCCACAAACGGTAGACATGGGCCGTCGGTTTAGGGGTCACCAAATGTTGTTGAAAGAAAACCATAATAAATAATAAATAAACTCGCATCTTCTTATTATAGAAAGGGAGTTCAATTTGTTTCTAGTGGGATAGCTATGGGGGCTTCAGGCTAATGGAGATTTAACGTTGCGTGTTGTTGCATGTATAGAAACACGTGAAAAGTATTTTTCTGTTGAGTATTTCACCGATTAATTAAGTGTGTGATGGGCATAAGATGTGAAGGGTTTGGCATTCCCGCCGTAGACTGTGAGGCGAGAACTTCGTGCGTGTTCCCTTAGTTCTCATCGCACCACCTACAGCAGTATAGTTTAGTGATGCCGCAATTGGATAGAGAAGGTCGATTCTTAAGAATCGATTTCTTTCTTTCTCCAATTCTCAGCTTTCGATTAATCACCTCTCAAGTAAATCGATTCCTGATAATCGATGCTAATTTTTTAAATAGCTTACGTATTCGATAAGGATTTTACGAGATATTTAATGTGTATATGTAACTCCTTAAAATATGTTGACTGACAGTAGACAGTGGGGAAAACCATCTTTATTGGTTTTGCGCGTTCTCATGGTGGATCAAATTAGAGTAGTGTCCCACTACTTAACCGGCTTCGTGTGTATCAGACAAGGATGGGTTCACTTAAGTTGATTGGCTGCGGGATTTGCGAGGCTTCTTCACCATCACGTCCATATCACACTTTTTATTACAGCCAACTTAAATTCAAGATGTTAAAAAAATTACATTTTACAAATTGGCAACTTTAAACTTTTAACTTTATCGAATTTTAAGAATCGATTGCGATTGATAATCGATACAAAATTCTAGAAATAATCGATTCTCAGCTAATCGATGAAAGAATCGGCATCACTAGTATAGTTACATAGTTGACACACTCCCTGAAAGCTGCCGTGTGCGACTGTGAGGCGAGAACCTCGTGCGGTTTACCTTGGTTCTCACTGCACAACCAACGGCAGGCCTTAGTGCCGAGGAATGGTGTTAAAGTTGAAAGACCTTTTGTTTGGAGTTGCGTACGTTTTCCCGAACTCCAGTCGTAATCTAATGATGACGGTCGACGACCTGAAACGTTGAAGTTGACATTACTGCAGTTGAATCATTTCGATCATTGACCGTTCACAGTGGCGCACTCACGGGTAAGGGGGGGGCTAAAGCTCCCCACGGAGGCAACTATGTGGTACTAGAATTTAATAAATAATTTCAATTTTGTCGTTCTGACGAATTTACTGATAAATCGTAAAGTTAAGTACACTCTTCGGCGGGTGCGAATAGTTTTTTTTTTAAGGGTCAATCTAATGAACCCTTAAAATTCTAATAAAATTAATTCTAATTTGATTGTTTGCCTGTTAACAAAGTTTATTTAATTACTTTAATGTCCGGTTGCACCGACATCAATTAAAGTTAATCTCGAATTAATGCTAAGAAAGTCCTATGTTTAATCTAGGATTAGTTAACAATGACGTTGGTGCAAGTCAGGCCTTAGTGTTACCCCGTCTGGACCGTACTAAATTTTTGCAATTTAACCTTTTGCTTATCTTTACCAAATTTTGAGCGTTTTAAATTAAAACAAGCGTGCTCAGCTGGTTGGTGACTTTTATTTTATTCAACTTGTCCACCCTTTGCTTTTGGTGTTTCGTTGAACCCTCCCATCTCCAGGACTTTAGTCGGCGGTGCTGGAGAAACTTCGAAGTCACTCGCACAATTTACTGTCCTTCAGGTAGGTAGCAACTTAGTGGCGCCACCTATCGATCAGTAGCCTAAAGTACCGGCCCGGCAATTTCACAGGTTTCTGTAAGCGAACGTGTTAAAACAAAACGAACCCAGGAATTTCATATTTGCCGAATATAAAGCTGTTTTTTTTTTTGGCGGTGCACTATTTTGAAATTATTTCGTATATTTCAAAATGCGCATTTTTTAACATTGAAACAATGACGTCATGTTTTGAAACAGCTGCATACATGTCAAGGTGAAGTAACAAGCTAAGTGCTATTCATAACCCACGGTTAATCGAATACTAACGGTGGCAGCATTCTCGCAAGTGAGATAGCGAACCGTCACGTCACTCCATACCCGCTTTTCCTTTTACACAATATTAGGTCTGTTCGTAGAGCAGTTCTGATTAGTTTGAAACCGTTGGAAATATGCACCAATGAACGTTTTACATCTAAGCAACTGTCGAAATTGGTCATAATCATAACTTAAATGGGGGACCGAATCTGACGGTTCCAAACTAGTTACAGACTGCACTATGAACAAACCTATTAACCTTTGACCCTTTGACTAACTGTCAACTGTGACAGTCGATGATTGGTGGACAATTAATGTGTTAGAGGGAGAAGCGGGTATATGATATCTCACTTCAATGCTGCCACCGTTAGTATTCAATTCACCTTGCTCATAAACTGCAAACCGATGGTGTTGGCGCCAGCTATTAATGAGTAGCTTAAAGTCTAGCAATTTTACAGGTTTCTGTAAGTTCGCTAAAGTGCACGTGTTGAATTTGAAATTCTATAATACAGTACAAGCCCGAGAATTTATATTTCCCTAAAGGGAAACTACGCCTTGATAAAATTTTGGTATGTATAGGTCGAAAGTGCGTGGATATGAAGATATGATTACCGACCACCCTCCCCCGCCAACCACCCAAATGCTTGCAGGACCTATACGTATGTATAGGTCCTGCAAGCGTTCACGCACTTGTCCCTCTGACGGATTTACTGATAGACCGTAAAGTTAAGTAGGTACAGCTCTTCGGTAGGTGCGAATAGTTTTCTTTTTAAAATAGAGGATCAATCAATTTTTTTCATGTTTTTCTTAAAGCTGAGTCTTACACATGTAAACGAAAAACAAAAAACGATCGTCGAGAAAAGGGCAGTTGTTTGGAAATAAAAAGAAAACTAAATTTTCTATATGCATAGTTCTCGAAAGAAACGTTACGGCTTGAAGTAAAACAAAACGCTATTGGTCGAACGGTATCGCAGATTGCTGTAAAAGAAATGACTGTCAAACGTGAATGAAAAACACAAAACGACGCGTCAAACGGGAAATAAAATGAAATTAATCGGAGCGAAAACAAAAGGACGAAACGCAAAACAATGAATCGATTTTTATCGTTACGAATCGAAGTAAAACAAAACCACAGCCACACAAAACAAACGACGGTTGAAAAATTCATTTAAGTTATTCACAATATTTGCCAGTCGCCCTGTATTTGTGCGGAAATCGGCCAGTCTGGGCCTACGTGCCGATCGTCACATTGCATCATATTGCGTCAGAAAACCGTACGTTGCTATCTAGCCCTATGGTATCAGCTCATTTCACTCTTTCGCCGGTTAAAAACGACTTCATCTCGTAACGACCCCCGTCTCAGCGTATGTAGTTGCATCCTTTCCGCGTCGCATTCATTATTCCGACAGAATTCCCGGCGTGTTGATCTATTATGTGTGTGTTCACGATTTTGGTGCTTCTTTTCATGTGAATCTTTTGATTGAAGCCGAAACGCAATTTACTCCGAGATTGGTTTAAGTGCACGCCGAGTAAATTCAAGCTCTTTAAAAGCTTCTCTAAGGCCTGTTTCTTTGGACAAAGAACAGGTAGGTCTTGTTCTGTTTGTAACGCGTATCTCTCCTCTACTAGGCTTCCAGTAGTAGTTATACCCCCTTATGAAAGTTATCAACGTCCCTCTGGGTGGAAGAAAAAGCCGTATTCGAAATTTTAACGGCTAGAAGTCCTGTTGTGATCACGGCCCACCCCTCGTTCGGTAAAATTGGATTGACCGCAGACGAGACGCCACACCTGAAGAGTTCGTGACTTACACCCTTTGATTATATAGACTACGTGGATAGCGCGTTGACTCCGTACACATGTTCCAAAAAAAGAGGCAGATCTAGAAGTATTCTTGAATGTTATGCGCACGCGCGAAATTGAAGACTAGACAATTCGTGCACGCACTAACTGACGCCGGATTAGTCCTGCGCAATGAGGTTTTATGTACTTCTAATACTGTCTCACTCTCACTTACACATTCCACACTTCTATCGCTTCTATCATTGTCTAACAATTTGGAACATCAGATGTACTCTTCTTACACAAAGAATACGCTATCCACGTTGGTCTATATAATCAAAGCTTACACCGTTGACAGTAATGTCCTCCGTTGGAGGGCGCTCAATCACTATTGACAGCTGTTGTCTAAACGTGGATTTGGTCTAAAAGGTCGGGATTATTTTATTTATTCGTTTTGTTTGCGTCGTCTAAACGCTGGTCTGTGTTAGTTTAATTTTGGGAAAGTGACCTTAAATATTTATTTTAAGCTTTTCTGCGAACGATTAGCAGATCTGTTTCTCGGTAAAAGTTTTGATTTAAACATAGACTGATAACAAGTTCATTTACATATGTCTTGACCAACTCATTGGGACCCCTTCTGGGTCGTACTCGTTACTTAATTACATATTTATTTTTATTTTCTTACGTTCTTTTTGGGCATTATAAATAAAAGCAAGCATACTCAGCTGGTGACTTTTATTTTGTTCAATTTGTCCACCCTTTGCTTTTGGGGTTTCCTTGAACTCTCCGCTCTCCAATTATCTCTCCAAGAGTTTAGTCGGCGGTGCTGGAGAACATCGAAGTTACTCGCACAATTTGCTGTCCTTCAGGTAGGTAGCAACCGACGAGTGAAAAATTCTGCAGACACAATATCTATGCTTTAAAAAAACAAAAAAAAAATTCAAAATTCAGAAACTTAGCGGTGCCATCTATCAATCGGTAGCTTAAGAGGCCTTTTACAAAGCGCTAATTAAACAAAAAAAATTTCTGAGTAACCACTGTAAATTATAAGCTCAAATTTTCAGTACGCATTCATAAGATAATTATCTAGGTGTCACGTTAACATTTTTTAAAATTTTTTTTGGTAAAATCAAGTCGATTTCTCAAAAACTACAGGAAATTTTGAGAAAAACGATAACGTGAGACCTAGATATGATGTTCTACAGCATAACGTGAGACCTATACACAGTTGGTCTAACCAAGACTAGGTATACGGTTAATTGTGAGTAAATGAAGGAGAGGCTCATTGAAACTTGTGTCGAAGTGAAATAGAGATATTACAATGTTGCGTGCGAAGGTAGGAATGTGGCCGGAGCGTAACCCGTGTTATCAATCGGCAACGTCGATTGATGTAGCTATTTCGTTTACTCATGCGCTTTCTGCTATTCTATCTTTCATTTACTCACGGTAAATGCATAGCCAGTGGTGACTAGGCCAACGCGATATAATTATCTCATGAATGCGTACTGAAAATTTCAGCTTATAATTTACAGTGGTTACTCAGAAAAGCTTTTTTAAAAATTAGCACTTTTGAAAGGGCTCTTAAAATACATACCAGCAATTTCACAGGTTTTTGTAAGATAAGTAAAGCGCACGTCACGTGCATGTATTAAATCAAACGTACGCAGCAATTTCGTATATACAATTTGCCGAATATAACGGAGAATAAAACAGTGGCGCCATCTATTAATCAGTAGCTTAAAAAAAATCTAGCAATTTTACAGGTTTCTGTATGATTACTAAAATGTACGCGTCGAGTGAGAGGTCAAAACAAATCCAAGAATTTCATGCTTCATCGAACATAGCAGAAAAATAAAACGGTGGCGCCATCTATTGGCGAGTAGCTTAAAGTCTAGCAATTTTACAGGTTTCTGTAAGTTTGCTACAAGTGCGCGTGTTGAAGATGAAATTCTATAATACAGTACAAGCCCTAAGAATTTATATTTGCTCTACGCCTCGGAAAATTTAGGTATGTATAGGTCGAAAGTGCGTGGATACGATTGCCAACCACCCTCCCCCCGCCAACCTCCCAAATGCTTGCAGGGCCTATATAGCCTCTTGGGTTGCGAGTTGCAGTGAGAGGTTTGACGTCACAAGTCGAATTTTGATTACGCACTTAAATTACTACGTACATTTTTTTTTTTAAAGCAAGATTTACATTTTCCGTACGGAATTTGTCTGCCGATTTTTGCGCACTGCAAAGTCGGGAATTTTTGTGTGAATTGTTTAAATTTTTTGTAACGCAAAAATTAAAAATTAAATTCGGGAACACGCGGGGCTTGAACCCGCGACCGCTAGACTAGTAGCCGACGCCTCCACTACCTCGACCACCAACACTTGTAAACAAATGATTCAAAACTGGTACATAAAGTCATACATTATGGAAGAGATTTACATAATTACGTAGAATATGTTTATAAAAATAAGCTTATGATATTATTCCATTAAATAAAACGCAGCTCAGTGTCTAAACATTTATTTGCACGCTTTTCACGCAACAATTCTTACAACGACTTCCATCCAGGATTGCCAACTAGTAAAACTGAAACGAATGGGCGCATTCAGGGGTGCGTTCAGAATAAACGTCGGGCGTGCAACTTTTTTACCCCTCGCGTTCATAATAAGCTCAAGGTAAAAAGTTGTTCCGTTCATAATGCCGGCAGTACACGCTCGCCGAGGCGACCCGAGTACGAGACATCCCGAGGCGAGATGCCCGAGAGCACCATGTATACTCTCGCGAATAAACCTCGGATCGGCTCTCGCCAACGTCTCGCGCGAGACATTTTCGACCACTCCGAGTAGTGATGAAGATGATCCCTCAAACAGGGTTCCCTCTGATAAAATTCTAAAAATTGGAGAGTACAATCGTTTGTTTGTCCACTCCATTAAAAATAAACAACGAAATTAAACACCGAAAAGAACTACGCCACAACTTCCAACAGTTCAAGAGACGAACGTGTACCGAGAACGCAAATGTTTCCCGAGAGTACCGTGTACACTCTTGCGAGATCCCTCACTTAACGCTCTCGCTTCCTTTGACTCGTGCTGGGGACCGCTTCTAGACCGAGCGCTCCGAGGGAGAGGCGAGAGGGCCTTGGGTGGGACGAGGACATCGGGTACACTCTCGCGCTCGGTTGGTCTCGGGTCGCCTCGGCATAATAAACGCACCATTTCGTCCAGTAAACAACTTTTTACCTATAATACTAATACTATACATATAATACTAACAGTGTAATCCATTGTTCTGGTTTCAGGACGCTCTCAGTATTTCAATCTTCACTACTTAACCGTTTTGACAGCTCGTTTCAAAGCGTTCATAATAGCCTGTTGTCCGGGCAATCGCCCTGCCAGGGTAAACACACTTTGTAGGGCGTTTAATCTGAACGCACCCCAGTAGACCTTTAGAAGTTCGGAGTTCGGATCCGAACATGTTACGATGGGTGCATTTCGTTTGCGCGCTTTAAGCGCTCACGCTTACAAGCGCTATTTTTTTGTGGTTTCATTTGGCGTCCAGTCGCTTAAACTATTATAAGCAAACGTGTTTCTTTTGACTAGTGCTTGCAAAATGTGAAGTAAAACGTTAATAAAACTAATTTGCTAAACATAACGCATTGCTGAGGTCTTTGGACTCTGATCGTTACGTCATTACTTACCGCGTTGTTTACAGCAAGTGTTCGAAATGCCCTCTGTTGGTGTCCTTACGGCGACGAATTCATAACCTTAAAAATATAACTTGAATAGTGAAATGAATCCTATCACAGCTGCCGCAGCTGTTTCCAAAGTGTAACGGTTGTTTATAACTTGCATTATCTTTACCTGACTATGATCAGCTGATCTCCTCACACGTTCCATTTGGAACATAAGCGCTTACGCTTTTGCTGCCCTACCACGATGGAATAAGCGATCGTGAGCGAAGACTATGACGTCATAATGACGTTGCTACTTCGTCATCTAGCGCTTTGTGAGCGTTTGCAAAGCCAAAGGGAATGGTTTAAGCACTGCTTATGAGCGCTCAAAGCATGTGAGCGCGCAAACGAAACGCACCCGATGCGTGAATGGTCGCGTTCAGACGACCACAGCAGCTGAGTTGCTGACTCAGCAATCGTTTGTGATTGGCTATTATCTTAATGTGAGCCAATCACAAACGATTGCTGAGTTAGCAACTCAGCTGCTGTGGTCGTCTGAACGCGACCATTGTTGACGTTTATGTTGGCAACAATATTTAACAAGCGCGTCAAAAAATGGAAAATGTTGTAAAGTATGAAGGCTTGGATACGTTTATAAGGAGAAGCTTGTAAAATAATCTATTAAATAAAACACAGCTCGTTACCTAAATAGCTAAATATTTATTTGCACACTTTTCACACAAAAACATGCAATAAAAAAATAATCATTTATTGAAGTGTAGGAGGCCGTTATTTCCTAATTAAAGTCTTTGGTTTATTAGTGCAATAAATTCGGAATAAAAAGTTCTGATCCCCCCGACTTTGAAGGCCTAGGCATACAATTGCAACCGAAAAAATGGAAACACCTGTTTCCCAACTTTGTAATAATGGTTTTTTAAGTTAGCCAAGTACGTGTAATTGCAAAGTAATGCATGGAGCTACTTCACTCGTCTCTGTTTAAAAAGAGTCAAAGTCAGGAGGCAAGAACTTTTTACTCCGACGAGGCAGAGCAAAAGCTTCCTTTAATAATAAAAAAAAATCACGTGGAATTTGCACACGTTTTCTTTTTAGATTCGACTTTTCCATTCAACGTGACGCAAACACTTATTTGTTATCTTAAAAAAGAAACTCCTTTAACGACCCGTCTTATTTATAGCCGAGTCCTTTGAGAAAATGAGATAAATCCGCCTTCCATTTAATGAAGACGCAAAGAGGCAAAGCTCTTATTTTTAAACAATAAACAACATCTTCAATAACAAGACGGCGTACTAAAAATAGTCTTTATTATTTTCTTGTAAATTTAATTAAAACTTATGTACAATCTCTTCTCAACTTCAGATTCGGGAATGCCACACGGTTTAGGGATGTTTTAGAAGGCGAGTTTCTTCATGAGCAGGTACATGTGTTGGTCGATTTCGAAGCCGTGGAGATTATTGGCGTCTCCCTGAAGTCGCATCAGTAATCCCCCGAACGAAACGTATGCTGCCCTGGAAAATTAAAAAAAAATGTACTATTTCATTTTCGCTACCTCCCTTCAAAATGAATGAATTAATGAATGAGCGTGTCTTGTAAAGAGGATGGAGTATACATACATGTCATGTTTAAAGCTGGGATGGATATCTGAAGGGTAAAAATGAATGGAAATCAAAAGATGAATTCGTTTGATTTTCTTCTGCGGCTTCGATCTGTTGACGCAAACGACGTTCGCTTTGGGCGTATGGATAGTGGTCGTGGCTTCTAATTTACACAACCAGCTAACCACACTGCCAGAGCGTAGATCGTGCAATCGCCAGGCCCATCCGATATTTCCCAAACCGAACGTTCACACGTGCGCGCCGATCGACGAGGCCGTCATTTTTCCAGCGCGCCGTGTAATTCGAGACGTGGACGCCCGCCTTTAATCGGATTCTGTTAATTAGCAGTTAGCAGCGTCGATAAGCGCAGTAAATTGCGGTGCAGGGGCATGATCTAATTAAAACGGACGTGCCGCGCTGCGCTCTCATCGATTCCCAACAACGGAGGAAGAGGATGGCAACACTGCGTTCTGAAGTAAATAATTCATGCTTGAAGAAGATCTTTTGCATTATTGTACCAAAAAAGAATTTAGTCCACCCCATCTGAAATCGTGGCCCCTTAAAATTAAGAAAGTAGGCAACACATTCTACTTCCGTGCTTGTGAAAACACGGGCTTAATCCTGATTTGATTGATGGGTTGCCTATTCTAAAATCTTCAGGGATCACGACTACTACAGAAAGTACTTTACTATACACTGCCCACGTCAGCCGTTCGATTTTCACGAAGGGATAGTCAAATACTGTGAAATATTTTAAAATGCCAGTTGTCGTTTTGAAATAATCAAGTCAAAGCGTTGCGCGTAGTTAGGCAACCAATCGTACACAGAGCAAACATGGTAAATGAAGATAAAACAAATTGTAAAATAATAGATGTAAACAACAGCAAATAAATGTGCAAGCAGTTGTAGTTTTGGTGCCAGGAACACATTTGCACCATTTCCTCTCTAGGCGTTTTCGAAAATTGGAGCGATACATGAATCGAGGCAGGAAAGTGAGACAGAACGGATGTGTTTAATGCATGTAAGAGTGAGACCGGTACATACCGCTCCAATTTTCGAAAACGCCCCCTGGCGTACGTTAGGGTTACCAGATCCAGTAACTGACAAACGAGTGCGATGCTTGAAGGCAAACCGACACGTTACACTTTTAGATTTAGGCCATAGTTTAGGCATTCACGTTACAATCGTTGCCGACAGTAACCAGTAACTAATGCTAGAGTAGTTTGGTTACCCTTCCGTTAGATGGCGCTTCATATACTTTACAATTTGTTACGGTCGAATGTAACCATGACTTGATTTGTGAAAAAGAAACCAGCGCCTCTGACGGAGATGTGATCATTAATATGTTGAGTTTTTGAGTGAGTATTATCAACGCGCAGTGGCGCGCGTAATTCGTACAAAAGAAGTTTTTCGTATGGCGCTGTTTAACACATTTCACATTTCAAAATGTTAAGTAGAGTCCGTAAGCGTTAGATTTTTTTTTGTTCGTCATCTTCAATTCTCGTTCTTCCAACCATCAAGGCCTTCGAGGTCTTCTCGCAGACTTCTCTTCCTTTGAAGCAACGCGACAATTCATGAGGTACGCGTGTATGACACAATTGTCACAGTTAATATATTTTTTGGATTTATTAGAGCACGGGAAACCTGACGATTAAAAGAAAACTAATCCCTTGAAGAGTGGTTTAATAAAATTTGAAACCCCCATATCACTGGCGAAAGTTATAAACTTCTGCATACCTTCTTTTCCGGAAGGGAAGGCGAATAATTCAAGACAAAAAGGTTTCCCAAAGAAACAAATACATTTTGAAGATAGCAGAAAATGTACCGATCAAACTGAAAGCAAAGCAAAAATGGAGAAAAGGAGAATCTCCGACAAGTACGAAGTGAAAGGTCGAGGACACAGATTACGACGCAGAAGAAGTGAGAAGTAGGTTGTTACAGTTCATTTTTTTTCATTCCTGTTCTGAATACCCCCTGTATATGCATTGCCACCGTCCAGCCTTCATTTCTGTTCCGAACACGCCCTGTATATGCGAAATTCGACGTGTCGGATGATTCCTTGGACCGCGTCGTTGTACACATTGCAGTCAGTGTAGGAATACCCGTATTTCGCCGGCGTAATTTTTCTTAAACTTTCGTTTTAGCATATTTCTATTAACAGGACCTTCATTTATTTAAACAAATTCATTTTATATACGTAATCCATCCTTATTTGAGTTCAAAATCGCGTGTATGTGAGGAATTGAACGAATTATAACGAAGTTCTACTTCTGGACGCGTATTATGCGTGATCTTTGCCCTTTCAGCCGATTGGTTCCCACTGTTACTAAGAAAGTTCCCCGGAGGTAAGATTAGAAGGTGTCTCGCTTGTTTATAATCGTTCCTTGTTTGTCAAACGAGAAATGTTGCGCCATTGTCAGAACGAAACTTGCCGTCTCTTGGGTCACACTCTCTTTTCGTAAATATTTTTATTTGTGCGTGCCATTACATCGAAGGGATGTTAGTGCATTTCTACGGCTAATTGCCGACTCTGATTAGACCCAGTTGTGAGACCGGAAAAACCGCGTGTCCCGTGGTTTGTCCCAGCTTCGGTAACAGACCGAGGTAAGTTCTATACGCAGCAACTCTCGGTTTGACTTATGTGTTCGTTTTATTTCATTGGTTATAGGCTTTTATCGTGAGCTTCTAGCAAGAGCTATCGTTAATCCTAGACTTTAATCTTGGACCTATATCAAGAGTTATTTCTCGTTGGGTGCATCGCGAATTACGGCGTTGGAAGTTCCCTCCCTCGCCCCTCTACTCGGAAGCCGGCACACTACAAAGCGTCGCTGCGACATTGCCGCAAAGACACCGACAAACGAATCGGACATCAAAGGAATAAAGGTCGGAGCGTTATAATTTATTTTCTTAGTTTTGAGCGATATTTCGCGGATTTAGTTTTTGATCCATTACTTTGATTTTGCCGCAATTAAACTTGCAACTTATTGCGTAACCGCCGGTGTAATTTAAATATGATATAAGTAGATGAGCGTTGACGCGTGCAAATAACCGGAGATTGCCTTCTTTTGTATTCTGTTGCATTAGTTACGATTTGAATTATTTTAATATAGTTTAATGCGAAGTCGGATCCGACCAAGTTGAATATGTTGTAAACGTTTGTGTTTCCCATATTTTATTTATTTGTGTATATTCTTTTATGATTGTTGTTTGTGACTAAGTAAATTGACGTGTTCTGGATGTAACGGATTTTCTTAATTTTCACCTTGTCCCACTTTCAAAAAAAATTAAGTGGCGCCTATTTTCTTATGGGTTTTGGCCTTCGCGGTTTGGATTTGAACCCTCCCGTCCCACTGTAGCTGGCTGGCAACATTGGAGAAAGTTTCGCTCCAATGTAAAACTTCTGCCTATCTACGCAGGTAGGTAGCAAGGTAGAAGAAAGTCACGAAATAGAGAGCGAGACCTGTAGCATAACGAAAACGAAAGGTAAGGTTTTACGGAAGAAACTCCGAAAAGGAACTGGAAGAGATTCATAAAATAAGAAATCAAAAACAGAAGATAGGGTTCTCCGACAAGAACGGACTGAGAGGAAGAAGATCAAGGACACGGTTCTAAGGCCGAACTAAAAGGAAGACGTTAGAAACGGAAGAAATATACAAAACAGAAAGAGAAGTGGAAATCGATGGCAAGGGGTTTCCGACAAGAACACACTGAAAGGAAGAATTTCAGGGCACAGTTCCAAAACCGAACAACGAATGATGTTCCAAGGAAGAATCTCCGACAGGAACGAACTAAAACGAAGAAACATAATGCGCCAAGATTGAACGAAAGGGCGAAAACGAGAAACGCAAGAAATTTACAAAATGGAGAACAAAATGGAAACTCATAACAACGCAAGAGTGGAAGGTAAGGCAAGAGTGAACTGAAGGAAGAAGATCAAGAACACAGGCTGAACGAGAGAGAAAAAAACGAGCGGTGGAACAAATTTACAAAATATAGAATAAAATAGAAACTTATATCAGTGCGAGAATAGAAGATGAGGTTCCGAAGAAGAATCTCCGACGAGAGCGAAGTGAGAAGAAGAAGCGCAAAGATGGAGATCTAAGACTGAATGAAAAGGAATAAATGAGAAGTGGAAGGGCGAAAGAATAGAAAATGAGGTTCCAAAGAAGAATCTCCGGCAAGAACGAACTGAAAGGAAGAAACACAAGTATGTAATGCCAAGACTGAACGAAAGGGAGGATAAAATAGAAACCTGTAACAACGCAAGAATGGCAGGTAGGTAAGGTTTTAAAGGCAGGAATGAACTGAAGAGAAGAAAACCAAGAACACAGTTCTAAGACTGAACGAGGAAGAGGAAGAAATTTACAGAATAGAGAATAAAATGGGAACCTATGACAACGCCAGAATTGAAGGTGAGGTTCCAAAGAAGAATCCCCGATAGGAGCAAACTGAAAGGAAGAAGCGCAAAGATACTAATAGTTCCAAGTTTGAACGAGAAGAAAGAAATGAGACGTGAACCAAGCAAAAATGGAAGACAAGAACAGACTGAAAGGAAGAAGATCGACGACACCGAACTAAAAGGAAGAAATTTACAAAACAGAGAATGAGATTATGGAAACTGATAACAAAGCAAAAATGGAAGAAAGGATCTCCATCAAGAACAAACTGAAAGGAAGAAGATTGGACACAGTTCTAAAAATAGAGTGAATTGGACACCTACGAGTATAATAAAGGAAAAATGAAAGATAAGGTGCTAAACAAGAATGCTGACAAAACAGACTGAGAAGAAGAAGATCAAGAACATAGTTCTTAGATCGAAGCAAAAAGAAGATATTTACTGAACAGAGTGTAACAAAGCAAGAATGAAAGACAAGGTGCCAGAGACAAAAACAAGAAAAGCATAAAATGCAAATGAAAAATGAAGACGTGACAGTCAAACTTAAGTATAACAAAACAAGACTGAAAAATGAAGTTTTGAAGAAGAGAGGACGAACTAAAAAGAAGAAGGACAAGGACACCGAAAGATAAACGAAACGACATTTACTTATTGATCTTGAACCACCTCCGTAATAACAAACCAACAAAAAAACGTTCGGCATGTATTAACAGATGGCGTTGTTGAACGCCTTACAAACAACGCAAGTCACTTTCTTGTTACTCAACTTTGCTCAATAGATGGCGATGAAAGTACAACTTTGAGCTGCCTAGGGGCCGTCAGCTTCCAGCTTCTTTGATGAAATAAAATTTGAATATCCTTTTTCAGTTGGCAACACTGCTTTGAGTTACTTGTCGGTACTCTATACCTTATGGACTCACTGGCTTTAAGGATGTCTAGTGAAGGAGTGCATACATTTGTGAAGGATTTAAAAAAAAGTAAGAGCATACAATTTTTGGTACTGAAAGAGTACGGATGGTATCCCTGATGATGGTATTGACACAGTGACACATTGACGTTTTGTTGTTTTATAAAGCAGGGGTGTCTAGATTGAATAAATAAAAACAAAAGTATCGTTGCTTTGACTTGCGCAGTATTTTTCTGTGCTGACAAGGCGGCTATCTGATTAAACTTGCGCGTTCTCAGTCGGTTCATTAAGAGAGTTATTCGCTCTCAACGATTCGAAAAAAATAGGTCTAAAATAGTTCTGTTTTCAAAGAATGTTCTCGTTTGTTGGTTAGTTCTAAAATTGCTCTGCTTCGCAAGAAAGGTTCTTCCGTACTCATCCCTACTTGTTAAAACTGCGACCACAAAGTTTTCTGCTTGCTCTAAAAGACCTCTACTTTCCGTTCTTCCTGTTTTAATCCTCAATTTCTGAACCCGTTGGTCCTAAAACAGTTTTGCTTCGTCTGCTTTTACTCATTTGTAGCTTCACTCCATCAAACGTTTGCTCTAGAAAAAAGTTTTGTTATCAAAAGAAACAGTTCTTCTTATCCTTCATTATTCGAAAACGCAGTTGTCTGCGTTTAGTTCTAAAACAGTTCTGCTTCTTCTATGAATTCCGCACTGGTTCTAAAACAGCGCTGCCGTTTTTCTTTTTTTTTTAAATAATTGCATCGCCTGTTCTTACTCACTTGATCAAAATTGGACGCTTCTGTGTTAGCTCTAATACAGTATTGGTTTTTTTAAACTTCAATTCATCAAATTTGTTGTTCTAAAAAAGTTCTAGTTATCTGTGTTTACTTCTAAAACAGTTCCGCTTTTCTTCCCCTCAATTTGTAAACCACTTTCATCAGAGCGCTTCCGTGCTGGTTCTAAAACAGTGTTTCCGTTCTTTTATTTTTTTTTTAATTGCATTTGATTAGAATTGAAAGCTTTGCTTACTTTTAAACTTCTTCGGCTGCTTTTGCTCATTTCATCGGAATTGCGGGCTCTAAAACAGTGTTGTTTTCTTGAAGCTTCACTTTGTTAAACGTTTGTTCCGGCATCAAAAGAAACAGTTCACTTTTTCCTTCTTCATTCGAAAACGCAGTCGTCCGTCTATTTAGTTCTAAAACAGTTCTGTTTCTCCCCTGAATTTCTAAACTACCTTTATCGGAGAGCTCCCGTGCTGGTTCTAAAACTGTGTTACCGCTTTTTTTTTTTTTTAGTTGCGTCGCCTGTTTTTACTCATTTGGTTAGAATTGGAAGCTTCTAGTTGTAATACAGTGTTGCATCTTCAATGCATCGAATTTGGCGAATTTGGCTCTAAAAAAGATCTGTCATCAAAAGAAACGGCTCTCTTTTTCCTAGTTTCATCGAAAACCTAATTATCTGTGTTTAGTTCTAAAACAGTTCCGCTTTCCCCCCTCAAATTATAAACCGCTTTCACCAGAGCGCTTCCGTGCTGGTTCTAAAACTGTGTTACCGCTTTTTTTTTTTTTTAGTTGCGTCGCCTGTTTTTACTCATTTGGTTAGAACTGGAAGCTTCTAGTTCTAATGCAGTGTTTTTAATCTTCAATGCATCAAATTTTTGGCTCTAAAAAAGATCTGTCATCAAAAGAAACGGCTCTCTTTTTCCTAGTTTAATCGAAAACCTAATTATCTGCGTTTAGTTCTAAAACAGTTCCGCTTTCCCCCCTCAATTTATAAACCGCTTTCACCAGAGCGCTTCCGTGCTGGTTCTAAAACTGTGTTACCGCTTTTTTTTCTTTTAGTTGCGACGCCTGTTTTTACTCATTTGGTTATAATTGGAAGCTTCTAGTTCTAATACAGTGTTGCATCTTCAATGCATCCAATTTTTGGCTCTAAAAAAGATCTGTCATCAAAAGAAACGGCTCTCGTTTTCCTAGTTTAATCGAAAACCCAATTATCTGTGTTTAGTTCTAAAACAGTTCCGCTTTCCCCCCTCAATTTATAAACCGCTTTCACCAGAGCGCTTCCGTGCTGGTTCTAAAACTGTTTTACCGCTTTTTTTTTAGTTGCGTCGCCTGTTTTTACTCATTTGGTTAGAATTGGAAGCTTCTAGTTCTAATACAGTGTTGCATCTTCAATGCATCGAATTTTTGGCTCTTAAAAAGATCTGTCATCAAAAGAAACGGCTCTCTTTTTCCTAGTTTAATCGAAAACCTAATCATCTGTGTTTAGTTCTAAAACAGTTCCGCTTTCCCCCCTCAATTTATAAACCGCTTTCACCAGAGCGCTTCCGTGCTGGTTCTAAAACAGTGCTGTTGTTTTCCCCCCCCTAAATTTCATCGTTTGCTTTTACTTACTTGAACAAAACGGAGAGCTTCTAAAACAGGTCTGCTTTTAATTACTTTATCCCCAAATTTGTTCTAAAACAGTTGTTTTTTTTCTCTCTCTCTCTCTCTTTCTCAATTTTGAAACCTTTTCGTTCTTTCTCTAGGACTTTCTTATTCCGCTCCTTGTGTTCTTGTCGACAATTTCCATGACGTCGTTGAAACTGCCACGGATTTCTAACTATTTCTAACTTATACAGGGTGTCTTTAATAAGTCTTGAAACCTGTAACATTTCCCACCAAAAGGGCCACGATTGAGCCAACAGTTTACGAGAACGTTGAACCCAAAACCATGGAACGCCACCGGCGGTTACGTTGAATGCATTCCACGGCCGTATCTGAAAAAGTTCTATTGTGTCACATCGGTGCGGAAGCTTTTACGATCAGCTGTGATTCTGCAAAGTTACGCGTTTATAACGTCTGGCCGCCCAAACCCTTTAATTAAGGAATCAAGTTTCGCACTTGAAATCAGTTCGTTTTTATCAGTACAACCAAGTAAGGTCACTTTGGAATGGTGAAGGTGAACTGATCCTAACGGAACGAATCGATTCAGATCAGCGAATCGAATGTACAGTGGTGACCATTAAAATAGACTGACCTGCAATGGAAACAATGGGGGGATACCATCTCGCCACTCGCTCTTTCGAATCGTCAGTACTCGATTTACTTGGCCACGAGTGTACCTTCTGCATGATGTCAACGCCAGATAAGAAATGGCGCCAAGTTTAAATTTTGGACGGAGGCAACACGAATGAACTATTCGGCAATCTGTGGCATGGATTCTCTTAGTGGTTTGTTTTATTTTGGCGGGTATGTTTACTACAGTCACCCTGTATATTGCGAAATGTGTTTTTTTTTTTTATTATCTAGTAAACTGTCATCCGTGCATATTGAGTTGATCTTTATCTCATTAGTCTCATTACAAATTAGAGTAGCAAACTGTGACCAGACGAAGAAGAAGCAAAACTGGCACGCATCCAAACCGGGGGGTGGGGTGGGGGGTAAATTGAGACATTCACCGTCACGTCACGTCACAATGAAGCGAAACGGGTCAACTTATAGCTCGTGGTGAACTACGAGGAGCAACGAAAAAAAAAAAAATTGATTATCAATTAATATCGCAAACAAACGAGTGATTACAGGAAGCGCTCCCGAAACGCGAATAGGTTTCGGGAACGCGTGATTTTGAAAATGTTCCAAGAATACATCGAAACTTTCGAGAGCGCGTCGCCGCCGCCGCCGACGAGATTTAATATGGCAGCGATATTTGTGAAATCGCTTTAATAATAGAATTAAAAAAAGCCCCGGCGTGTACATGTAAACGCGTCTACAGTAAATATCGCGGGTTTATGGCGACTTATAAATATTGAAAACGCTCGGCGGGAGAATTTATTTATTTATTTAAATAAAGGACAGCATCACCTACTGCTAAAAGCTTTAATCAACAACAGGTACAGGAGAAGTTTATAAACAATCATCACTGAAGTTGCAATGTTATACATTAAAACATGTTTTAATATGCTGCTAAGCCACGTATTGTACATACCGATTGCTTCATTGAAACTGGAAAAACGTCAGAGTTAGGAGAGGCTACTTAATTATAAAATAAAAGGTAAAAAATCAGACGTTTGCTTGAGCAATGTGGCACGTCTGTTTCGCTGTGTATTCTATGCACACGGTTGGTATTTAGGAAACAAAGGATTTAAGACAAAAGCGCGCACGTTTTCAACTTTCAATGAAACACACGGTATGTCGTCGATGGGAAAAAGTTTGCGTTCACTTTTCTGACTCATCCACTGCGAGTCTCTTCGTTTGTAACATTAGGAAAAAATAACTTCTCCATTCAATTCGTTGATTTCGCCGGTGGTAATCGTCCTCATATTTCGTGATGGTCAGCCGTCGATTTTCCTTCAATATTTTACCAATCATTCAACTTCTGCGTGGTTAACTTGCTTTTACAATAAAACACACAACTAAGAACTAACAATTAACAGTACGTATTTAGACGTACTTTTACATATCTGATAACATCAAGATCGCCATGCAAGTTCTGCAAGTGTTTTAGAAATACATTGAGCCGAGTAGTGCCAGGGGTTCCCAAACTTTTTTACTGTGTGCGGTGAGAAGTTAGCAACAAAGTTTCAAAATTTAAACCGGCTGCCAAAGCCGTCCTAATCATCGCAGAACTATAATTTTAACAGCATTGTGAAGATTAATTTTATCTCAGAAGGTGTTCAAAGGCAACTAGATCTCTTTCGAAGCGCGCTAGAATGTGTTTAAAAAACAACAGGGCTCATTTCGAACACCTCTTGAGATGAAATTCAAAAAATTCTGAAAATTACGAAACACGTTGTATTCTTGAAAAACGGTTTGTTTTGTTTTTTTTAGTTTTAATTGATTATTAGGTGAATGATTAGATAAACTGAAAAATTAAAAAAAAAATAAAAAATTAAGCATTATGGTAGCACTCTGCAATATTGACAAATCCTTCTGTTAATGTGGTAACCGTTGCTGTTACCTCGACATGCAGAAAACAATCGCAATTATAGTAGACGTAAGTTTTACATTCACTCAGTAGGTCTAAATAACAGCTGTCATAAGACACGAACCGAGGTCTAAATGCATCAGACCGAAACTAGACTATTTTAAGAGCCAATTAATGAGTTTTTCTCAACACACGGACCGAGGTCGAAATAAATCAGTGTATAACTAATGGGGTCGTTTGCATTCTTTATGTGTAGGTACTTTTTCAAACCGAATTTTAAAAAATATGTTGCCCGGCAAATAATTGATTTTTGAAAGTACGTTTCTCACAATTTTTTAAAATTTACTATGGATTACGCAGCATTTGAAATCGTACACGCACCGAGGTCTAAATAAATCAGCTCGATGCTAGACTATTTTAAGAGCCAACGAATGAGTTTTTCTCAACACACGGACCGAAGTCGAAATAAATCAGACTATAACTAATCGGATCGTTTCCATTTTCATGTGCAGGCAACTAGATCTCTTTTGAAGCGCGCTAGAATGTGTTCATTTTGAACACTTTCTGAGATACAGTTTAAGAATTCTGAAAATTACAAAACACGTCGTATTCTTGAATTGTTGGGTTGCTTCATTAATTTTTTTTTTTTTTTAGTTTCAGTTGATTATTAGGTGAACGGATGAATGATTAGATGAACTTTAAAATTTTAAGAAATAAAAAATTAAGCATTAAACACCCAGTATTTTTGAAACGGTTCACTTTAGAACAAAACTTTATTAGAGTTTTTTTACTTAGTTTGAATTGACTATCACGTGGGTGAAGTGGTGACATTAGGTCACAGGACAGCCTGTATAAATAACTTTTTAAAGAAACTAATTACAATGAAAACTTTCACGTAATCGGATAGCAAATGATCAAATAAATCGAAAGATGCCACCGGTAAGCTTTGGCCGATCGATTTTATTGATTACTGATCGATTGAAAATAGTTAATGTCACGCGCTTAAAAGACGCCATATACAGTGGCACGTAATGGCATGTACAAATGTTGTACAAACGAAATTCTGGCAAAATACGAAAGGGAACCTTCAAATCTATCCATATATGTTATTTCTGAGTTTTGACGATCGATTTTATTGATTAATTATCAATTGGAAGCGGGCGCTCCGACACTTCAGATATTCAAGACAGCGTCAACTATAAATGCACGTAACTTTTTATGCAACAGTTGCACAAATATGAAAGGGCATATACAAATTTCTCGATTTATGATGTTTCTAAGTTTTGGGGCATCACTAATAGTTTATTTTCGCATTAAATACGTATACCCCGAGAATGCCTAAATACAATCAATAATCAGTCAATAAAATCGATGGGCCAAAACTCAAGAGATAGTATAAATCGATAGGTTTGAATGAGCTCTTTCACATTTTACAAGAAATTCGTTTGTGCAACGTTTGCATAAAAAGTTATGTGCATTTATAGTTGACGTTGTCTTGAATATCTGAAGTCGCGGGAGCGCCCGTTTTCAATCGATAAAATTAATCAATAAAATCGATCGGCCAAAACTCAAAAGTACAAACGCGACACAAAGTAATGAACTTATCGAGAGAGGATACGTGACCGACCGTCCGAGAGAGATAAATGCCGAAGCACCGCTTGGGTGCTGGTCGTCATAAATGCGTCTACCTGCAGATGTTTCGGATATTATTTATAAAATTCATAAATTCATAAAAAAATTACAATTTTAATAGGTCAAATATTTTTAATTAACATCTGTGGTCAATTCTTTTTGATAGATTCTTAAAAAAATATGATTTTGACTAAACTACTGCGCTCCTAAAATATCAAGAATAGAATAAAATATATACAACAAGCAACATATTGATTTTTTATTTAAAGCTCTTGACCGGTGTTAAATTTATGGAAATAATATGAAATTCACGGAACTTGAGCTCTGCGTCATCAATCGCCGAAGCTACAATCGACAAATATTTCAGTATTATTTCTTTGTCAACGGCGAGTAAGAAAGAAGGATGGAGTTGTGCTTTTTATGACTGATTGTGATTACGCAACGCCAGACTCGTTTTATTTGTGACGCAAAGTTCTTCTCTTATGAAAAATACTTTAAAACTCTTGAAGGCCGGGTTCGAAAATATTATGACGCAATAAAAACATTCGGACCGAGACCTTCAAGAGTTTTATTTCCATACAATATATTGATAGAAATTTCAAAATTCCGGATACTTTCCAGACGGTCTATAGTTTCTAACTTAATGAAAAGTCCATTTCCTATGTGTCAAAAAGGCGTCATAATTTTATTCCGCATTTAAGTAATTATTACTTTCGTTATATCTAAGGACATCGATTATTTATTATTTCCTAATCATTAATTATTGCTACTTTGTTTAAAAATATTTAATATGCATATAATTTCTTTACTAATAAAATCCATTAACTATATCGCTTGCTGAATGCAACAGTGACACAAATCAAAAAAATACATTGTTGGGGGGACACTGAGAAAAGAAAGTTTTAACGTTTTTGCTTTTAATAATACGGGAAGTCAATTTGGAATAAACATATATGAATCTGAACCATTAAAATGTTTTTTAATCCGTCTCTTGATCGTTGGAGGGTTTTTGGAAATAAGGAAATTGTATGTTACACTTTACACCCAAATTATTTATCAATAACAATTCGAGTTGTTCCGTTATTGCATTCAGCAAGCGATATGTGAATTACATTTAATAATTTTCTTCCTCCGTTCTGTTTTCGTGTACAAATAATATCCGAAACATCTGCAGGTGAATTATGGATTGCATTTAATATGTAAAACACGGAACTTGAGCTCTGCGCAATCAATCGCCGAAGTTACAACCGACAATTATTTCAGTATTATTTCTTTGTCAACGGCGAATGAGAAAAAAGGTCGGAGTTATGATTTTATTTATGACGCAGAGCTCTTCTCTTATGTAAACAACTTTATAACGACCGGCATATCGGGGCGGTGCTTCGGCATTTATCTCTCTCGGACGGTCGGCTGCGTATCCTCTCTATAAGTTCATTACTTTGTGTCGCGTTTGTACCACAGATCGATAGATTTGAACGTTCTCTTTCATATTTTGCAAGAAATTCGTTCGTGCAACATTTGCATAAAAAGTTATGTGCATTTATAGTTGACGCTGTCTGAATATCTGAAGCAGCGACGGGCACGAGCTCGCCGAAAGCTCGACCCCCACCCTCAATTATTTGCGGCGATCCCGATGTTTCAGACAAACAAGCGCCGGCATATGTAAGTATGTAGTTTTTTTCGCAATTGTGATACACCAGGGACAAACTACATACACAGTTGGTCTGACCAAGACTAGGTATACGGTTAATTGTGAGTAAATGAAGGAGAGACTCATTGAAACTTGTGTGGAAATGAAATAGAGATATTACAATGTTGCGTGCGAAGGTAGGAATGCTGCGGCCGGAGCGTGGCCCGCGTTATCAATCGGCAACGTCGATTGATGTAGCTATTTCGTTTACTCATGCGCTTTCTACTATTCTATCCTTCATTTACTCATGCTAAATGCATAGCCAGTGGTGGCCAGGCCAATACGATATAGTTAATGATCTTCACGATGCTGTTAAAATTATAGTTTTGTGATAATTAGGACGGCTTTGGCAGCGAATTTAAATTTTGAAATTTTGTTGCTGGAGGTTTGTCGCTAACTTCTCGCCGGTAACTTGTTTAAGCATCGAGCCCCAAACATTTTTAATAGAACTGTAAAACTTTGTTTACAATAAATAAATAAATAGTCTACATGTGAACAATAGAGGAGCCAATTACATTGTAAAACTCACTAACAATAAGTGAAAATACGTGTATCAAAAAAAAAAAAATAAATAAATAATCGACCCCAGTCCACTATTATTAGTTCATCGACCCCCAAGTTTTCATCAGCCCCCAAGAAGTTGATGACATCGACCCCGTTGGGAACCCCTGTAGAGACGTTTTTATATGTTTTCGTTTGTCAACAGTGGCGTAACAACTGGGGGAGGGTGCATTGAACCATGGGGGCTCATATAATACAAGCAACGATTTGTTTCTCGTTGTAATACAAAAAGTGTAAGTGTAGGAATGCGTGACGGTGGTCTTAATTAAAAATAAAATAAATCTAAAAAAATATAATCAATGTGTCAATGTAAAAAAAGCCAAAAACAAAAAGAAGTGTGCTCGACGTGTTCTTTTGAGACAAAATAAAAAAGAAGCAACAGAAATAAGGAAGATGATACACATTCTGGAGTGTCGTACCAGATAGTGCATTTACAGATTCACATAGATAACTGCAGTGTAAACGCGCATCTGGCACGCATCCCAGAACTTCACGTTTTGCATTCCGGAAGTCCGCGAAGGAACGGAACCAACGATCAGAGAGAGAGAGAGAGAGAGAGAGAGAGGCCACAGGCAACAGCTACACATCCCACCGAAAGCACCTACAAAGTTGATTCGAATCAACAATTTGATTTTTAATTGGCGCACGTGCGGCAAAGCAGAGCTTACTTTTACTCGTTTATTTAGTTTCAAGGTCTCACTGTTTTATTCTTTTTTTGTTGTTCCAGGAATTTGCTTCACGACAATAATGGAGAGTTGGAGGAGGCCCCCCAGCTTACGCTCTTCTCTCCAAGTTCTTTCCCCAACAGTTTTCTTCAAGCACTTTACTGACTTGACCTTGAATCCCCTCCAGTCGCAGTCGTTCCATCCTTGCTTACATCAGTGAACTGGATGGGTCTCCAATGAAGCTTTCAGGAGGGGTGGAGGCAAACGTTTCAGCTTTCTGTATGAACTTTTTTTTTTTCTTCTTAAATTGGGAGACCTTGAACTAGAATGCAGCAAATAGTAGTCGTTCCATCCTCGCATCAGTGAACTCGATGGTCTCCATTGAAGTTTTCATGTCAATATTGGACGAACGTTTCAGCATTCCGTTTTTTTTTTTAATTGGGAGACCTTGTAACTAGTAGTTTATGCCTTAGAAGTCTGCAATAATAAGCACTCGTTTTCGGAAGCTCGCCCTCGTAAAAATAAACTCTGCAATTGCTTCATTGTTGGGTGAGGTTGAGAGAAAATAATCATGCACAGAACACCAGGCAAACCTAAACAATCAAGCTCGCGCGCGTTAAGCGATGGCCGTTGGGCGAAAATAAACTTTCGTTGGCAATTTCTTTCGCGAGCTTGCGTCAGGCGTCGAACTTATCGCGCGACGCGGGGGGAAAAAGGAATCTTTTCGGGCAAGTTAAAAACAAAAACCGCACGGGGGCGTGAGCGATGAATCACCAAGAACACAATGATTGCAAAATGCACATATCTCTCTTGGCAATCGTTCAGGTGATGTCATGCGGCAAACGCTTAATAGGGTTCAAATAAATGAGGCACGTTCAGAGGAGGCGAATTAGAAACGTCACTGCGTCGGCCATTTTACACAAAAGGTAAACCTAAAGCTCTTAATCGATTGAAAATTTTGCCAAGCGGAAAGTACCAAACGTGAAAAAAACGTCAAAGGAACAAAAAGTGGGGAGTTTTGAACACGTTGACGTTTTGATGAATTTTGGCACAGAAAACTAACTACGTACTTAATTGGAACGCTTCGAATTAAAATTTGCAATGGGGAACGAACCAAAAATGAAAAATTGAAGCAACGCACCTCAAAGAAAAGAGAAAGCTACGGGGGGTTTTAAATACGTTGTCAATTTGAACTTGGGCACAGAAAACATTAACTGGAAGGCAAGATTACTTTCTAAAGCACTTAAGTTCTTAGCTAAGCAAAGAAAAGGGTTTACACGAAACAAAAAATTTGGGGGTTTTAAATACTTTATGAATTTGGATTTTGGCACAGAAAACATTAACTAGCCACTTAACTGGAAGCCAAGATACTTTCTAAAGCATTTAAGTTCTTAGCTAGGCAATTGGAAGAACGTACGTCAAAGAAAAGGGGAAACTTCAGGGTTTATACGAAACAAAAGTTGGGGGGTTTTACATACGTTGTCAATTTGAACTTTGGCACAGAAAACACTAACTAACCACTTAACTTAAAGGCAAGATACTTTCTAAAGCACTTAAGTTCTTAGCTAAGCAATTGGAAGAACGTACGTCAAAGAAAAGGGGAAACTTCAGGGTTTATACGAAACAAAAGTTGGGGGGTTTTACGTACGTTGTCAATTTGAACTTTGGCACAGAAAACATTAACTAACCACTTAACTGGAAGGCAAGATACTTTCTAAAGCACTTAACTTCTTAGTTAGGCAATTGGAAGAACGTACGTCAAAGAAAAGGGGAAACTTCAGTGTATACACGAAACAAAAGTTGGGGGGTTTTACATACGTTGTCAATTTGAACTTTGGCACAGAAAACATTAACTAACCACTTAACTGGAAGGCAAGATACTTTCTAAAGCACTTAACTTCTTAGTTAGGCAATTGGAAGAACGTACGTCAAAGAAAAGGGAAAACTTCAGGGTTTACACGAAACGAAAGTTGGGGGGGGTTTACATACGTTGTCAATTTGAACTTTGGCACAGAAAACATTAACTAGCCACTTAACGGGAAGGCAAGATACTTTCTAAAGCACTTAAGTTCTTAGCTAGGCAATTGGAAGAACGTACGTCAAAGAAAAGGGGAAACTTCAGGGTTTATACGAAACAAAAGTTGGGGGGTTTTACATACGTTGTCAATTTGAACTTTGGCACAGAAAACATTAACTAACCACTTAACTGACAGGCAAGATACTTTCTAAAGCACTTAAGTTCTTAGCTAAGCAATTGGAAGAACGTACGTCAAAGAAAAGGGGAAACTTCAGGGTTTATACGAAACAAAAGTTGGGGGGTTTTACATACGTTGTCAATTTGAACTTTGGCACAGAAAACATTAACTAACCACTTAACTTAAAGGCAAGATATTTTCTAAAGCACTTAAGTTCTTAGCTAGGCAATTGGAAGAGCGTACGTCAAAGAAAAGGGGAAACTTCAGGGTTTATACGAAACAAAAGTTGGGGGGTTTTACATACGTTGTCAATTTGAACTTTGGCACAGAAAACATTAACTAACCACTTAACTGGAAGGCAAGATACTTTCTAAAGCACTCAAGTTCTTAGCTAGGCAATTGGAAGAACGTACGTCAAAGAAAAGGGGAAACTTCAGGGTTTATACGAAACAAAAGTTGGGGGGTTTTACATACGTTGTCAATTTGAACTTTGGCACAGAAAACATTAACTAACCACTTAACTTAAAGGCAAGATATTTTCTAAAGCACTTAAGTTCTTAGCTAGGCAATTGGAAGAACGTACGTCAAAGAAAAGGGGAAACTTCAGGGTTTATACGAAACAAAAGTTGGGGGGTTTTACATACGTTGTCAATTTGAACTTTGGCACAGAAAACATTAAATAGCCACTTAACTGGAAGGCAAGATACTTTCTAAAGCACTTAAGTTCTTAGCTAGGCAATTGGAAGAACGTACGTCAAAGAAAAGGGGAAACTTCAGGGTACATACGAAACAAAAATTGGGGGGTTTTACATACGTTGTCAATTTGAACTTTGGCGCAGAAAACATTAACTAACCACTTAACTGACAGGCAAGATACTTTCTAAAGCACTTAAGTTCTTAGCTAGGCAATTGGAAAAACGTACGTCAAAGACAAGGGAAAACTTCAGGGTTTATACGAAACAAAAGTTGGGGGGTTTTACGTACGTTGTCAATTTGAACTTTGGCACAGAAAACATTAATTAACCACTTAACTTAAAGGCAAGATACCTTCTAAAGCACTAAAGTTCTTAGCTAGGCAATTGGAAGAACGTACGTCAAAGAAAAGGGAAAACTTCAGGGTTTATACGAAACAAAAGTTGGGGGGTTTTACGTACGTTGTCAATTTGAACTTTGGCACAGAAAACATTAACTAGCCACTTAACTGACAGGCAAGATACTTTCTAAAGCACTCAAGTTCTTAGCTAGGCAAAGAAAAGGGAAAACTTCAAGGTTTACACGAAACAAAAAACTTGGGGGTTTTAAATACTTTATGAATTTGGATTTTGCCACAGGAAACATTAACTAACCACTTAACTGACAGGCAAGATACTTTCTAAAGCACTCAAGTTCTTAGCTAGGCAATTGGAAGAACGTACGTCAAAGAAAAGGGAAAACTTCAGGGTTTACACGAAACAAAAGTTGGGGGGTTTTACATACGTTGTCAATTTGAACTTTGGCACAGAAAACATTAACTAACCACTTAACTTAAAGGCAAGATACTTTCTAAAGCACTCAAGTTCTTAGCTAGGCAATTGGAAGAACGTATTTCAAAGAAAAAGGAAACTTCTGCGTTTACAGGGGGTTTCAAATACGTTGTCATTTTGGCACAGGAAACATTAGCTAGCCAATTAACTGGAAGGCAAGATACTTTTCTAAAGGATCCTTCGAGTTTTTAATTAATTTAAAAACTGCAATACGGAACGAGCCAAAAATGAAAAATTGGAAGAACTTACGTCAAAGAAAAGAGAAAACTTCTGGTCAATTTGGATTTGGCAAGGCAAACATTAGCTAAATACTTAACTGAAAGGCAAGGCACTTAAGTGTTTAGTTAATTTAAAAAATTCAATACGTGTTGGCACGGAAAGCTTTAAGTAATTACTTAACTGAAAGACGAGATATTTAAAAAGTGATGCATCTCCACTTTCAAGTGCACAACCTGACATAGAGAAAGTGAAAAAAATAAGAAGGACTTATCAAGCGAACTTTACAGGTGCATTTATTTTTATAAGGAGACCAGGAGAGGAGCTGCAAATTTCCGAAACTTTACGTCAATGATGGAAGGTGGGGTTTTGCTTTAAATTGAACAGGCGAAGACTTTTAAAAGGCATCGTTTTCCACAAGAAAGTAAAAAAGAAGGAAGAACGCTCTGGAATGTCCGTCTATAGATAAACATTTTAAATGGGGCAACGAGAAACGAATTCGAATTGCCGAATTGAATCGGAAATTCTTCTTCGTCGTAGCGAAATAATTTTGTTGTTCGCCTCTGGACGAGTTATTTTTGCGCACTCGCGTTGCCAACAAAAATTTATGCGTACGTACACACAGGACGAAAAACTGCGAAAAACCTGACACACTAATGAAAATAAAACGCCACTCTGAGAAAGCGCGTTACGTGCACGAACAACGGCATTAAACGAGGCACATAAAAGCCCAAAACTTCGAATTTCAACAACGCACACTGAAACCATGTTATTTAAAAAAAAAAGCAAAACTGAGGAACGCCTAGAAATAATTAGTTCTGGAATAGTCGTTTGTTTATAATTATGAATCGTATCAGGCACTACTTCGATTTTAAAA
The DNA here is from genome assembly GCA_033060865.1 of Dorcus hopei. Lineage (NCBI taxonomy): Eukaryota > Metazoa > Arthropoda > Insecta > Coleoptera > Lucanidae > Dorcus > Dorcus hopei. Next base: position 28,518,385 of record CM065426.1, read on the forward strand.
GCAAATTAACGCCCCCTTTCTCTTCTAAAAAATAAATGATAAATTGAAACATGCTTCGGTTACATAAACATGTAATTATCAGTAATTTTGAATTGTACATTGTAACATACTTCCAGGGGGAAATTAATTGAACGCGATTTTTAGAAGACGGAAGTTAAATGAAAGTCTCATGCTGAGAGATAACGAAATGATGAAAGAGAAGTAGTGCCTTACCGTTTTCTTTTCCTTTTTGGTTCCACCTGAATACCGTCAACACATATTCCAGAATTTTTATCTCTTGCCAGACTACTAAATTAATGCTGATTAGTTGGATGTGATTATCACTCGATTAGCAAAAAGGATGATGTATGTAGATGATTATTATTGTGAGGGTGGTGGTGGTGGTGTTAGTGGAAGTAGTAAAAAATTAATGTGTTTAAACCATAAACCAGAACTTAAACCACAAATTGTATACGGTCACAAACGCGTCTCTTAACTATAATTACAACAAACGGTGAGGAAAAAAAAAACTTGAATGCGTTCCAACGTTTTCCACACGCGAAATAATCGCTGAGAAAAAACCAACTAATGCAAATTACACGCACTGTATACGTATGCGATAACCACTGGGTTGATATCCAGCAGACGGTAAGCGAGTAAGTAATAAACCAGGAAAGATAAAAGCGAAACAGCTGAGCATCGACTCATAATAATAATACACCGGATCCGGGCTGGACATCCAAAATAACACACCTTACTCCGAGAGTGTGTGTGCATTATGCAAGACGTCCGAAACGTCCAAAATGCACTCTAATGCCAGCTGCTAATTCTAAGCCGAAGATCATGCCAACGTGGCCGCAAAATTCAAAATGCAAGGACGCGCACTCTTCGATGCAATTAAATTTAGATCAGCATTCGGTTAGGTGGGATAAGTGGGACACATCGATAGGCGAAAGATTGCAAAGTTTCATTTGCGTTATGCAAAAGAATGCCTTACATCACGGAACGTGTTCGTAATTTGGCAATACTCGAATTTATTTCTAATTACGTCCGCCGAGGACGTTCACAAATGAAAACGTATTTTAGTTTTCCAGAAATATTCGACGAAAAATTAGCCCCTGGTTAAGAAAGGGTAAGAGATAAACGAAATAAATACTTGACCTTTAAACGGAATTGACGTGACCAGCTCGAAAATATTCGCTTGACAACTGCATTCGAGTCACCTGAAGTTAATCGTCCCGTACAAATTGTATAAAACAAGGCCCCACTTTGAACACCTGCTTTGCCAGTACAACACGAAAACAATTCAAATCTCCCTGTTAAGAATTCCTGGTACACAAAAAAAAATCATTGCAGTTATTACTAATATAATAGTAGAGTGAGGCCCAGTTTTACAAGCGTGGAATATGGACGGAATAACTGTTCGCCGAATATCCTCTAACGTTCCTCCATATCTACGTCACGTGCTTATCCGACGACTCTAAAATCGGGCCTGAGAAATGACATTTTGGATTGTTTCGTTTAGATTTTTGTACAGAAAGAATTTGGTCGCGTTAAATTGTCTGTTAGATAAAGATATCAAATTACGTTGCGAGTTGAAGTCCTTCGCTTTAATCTGAAACAAGCAACAGAGACTTTGTCAAAATGTCAGCCTGGACACTTGTAAAGTAAAAATTACGAAGGGTTCATTTGCGACAGACCATCCGCGAGTTGTATCTGACAATCTAATGGGGGGAGGGGGGGGTTGCTTGATGCATGCGGAGCATCTGGAACAGGCGCGATTGGGAACTAAACGCAGCGATTATCATCGGTCGAGGTGCTTTCGAAATTTAGCTGCAAAGTCCCAGGGGTGTGTTTAATTTTTACTTGGAAAGGACGGAGCGCGAAAAACAATCAGAAATGTTCGAATGTTCTTTAGCGCTTGCAGTCATCTACTCATTTTTCTAGGTAAATCATTTATTTCCGTACGGTTAAAATACAGTGTGTTAAGAAAGGGCAATTAAAACCTAACACGTGCGTGCGTCGCGACGCGGGTGTTTTAATTAAAGTGCGTGAGCGTTCCACGGAATACGCGTTTAGGTAATTTGTCTGTCTTCGTCGCACATTTGGTGGTATCAATTGAGTAAGAATAATTTAACTTCCATTAATTAGTGTTGTCTAAAGAGTCGGTAAAAAACTATTTTATTTACATTTGAATCGAGTATTAGAACTCTTCACTAGTTGTTGGTCATTGTTTCTTTAATTGTTCGACCAGTTCTGTGATTTAACCAACCAGCATCAATTAACTATTCCTCAAACCTATCTGGGAATTCAATACAGTGTACTCTTAGAAATAGTTCTACCCTTGGAGATATTATCAGACACGTTGGAAACACGATTTGTACAGGGAAATCGCCAACCTGAATCGCTGGTGTGAGGCAAGTTATATCTGCCGCCGAAACCAAGTGCGCCAGCACAATCTAAAACCCAGAAATCAAGGCCAAGCCAATTAATTGCCCGTTGCGAATTTCGTAAATACGAGGCCGAACGATTTTAACCGCCTAATCATAGCCATCTTCTTAACAAAGTTTCTCTCTCACCCTGTATGTTTGTGGTCTTTGCCGCGAAAGATTTGCAGGTTAATCAGAAGCGATTTGCCGAGAGACTGAAATGGCCATAGCCACCCATAGTGGAGTGTCGAAAGACAGTCAATTTGGGTCCTTGCGCAATAAATTAGTTAGATTTGGTTTAGCCGACGAAAAAACGACGAACAGAGGGATTTGAAAAAATGCAGCACATAGTGCCACCCCCTCGAGGCGATTGGACGGACCCTACCCATTCGACCTTAATTAATTAGTTTAGCTAGCGTTGGGGTTTACCACCACCTCCAAAAGGAGTCCCTGAAAAACTGGTCATTGCAAATTGATCGCCGAGGGCGGCACTTTGTACTGTGACATACTTTTTTGTAAGTAGATTCTCACCTGTTTGGTTGCCATAGCTCAGTTTAGTCGGAGGCTGAGGTGGATTCGGAAGGATAATTCTGTGAACTATATTCTTAAAAAAATAACTTGCGTAATTCATAAAAAAATAAAATAAACGTTAGGTGACAAAACGAAAGCTGTTGAGCGCCAAGTAATCTCTTTAAACTGTAATTACTAAAACAGACCGGAACAAAACTAATAAACTCCAAACAGATTTTTAGGTTACGCAAATTAATTTTCAAGAAATTAGTCTTTAATTGCAGCAACAATAAAAAGAAAATTGAGAATGAAAAATTAATATAATTGATAAAAAAATTGGTGTAACTGTTGAACATAAATGGTGATTCGAGCAACAAAATATATACATAGAATTAACAATGTACAGTAACTTAAATAAACAAAAATAATCTGACGCAATTATGCTAAATGACCCAACAAAAAGCGCTAAATTAAATCGAAAGTGACCCAATATACAATTAAATAAATCCGCGACAATCAAAATAAAATTCAAAAGACTAATTCCAGACGGTACGGTAATATTTCCTAAACGATACGGTACGATACGGCACGATACGGTACGATACGATAATTTTCTCAATACGATACGATACGATAAATTTCTCAAAACGATACGATACGATAATAATGATGAGTGTTGCTTACTCAATCCTGACGATAGCTTAACCTGAGTTCCAATTACGACTCCGTTGAACTTATCTTCAAACGACTCCGTAGTAACTTGACCTTGGTTCCATTTACGACAACGTTGAATTATTTCATCAAACGACTCCGTAATACTGAATTTGTTTCCAAAAACAACCACGTCAAATAAAAAGAAGGAACTCCTGTTCGGTAGTATCTTCAAACGACAATGCAGTAAACAGCAAGGAATTTTCCAATAAAAACTCGTGCGGTAGGAGGAAATCTTCGGCCTCAGTAACTCAACACAATTTCGGGAGTCAAAAAAAAACTAATCTTCGGCTTCGGTAACTCAACAAAATTTCGGGAGTCAAAAAAAAACTCTACATAAAGAGAAAAGGAATCTTAGAAAATATTCTCCTAAACAACTAGTGTACTTACAATCTTCTGTTAGTTTTTTTTCCTGAGCGAGAACTTTAACGGAACACGTGCTCGGATACGTGCTTGAACGAAAACGGTAGCGTTTGTGGCAAAAAACAGACGACAAAATTGACACAGTAGGGCAGTACGAGAGTAGTGACGTAATATTTGCCAAACTGGAATATCTCAAAGCCGTTCAGCTTCACAAAACCACAAAAATTTGAAGACGCAAGACACGCGTCTTAATGGTGTACGAGCACACACCCAAGTCGCACGATCATCGAGGAGGACGGAAACTCGTCAAAGATTTTACACGCATTTCCGCATACGTCACATCGATCAATAAAATCGACCCAGAACCATGTACGACATCTACAGATTAATTTCCGAAACAAAACAAATAGCTTTAAGAAGAAAATCGAAATCCGCATTACAAACTGAAATTAAAACACAAATCCTGAGAGATAGAGGCGTGAAAGTCATAGATACGAAATTAATTAAATGAACAAAATGGTGTTTACTTGAATTTCAACAGCAAAATAACGAGAAAATACGTAAAAAAAATAATGTAACGAACAGCGAAAAATGTGAACGTTACAGTACCACATACTTCTCCAGAACGTTTGATCAATTAATTGATTCCATTGATTGAGTACAGTGTAGGCCCACTGTGTCACACTGTGCGTTGGTTGATTGAACAGAACGAGTCTTAGGCCCGTATTCATAAACAAAACTTAGGCTATGCGCACGATAATAATTTGCTAATAATTCATGAAATGTACACATTTCACGTGTAATGGACGCACAACCAACAAGAGTTTAACAACAGTTTATGAATTACATTCCGTAAAAGACATCTTTGCAGCGCATAAACACACATTCGCAATGTTTTGGTGAACGCAGAGCGTAAGTTTTGTTTATGAATACGGACCTTAGAGTACGACCTGAAGTGACAAACTCTAGTACCAAGACCAAATCTAAGTTGAAATTCAATTAATTGTTAATCTAATTAAGGAGCAGAGCTCTCCAACAAATATCTGCGTAGACATTAAACCATCGACGGTGTGATTTGACAGCAGGTAGGCCGCGCCGATATTCGAAAGTGCAATCTCTTTAAGCGAGTTCTACTGTACTTTCTGATAACCGTATATTTTGTTTCTTTGTATTGATTTCAACGCATGGAGTTTTTACCTTTTTTTTGCAATGAATAACTAATTAAATCTTTGTTCTCTCGACTTATTTCCGGACGCACCAAGAAGAACAGGTTATCACAACGTAGGTCCAGGTTAGCAACGATCACGAGCCGTATTTAAAAGTGTTATTATTTATCGCGGATTCCCCGCAAGGGTCATTCGGCCGTAACACTGAAGGTAAGGTTAACCGCTACAATAAATCTTAAGCAGCAGACATATTCCATTGTAGTCATAAGATTTCGGATGACCTTTCTCGGGAATCTAGTGGGTCCGTACGGTCCAGTTATTTAAATTGGCAATAAATTTAACTTGTGTTTGTTTGGACATTTTTATTTGAGTATTTACTTGTACGTAAAAGTAAACAAACAAGGATTTTAAACGGGCGCGTTACAAACGTGACAAATTAATACTAATTTTAAGCGCTTGTCAATGACGTTTCACGCTTTTAATGATCGTTTAGAGAAGGACGTATTTAGTTGTACGTAAAAGTAAACAAACAAGGATTTTAAACGGGCGCGTTACAAACGTGACAAATTAATACTAATTTTAAGCACTTGTCAATGACGTTTCACGCTTTTAATGATCGTTCAGAGAAGGACAGGAGATTCACAAAATCTATAACCATTGGTCGGAGAAGGACAGGAAACTCGCGAAGTCTTCAGATGAGAATATTTTAATTTTTTTTTTATTAATTAAAAACGGCTTACCTACTCGTGCAAATTATTTCTTAGTGCTTTTGAATCAGAGATATTATTTACTGAGCATATTCACTTGTTGGACACTTACTCGTAAACTGTTAGTCAAAACATTATACAGGATGTACAATTTAAACGGTTCACCATTATTTACATTATTTCATTAAGGGAAGTCCCTTAGAAATTACGCAAAATTTCCTTTATTTTAGGGAATTCCCACAGAACGCCTTTCCGTCTTCCAGTTAGGCCCAACTTTACAATCGTCGGACAAGCATTATTCTTAGAATAACGAGACGTAGATATGGAGGAACGTTATTCAGCGGACGCGACGGTTATTCCGCCCTTATTCCACGATTGTAAAACTGGACCTTAAAGTTATTCGGCGAATAACTTGATTGTTTCCATCAGTTAGTTTATCCAGAGGTGGAAAGACCGGCCCTTAATCTGAAGTCGACTTGAACTGAAGATAACTGACGGATTTTCTTCATCTTTCTATCAGTTTAGTTAGATGGACTTCAGAAATATGAGCAGCCCACCTATACTCTTTCTTTCTACAACTCTGGTAAATATTTTTCTTTTTCTTTTTTCCGAACTACTTCAACTTGCGACGTAATTTGATATCTTTCCTATAACCGACATGTCCCTAAAATTTCAATACACGCATGTTTCCAAACTTTCAAACTAAAAAATCTTCAAACTTCAGAAGAATTCTCAATCTCTAGGTACGTTTTCAAAATCACGTCATTCTCAAGGCCTAAGAGAACCGAATTACGAGGATAAGCAATGAAAGGTCAAGGTCGAACGGATTCTTTTCCGTTTCAAACTAAATTACAAGGAATGAAGTCCAAGTGACTAACGAACGGATTCTTTTACGTTTTTATAAGGGATGAAGTCCGAGTGACTTTCGAACGGATTCTTTTTCGTTTCAAACTACAGTATACTGTATGAGGTCGAGGGGACTTTCGAACGGATTCTTTTACGTTTCGACTTTCGAACTAAAATATACGCGATGAAGCCCAAGTGACTTTCGAACGAATTCCTTTTCGTTTCAAACTAAATTACAAGAGATGAAGTCCAAGTGACTTTCGAACGGATTCCTTTACGTTTCGAACTAAATTATAAGGGATGACTATCGAACGGATTCTTTTACTATAAGGGATGAAGTCCGAGTGACTTTAGAACGGATTCTTTTTCGTTTCAAACTACAGTATACTGTATGAGGTCGAGGGGACTTTCGAACGGATTCTTTTACGTTTCGACTTTCGAACTAAATTATACGCAATGAAGCCCAAGTGACTTTCGAACGGATTCTTTTTCGTTTCAAACTGAATTACAAGGGAAGAGGTCCAATTGACTTTCGAGTGGATTCTTTTACGTTTCGAACTAAATTATAAGAGATGAAGTCCACGAACGGATTCGCTTTCGTTTCGAACTAAATCACGAAGGACGAAGTCCGAGTGACTTTCGAACGCATTCTTTTTCGTTTCTTCTCCAAACACTCGAACGTTGAAGAGATATTTTAAGCGCGCTTTAGTCCGAAGATCTCTGTCGGAGGCGCGCAACCCACACGTTTCAAAACAAAATAATACACGCCTTTATATTTTTAAACCGGATGGCCGCCGGCACAAAAATAAGCCCCCCCCCCCGTATTATGCAATTTTCGGCCTAAATCTAAACATAGCGCAGGTACAGGTGCGAACGAATTCGCAAGTCCGAACAATTTAGCGCGTATATTTAGGCGCACGTGCTAAAATGATTCACTGTCGAGCACAGCACTGCTGTCCCTGTTGTTGTTTAATAAATAATGTTGCTGCATGTGCTGGTTGCACGCGCGTGTGCGTCACGCTTGACCGTGAAATATGTCGCAATTAAAAATCGATCCTACGGAATTTGCATTACTTACGCCACAGCTGTCGTTACAACTATCAACATGAACGAGTCACTTATTATTTTATTAAAAAAAAAGAAAAAACCATTTATTGAGAGGGGGGACGAAGACATTTTAGAGTCACACTGTATTTAACTTGCTAGAATCGTTAGTGCTTGTTTCCTTTATGTGCATCATTTTCTTCCACCGTTCAAATTCCACTGCAGAAATAAAAGGTCCAACATCAACTCGAACGCCTCTTACTTTCGGCCGAATTAATTTTCGCAAAACCGATTACGCAACACCGGGCCACCCGAAAATATCTCGGGGCTCGAGAGGATCTGGCGGAGCTTCTCCGAACTACGCGCAGGCGGAGCCGCAGTTCCCGCCTTGACCACAGAGGTCTCCGGCGTGTCGTTTTTCACAATATTATCTTATCGTCCACTATCCCCCTGATTTTTTTAGGTCAAGCTTCGAAACAATTTCACATTCGAACGACTGCGATAAACAAAGTAATTAAATGCGATAAAAAAGGTAATTAAAATTTACTCCCGTCTAACGCAAATAAATCCGGACGGAAAAAATCACGTTAACGTCGGAGCGGAGAGGAGAAGGCAATTAAGCTCTAAAATAAATATTTGCCGCGACGTGAGTTTAATTAAAGGCCCCTTCTGGTTTCAGAACGACGCGACGGTCAAAAGTAACGTCCCCCGACTATTTCGCTTTGTCTCAATCAACGCGCGTTTCTGAGAGAGCAAGGATGGGGGAGACATTCTTACTTTTAAATCTCCAGCAACATAAATTAGAGCTTCATATAATAAACCCGACAAGTTCTTTAACAACTGCAACTTATAACGATCATCATGTTATCACACCTGTTGTTACGCTAATGCCAAGTAGCAGGAGCAATTACACGTCGCTTCGAGGAATTATTTATTAGCAAGGCACGAAGTAGTGTGTGTGTGATTAGAGCAGTCTTTCTCAAAGTGGGCGATAACGCCCCCTTGTGGGCGCTAGAGGCCTACAGGGGGGCGGTAAAGGGCACAGAGAAAATTGGGGGAAACAAGATAAGACTCATATATGGCAGGCTGTAAAGTTATTAAAGTAATGATTGCGATTGTGATTTTTACGATGTGGTAAAGTAAAAAAATTTTAGGGGGCGCTAGAAAATAATTGATTCTTAAACTGGGCAGTAGACGAAATTAGTTTGAGAACCTATGGATTAGAGCGACACAGGATGCTATAAATCAACGGCGGCTGGTTCTTCGTTGCACCACCGGAGGACCGGGGGACCTTGAAACTTCCCAGTCATCAACGTTGCTGCGACGAAGAGCTACTGAGATACCACCAGCTGTGTTCACTGCGCTATATACAGTCAACACAGGGTGGATCCCGGTATCTCGACGTCGTGATACTTTCATTCTGGAAGACTTCACTAATAAATTCACTGCACTTTGAATGACTGATGTATATAGGGAGTTAAGTTCTATGTCCTCATCATTATATGAGGTTGAAACAAGATGAGGAAACTCTGAGGGTGTGCTCAACAGGTTATTAACTCGCCTATTAAATTTTACAGGCGAACGCAATTAATTACGTAATAATAATTTAAAACATAGAGAGGTACTTACAATCTGCTTGAGGGTTCCATGGCAGCTTCATCCCCCTCGATGCGATAAACCTTGCCGGACATCACGTATTCGAAGCTGTCAGCCCTAGATCCTTCACTCTCGAGTCCTGCAGGATTCCAGTCACCGCTGTCGGGATACCCGTCCTCGCGTAGCGTCGTCGCCAACACCAATCGGAACTTATCTCCTGCAAAGCAACACCATCATTAACCCTCATCATCCACCGGAGTGAGAGAGAGAGAGAGGATGGATGAAGTCGTAACACGCGCTAATCAAAATTAGGTTCTCTTTCTTGGTCGTCGGGTTTCTTGCACACGGGAGGAACGCGCGCGCCAAGGTCACGCGGGGACCAAAAAAAAAAAACAAGAAGTGGTCTCGAATTTACATACCTCTTATTTAAAAACCATTCCGCCGTAGGTATACATAGGTACGACACACGTACGTACGCAAACGGGTTTTTACATCAGAACTGGCAGGAAAAAAAATGACAAATAGGAATAGTTAAAGTCTATAATTAGCACTTGCTAGATCAACGGAAGCTTTGGCGAAACTGGTGAATAACTCTTGGGGTTGGCTGTTACACCCCTTCAACATGAATTTGGGCTTTGGAAAAAACAAGAGAAGATATGGTTCACTTCAATGCGTAGGAACTCAAAATAAAAAAAAAAAAACTGTAGACGAATTGCAAGGATCAACCAATTCGTATCGCGAAAGATAACGTGTGGATCGTTCTCATTTCATTGCGAATATGAGAAGTCGATAAGTAATTCGTTTTAAGTGCGCGGACAAGACCGAGAGAAATTTACATTTTAATTAAATGGCCATCACATGACGCGCCTCGGACGTCCTTCGTGCACTCGACCTGCTCGTTTCAACCAATTAAAAGATTCGGCACCGAGATACGCCGGCGTGGATTTAATTACGATCTCGTAATCGCCAATTACGGGGACGTTTTTCCTGCGAAAGTACAAGTTTATTAACGGGCCCCTCTCGTTCGTTTTTCGTGACTCGGTTGGAATGCAATAAGGAATCCGACAGTTACTTCTTCTGACACGGGAATTAACTAATGAGCTACATGATACGTTATACCACAGATAACCAAATAAAAATAGATTTGGATTTCAATGTGATCTTGCACATTCAAGCCCGAAAGAACCCACTTCGGAGTTCGGAATTCCCTTAAACTCCGGTGGTGGCAGCGAACTCCGTTATTTTAGTTTTTTCTAAATTTTCTCAATATTATTTTGGTTTACATGTTTGGTTAAATTTCTTGATAAAATTACGATTAAGATTATCAAAGTAAGAAGGGTTAATTACGGGGAAACTATCTTTCACCTCAAGACCCTTCCTATACATCAGAGAATTAGATGCATAAAAAGCGCAAAAAAAAATCAACGAGAAACGGAAGATCTCGACAATTCTTCTTCTTCTTCCTCTTGAAATACAAGTGCAGTAAAACAGTAAAAATTAATTTCAAATTTCGCGCCGAGAAACTACAGTCGGACAAGATTTACATAGATGGCGCCACATAATTTCGGTTGTATTATTTTTGTTGGATGAACAGAAATGAAATTAACGTAAAATAAAAGAACATCGACAATTCTTCTTCTTTTTGAAATATGAACCCAATAAATTCAAATTTCGAGGGGGAAAAAAACCGTAGTCCGACAAGATTCACGCAGATGGCGCCACATGGTTTCGCTTTTTATTTATTAGTTTTTTAAACGACGGAATTAATTTGATAAGAAAGAAAAACAACAAAAGACAACCAACAATGAAGTGATTGAAATGTAAATCAAATAAGTACCTACTAAATAAAAAAATTAAAGAATATTAACTTCCTCCATTTTTTTAAATAAGTTGACGCTTATTTAAGTTTCCTTTTTTATTCTTTCTTATCAAAAGAGAAAGAAAACAAAGAAAACGAGTTTTTGTTTGTTTTTCTTCAAATTATGTTATCTTCATCATTCTTCTTTATCTACTGACAACAATTAGAGAACTTTTAAGTTAAACAATGTAAATTAAATAAAAAAAAGTGTCGACTAGGTTCGTGAAACTAAGTAAAGAAAATGATGGGGAAGTCGTCCCAAAATTTTATCGAATTGAGCGCCATCTATTGAACAATTACGCAGTCTTGAAATTAAAAGCAAATGAAATAAAAGAACGACCGATTAGGTTCGTGAAACTGAATAAACAAAATTGATTTAACAAAGTTGTAAAACTCGATGAGTTCGACAAAGAAATGGGCCGAGGAAGGCGTGCAAAAATTTAATCGAATTGAGCTCCATCTGTTGGACAATTAGAGAACATTGAACTTAAACGAAGAAAATGATGAATTGACAAAGTTATAAAATTCGATAAGTTCGACAAAGCAATTGGTCGAGGAAGGCGTCGCAATATTTGCGAAAATTTAACCGAATCGAGCGCCATCCTTGAAGTTAAAAGTAAATTGAACAAAAGAAGAGTGAATCAGGTTCGATAAGTTCGACAAAGAAGTTGTTGGCGTAGCTATTCGAGAGAAGATGAAGAAAATTCTTCAATTAAATGAAGCGCCATCTGTTGGACAATTAAAGAATCGCCTCGAAATGTGATTTAATTAACAGAATTAGAGCCAATTGGATTCGTGGAATTAATAAATTTGCCAAAACCGTTTTCTTTGTTTAAGTGGACGGAGAAAAACGTCGCAATGCTCGAGAGAACGTGAAGAAAAGTGTAATCGAAATTAGCGCCATCTATTGGACAATCAGAGAACCTTGAAGTAAAACGTATAATAAATAAAAGGAGAATCGATTCGATTCGTGAAGCCGAACAAAGAAAACGAGTGAGCGGACGGAGAAAGACGACGCAGCATTCGAGAGAACGCGAAGATGAATTTAATCGAACCGAGCGCCACCTCCTATTGGACAATCAGAGAACCTTGAAGTTAAACGTAAGTGAAATAAAAGTAGAGCCGATTAGATTCGCGAAGCTGAACAAAGGAAACGAGTGAGCGGACGGAGATAGACATCGCAATATGCGAAGAAAAATTTAATCGAATCTAGCGCCATCTACTGGACAATCAGAGAATCTTGAAGTTAAATGAGAATTAATTTAAAGGAGAACTCGCGAAGTTGGCACATTTATAAAACTCGATGAGTTTGACAGAGAAGTGGACGGAGAAAGTCGTACAACATTTGAGAGAGGACGAAGAAAAACGCCATCTATTGGGCAACGGCGAAAATTCATCTTCCCTGTTCCCGTTCCACGTTGAATTCGACGCAGGAAGCATCAACCTTGAAGTTAAACGTAAATTAGAGAAAAAAGTATTCGTCACATTCGTGAAGCTTACGGCGTTTTCAATTCACCGCCCTAGAGCACTCTCACAGTATCCCGTCTTCTATTTGTACGTGAGGTTAAAACAAGATGGGAACACTCTGGGACTACTCGAGAGCAACGAATCGAAAACCCTAACAATTGGAGAAAGAAGTGAGTGGATGGAGAAGACGTCGCAAAGTTCGAAGAAGATTTAATCGAATTGAGCGCCATCTATTGGACAATTACAGTACCTTGAAGTCAAATGTGAATCGAATAAAAGAGAACTCGATTAGATTCGTGAAAACGGGTTTACGAAATTTGTAAGAGCGTTCGCGTTCGACGAAGAAGCGAACGGAGGAAGTCGTAGGTGTAATATTTGAGAGGCATTTAATTGAACTGAGCGCCATCTGTTGAACAACGTAGAAAAATTCTATATTTCGGGGGGAAATTTTCAGTAGATGGCGCCACTTGAGCTATATTGTTTTTAAATTATTAAAATATTTTTTCTCCCTGGTTACGTTCACGATTTCACAAGTTCTTGCTTAACAAATTTGCATTACGTGCAGTATTTCTTTTTCTTCTTCAAATATGACTTTAGGATTCATTAGTTCTAGAATTGGAGGATAATCATGACGTCCAAACGAGTGTACTTTGCATGGCTCTTTCCCAATTTAACGTGGCTCATATAAGTCGAGAAAAAAAAACAAAATCCAAATTAATGGCAGGCAGTAATTAATGCGCAGTATCTAATTATATAAATAACTTTTTAAAGAAACTATTTACGATGAAAACTTGCACGTAATCGGATGCCACCAGTAAGTTTTGCCCGATCGATTTTATTGATTACTGATCGATTGAAAATAGTTAATTTCAAGCACTTGAGAAACGCCAAATGCAAAAGCACATAACTTTTTGTACAAAAGTTGCACAAACGAATTTCTTCTAAAATAGTTTTGGCCGATCGATTTTATTGATTAATTATCGATTGAAAACGGGCGCACCCACGACTTCAGATATTCAAGACAGCGTCAACTATAAACGCACATAACTTTTTATGCAAATGTTGCACAAACGAATTTCTTGCAAAATATGAAAGGACATGCAGAAATTTCTCGATTTATGATGTTTCTAAGTTTTGGGCCATCGCTAATAGCTTATTTTCGCATTAAATACGTAATACCCCGAGAATGCCTAAATACAATCAATAATCAGCCAATAAAATCGGTGAGCCAAAACTCGGAGATAACATAAGTCGATAGATTTGAATGTGCTCTTTCATATTTTGCAAGAAATTCGTTCGTGCAACGTTTGCATAAAAAGTTATGTGCATTTATAGTTGACGTTGTCTTGAATATCTGAAGTCGCGGGAGCGCCCGTTTTCAATCGATAAAATTAATCAATAAAATCGATCGGCCAAAACTCAGAGGTACAAACGCGACACAAAGTAATGAACTTATCGAGAGAGGATACGTGACCGACAGTCCGAGAGAGATAAATGCCGAAGCACCGCCCGGGCGCTGGTCGTCATAAATGCGTCTACCTGCAGATGTTTCCGATATTATTTATAAAATTCATAAATTCATAAAAAAATTACAATTTTAATAGGTCAAATATTTTTAATTAACATCTGTGGTCAATTTTTTTTGATAGATTCTTAAAAAAATATGATTTTGACTAAAATACTGCGCTCCTAAAATATCAAGAATAGAATAAAATATATACAATAAGCAACATATTGATTTTTTATTTGATGCTCTTGACCGGTGTTAAATTTATGGAAATAATATGAAATTCACGGAACTTGAGCTCTGCGTCATCAATCGCCGAAGCTACATTCGACAAATATTTCAGTATTATTCCTTTGTCAACGGCGAGTAAGAAAGAAGGATGGAGTTGTGCTTTTTATGACTGCTTGTGATTATGCAACGCCAGACTCGTTTCATTTATGACGCAAAGTTCTTCTCTTATGAAAAATACTTTAAAACTCTTGAAGGCCGGGTTCGAAAATATTATGACGCAATAAAAACATTTGGACCGAGACCTTCAAGAGTTTTATTTCCATACAATATATTGATAGAAATTTCAAAATTCCGGATACTTTCCAGACGGTCTATAGTTTCTAGCTTAATGAAAAGTCCATTTCCTACGTGTCAAAAAGGCATCATAATTTTATTCCGCATTTAGATAATTATTACTTTCGTTATATCTAAGGACATCGATTATTTATTATTTTCTAATCATTAATTATTGCTACTTTGTTTAAAAATATTTAATATGCATATAATTTCTTTACTAATAAAAATCCATTAACTATATCGCTTGCTGAATGCAGCAGTGACACAAATCAAAAAAATACATTATTGGAGACACTGAGAAAAGAAAGTTTTAACGTTTTTGCTTTTAATAATACGGGATGTCAATTTGAAATAAACATATATGAATCTGAACCATTAAAATGTTTTTTAATCCGTCTCTTGATCGTTGGAGGGTTTTTGGAAATAAGGAAATTGTATGTTACACTTTCCACCCAAATTATTTATCGATAACAATTCGAGTTATTCCGTTATTGCATTCAGCAAGCGATATGTGAATTACATTTAATAATTTTCTTCCTCCGTTCTGTTTTCGTGTACAAATAATATCCGAAACATCTGCAGCTGAATTATGGATTGCGTTTAATATGTAAAACACGGAACTTGAGCTCTGCGCAATCAATCGCCGAAGTTACAACCGACAGTTATTTCAGTATTATTTATTTGTTGACGGCGAATGAGAAAAAAGGTCGGAGTTATGATTTTATTTATGACGCAGAGCTCTTCTCTTATGTAAACAACTTTATAACGACCGGCATATCGGGGCGGTGCTTCGGCATTTATCTCTCTCGGACGGTCGGCTGCGTATCCTCTCTATAAGTTCATTACTTTGTGTCGCGTTTGTACCACAGATCGATAGATTTGAACGTTCTTTTTAATAATTTGCAAGAAATTCGATTGCGCAACATTTGCATAAAAAGTTATGTGCATTTATAGTTGACGCTGTCTGAATATCTGAAGCAGCGACGGGCACGAGCTCGCCGAAAGCTCGACCCCCACCCTCGATTATTTGCGGCGATCCCGATGTTTCAGACAAACAAGCGCCGGCATATGTAACTGACTCAATCGTATCAACGAAATCGAAAATAGAGAGCGCCGAGCGAGTTAGTTCATGTTGATTTATTAGCGTTTAACAGTGAAAAATAATCGTTTTTTAAACAATATTTATAATAATTTTCGGCTTGATTCGATATGAACAGCATCAAAACGATTAGGCCGTCTACAATTTCGTATTTTATGGAACGAAGTCTACCCCACCGATACTCTGGTCACCTATTGCTTAGCGTAGTGGGGGATTATTTCCCCTCTCCTGCTCGTCGTTGATCTGAAGTGTCGGGGCGCCCGTTTTCAATCTATAATTAGCCAATAAAAAGGATCGGCCAAAACTCAGAAGTACCATAAGTCGATAGATTTGAATGTTCTCTTTCGTATTTTGCCTGAATTTCGTTTGTGCAACATTTGTACAAGAAGTTATGTTCTATTGTATTTGGCGTCTTTTAAGTGCGTGACATTAACTATTTTCAATCGATCAGTAATCAATAAAATCGATCTGCCAAAACTTACTGGTGGCATCTTTCGATGTATTTGATCATTTGCTATCCGATTACGTGCAAGTTTTCATCGTAAATAGTTTCTTTAAAAAGTAATTTATATAACGGGGATTAATTACTGCCATTAATTTGGATTTCGTTTTTTTCTCAACTGCGATACACCAGGGACAAACTATAACTAATGATCTTCACAACGTTGTTAAAATTATAGTTCTGTGATCTTTGGCAGCCAGTTTAAATTTTGAAATTTTGTTACTGGAGGTTTGTTGCTAACTTCTCACCAGTCTTTTCTTGTATGTATTTGTCATTTCTTCGTTTTTACGATAAACTAAATTAATTTGCTTTTATTTAAATTATAATGAGTGAAAAGGAAGAACAAATGATCTGTGATTATACCATTCAAGAATCACCCAAGTTAGCAAATTAGCATTGAACGAAATCGAATTCTTTACCAACGTATAATAATTGATTAACCGAAGTAATAAATCATGTTCGCGAGTTTTCATTCGACTAACTAAGCATTAAGCCAGCGATAATAACGCGAAGGAGAGACTGGAACGAATCCAAGGCCGGCCTTGGTTCCACCAAACCAACGGATTGCGAACCTTCGAATCACTACAACATCTCAAAACGAAGCTCAATATATTTACGTAGGAAAAAAAAACATATTAAAGAATATCGGTCTACCATTTTGTTTACTCAATGGCCCCCGAATACTTCGCTGATGAGTAACGTTGTTTTTCTGTAAGTACTTTTATCACTGTAAACACGTGCACCAATTCAACTCGACGATTTATTAACTTTCGGTAGATTTAATAATCTTGCTGCATCATTGTATACAGTAAGTGTCAGACGTCTATTATTTGGCAAGTCGCTAACGTTCGTGTACGGGGGGCGAGTCTGGAGAGCATCACACACTAGAAATATTTTTCATTTAAACGCATGATTAATTCAATTCATACAAGCCGCGTTTGGGTTTCACATTTTTACATCCTTTCGTCACTTTAAAACATAAGCAATTGCATTTAAATTACTGACGTGACGTAAGTGAGGGGGCGACGGCGTCTGACACTAGGGTAGTGACACGTTCTGTATCATAAGCGCATAATTATTTTATCTGTTCTCCTAATAGCTTCCGCCGTAAATTTCTCTGACAATGTATTTGATTAGTAGTGCTACAAATTACTATGTTAACGGCGTTCGATAAAAATAAGTTTTGCGTACGAAATCGCTCATTATTAATTTAACGTCATCATGATTATGCGTGTCTGTTGTTATGTAACGACGAGCGTGCGGTCTGAATGTTCGAGTAAGTCAACACCTGTGATGGTGACGTCGTTAAAACTCGATTGAAAAACACAACATGCAAAAAGGTAAACACGTCAAGAAACTACACATGTATTATAAAAAAGCAGGAACGTACGAAGGCACTTTTTAAGGAAACCTTTCCTCGACTTTCTTCGTATAAAACATGGACGTCCGCGTATTCTTGGTGCATCTTCGTTGGTTGATTGTAAAGCTAATGTTATTTAGCCATGTAACAACAACCGGCCCCGATTCTTTTTTTTCCTTCAAAATTCTGCTCGGTTTCAATTATCCTGAGAGGATAATGAAACCGGCGTGAAACTGACAACTCATCATCCGATTGTGAGCGGCAGTAAATGTGCGCTATTCAAAAACGATTAATCACCATCGCTGATATGAGTGAAGTATCGACGGGGCGAGGATGAATGAATTTAATCGGGGAAAAAATTATCCACCCAGATGTCGGCGAGGAGGAGGCGGCGATTAGCTGAATGCCGAAGGAAGAGAGACGATAATGAGATGGGATTATTAGTCGACGGTTGCAGAAAGACGTGCAAGCGACAATGTACATACAACAAGATTTATTGCTTCCTCGTAGAACCAAAGAAATTTCTGCATTGATAATTTACAATTGGAAAAAAGAAAACACCAACATACTCAATTGTTGTCTGAAGAATTTTCTTTAATTTATTGAATCACCTTGAACTTGATCCTATTTCAGAAAGTTATTAACTTACCCCCGTCTAACACACCAGGAGGAGTTCTGCGCTCAAGTGAAAAAGTGAGAAGTAGGGAATTATCCAATTAATTCCTCCGTATTGAAAATAACGAAAAAGGAGAAATTTGCTTTGGCCGAAGAAAAAAAATGTTAATTAATCATCTTTCCCACCAAGAGAAACGAGGCTCTGGAGTGCTTGCGAAAGAAAACGAAAAAACAACTTCGAGGTTTCATTAATTACGCGAGCAATTACTCGACGGTCTTAACGGACGCTGGATTAATCATCTGAAAATTACCAACTGAGAATTTTTTTAAGACCCGAAGCAACAAAGGCTCCGACGTAACGTTTTTAGGTCGCCCCGAAAACTAACCGTAAGTAACCACTTATTCCAGTTTAATTGCGCAGACGTTTCGTCCTTGAAATTGTCCTGATCGCCAGAACCTGAGCGACCTGGTTACTGGCACCAATCGTTGAATTACATTTCTTCTAAAACTTAGAAAATTAAAAAAAAAAAACTATTACTGGTCCACTAAAGAAATGATATTTGATCAATTCGATTGAAAGCAATCACGTAGGACAATATTGCCACACATGAATGAGTATCTTTAAGGCGCCCATTCACGTGGTGATATTCAAGCAATCTGATTGCCATGTCGCAAAAGCTTCAAGATTGCTACGATTGAACGTATTGCGCAATCTATACTCTACCTAAGGCATTACTCAGAAAAATGAAACGGCGGAAGTTGCTATCATATCTAAACGTAAAACATTCCGGCGGCATTTACGTATAATCTTCCCATTTAATTACTGATTAGCGATTATCAAAATAAAAATAAACAAACATACTGACGTACATCGTTTAAAAAAAAAGAAATCGAGGAACTCGTTAAGAAATTCCCCTTCTTCCTTTTATCTTCTTCTTGCTTCTTCTTCTTCCGCGGAAGACCAGCGATGTCACAAGCTTCAGATGCGACAGGAAAATTGCACTTCCCGTTGAGTTGGAAATGGTTCCTGCAAGGTCCTCCTCAAATTTGATTCGGTTTGAAAAAGAACTTCTTCTTGGCCTTCCCAGAAAAGGATGAACGCGAATAATAACAGCTGATTGAGCTGAATTGTTAGCTGAATAGAAGCATTTACTTTTAGCTGAGCTATAGTCTGAGCAATAAAATTGTTATCTCAGTCAATTTGGATTTATCTGAGCAATGATTTGTCTCAGACGTCTGTGTAACCATTTGTCTCACCCAATTTGAATTCCTCTGTTCAACTAATGTCGATTAGCTGAAGTCCAGACTGTTTAATTATTTGCATTTAGCTAAACTGTACGCTGAATAACTTGGCTTCGTCTGTTCAAGATTATCTCAAATAATCTGGATTAGCTGAACTATAGGATGAATGAACAATGAACGATTTGGATTAATCTGTTCAACTATTTGCATTTAGCCAAACTATAGGCGGAACAACTTGGATTCCTCTGTTCAACGATTACCTCAAACCATCTGGATTAGCTGAACTATAGGTTGAATGAACAAAGATTGTCTCAATCGATTTGGATTAATCTGTACAACTAGTTTCGTTTAGCTGAAGTCTAGACTGACCAAAGATTTCTACAACCAATTTGGATTCTCTTGTTCAACTATTTGCATTTAGCTAAACCGTACGCTGAACAACTTGGCTTCGTCTGTTCAACGATTATCTCAAACAATCTGGATTAACTGAACTATAGGATGAATGAACAGTGAACGATTTGGATTAATCTGTTCAACTATTTGGATTTAGCCAAACTATAGGCGGAACAACTTGGACTCCTCTGTTCAACGATTACCTCAAACCGTCTGGATTAGCTGAACTATAGGTTGAATGAGCAAAGGTTGTCTCAATCGATTTGGATTCATCTGCACAACTAGTTTCGTTTAGCTGAAGTCTAGACTGACCAAAGGTTTCCACAAGTAATTTGGATTCTCTTGTTTAACTGTTTGCATTCAGCTAAACCGTACGCTGAACAACTTGGCTTCGTCTGTTCAACGATTATCTCAAACAATCTGGATTAGCTGAACTATAGGATGCATGAACAATGAACGATTTGGATTAATCTGTTCAACTATTTGCAATTAGCCAAACTATAGGCGGAACAACTTGGACTCCTCTATTCAACGATTACCTCAAACCGTCTGGATTAGCTGAACTATAGGTTGAATGAACAAAGGTTGTCTCAATCGATTTGGATTCATCTGCACAACTAGTTTCGTTTAGCTGAAGTCTAGACTGACCAAAGGTTTCTACAACCAATTTGGATTCTCTTGTTCAACTATTTGCATTTAGCTAAACCGTACGCTGAACAACTTGGCTTCGTCTGTTCAACGATTATCTCAAACAATCTGGATTAGCTGAACTATAGGATGAATGAACAGTGAACGATTTGGATTAATCTGTTCAACTACATATTTGCATTTAGCCAAACTATAGGCGGAACTACTTGGACTCCTCTGTTCAACGATTACCTCAAACCGTCTCGATTAGCTGAACTATAGGTTGAATGAACAAAGATTGTCTCAATCGATTTGGATTAATCTGTACAACTAGTTTCGTTTAGCTGAAGTCTAGACTGACCAAAGGTTTCCACAACCAATTTGGATTCTCTTGTTTAACTATTTGCATTTAGCTAAACCGTACGCTGAACAACTTGGCTTCGTCTGTTCAACGATTATCTCAAACAATCTGGATTAGCTGAACTATAGGATGAATGAACAGTGAACGATTTGGATTAATCTGTTCAACTACATATTTGCATTTAGCCAAACTATAGGCGGAACTACTTGGACTCCTCTGTTCAACGATTACCTCAAACCATCTGGATTAGCTGAACTATAGGTTGAATGAACAAAGATTGTCTCAATCGATTTGGATTCATCTGTACAACTAGTTTCGTTTAGCCGAAGTCTAGACTGACCAAAGGTTTCCACAACCAATTTGGATTCTCTTGTTTAACTGTTTGCATTTAGCTAAACCGTACGCTGAACAACTTGGCTTCGTCTGTTCAACGATTATCTCAAACAATCTGGATTAGCTGAACTATAGGATGAATGATCAGTGAACGATTTGGATTAATCTATTCAACTACATATTTGCATTTAGCCAAACTATAGGCGGAACAACTTGGACTCCTCTGTTCAACGATTACCTCAAACCGTCTGGATTAGCTGAACTGTAGGTTTGTAAGTATCCGGCGTTTCATAACCATTAAGCTCATTACATAAGTCGAACTCGATGCAATGTCGCCCACGCGAGCGCGGCATTATGTAATCAAAAGCTTTGCCGATATACGTATGTTATGACCGACCTTAGCAAATTCGAAGAATTGCAGCTGAATCGAAAGAGCCGAGCATCATGCAAGCGTATGAGCAGACGGTTTCGAAAAATCGCGATGAATCGTAAGGCAAACTTGCGCACATGTAAAATATTACGTAATCGAAATGACCTCTGTAAAACCATGACCTGTTTCTACTTGTCACTTGAAGAATAGAGCATTATTATTATTATGAAGTCCGAGGGCGTAATCAACATTCACAGAATGTCATAGTGTGTGGTTGCTCTCAAAAAATCCGTCCGTCTCTCCGCATCTAGTACCATGGTTGGGTGAGAAAATATTACGTAATCGAAATGACCTCCGTAAAACCATGACATGTACCTACTCGTTACTTGAAGAATAGAGCATTATTATTATTATGAAGTCCGAGGGCGTAATCAACATTCACAGAATGTCACAGAGTGTGGTTGCTCTCAAAAAATCCGTCCGTCTCTCCGTATCTAGTACCATGGTTGGGTGAGAAAATATTACGTAATCGAAATGAACTCTGTAAAACCATGGCATAGCAGGCATAGTCGAGTGCAACTCCACAAGTCCGAGGGGGTAACCAACAGAATGTCATAGCGTGTGGTTGCCCCCAAAAAATTCGTCCGTCTCTCCGTCTCTACTTAGTACCATGGTTGGGTGAGAAAAGATTAGTTGATTTTACCATTTTGGCTATGCATCTTGTTTAAATTGTCTCAATTGTTTGACTTTGAGTTACTGTCTACTGCCAAGAAGAAAAAGTCCAGCAAGAAGTACAAAGAACTATTGCAGTCCAAGTGATTTTACAAAGTCCCATGGAAAAAAAGTAATGGTTTTGAGAAGGTAATAAGAACGCAAGCGAAGTCGCAGTTTCACTTCGCTACCAACGGTGAAAAGAAAACGCCGGCGCAAATTAGCGAAATAAATCAGAACCCGCTGGAGTGGTCCGGTGGGACCGCTTTAGTTCGCGGACCGGACGGCTTTTATGTAACCAGTTGCAACGATAAAGGTGGCAGGAACAGGTTTCCCATTCACGCAGATTACATAGAAAAACAAACATCGCGTAACAGGACATGTTAGGCTTGCAGGATAACGGGCGAGGCAAACTGGAAAGAAAAAAAAAAAACTCGGCAGTTCGGAGCGAATTAAAATAAAATATTGAACGTCGAATTTAAATAATAGAAACAACAGCCCCTAGCTTCGCTTTCAGTTCATAAAAAACGAGTGTCTAATTACAAACTATTACGAACTCGCATAACCACGTCTTGGAACTTTCTCGTCGTCGAGCGACGTCGCGTCGTTACGGTTCGTAGTAAACGTTGGATGGCGTCGCGTCGCCTTGACTTACAACACGAGCGTGAGTGTCAGTGTCATGGATCTACTTTACATATCGCTTGCATGTGGTGCCCCCCCCCCCGCTTCTCTATCGAATAACAACACACAGAGATTACTTCCGCCGTTTCGTTTGATGTTTGCTTGCGGGCTATATTTTCCAAGCCTTGATCCCCCCCCCGGTTGTTCCCACATTAGTGGACAAGCGCGAACGCAAAATATCAACAATGGGCGCGAGGTGTTTACTCATAGTAATGCGCAAATATTTATTTTTTTTACTGTTAACACTGCCTAAAAACTATCTTGGTAATAATCATTTATTATTTCTCAGAAAACGCGCGCGCACAAACACTATTTACATATAATTTTGTCGAACGCAAAGTTGATAACCAGAGGGCGGCCGGTTTTTGATAACGGAAATCCTAAAAGTCCTAAGGCCATCCGCTCTCTGATGATAGCTACATAATAATTAACTGACTCGTTACAAAAGTTTGAAGCATTTTTAAGATTTTTACATAAGCGGTATGATGTACATTTAGGAGTGAGTATGTACCTATCGGTAACCTTCAAAACGAAGATCTGTTTCAGTTCAACTTTTAAGAGGGGAGGGGGAAAAGAAAACAACCTAGAGATCGAGTTACACGCACAACTTCAAGCTCTGCCTAGTATTTACCAACAAACATGACGAGAAGGTACGGAATATTATGTAACTCGAGTCAAGGTCATCCTGCGGCTGCAGGATGAGTTATGTTGCTACCTCACCGCTTCTTGTTGTCTGTCGCGGTTCTGCGAATCGCTTAGGCGAGCGCAACGTGCACGCTTAGATATGCTCGTGGTGATGCTTGATACACGTCTTTGCTTAAACGCTGAAGCAAAAAGCACGGTTGCCAGAAATATTCATATTTCAGTAATAGATGGCGCTGTTATAATACCGGTCGTAATATCGTAACAGCGTACGCCTCCCCCATCAAAATTGCATTTTGCGCAGTGTTTCATCCTTATTGCCCATATTCAATTACGATCAATCAAGATGTTAACATTTCACGGTAAGGGTGCGTTCAAAAACTACCTTTCAACACTTTCTCACCTTTGTTTCTCAACATATTTCGTGTTTTGTTAGTCTTCTTCAAGGGGACACGATGCTTTGTTCGGTCTTGTCTCGATTATATTCTTTACTTCGCTCATAATTAGGCTAAGCCAATGGAAGCCACGTTCGATTTGATTTTCAAAAATCACGTGACCAAGGAGGCTTCAAGAATGAACCCGGAACATGGTTTCTGAACGCAGCCCCGCTGTGACGTGCATCTGTTTGCCACTTTGAATAATAGATGGCGCCAAACTAACCAAACTTGTGGGTGTGAAATCAATAGTCAACAAATTTACGAGTTAAGTATTAAGTGTAATAGATTTTGGCATAATAATAATGTTGTTGCAAGTCGGTTTTGATTGCAATGGATTCCTCGACCTTTACAAATTGGCAGCAAGATGTCGCCAGCTAAACTGTCAGTAATAATAATCACTAAAAAGCCAGTAGAAGCAAAAAATAAAGCGCACAGTTACATTCAAAAATTGACACCCGTACAACAACCTCAGAAAGTGTTGCCAATTAAGCAAACTAAAAGACGTCAAGTGTTTGATTAAAAAAATTGACAAATTATGCGCAAAATGAAGAAATGAATTAAGAAAACTTTTATTTATACAAAAAAAAATAAGTAAATAAGTGTTGGAATTGAGAAATTTGATAAAACGGATAAAATCTGAAATGCTTGAACGTACCTATTCAGTACTACTAGAACTGGCAACGCTGGTCTCGACTTAAACGAAAAGGAAACGTCGAAATTACAAAGGACAAAAGTTGAAGGCCTTGCCGTCCTTTTTTTTTGGCCAAAAACGTTTGTCATTCATGCTGACTCTATTTGTCGAACGCAAGCCGTTACTTGAAAATTGTTAAAAACGAAGTTTCTGCAACACTGGTCTCAGCTTAAACAAAAGAAAAAACCTTTAAAATTACAAAGGAGTCCTGAAATCACTAAATTCTCGACATGCCCGGAACTCACTCATAAGTGATCTGAAATTTCAACGGAAAGTCACCAGATCTAGTGTCAAAATTACTAAATTGGCAGCACTGCTCTACGAGGTGTGGCTATAAAATAATGAGACTGACGCTTCCACAAAAGAAATACGCATGCGCCAAACGCGAACGACCAACAGCTGTGTAGCGTGAAGCCTTCTCTTTCGAATGCGGCGCCTCCCGTGTCTGTAAACAAATTAGCCTGGCCGTGGCCTTCGTTTGTATAAGAGCTGTTGTTTTGTTTTGCCGGAAAAGAGACGAGTGTAATAATGGAGCCAACGAATCGTTGTGAAATTTCACATGAAACTCGGAAGAAGCGCTACTGAAACTTATCTTTCGTTAAAAAAAAAGTGTATGCCAATGAATGTTTATCACGTGCACGAGTTTTTGAGTGGTTTAAGCGTTTCCAAGATGGCCGAGAAGACGTCGTTACGTTTCAAATTTCCCGCCAAAGAAAACGCGGAATCTAGACGATATCTTGCCCGCTTTCGATAGTTGGCAAACCTGTACCCCTTCTTTGCTTCTTCGAAGTTTATTGGTGAATGACGCACCACGTGACCGTCTTCGGTTTCGCATCCTAGCAACCTTCGCCTGCGGCAATTTCGCCTCGTCGAGGTCCTTTCTTATTCGAAGTGTGTTGCAAGTCAGACGTGTTTTACGTGCACAATAAAATTATCGGAGTTCTTGCTCTTTGGGAGGAGTAATTCATTTGCGGCTGTGCCAGAAGATTTCGTGACACCATCGAACACATTTGGGGATAATTTTAACTCCAGTTCCAAGCCTGGGAACTTATTAGCCCCCAGGTTGTGTAAAAAATGCAATGGCGTGTATCTAAATGGCTGCTAACGAAACCTTTTTCCTTTACAGTCGGTCTTTTCTGTTTGGCCGCAGGCTTTTAGGCCTAGTTCTTCCGGTGGCGCTTCTGCCCTGTGAATGTACCGTGGCCCGATCGTGGAGCCATCTTGACGATCCCAGCGGATCCAGTTTGAAGCAGTTTGTCGACGCTACCCGCGAACGGGCGTCTTAACTACCCACCGACCACCGCGCTTCGGTTGGTAACGTTGACGCTGACGCATGACTGGACGGGCTGTCAAAAGGTTAGGTATTCCCGCGAGGTATTCCGACTTCAATTTAATCTGACGTTTTGCGGATCGATCGGTTTATATTTTACTCATTTCTCGTGAATAGTTGAATCGCGTGGAAGAATTTCGAACTACGTATTGAGCTGCGCTTACCGTAGTTAGTAATTAGGTCTGTTTTAGGACGGTTTCGAAACCGTCACAAGCATGCACTCATCAAAGTTTTACAGAAGTCAAAATCGATCATTATTTCGGTGGGCAACTGATTATGACGGTTTCTTAAACGGTCAGAAAGCGTGGTTGGAACAGAGCTGTTGTTTGTTTTGATTTGTGTAATAAAACTTTAGTTGTGTTAACTTTAACTTCGAGTTTAATTTCTGCGTTCTCGCACACCAGTGAGTAAAGTCTCGCCTCTATTTATTGTTGATTTATTTCTGCCCGATTTGGTCGATTGAAGACGTCGACTGGTCGATTACGTTTCGGCTGGGAATACAGTCTTCTGGCGCCCCTTTAATAATTTTTACCAACTTAATTAACCCGCCCCATTCTTCAGTGTTGCTAGTCCGAGGGTTTAGTCAGCAGAAGCTTGTCATCTGTCAGAGGTAAGTAAGAGGCAAGTCAATTTAAATTTAAGTTTGGTGACAACGTTGAAGATGATTCACGCCCGGGTCGCCCTTCCACGTCAAAAACGGATGAAAATATTGAAAAAGTCTGTAACCTGATTCGATCTGACCGTCGGTTAAGTACTCGTGCGATTGCTGAAACTGTAGGAATTGACAAATTTTACATACCTAACAATTTTAACACGCAAAAAGTTGTTCACGATTGAACAAAAAGAAGCTCGCGAAAAAGTTTGTACTAATACTTTGAATGCCATCGAAAAGGACCCGAACTTCTCGGAAAGAGTGATAACACGTGACGAATCTTGGTTTTTCACCTATGATCCTGAAACTAAGCGCCAATCCGTGCACTGGAAGGGCCCAACTTCACCGAGAGCTAAGCAAAAGGTTCAAAGCGATGATGATTGCTTTTTTCGATGTTCATGGGATTGTGTACCTTCACTGGGTTCCAGAAGGTCATTAAACTATTGATCAACTTGAGGTTCTTGCTCAACTCCGTGAAAAAATAATAAGAAAATGAGAAAAAAACAACCCGAATTGTGGAAGAACTATTGGTTCTCCACCAGGACAACGCGCCGGCTCATTCTACATTGACTGTCAAGACGTTTCTTTCTAGCCAAGTGACCATGGCCATCTGACCTTGCACTATGCGACTTTTATCTGTTTCCCAAGGTCAAATCTGCATTAAAAGGAATAAGATTTCAGTCGGTTGAAGCTGTGAAAGAAAAAGCGGCACGAGTCATGAAGGGGCTCCCAGAAGAAGACTTCCAGCACCGTTTCGAACAATGGAAAATTCGCATGGAGCGTTGTAGGGATAGAGGGGGGGGGTGTCTTGAAGGTGTTAATAACTAAAAATGTATAAATTCATATGTTCAATATGTTTTGCGTTATTTTATAGTCACACCTCGTATTATACAAAAAAAAAAAAAACACAATTAAACTTGATTGACAACGTAAAGTTTGAGGCATACCAAAAGCCAATTTAAATATAAATGAAGGACGACTCTTCTCTTCTATAATAATTCTAATAAAATACTGGCGTTTTATTTTTTATTTTTTGTTGTTACATTCCGTGAAGTAAATTCTATTTTTAGACTGGCCGCGCCACCTGTGATGCAGACAAGAATCTAGCGTATTCTAGACTCGCACCGAATGTCGACAGAATTCGCTGGAATGTTCTATTCTATTCTAGAATAGCGTAAACTACTATATGTATAAGTCCGAGGCAGCGGGATATTTAAATCGGTTTTCATTTAGGAAGCGATGTGTGTAGTTAGCGATTTAGTAGAACGATTAAGTTAAATGCGTTAAATGATCGCAGACGTTGAAGACGGTTATAATTTGTGAACCCCAAAGTCGTAACATTATAGAAAGCACGAAGTTGCAAGCCATTTTCATTCAAGCATCAACTTTGCCAAGTGACTTGCGATCGACAACCGCTCACCATCGACAGTGACTTCGAGCATCACCACAAACAAGCATGTGCGCACCTGCAAAACTAGTTTACGAATTAATGCCGCCATCATCGGCTTTATTTGGCTCATTAAAAGCGACGAGCTTTTTTTTTCTTCTCCTTCGAGAGAGAATGAAGATAGAATCTGCTCGCCTCGAGGGGGCAGCGATTAATCATGCACACGGCTTAATTTTATTTCAATTATGTCACCACTTCGAAGGCTGAATGTGAATACATCATCACCATCGACGTTTGCTCGACTAAATTAATATGCATTCGCAAAAATATTTTATTACATAGTTATTACGTAAACTATAGATCAAACCTTTCAGAGCTCATCGTTTTCTTCTCTTCGTTCATTGTTGGCGTTTAACACAAAGCTAAAGGTGGGGAGGGGGCGGGGGGGCAAAAAGTAATGTGGAAGATCGACTGGACTGTATGTATGCAAACACCAAGCCATAGAGAAAACGTGGAGAGAAAAAGATGGAGACCTGTATTATAGTTTCAGTTAGGAAACTGGGATTGATCATTTGATTCAAGTTAAAAAAAAATGTTTCACAATGGAAGACAAAAGGGAATTGCAAGTATTTGACCAAATCAACTTGTAATATAACGTATGAATTTAGTTTCGTATTGTGTGGCAAGAATACGAAACTTACAGCAGCACAAAAGAAACTCTCGTAGGCGTCGAGTCCGTTTACGAGGGCTTTTTTACACACCTGCATTCAAGCTTTTACACAAAAGAATAATAAAGTTGTTAGGAAAATAACTGAAAGCGATACTGCGGCGTGCTCCTCGAAAATAACCATTCAGCAAAGAAATTTATTATCTCGTCCAAGATCAAACACGAAAACTTCAAAGAGCAAGTCGAGGCAGCATGTACTTCGAAGCAACAACAAAAAAAAAAAAAAAACGCCGCAATTAATTACTAATCCCGACACGCGAAACTATGAATAATTCACGATTCGTAATTGTCAGATAATGCATAATTTAATTCATACAGGAATTATTTATATTGTGGGGGGGCTTTCGGAAATGCCGATGAGGTGTTTCTGGAATTTGCCTCAACCACTGATACGTCGGCCGCCCCTAAGTCTTTGTTGGAAAGCCCTATTGTTTGCACAAAGTCTCGTTTTGTGCACCTATCATCACTCGCGGCTTTTCCCGAACTGCGTTAGATAACTTTAGGTAAAAAAAAGCACAGGAACGCGATAACAAAACGAGAATGCAATTGTTTTGCGACGCTGTGATCGAGTTTGAAACAGAAAACGTACCTAATCCCAAAAGGAGTGGGTGCATTCCACTCACCTCCCGACTGTTCAAGGAACAACTCACAAGGAAACGTTGCACCATTTTTTTGCAAGAGTATTTATTAGCTTGAAACAGAAAACGTACCTAATCCAAAAAGAAGTGGGTGGGTGCATTCCACTCACCCCCCACCTGTTCAATGAACAACTCACACAATCACTTTAGACGATTTTAAGGAAACGTTGCACCATTTTTTGCAAGAGTATTTATTAGCTTGAAACAGAAAACGTACCTAATCGAAAAAGAAGTGGGTGCATTCCACCTACTCCCCCGACTGTTCAATTACTCCCCCGACTGTTCAATGAACAACTCACACAATCACTTTTGATGGTTTTAAGGAACTGTTGCACCACTTTTCACAAGAGCATTTATTAAGTATTCGCATTCGGTTGTGTAAAAGCGGGATCAATTAAGGTATTGTATTAACCCCCCAAAAGAAGCAAACAAACTTAACAAGGGGGATGATGATGATGATGAAGAAAGCTCGCTCCGGCAGCGGTAAAAATAGAACGCAATCAATGTTTCCAATTTGAAGGGAATTTAAAACTCGATGCGCAGTTAGCTCCCGTGTGAGTGTGTGTGTGTAACTGTGTAGGAAGGAAACGTGCGTTTCCGTGTTTCGGCAGCACAAAAATAAAACCGCAAACCCGCGTCGTTTCAGCGAGCGTTTCAGGGGCGGCACGGTACTGAAGCGCAGACCTTGCCCTTGCACCTTGTCCCGTAAATTCAGTTTCGCGTCCGCGCCCTTTCTCACACGATCACGACCGCCGCCAAGGTTCTGCGCTGTCCGTGCTGGGCGTGCCCTTGCGCCGTTTACCCCGTCAGCTGATCAGGGGATCAATAACCACCACCACCACCGACACCATTACGTAGGACTACGACAACGGAAACCAAGTGACCCACCCTTAGGGGGATCGAAGATTTTCATGGAAAGTTAGCTCCTACTTACCTAATGCTGTTTCCTCCACCGAATCGAATCCTTTCAAATGAGACCGATTAAATCAAAATCAAAATAAACGATGTAGCCGAAACAAATTCACTGTAACTGATATCAAAGACATACAAACACAATACAGAAAATTGAATTATCTGTATACCGAATAATCTATAGAATCGAATCTTGGGTGATCAAGCGGCTTAGATGAAACGCTCATTAAAGAAAGGCGATCGGCTTTCCTTTTTTCAATAGCAGGTGCAAAATATTTTGGTTAAATTTCACCCACCTAAATTAAACACACACACACACACACACATACAAAAAATAATGTACAGGTTTGCCCCAAATTTATGGTCATTGAAAATCTGCGAAAATGTCTCACCACAAGAGCTAAGGAAACAAAGCAGAGCGCAACTCAAATCTTAAGACAACAGCGGTAGACTTGCACCTTTACAAAAGTGAAGACGAAGAAGAAGAAAAGGCATCATCATTGCAAAAAGTGAAGAGAAAGAGGCATCACTGCAAAAAGTGAAGAAGAAGAGGCATCACTGCAAAAAGCGAAGAAGAAAAGGTATCATCGCGCAAAGTGAATAAGAAAAGGCATCGTCGCGCAAAGACATACTCGCAAAAAGTGAAGAAGAAAAGGCGTAATCACAAAAAGTGAAGAAGGAAAGGCATGACCGCAAAAAGCGAGAATTAAGAAGGAAGCCAAAACTCTCACATCTTCAGCAAAAAGTAAACCAAATGCATTGACTTGACAACAGAAAAAAGCGAAACGGTCGAATCGTTTCTTTTCATCGTTAAGCTTTGCATTTCCTCCATAGATCATCAAGTTTTTTTTTTTGTTTAACTTCCTTTTACTTTCTCCATCAAACCGCCACGTTGTCTTCTAGTTATTGTCTCGTCGAGTGACTTTTTGTAATGATCTGCGACGTTTTCTTTCCTCAGAACCTTTGTTTGGATTCCACGTTTTTTTTTTTTTTGGAAGTCAGCCCCAAAGAGACGACGCCGCCGCCCCGCCGATTGATTTTCTTTTGTATTTCACTTCTCTTGCGCTATTTCGCTTACGTTTCGTTTTGCCGTTGAATCAATTTCTTTTTTTTTGTAATGTAGAAGTCTCTAACGTTTTTTTTTCCTCAAATCCTTTCCTGCGACTCTAAGTTTTTCTCTTGATGTGTCTCAAGGAGACGTCGTTTCCGAGACAGAAAAAAAGTTACAAACTAATCACTACCTCTATAAGAGAAAAATTTAACCAAAGTAACATATAAATACATTCAACAACCATTTGTCGACGCTATGTTATCTCAATGAAAATATTGACAATGAAAATACTGACATTAATCACAACTTTGATAACATCTCTGCGAATTTTAATTTTTACTTTGATAAATGCTTTCCAGCTAAACGAGTAAAAGATGCACCTGATGTAAAATTACCGTGGTTTAACAATAATTTAAAAAACCAAAAAGATAAACTAAAACAACTAAATTGGCTAAGAAGACTTATTGCTGGTGATAATCTTGAATCAACTTACAAATATTATAGGAAACGCTATCGAGAAAGTGTGAATGAAAATAAGAAAAAATTCTTTGTAAATAAAATTAACACTGCAGAAAAATCATATCGAATTACGCTCAAGTTAAAGTGTTTTGTTCTTGTCTGTTTCTTTTCAAAGTTGGCGTCATAATTCTGGGTCAGCCCAAGATGCGCTTGGAATGCAGTAGAGAAAAACAAATCGCAGATGGTGAAGTACAGTCGCGTTCCTTATGACAGTTTTGAAGTACGTAATTTATAGGTGTTTATGAGAAAATGCATTCAGGGCGTGGGTTAGAATTCAAATCAACGGTTACCATTGGTCGGTGGGTTTTTAAAAATCTATCTGGCAGGTCCGAGGGGATATTGTTAATTTTTACTTGCGAAATAGGAACACGGATAGCATTATCGCTTGAACAAGAACGGCTCAGTTCAATTCTAATTTGGCTTAGCTGTTTTTTCTTAAGCGCTTGTAATCTTTATTCATTTTACAGTTAAATCATTTATTCCGGTACGGGTAAATAAAGTGTGTTGATAAAAAGGGCAATTAAAAACCAATAATCACGCGTTGACGTGGGTGTATTTAACCAAGAGTGCTAAGTGCGTGAGTGTACGCGATCCGCGGATTACGCGAACAGGTAAATTACACTTCTTTGTATCCTTCCGTCACAGATTTAATGGTGTCAATTGAGTGAGAATTGCATTAATTAGTGACTAGAGAGCCTAACAGTTACGTATTTCCACAGCTTTAGATAAATTTCATTAAACCATTTGATTTTCATCGAGTAGAGTTTAAACTCCGACAAATATCATTTGCTTAGTAAAGTTTGGTCCCATTAATTATTAGACTAGACTAGTTCTGTGATTAGACAACCAGCTGCAGTTAACCACCCCTCGAATCTATCAGTAAATTCATATACAGTGAATCTCGAAATCGTCTCCCTTTGGAAATATTCTCTGCCACGTTGGAAACACGCTAACGGCTGTTAGTGTGCCAGCACAATATAATCTCAGAAATCAAGGAAATTAAATTGTCCCTATGAATTTCGTGAAACCACGAGACCAAATAATTTGAACTACCTATTCATAGCCATCTTCTTAACAAAGTTCTTTCACACCCTGTACGTGTGTAGGCCAAACTGTGGTCTTTGCCGAGAGATTTGCCGGTTAATTAGTTAATAGTATAGTGCGAAAAAACAGTAAAAATACTGGGTTCTTGCGCTATAAATTAATTAGATAGGTTAGACGGCGAAAGAACGACAAATAGAGGGACCTGAAACCCAGGCAAGCGGGTACAGAGTACCACCCTCGACGCAAGGCGAAAGCTCTCACTATTTATTAATCAGGTTAGCTAGAGATAGGGTTATCCCTAGGTGGACTGTAGGAAACAGTAGCAATCACCTGCTTTTCAGGGACTCCCATAGGAGGTGTTGGTATAAATGCCGCATTCAGCGATCAATTTGCAAGTAAAACAATAACAATCACCTGCTTTTCAGGGACTCCCGTAGGAGGTGTTGGTATAAACCAAGCAGGTGATTGCTACTGTTTTACTTGCAAATTGATCGCTGTATCACATGCGCCACCAGAACGTCTAATTAATTTATTCCACTAGTTAAGTACACGGTAGACCCTTTGTGTCACATGTACGTTGATTGACTGAACAGAACGAGTCCTAGAGTACGACTAAAGTGACAAAACACTAGTACCAAGACCAATCTAAGTTGAATTCTAATTACTTGTTAATGGGTGTGTTTTATTGCAAATATCCTACTCGATCTAGAACAAGTAGAACTGTTTAACCAATAAAACGTTTCGCTGGATAAGAGTGGATATGACAAGACAAGTTGGCGCTGAAATTTAAATTTTGCAAAAGGACAGAAAAAAATACCCCTACCCGTGACAACCTTTAACAAATTTCTTGTGACGATGAGTACTAGCAGATATATCCTAGTTGATGGGGAGGAGCTGGTAGCAATTGATGACAATATTAAGAAACACTTTTCATTCGACCGGTATTTGTCACTTTTATGACTGAACCTAACCAAATATTTCTTGACTCTACTTTTCACTCCATCATTTGGAAAGGAGTGGAAATCTGGAGTGAAGGGTGCAGAATTTCACAATAAAACGCATAGAACGCATTCCGGAATCAGAATGGTGCCAATAAAACGCGCCCAATTTAATTGAGGAGCAGAGTTCTCCTACGGCTATCTGCATGTTTTAAACCACCAGCTGTGACGGTGAGACCGCCGATATTCGGAAAGTGAAATCGGTTGAGCGAATTACACTGTACTTCCGATCACGGTAATTGTTTTTTGTTTCGTTGTATTGGTTTCAAACGCAAGGATTTTACGCTCACGATATCAAGCCCCACAGACGCTGATACCAGGAGTTTTCCCATTTTGTTTTCTTAATAAATAATCAATTAAATTTAATTGTTGCATTTTTATTTAACGTATCTAATTCCTTCTTGTTCTGACGAGTTATTTACCTCTCGCACCAAAAGGATCAGGTTACCACAGCGTAATTACAGGGTTATTGCCAGCTACCGCTCGAATTCCGGAGGGCATTCACCGTAAGCCGAAGTAGGTCACTAACCCTTAAACCGTAGCGCCTGCCATAAAGCCCTCAGGTAGAGACAGGATCGCATGCAGCTACATACAGTATTAACATCTGGTGAGCCTCTCGGAATTCTTCGAAAATAAGTGTTCCGTACAGTTACTTAAGGGGCAATAAATTCCAATTGTCGGTTTGTTTGGACCGTTTGTTTGTTTGCTTGTCCGGGAAGTAAACAAACAAACAAACAGGATTTTAACTGGGCGCGTTACAGTCTCTACAATGATCCACGGGATGTTGCAAACCTATATTTGGTAAACATTTTGCTGAAACTTTACCTAGCCAAGTGAATAACTGTTTCTCTAATAAAACAAACATTGGCTGTACTGCTTCATATTCCAATTCAACGATGTGCTTTCTACCCACAACTGAGATTGAAGTAATTAGTGTAATTCGAAAGTTAAAAAATACTGTTGGCTCTGATGGTAGTGTAAAAATCTCTAACGTTTTCTTTTGTATTTGTTTTCTCAAATCCCTCGGTTTTTTCTTGAATAGTTTCTTCTCGTACCTAGTTGTTTTTTTTTTACGGTGCCTCAAAGAGACACCGATTGATTTTCTTTTGGTTTTCAAGATCAAGTTTTTAGATCAAAGTTAGGTGAATGCGTTGACGTTAGGGAGGCCAAAAAAATTGAAGTGAAATGGTTGAAACGATGTTGCCTGTGATGGCCCAAGGCCAAGGGGTACCAAGTGCCAAATTGGATCTTTTGGAAAACCCACAGGTGGAGGTGTGAAATAAAGATTTTAGACTTATTCTTGAAAACGGCAAGTCCAAAACAAAAGCAACTATAAATTAAAAACGTGCCCAAAACCTACTAAAATGGCAAACATAGATGAAAATGAAAGAACAATTCCGCCCATAAATCACAACTCCTCAAGAAGGAATTTCAGCCGCCGACGTCGACGACAACCCCAAAGGATATTCCGCGCCCAAATTACATAACAACAGGAATTGAAAAATATCGCCTTTCACGCCTTTCATCGACATCAATAAGGGAGACGAAGTTCAACATAAAAGGGAGAAGGAGGGGGGCGAGCTTATTTTCGCCCAAATGAAATCGTCATGACGACGACGTTTCAATTATTTCGAGCCCGGCAAAATACTTTATCTCAGGAAGTCACGCTTTATATAAAACAAGTCTTCAATTCATCAAATCACATAAATTAATTAATTAATTAATTACATCAGGATTAAGGCCGACTTAAATTTTGTTACGATTAAATGATTTCAAGGAAATGCACTTCGAATTTCCCTTTTTTTTTTGGAGGTACGAAATTTCGCGTTTCGAATTATTGGCAGGACATCAAAATATGGCATAACCTAGGTTAGCTAAGGATTAAATATAGCGGCGAAATTGGCATCGCGTTGTTTATTCGAACGACAACTTTTTGGCGAATAGAGCACGTGACGCGCGAGCAATTTAATTGTTAATAATTTTCTTTTGTAATCTGGACTTAACGGTTCCAGCACACGAGAGGGAGGGGGGGATCTTCAGAATCGAATGCTCTGAATTTATAATTAATTCGATTAGTATCGGCCTACTAATTAATTAACAAATCAGGTTCGTGTGTGATTGATTGAATGAAGGAAACGGGGTCAATCAAATTAATGCACAGTAATTTTCGCTTAATCGCGCGATTATGCAAGTTCGTCTTTGCTTTTATTATAAACACGTAATCGGGGACTGTCTGCAAAAATCAAAGTCGACGTGATGTGATGTGATAAGTTGTTGAAGTTGTTTACATTCCATGACGCGTCTAATATTAGAAAATTCATCTCACCGTGAAATGTACAAACCAGAGTTATTATCCCGACAGGATATGACACCTGGAATTGGAAAAGTTTGGTTCATTTACCGGGATTAAGTAACTGGGGGAACTCATTAAGTTAAATAAGTAAATAAATAAACGGTTTCGAAAAAAGAATCAAAAAAGAACCGCAATCTCCAAGAGACACGCAGTACAAATATTACGAAATGTCTATCGCAATGTGTTTCAAGTTCAAGAAGTTTATCGGGCCGAGAACGTCGAGGCGTACTATACTACGAAGAAGCAAAGAGTAGTATGTATCGTTATTATTATTATTATTACCACAGATGACAAACAATAATAACAGTCATGTTTACAAAACACGCGACGAACGTCGCAACAAAAATTTGTTTGCAAACAGCTCGTGCATTATAGTAGAAGATAATCGGTTTAAGTTTTATACGTTTCGTTTTGCGATTGCAATTTAATTTAAAAAAAAAAAAAATAGCAGGGGTGTGCTTCATGTACAGGTTTGCCCCAAATTCACGGTCGTTGAAAATCTGCGAATATGTCTCACCAGAAGAGCTGATGAAACAAAGAATAATGTAACTCAAATCTTAAGACAACAGCGTTAAGTGAAGACGAAGAGAAGAGGCACCACTGCAAAAACTGAAGACGAAGAGAAGAGGCACCGCTGCAAAAACTGAAGAAGAAGAAGAAAAGGCATCACTGCAAGAAGCAAACAGCTCATACATTATGTAGAAGGTAATTAGTTTAGTTTTATGCGTTTCGTTTTGCGATTGTAACTTAAAAAGTAATGATACACTTGTATATTTAATTTACATTAAACCGCGAACGATTAAATTTTTGGGGAAATCCCTGCACAGACCCAAAGCTCACGGAACTGATACGGCCGGATTAAACTTGAAAGGCGATTCTTTTTCTTCTACGTCAATGTAGTAGCTGCGGCGATTTACTTTGAGGGGAAAAAATTAACCGAACCGAAACATAACTACTAAATATTAAAAACATGAAATTTGTTGTCAAAACAAAATCGATTATTGCATGTTTAATTTCAAATAACAAACACGTGGCCAGACGTTCGGCAGGATGATTAGGGGCGCCGCTCTATCCTTTCTCAAGGAGATATACCGCCCAGAGAGTCTTTAGAATTCTATTAGCAAATGGCACTGCAGTCGCACAGACATCATAAAACAAGTCTACTTGAGATTTCGGCTTGTTTTCGTTAGATTTTGTATGCATTTTGGTCGCGTTAAATGGCAGATACAGGTCTGTTATGAGAACGGTATCAAATTATGTCGCCAGTGAAAGTGTTTCGCTTTAGTCTGTTTCTTTCAACCAGCGCATTCATGATGTATTCATTTCAAACGCAAGGTTTTTACGCTCACTATATCAGACCCTCAGTGGCTGGTGCAAGGAGTTTTTACCTTTTTTTTGCAATAAATAATTAATTAAATCCGACTTCGCATTCTTATTAACTTAATTAGTTCCTTTGTTCTCTCGACTTATTTACCGCCGCACCAAAAGAACCAGGTTACCACCAAAGTTAGTATATGAGAAGTTGTCTCATGCGCTCGAATTTACATGCTAAAAGTCGAACGCCAATTCTCGGTGGTGGGGTGCGAAGCCTGACGAGAGTTCGCCCAATGCATTCGTACGATCTTTCCGTTTCAGTAGGTGTGTTTGTTATCCTGCACTGGTATACACTAGTGTACACTTTTTTTACGAAATAAGCTTTAATGAAGTCTAAATTCTTTGATAATGTGTCAATACGAATCATACACATCTATACTGACATACCACACAAACATTTCAAGTTGCATTAAAGCGTATTTTGCGAAAAAGTGTGCATTGGTGTACACCAGTTCAGGATAACAAACAGACCTAGCATAGGGCATTTCCAATGCATTTTTACGAAACGAAATTGCATGTAGCGCCTTTAATATGAAAGATAACCCGGAAAGAAAATAACGTACTGTTAAAAAAAACTGGTACAAGGTTTAAAATGCATAAAATGTAATCCAAAAATTTAAACATTTTGAAGCCTTTACTTGACGGGTATTTCGCATACGTCATTTCGCCGAAAGGTGTCGAGTCCGCCCGATATTGCACGAGGCAACTTCCCATATACTAACTTTGGGTTACCACAACGTAAGTCCAGATTCACGGCGGTCACGAGATTATAATTATCATCAGTTATCGCGAGGTCCAGACGTGCCGTTCAACCAAAGACGAGTAGACACCCGATTTAGTTCAGTAGGTAATCCTTAACGCCGGCAATAAATCTTAAGTAGCCGCCTGTAGCTTTAGACATAGGAATGCATGAAATTTCCGTAATACAGCTTGAGTGACTCTCTTGGAAACTTGCAGGTAAACCGACGGTTCCGTAAGTAAACACTGTCGGTCCAGTTATTTAATTTGGCAATAAATTTAACTTGTTTTTGTTTGGACGGTTTTATTTGTTATGTCTTTAGTTGTCCGTAAAGTCAACTAACAAGGTGACACGTCGGCGTGTTACAAACAGTATCGTTTGGAGACAGCATGAAATTGCCGTAATATAGCTTGAGTGACCCTCCTGGAAACTTGCAGGTAAACTGACGGTTCCGTAAGTAAACACTGTCGGTCCAGTTATTTAATTTGGCAATAAATTTAACTTGTTTTTGTTTGGACGGTTTTATTTGTTATTTAGTTGTCCGTAAAGTCAACTAACAAGGTGACACGTCGGCGTGTTACAAACAGTATCGTTCGGAAACTGTGCCACTTCTTGTTTCCCAAAAGTAACGACGGATTCGACAAATCTGGTGGGAGAGGGGGGGGGATCGTGAACGGCACGAAGGAGAAAAAAATGAATGAGCACGTCGTTTCGAATTAATTAACACCAGACTGCGAGCAAATAACATCGGAGAATCAATAACCTGAATAATCAAATTAAAACCCACTCAATGGAGACTGAAAAAAAAAATAATTGTGAAAGGAGCATCTTTGGCCTACTAAACTCGAAAGGTATACGAGAATGTAACCCCCCCCTCGCCCCCGACTTGGAATGATGATGTAATTAGCAAAATTTATTGTTGGGTAACTGCGTTGCGGTTTTAGAATCACCAAACCCAAACCATCACTCACGAATTCTTTGAAAAACCTTCTGTTACGTTACTTTCTTTCAACACCAGAAATTGTGGACTTTTACTTTTTCTATAAACATGCTTAAAGCCAATGTGTTCGTAAGGTATAGAGTGCTGACAGGAATGACGTTCAACTCAAAGCAGCGTTGCCACTTACATACATCCATCAAGCAAAGTTTCAACTGGCAGTCGTTTCTGGATGGTAACAAAAAAGTGACTTGCGTTGTTGTAAGACATTCAATGTCGATTTGCATTGCACCCTTTTGTCAAGTATTGGATCTGGTAACCCCTACATAAGTGCACCCTGTATATGCCAAATTTTCCTTTCAATTTCAAATCGATACCCCCCCAATAACTCTTATTTTATATTTAAGTTAATCGGTTAGTCTTTTTTTCTTCTCCTTTTAAACAAATAAAACCGAGGCAACTTCCAAAGCAATCGACTATGCATGTATATCTTGCCTCAAAAAGTCAAGGTAGCGCGCTCCCGAGACATATCCGAATGAAACCCGGCAAAAATTAACCGGTATTTTAAAATAATGACCGACAACAATAATTATTACCGTTCCGAAATGAGACGTGGGCTTTTTTTAATCGGCCCGCATTGTGCAAGAGAATATCGCCGCATTCATTCCACGTATACATACATACGACTTACAAAATGCATTATTACAAATCTGAACACGGTATTGCAAAAACACGTTGATTAAGTTGTACGTCGAGTTTTGGCTTAATTAAGTCGAGGAGGATGGATCATGTGGGCCAAAGCTCTGCAAATATTCTTTTCTGCTCGGGAAAGCTTTGCGAGCCGCTTGTATGACGACGGGGTTTTAATTAATCAGCAAAAAATTCTATACCTAGTCATTGTGGCAGCAGGTGCTTACATTGTTTCATTTATCGTATGCAAGAAAACAAATCAATTATTTCCACCTAATGGAATATAAGACGTTCAATTACTTTGAAGCTTTTTTGCCCTGTTTCTAAAATACAGTAGAAATAACAGACCGTTTAACATAAATTAAAATAAATCAAAGTGGATAAAAACAAATAGAAACTGATTTAGTGCAATAATTTTTCAAAAATATGTATTTTGTTCTTAAAGAAGCTTTCCGGGTAATGTTCAAAGTAATAACAAATAAACACCTAATGTTGATTACAGGTTGACAACACTGAGTAGTGTTGCCAACCTGTGAAAACGAACAATCGCTTTCCACACTGGAAAGAATTGATTATTGTTTGGAGCAAACCACTAAATTATGAAATAAAACGAAAAAGTACTTTTCACAAAACAAAATTAATTTCTTTCATGATTCATTCCATTTGACATTGACATTTGAACCAGACTTTTCGCATGATAGAAGACTGATTGACGCTTGAATGAATGTTTGCTGTCAAATTAGTAGCTCGTTTTGTTTATCTAATGTTGACAACACTGAGTAGTGTTTGTTGCCAATCTGTGAAAATGAAAAATCACTTTCCACACTGGAAAAAAAATGATGATTCTTCGAAGCGAGCGCTAAATTATGAAATAAAACGAAAAAGAACTTTTCACGAAACAAATGATTCATTTCATTTGATATTGACATTTGAACAAGACTTTTCGCATGATAGAAGACTGATTGGCGCTTGAATGAATGTTTGCTGTCAAATAGTAGCTCGTTTTGTTTACCTAATGTTGACAACACTGAGTAGTGTTTGTTGCCAATCTGTGAAAATGAAAAGTCACTTTCCACACTGGAAAAAATGGATGATTCTTCGAAGCGAGCGCTAAATTATGAAATAAAACGAAAAAGAACTTTTCGCGAAACAAATGATTCATTTCATTTGATACTGACATTTGAACCAGACTTTTCGCACGAAAGAAGACCGATTGACTTTTGAATGAATGAATGAATGAATGTCAGCTGTCAAATAGTTGTTTGTTTCGCATGTACAATTTAACGTGACATTTCACGTTGTTCTAATTCACTGTGTCATGAAAGGCTACTTAATAGAACTTTTCAGTTGAATGTGAATTATAGATCGTCTCTAAAAGCGTGCATGCTTGTAAAAGTTACCATACTTTTAATTTGGCAACATTTTAATTTGGCAACATTGATAATGTGAAACGAAATGTCACTTTGTGGCAGACATGACGGAAACTATTTTACCAAAAAAAGTAAATAATTAACAAGGACAGATTCTGATGATTGTCTCGTCTCATTGGCGGTACAAAAGAAACGCAAAGCCCCCAAAATAGTCGTTTTTGATTAAAGTAAAATCCCCTTGTTCCTTTTGGCTTTAAGAAATCCTCAAAAAGGGATGAGTTCCTCAAGTTGGCAACTCTGATTGCACCGACAATTAAACAAGGTTTCAGTACGTTAAGTAATTAGCTAACCATACACGAGCATTCATTCCCGCCGGAAAGTGCAATCGTGTGTTAGTGAAGTACGAGATGGCTTACTTCCTTCGGTAATCATGTTAGGGATGTTCCGACGTTCCTGACCGATACGATAAATACTTAGTTTCGCATAGACTTGTTTATACTTCCACTATTTCCAAGATTGTGTTAGTGGGTTACAATTTGTTTCGTTTCAATTTCTTGAAGGGAGAGATTGTCGAAGGAAAGAATGGCATGAATGCATGCTGGTGTATGGCTAGCTATTAAGTTCCCTTTAAGTCGGTACCTAAGTTAGAAAATAATCTAATCGAAATTAATTCTTGTTTAATTAAACAATACGGGAGGCAACGACGTTGTCTTAAATAAACAACAGCTGAC
Organism: Dorcus hopei; assembly: GCA_033060865.1. Lineage (NCBI taxonomy): Eukaryota > Metazoa > Arthropoda > Insecta > Coleoptera > Lucanidae > Dorcus > Dorcus hopei. Next base: position 28,560,651 of record CM065426.1, read on the forward strand.
GACCAAAAGATTGAATAGACAAATTAGAACAGAACACAAGTCACAAGTCGACGAGAAAAACGTTGCCCTATACTTTTGAGGACGCGTTTATTTAGATTTGTCGTCGGAAACAATTTTTTCCAACAAAACAGAATGGAAATATTTACTCACTGACAAAGAAATTGCGACACCAGGAAGGGGGCGGAAATTTTTTCGAGAAACTTTGCAGAACCGTTTGACTATCGAAAAGTAACAACTGGTTAAAACATAAATCAGAGAAATCAAGTGAGAATGGTGAATTAACAATTTTCTCAGAAAATTAACAGGTTTTTCCATCTCCAATTAACTTTATCTGGCGATTAATTCCCACAGTAACGATTGTGACCACCATGGAAATAAACCGTCAGATAAAATTAACTGTTTTGTGGTTTTCGGTTGTTTTTGTTACTGTTTCTGTTCCTTTTAACTACTCTGAGAGTTTGATAATATCTACAGTAAGACAGCGTACCATTCAACACCAGTTGAGGGAATGCGAAAGAGGACGGATTCTTGGTTTACGGGAAGGTGGTTTCTCATTTCGAGAAATTTCGAACCATCTCAACCGAAACCAACCTACCATTATGAGATGTTACCAGGCATGGGTCGGAGAAGGCCAAGAACGTCGCAGAAGAGGAACCGGGAATCGAAGACGAACAAATCAAGAATTTGGCCACATCTCGTCTTAACTTTGACTGCTCAACATCGTCAGCAATGTTTGGACTGGTGTAGGGAAAGACTCCGCTGGAACGTCGAATGGAAAAGGGTTGGGTTTAGCGGTGAATCCCGATTCTGTCTGGGGATGCATGACGGCAGGCAGAGACGTGGTTGAATGTTAAATTTTCCGTTGAAAAGCATATTCATCAAATGAACGGGGTTATGGTGTGAGGTGCTCCTTTGGTGTTTAGCCAAGGCAATAAGAGTGTTCAACGTTATGTTAATGAAGTGGTAGAACCCCAAATTCTTCCTTACCTGCAGCGACAAGAAAACCCTTTTTTCCAGCAAGATAACGTTCGTCCGTCCACACATTAGATACCCATACATTGACAGTATTTCTAAACGTCTTTGATTGTGAAGGGATTTGCCTGTTGATAATACTGCTGGTTAATGCGTAACGAGCACGCCAGGCTTTTCCATGCTGCTTATGGCCGACGAAGGGATTGGACTGGTACACCCTTGCAATGCATTGACTTGTTTTTTTTTTAAACTGAACATAGAAATATTTACATTATATGTTCAGAGTTTAAAAAAAAACTCACGGTATATACCGTGAGTTTTTTATACCTCTGAACATACATAAATAGTCCTACGTTCAGTTTTAAAAAAAAAACGAGTCCATGCATTGCAGCATATGGAAGCAATCTCCTTCAACAAAATAAATGTGCTGTCAGTGTTTATTGTGAAATGTCATGATTTAAATCCCGAAATCTTAGGAAAATCTGTGTATGTATAAGATAATTGCTTAGCAAAAAACTAGTTCAGTTTTTAAAATATCACGACATATTTTTAAAGGTCTCATTGAAATGTCTTCCGTAGCCTTACGTTTGCAACAAACACTAATAATTTGTTTTCCTTGCATCAGCTTCGTGATTATGCTCCAGATCCTTTTTTAACAATATTCGCTCGCAACCCTCTCCAATCGTATATAGTTTTGCCGTGCATCGTTTTGATGTACAATACCATTTCACTTCTCCACCCCTTCTCTGATTTAATTTCAGGAAATTTTCATATTTTTGTGTACAATCATTAAACTACGAGATTAAAGGCGATTGGAGCGCTATTTTTCTCACTCTTACGTGCACTAAGTCTCTAAATGTTCTCTCTCACATCTCTACTCGGAGCGAATTTTCGAAAATGTCTTAAGAGGGACAAGAGGACTGAAATATGTATTTGACCACCCGCCGCAATTTACTATAAATATTTTGGGGAGAAACCTGCGGAATGGATTAAGACCCAACCATCGCCGCAATTTACATCTGCCCAATTCGTCGCTTGACAGTTCGATGTAATCATACCTTCACGAAACCGTTCGTAAAGTCATCCCAAAATCATCAAAAACACAACCACCTCTACTTATTTTCATCGATTTTTTTACTATTGGTAATTCTGGCACGCTGGTAATTCTGACATTTATTTATTTATCTTGACAGAAATACAACCTCAATGAAAGCCTGATTTACCAAATTTGTCTAAATATGCACGAGATGTCAAGTTCTTGCCCGGATTTTAATGTCTGCTACTGTACAACAAAATATCAATAAAAATGTCATAGTTTCACGTCCTATTTTTGATTTGATTTGATTTTGAACTGAACTGATTTTAAAGTGAACAGAGGGACTCTTAAAGGAATGATGTTTTAGAACTAAAATCGACATAACCTCAAAATACGTATGGAATCACATGAAACTAGGGATGCCCAAAACAGTTAAATGAATCGATTCAATCGAATCGATTGAGTGGAATCGATTCAGATGCTATGGTACGCTGTTTATTAATATCCACTAGTAGAATAAAGTAACTTTATTCCACTAGTGGATAATAGATCACTTTAAATGCTTCATAAGTGTGGATAAAACTCCAATTATAATGTGATAGTGGATAAAATAATGTTTTTGATATATTTAGTATGCTTAACAAAAGCGTAAAGTCACTTCAATCTAGACCATCGTTTCTCAACCTGGGGGTCGCGGTGATATTAAAGGGGGGGTCGGGGAAATTGCCTAAACAATAATGAAATCATTTCATGACGACATACATGTATGTTCATACCCGTCGCTATAAACGCAGCGACATAAAATTATAGGAGGGGGGTTGCGAAATATTAATTTTGTTTATATTTACTATTTGGGGGGTCGCGGAGCTAAGAGGGTTGAGGATCGCTGATCTAGACTATCGTTTCGAGCGAAATCAATTTAATGTTCACCTCTTGTCGATACTGCCTCACAATCAGTAAGGTAACCTTCAACCTTTGATGAGGAGCCGAACAACCATCAACTAATTTTATAAACAAAGTCGGATACATTTTAAATATGAACGACCTATCCATTTAAGAAACGATGTTGAACAACAAGGTTACTTATGTTGGGACGGGACAGGCAGTAAATATACGTGAAGTTTTAGCAAGCGCCATCTGGAACTCAATAGCAGCAAAAATTTGTTTACTTCTGCAAACATAACATGTAAATGTATGACGTTTTATTAATATGGAAATTAACCCTCGCTTTTACTTGACTTTTATTCTAACATTTATTCCGTTTTTCAATCACAAGTTAACTTTAACCTTCAGTTTGTTGCCATAGGAATAATTGTCTTCATAATTGTTACTGTGGAAGTAAACTGCGATAGTTAAAGTTAACTTGCGATTGATATATCGGCCCTAAGTAAAAAATCGAAACGGGCACATAAAGGCAGCAGCACTTTACGATCATTTTGAAATTTCAACTTTTTGATTTAACATTTTAAACAATTTCATTTTAAGGCTTTCCCTTTTAGGACTTTTCTATTTTTCTATGGGGCTCTAGGCAAAGGGTCCTCTTTTCGTACACTATCAAATCACCCACACCAAGAACTTCTAAATTGGAATACCCACTCGCAAAAAGGGGTCGACGAACAATTTGAACAACGACATAAAAATAAATTAACGCAGAAAGGATTCGGCGAACATTTTATAAAAATTAAATGAACGTGCAAGTGAAAATTGGAAACGCGAAAATGATTCGGCGATGCGGAACCGTATTATTTATACATTTCCAAAGCCCGAGCCCTTTTTGTAATTTGCGGCTGCGAGGTGGCGAGTCCCCCTTTTGGTACCACCCATTTAAGTCACCGAAGTGACTTAAGTTGCCTATCCTCAAGGGATTGTGAGGTGTCTTGGACCGGGCTCCGCCACTTTGCGTGGGCTCAAGGTCTTTATCGCTTTATTCGTAATGGCCACTTATCGTAAGAAGAGTCACTATTTGTGCGCCGTAAAAAAAATCATGGTAAATTTACTTGAATAATCATTGGTTATTTGTGGCCAGCAAAAATACATGTAGGTTTACCATTTTTACAGTATTTTTACCATGATTATTGCTGGCCACAAGTAACCAATGATTATTCAGGTTTTACAGTGTGCACTCAAAGTATTCGCATCTTGTTTTTATCTCGTATATTAATACGAGATGAAGATATTCTGCACCAATGCATCAAACGAAAGCGCCAATAACCCAATTGCTCGCGAATTAAGGAAATCGTCTGCGGCCAAACTTATCGACGTGGAAGGAAACCCCAGCGATAAATAAACCAAAAAAAGAAAGAAGAAGACACACCGCCAATGACAGTTTTAAAAATAGGTACTACGAAGCAGCATCTCTGTATACGTATTGTCCATTCACGATCTTTTGAGTTTCTAGAGGGTCACGCTTTTTTTTTTCGTTAAGTTACGTGCATGTACTTATTTTGATAGAACTGAATATGTGACAAACTTTAACGTCAGTCCCATCGACTGTATTGCTTCTTATAGAAAATAAAAATAATGACATTAAGGCCCGATCTTTTCATCTCCAGTTTATTATTTGACGGTTCATTCCCATAGTAACAATTGTGATCACGATCGTTACTGTGGGAATTAATCGCCAGATAAAGTTAATTGGAGACGAAAAAATCGGGCCTAAAAGAAATGATTATGTACAACTTGTGACTTTTTAATACATATTAATGTCTGATTTCTTCACCGCCTTATCCTAAGGTTAAATTTCAAAAATCTGTCAGTTAGAATGTGACACGTAGTCTGTGTACAGCCAACTGTACGTCACATTCCAAGTAACAGATAAATTAACCTTAAGATAAACACAATGAAGGAATCGGCCATAAGGCAAAATGCTAGCAATCGAATTAAAATGGAACATATTCCCTTGGAAGTACCAACAAAAATGTCACCCTAACAATATGGCCTACTCCGAATATGAAAAGATCGTGAACGGATTATAAAGCAAAACAATTGCGTGTCAGCACAAAAAATACTGATTTGGTTACGTCGTACTGTTCGCACAATAACAAACTCATTAGATCGAGGAAGCAAACAATGAACGTGTCAGGATGACAATCGGTGCGTTTAAAAGACACAAACAGAACCAAATGGCGTAGCTACTGATTTGTTTAAAAATCGAAAAGCAGAAGTCACAATCACAATCGTGATTTGTTAACGGTACTTCTTCTTCTCATCCTGCGATTACCGGAACAAATCCGACGAGTACGAATAAGAAACGGACTAATTGATAGATGAAACCAAGTTGATTCAGCTCGTGTTATCGCGATTTGTTTACGATATTTTTTCTTGCTAACTAAACAAGGTTGAGTTTCATTCATTCATTCGCTCACTCGCTGGCATTCATTACAACATTATCTAACACCTCTCTCGACTCAAATACGTTTAGCACAAGATTAGTAATTAGATAATTGGGTATTAGTATTGATCTTCATCCGGGGGGGAGGCGGTTAGTACCTGCCCCAAGAAGAAAAACCAAAAAATTGTAAACAAAGGGGCCGATGGTAAAGAGCCTGGGCACGTGCCAAGTAATTTCGAGAGAGGTACGTATGGAAATGTCATCTTAAATCAAACGTGCATATTACGCCATTCACGTAATTAGGTGTACACGTCGACATGAGTTCGAATCATGCGCACGGACTTTTTCCACGTCCTGTTATTATTTTCATCCGGGTGCATATGCGTCTTATTTATTTTCGAGTTGGGGCCGAAAATTTACACGTTAGCAAAAAACGTCTATGTATGTAACTTGCGTCAAACGCGCGGGGGGGTTTCTCCCGAATATTTACTCTGGTCCTTCGAAGCCGTCCATTGTCAATAATTTCAGATTTTTTCCAGGCTACGTCAGCGAAACTATCAATAAGTTAGAAGCGCAGTTGTGACCTACACTCTACGCAAACAAACGGACGGGGCGGCGTATTTTGGCGTAGCGAAAACTAGAACGCGAGCAAGCAAGCCGTTGGATCAAATAAAAAAAAGAAAAAGCATAATACCAACGTGTAATCCTGCGTGTCAAGAATTTCTGGAATCAGCCATGTTTCGTAAGTGCGTCGTCATTTCGGCGTCTTCACGGTTTCGTTTTGTTCTCGTCTGTGGGGGGAGGAGGAGGAGGGAAACCATCGAAAGAAAGAAAAAACACCATCACGAGAGCACGTAAAGTCCTGGCCGAATTCTTTCCCGCAATCATCGAGTAATCACCACAACAACACACACCAGCGACGTACATACATCGCTGCAACAAAAATATTTACGAACGTAAATCAATTGCAGGTTGTTGCCAAGCGCTGGTGAATACGTATACGGATTATTGGCGCGACCTTGAGCGTTAAAAAAGCAATTAAGGGTCACCTTGTTGTACATACGTTCACGATATCCAGGTGACAATAGGTGGGCAACGTCTCCGTGTGGCTGGGGGGGCACTGTTTGTTTATGTTTTTCGTTGGAACGAGAGGCACTGTCGCGAAGGCCGCCCGGATCGAGCGTACTGCCGGAGTTGCAGACGTGGAGAACGTCGTCGAGGTGGCGGCGGCTCCTGAAGGTTGACGAAACTTCCTAGTGCAGACTCTTGCAGATGTTGCGGGACTGGCGAGTTACGCAATATCTAGGAGGCCCTAGCTAGGCGCGATGAGGCCGCATTGCGACGCGCAAGCGCGCGGATCGGCCCAGCCTTGGCATTGAACTTGGCAATGTTGGATGCGTCACAACTGCCTGGCGGTCGATAAGCGCGACTCATACTCCTGCCGCTCTTTCTCTCTGACATTTTTACACCATGGTTGCCCGACATCGCCCGGATGGTGCGAAGGAAGGAGGAGACGCAACGGCGAGGAATTTCAGCACAGTTTTCGTTCGGGACCGGATTCGCGTTTCATTCGATGAAAGTGCACTTTTTACGCTCGCTCACAGACCTCGTCCCCCCCCAAACAAGATGTATACCTATAGATATTTAGGGCAAGAGATATTCTTAAAGGACAAGCCTATCCACCGTGCCATGATTTACATCCCCCTTTTTCCAATTCTCTTCTTCACTGTACAAATTTGTCCCGACAAAATTTACGACGCCCGCCCTTTTCCCTCCCAATTCTCTTCTACAATCTTCAACTTTACAATACTTGCATCTCATGAGGAGACATTCTTAAAGGACAAGCCTGTCCACCATGCCATGATTAGGCTAAATTCATCGAACATCATTTACATCCCCCCTTTTCCAATTCGCTTCTTCACTATACAAATTTGTCCCGACAAAATTTACGACGCCCGCCCTTTTCCCTCCCAATTCTCTTCTACAATCTTCATCTTTACAATACTTGCATCTCATGAGGAAACATTCTTAAAGAAAGGACAAGCCTATCGACCGTGCCATGATTAGGCTAAATTCATCGAACATGATTTACATCCTCCCTTTAACAATTCGTTTCTTCACTATACAAATTTGTCCCGACAAAATTTACGACGCCCGCCCTTTTCCTTCCCAATTCTCTTCTACAATCTTCATCTTTACAATACTTGCATCTCATGAGGAGACATTCTTAAAGGACAAGCCTATCCACCGTGCCATGATTAGGCTAAATTCATCAAACATGATTTACATCCCCCCTTTTCCAATTCGCTTCTTCACTATACAAATTTGTCCCGACAAAGTTTACGACGCCCGCCCTTTTCCCTCCCAATTCTCTTCTACAATCTTCATCTTTACAATAGTTGCATCTCATGAGGAGACATTCTTAAAGAAAGGACAAGCCTATCCACCGTGTCATGATTAGGCTAAATTCATCGAACATGATTTACATCCCCCCTTTTCCAATTCTCTTCTTCACTGTACAAATTTGTCCCGACAAAATTTACGACGCCCGCCCTTCTCCCTCCCAATTCTCTTCTACAATCTTCATCTTTACAATACTTGCATCTCATGAGGAGACATTCTTAAAGGACAAGCCTATCCACCGTGCTATGATTAGGCTAACTTCATCGAACAGGATTTACATCCCCCCTTTTCCAATTCGCTTCTTCACTATACAAATTTGTCCTGACAAAATTTATGACGCCCGCTCTTTTCCCTTCCAATTCTCTTCTACAATCTTCATCTTTACAATACTTGCATCTCATGAGGAGACATTCTCAAAGAAAGGACAATCCTATCGACCATGCCATGGTTAGGCTAAATTCATCGAACATGATTTACATCCCCCCTTTTCCAATTCTCTTCCTCACTGTATAAATTTGTCCCGACAAAATTTACGACGCCTGCCCTTTTCCCTCCCAATTCTCTTCTACAATCTTCATCTTTACAATACTTGCATCTCATGAAGAGACATTCTTAAAGAAAGGACAAGCCTATCGACCGTGTCATGATTAGGCTAAATTCATCGAACAGGATTTACATTTCCTCTTTTCCAATTCTCATCTTCGTTCTACGATAGATACAGTACACAAAGCTTAAAGAAAAAATTGATATTATTATAGAAAGTGAAAAGTTTAGTACCAGTGCTAGAAAGTTGGCTGAAAACTTTAGTGTTGGAAGCAATCATAAAAAACAAATCCGACTTATTTATATGCCCGATTTCTTCATCGCCTTATCTTGAGGTTAAATTTATCTGTCAGTTAGGTCCGATTTTTTCACCTCCTGTTAACTTTATCTGACGGTTTATTCCCATAGTAACAATTGTGGTCACAATCGTTACTATGGGAATCAATCGGTGAAGAAATCGGGCCTTAGAATGTGACACATAGTATGTGTACGGCCAACTGTACGTCACATTCCAGCTGTTAGATAAATTAACCTTAGGTTAAACATGGTGAAGAAATCGGCCATTAAAGAGGCTCTTTGAATGAAGAAGGTTCCAATACAGAAGAAGCAGAAGAGAAAATTGCCCAAAACTGAAGGTTTAGCGATTGACCAAGTAGTTTACAATTGGTTCTGCAAAGCTAGAAATAAGAACATTCCTATATCTGGACCTCCAATAAGAAAAGGCCTTGGAAGCAGTCAAAAATTTACAGATTTTAAAGCTTCAAATGGGTGGCTTGAAAAAATTTGTCAAGGACAACTTGAAGGCTTCTGCGGCCGTCTTCCATGTTTGAATTGGCTTCCGGTTGGAACCGCGTCACGTTGACTTCTACTGCCGACGTCTGCAGAAGAACTTCCTCAAGGCTTCTCGTCAGTCGTTGAGAAGAGTAGAAGAACTCAACGTGACGCGGTTCCAACCGGAAGCCAATTCAGACACAACGTTAGTTTTAAAACAGTTTTCGGAGAGTCACCTGATGCAGTTGAAACTTGGAAAGTAAAACTTCAAATATCATTGAATGAGTATTCACCGAAAGATTTACCTTGCAATGCTCTAAAAAGCGATAGACGTAATGGTAAAAAAAAAAAACTCCAAAACAGACTGACTGACAATTCTATTTTGCGCAGTACGGAAGGTGACAAGGAGAAACCCGTTGATCATTGGGAAAAGCAAAAACCCTCGTTGTTTTAAAGAATCTCACATCAACAAACTACCGTTGGAATGGGTGTCTAATAAAAAAAGCTTGGATGACAACAGAGATTATGACTTCGTGGCTAAAAAAAATTGACGAAAAAATGAGAAAACATTGTCAGCCATTGGATCAAGGAATTATTAATAAGTTCAAGGTGGGATACAGAAAATTTTTTATCAAAAGGCTTCTAACATCCACAAACGGCGAAAGTTCTTTTGAAAATCCAGAAAAAAGCATTAGTTTGGGTATCAGCAGCCTGGAAAAACGTTTCGCCATCTACAATGTTTTGCGAAAGCAGGATTTTTGGAAAAGGCCCAGCAAGAAGAAGATTTTCAGCTTTTCCCTACACGCGATGTAAGCCTGGAAAATTTTGCATCTATTGATTGCAATGTTTTGACGGAAAATCCCCAATTTAGGCATTCAAGAAATAATCGGCGAATTCATTGACAATGAAGACTGTGATTTGGACTATGAAACTGGCCCTTAGACATTCTAAAAATAGTTTATCTATCAAATTAAGTAAACACCTATCAACAACCCTAACCAAGTCAGAGCTTTCGGCTTTACATTCTTCGCCAAACATTCAAGATCTTCACGGATATCTTGTGGGAGGCAATCCACAAACCAAAAACCTTATCCACGATGAGGATTCGGTAGAGGAAGACTAAATTCTTTCGTGTTTTTACAATACTTCTTCCTCTTCTTCTTCTTAAAGATCTTGAATTTTTATTAAAGAAAAGCTTATCTTTGACCCAACAAAATCTTTACAATATTTGCATCTTATGAGGAGACATTCTTCTATCCACCAAACTTTGATTAGGCAAAGAATGACTAAATTCATCAGACGCAGTACATAAAGCTAGTACATAAAAATAGTTTCTCTATCAGGTGAGATAAATACCTATCAACGACCAAAACCAACGCAGAGCTTTTGGCTTTAGGTACATTCTTCGTGGATGTCTTGGATACTTTAAAGAATATACGGGAGGCAATCCGTAAACTAAAAACCGTATCCACGATGAGGATTATATAGGGGAAGACGGTTTTTACAATACTTCTTCTTCTTAGGGATCTTGAATTTTTATTAAAGAAAAGCTTACCTTTGCCAAAACAAAGTTAACGTCGCCCTTTTTCAAATTCTCTTTTGCATTCTTCACCTTCATAATTCTTGCATCTTATGGCGAGAAGTTCTTAAAGAACAGTATATCCATCATCCCTCCATGATTAGGCCCAAAAAAAAGGACGAAAATTACTCTGATTTCTCTAAGGAAGAGACTATCGTTTAGGCGTAAGGCGATCCACAAACCAACGACCTTGTCCTCGATGGGGATTATGTAAATTATCGCGTTTTTACATTTCCTCTTCTTAAGGATCATCGAAATTCTCTTCTACATTCTTGCATTTTACAGTCTATCGGCCATCCTACTACGACTAGGCAAAAAAAAGGACTAAAATTACTTTATTTTCTCTAGAGAAGAGCCTATCGTTTAGGTGGAGGACAATCCCCAAACCAACGACCTCGTCCTCGATGGGGATTACGTAAATTATCGTGTTTTTACACTTCTTCTTCTTTTTCTAAGGGTCTTCGAAGTTTTAAATTTGGCCCAGCAGAATATACATCGCCCTTTTCTCAATTCTCTTTTCCATTCTTCATCTTTACTACAACTTGCTTTTCATGGCGAGAATTTTTTTAAGAAACAGGCCATGCACCATACCATGATTAGGCAAAAAAGGACTAAATTTATCGAACAGAATTTTTAGAATTATCTTCTTCGCTATACAATCACAACCCTAATCAAGACAGAGCTTTCTGCTTTACGTTCTTCGTCGAAGAATCAAACTTTAATATAAGCCCCTTCATGGGTTTGTAGAATAGCCACAGGATAGCTTAGATTTCAAAACCCTATCCACCAGGAGGATTGTGCAAAGGAAGACTAAATTCCATGGTGTTTTTGCACTTATTTTTCTTCTTCTTAAGGCTCTGCGAAATTTTGAAGGTGAGGTGCAACCTTATCCACAATGAGGATTATCCCCTAACCCCATCCACCAAGAGAGTTATGTAAGGGAAGACTAAATTCTATAGTTCTTACACTTCTTTTTCTTCTTCTTCTTAAGACTCTTCGAAATTTTGTAGAATAGTCTATTGCCTAGATGAGGTACAACTTTATCCACGATGAGGACTATCAACGACGAGAAGTATGTAAAGGAAGAGTAAATTCTGCATTTCTTTTTCTTCTTCTTAAGGCCCTGCGAAATTTCGAAGAATAGTCTATTGCCTAGGCGAGGCACAACCTTATCCACGATGAGGATTATCCCCTAACCCTAGCCTTACTTACTTACCTAGTCCAAGGCCTTTCTACCGTTAAGTGTAAGGCTGGGGGAGTCGAGTTTTGCATTTTTGTCTCCATTGTTGTCTATCTTGGGTTAAGTTCGTATTTCGGTCCATGCCATTCCTCTCCTCTCTACTTCTTCTCTTATTCCCTAACCCTATCCACGAACGAAATTATGTAAAGGAAGAGTAAATCCTATGATGTTCTTACACTTCTTTGTCTTCTTCTTCTTCTTAAGGTTCTTCAAAGTTTTGAAGAGTAGCCTATCGCCTAGGTGAGGTACAACCTTAGACCATAGGCTAGTCCCGACTGAGTATGCTTAGAGTTTGTTTACAGCCAACATAATTGGGGTTGCTCCTGGTTTTTTTTTTACACGAAGTTCTTCAATCGGTGTTAATTTCATTTAAAAAAAAATGGTTAAGGGGGCTCTTCAAAATTCGTATGGTTCGTGCTCTTCAAAGTTCGTATGGTTCGTGCTCTTCAAAGCTCGTATGGTTCGTGCTCTTCAAAGCTCGTATGGTTCGTGCTCCTCAAAGTTCGTATGGTTCGTGCTCTTCAAAGCTCGTATGGTTCGTGCTCTTGAAAATTTGTATGGTTCTTGCTCTTCAAAGTTCGTATGGTTCGTGCTTTTCAAAGTTCGTATGGTTCGTAAGTACCACGTAGTATATTAATTTAAAAACAAAGTACAGAGTGATCGAATATGATTGAGGACGATTTGAACTTCGCGCCGCATGTTTCTCGTCATTAGTGTGGCAACGTTGCAGTAAATTACAACGTCGACTCGTCACTTTCTTATTTGCGCTATTTCGCTTGTTGACGTTTATTGAATATTTTTTAACGTAACCATTCCTTTTTGAGGCACCACCGTAAAATTGTCTGAAAAGTATTCGTGTTGCCAACGCGAGAATAATTTAAAGTAGCGGTAAATTCAAACTAACCTTAACCTTTTTGGATAACACTGTACATTAGCGTCCCCCCGAGTATTAACAAATAATTTTAATAAATTGTTTGGGAAGCATCAAAGCCTTTTTTGAATGTACGCACGCACAATTATTTATTCTAATCAAAACTGCTCCCTAATGGCACCCCCCCCACTGTCGAGGTTCCTTTGCAAACAGTAAACCCCTTACCCTCCTGCTTTTGATTGGCAGGATTTTGATCCCTACATCTGAGTGGTGTGTGTACTTAGTGTCTAAGGGTACAACGCCTAACCAACAACTATCATATTGTCTTTGTCTTCTCCTTCTCCTTTAGCTAATGAATTATGCCTTACGGCGTCGGTTGAAGTGGAGATTCCACCCAGTTCTTCCACTTTCTCTTATCTCCTGTCATTCGCTTTGGTTCACTAACTGGTTTCCCCGTCTTTTTGGCCTAATTCTTCAATTCGTTTCTTCTTTTTGATTCCGCTACTCGTTTGATTAAACATCTAGAGACGTTCTTTCTTCTTCTGTTGTCTGGGTAATTGATTTTTGTTTTACGTTCTCTTAAGTCATCGTTTCTACTTTTATCCCTCAAAGTATTTCCTGAGGTTAGTGTCTGTCATTAGGTCTCACGTCCGTGTACCATGGATGGTACCACAACCACATTATAAATTCTTGCTTTAATTCAGACATTCCATGCGAGGTTTCGCCGCTTCATAACTGAAGCCCTTGCAATCCCATTTCTGAGGTGGATTAGTCCTCTTAATCCTTTGGCTGCGCATTACTCGTTTGGCTTTTCATTTTATCAACTATTTTTTTCCATTCTTTTCTATTTCCTATCTTATGTTTCCAGTTTACTATTGTCATCCTCTACCACCTCGTCATTCCATCTGCTTTTCGGTGTCCCACTTTTTCTTTTACTTGCAGATTGCCATTCCACTATTGGAACCCGATCTCCATACGTGTCCTATCCATTTTATTCTAATTGATATGGGGAATAGATACGGGGAAAAAAATAGAGGACATCGCAACCAATCAGAGGGTCGTCCAGTCAGAGAAACTGAAGAATTGGAAGAGGAAATACAAAAACCGCAAGAAAGACAAAAAAAACTAGGTGAGAAGGAATGGGGGATGTGACGGTTTGAGTAGAATTAAGGTCGTTCCAAAGTTGTTGATTTTATTACATTCTGTCCTCGGTTCGTGCACGCTGTGATTCAGGTTTTACAAAGCAACTGCACGGACTGAACTTTAAAACGCCGCGCCGCGCCGGTGCATTCTGATTTCAGTTCGTGCACCGATTCTTAAAACCTATGCACGGACTGAAACTAAAACCCACGGCACGCAGTGGAAATTCTTCAATTCGTTTCTTCTCTTTGATTCCGCTACTCGTTTGGTTAAACATCTGGAGACGTTCTTTCTTCTTCTGTTGTCTGAGTAATTGATTTTTGTTTTACGTTCTCTTTGTTTTACGTATTTTTATCCTTCAAAGTATTTCCTGCTATTTTCCTGAGGTTAGTGTCTGTCATTAGGTCTCACGTCCGTGTACCATGGATGGTACCACAACCACATTATAAATTCTTGCTTTAATTCAGACATTCCATGCGAGGTTTCGCCGCTTCATAACTGAAGCCCTTACAATCCCATTTCTGAGGTGGATTAGTCCTCTTAATCCCTTGGCTACGCATTACTCGTTTGGCTTTTCATTTTATCAACTATTTTTTTCCATTCTTTTCTATTTCCTATCTTACGTTTCCAGTTTACTATTGTCATCCTCTACCACCTCGTCATTCCATCTGCTTTTCGGTGTCCCACTTTTTCTTTTACTTGCAGGTTGCCATTCCACTATTGGGACCCGATCTCCATACGTGTCCCATCCATTTTATTCTAATCGACTTAGGCTCGATTTTACAATCGTCGGATAAGTATTATTCTTAGAATAACGTGACGTATAGGTGTGACGTAGAATTGGAGGAACGTTAAAGGAAATTCGCCGAATAGTTATTCCGTGCTTATTCCACGAATGTATCTTACTATATCTTCGCCTTCCAATTTTTCTTCTATTTCATGGTTTGTTTTTCTTCTGGTCTCGTTTTCGTTTCCTTTTCTTGGTTGCTTAGTACGTACTTCTTGTACAGAGTTGTATGGCTTTCCTTGTTGTGTTCCATTTTTCCATTGTTCCCGAATACTCTCTCTCGTTCCAGTACATCTTCTCCCCACCTAACATTTCGTTGATCTTGCGCTCCACTTATCTATCATTAATTTAGTTCTGCCAGCGTTTAGTTCCATGTCCATTCGTCCATTGTCATTTCACTATCGACTATATTCCATAAGGAATATGTCATCCGCATGTAATGTAATGTAGTTGGATTGGGCGCAGCTCCCACTGGTATTTTTTTTTGCAAAGTTTCCCAACTCTGCCTCACGTATAAGTTGAACAAAAGGGAAGGGGGGGGCTCAGACTATCTGCTTGTTTGATACCTCTTTGCATTAACTCTTTTACACGTACCGTACGTCGGAGCCAGAATGCCAACATAAATATGTTGGACAAGCCCCAGGTGAATGTTAGCATACCTTGCCTTCTGAGCGTACGTTCTCAGAATCATTGGTGCTACTGACTGCCACAGTGTTGCTACACTGGCCTCAGCCCAGTCAACACCAAGTCATGACCGTTTTGAAAGCACAAGGCAATCACCTGGTCAGGCATACAACTAGTTGTTTTTCCCGGCATCTACAACTCACGCCTCTGCAGCAGGCGGATACAGTCAGGTGCCGTATACAGGTGAGATGATCCCCTCTCTCCGATCTCATCGAATAAAGAGCGATCACCCTTCAATACTTGTCATTGCAACACTCGCGAGCCCGTCTGCGTAATTACCGCAACTTTACCGAAACGTTCGCCCTCAAGGACCGCGCCTAGACTGAAGTGCTTTCGTTCCTTCTTTTCTTGCATCTCTCTGCCTGACGCATATACCCGTATCATATTACCAAACTATAGACAAAATAAACAAACGTGCTCGTGTTTTACGGATATATTGAAAATGCATAAACTTTTCTAAATTCTAAACTTGATAAAATAAACAACGACAACAAATATTTGGTTGCAAATATTTGGTTGCTCTTGATGAGTTGATGGAAGGTTCCATCGGCGAGAAACAACAAAGGTGCGGTCTCCATCGGGGCAGGGGGGAGGGGCAAATAAAATGAAAAATACTCATCTCATCCCTTCTTTTTTTTTTTTTAATATATTTCGCAACTCAAATCTTTGAAAACTCAGAGGAAAAAAAAATTCGAAGTGCACGAGCGGACTAACGAGGAACGAGAGGAGCTGCTGGGTCAATAACGTTAACATTGCAGCCGTTCAATGTCAGCTGATTATATTTTTACATCGCTACATAAACATTCTCGTCATTAGAGGAAAAAATGCGCGGATGTTTTAGATTTCGAAACATATGCGAGGCGAGAGCGCGCGATAATTTACGTCGTCGTTTACGTGACGTGCTCGATTTTAATTGTCGGTTCTTAAAACCAACGAGCATGACACTCTTCTGGTATGAAGTCCGATCGTCCGGTTGAGCGTTTCTAAATTCGTAATAATAAAGACAGAAAACGGCGTTCGGTGCCCAGTGTGTGAGAGCATCTGTAATCGATTTGTCGGATTTAATTTATGTGCTTTTATTACATGGAACGTTCGGATTTATAAATAAATTTTACGGATTAAGTTGGCAAGTGAATTTATTCAGGCTTTACAATGTTTTCTCTAACATAAAGGACCATTTAATTACGATTTAATAAATGATTCTGTTTCGAAAAGAGTTCTTTTTCGAACGAGTGCGAAAATATAAACTTATTGTCAGAGACTTTTTCGACAATCTTCCCCCTCGTATAGTCGTCCCCTCCCAGTTTTGTTTCGGTCTTATGGTCTTGCTACAAAAAAAGCGACAGAGACGCGACGCTCTCTTCTTTGACGCAAGACCATAAAACCGATACAAAACTGGGACGACGCGACGACTTAAAACTAAATCATTAATTACATGCACGCTGTTATTTATGCAATTTCGTCAAACAATGAGCGTTGCGTTAGCATAAAGCATGAAATTGCATTCGATTCGTAATTTCCATTGTTTCCAAGAGACGGACTCGCATACTTAATAATTTTTTCGCCTGCGATATGAAAGGAATCAAAATGGTAGGCACTCGCCAGACTGTCTATAATTATAGTATCATTTATTCTAAATTTGCTTAGAAGCTTTGAAACGGAGGGGGGGGGACGCATTTGCGTTTCGA
Organism: Dorcus hopei; assembly: GCA_033060865.1. NCBI lineage: Eukaryota > Metazoa > Arthropoda > Insecta > Coleoptera > Lucanidae > Dorcus > Dorcus hopei. The sequence goes on from CM065426.1 coordinate 28,577,696, forward strand.
AGCGCGTATGTTAATTACGTACTGCCTCGCCTTCACTATTCTTTAACTCAAGTTATTATTTATTGATGCCTTAAAGCGTACTGTGCATAAAAAGTCACGTTCTTTCCTCCTCCTACAAGGGAGGGGCGTCAAATTTATAGAATTTTTAGTTTTCAAAAGTAGGCAAATAAAATAAAATAATAATAAAAAGTTATTAGAGTAAACCGCTCGTTAATCGACGTTTCGTTAATATCGGTAAAGAAAAGTAAGACATCAAAAGAATGAGAAGAGTAAAAGAATAATTTTTTCTCTTTTTTTGAGTTTTTAATCCACACACACACGACTGCTACAGGATTTAAAAGAAAGCCGACGTGTGAGTAAGTTATTAGCGAGCGATGAAGTTAATTTACACTCATCGATGTTTAAATAAATAAAAAGCGTGCAGTGTGTAAATAAACAAAAGTCTCGAGAAGTATTTTCTTTCTGTAAAATTCGGAATACCCACGGCACACAGTGGAATTAACCAATTAAAATCGAACGCCAATTAAAATCGAACAATACACAAAAGAGAGCGACAAATCTTTTCGCATACAAATTGAATTAAATTAACAATAATGAAACGGAAAAATGATTTTATTTAATTTTTTTGAGAGAGAACTAAGGCGGACTTACGGACAGAAGAGACCTTTCCCAAATCAGCGTGACAGAGCAAAGAAGAAACGTATGACGGAAGAAAAAATTAAAGGAAACAAGACAAGACACAACAAATTGGTTATAAACGAAAAAGCGTCTACGATAGATACGGGGGAAAAAATAGAGGACATAGCAACCAATCAGAGGGTCGTACAGTCAGAGAAACTGAAGAATTGGAAGAGGAAATACAAAAACCGCAAGAAAGACAAAGAAAACTAAGTGAGAAGGAACGGGGCATGTGACGTTTTGAGTAGAATTAAGGTCGTTCCAAAGTTGTTGATTTTACTACATTCTATCCTCGGTTCGTGCACGGTGTGATTCAGGTTTTACAGCAAGCAACTGCACGGACTGAACTTTAAAACGCCGCGCCGGTGCATTCTGATTTCGGTTCGTGCACCGATTCTTAAAACCTATGCACGGCCTGAAACTAAAACCCACGGCACGCAGTGGAAATAACCAATTAAAATCAAACAATACACAAAAGAAAGCGACAAATCTTTTCGCATACAAATTGAATTAAATTAACAATAATGAAACGGAAAAATGATTTTATTTTATTTTTTTTTGAGAGAGAACAAGGCGGACTTACGGATAGAAGAGACCTTTCCCAAATCAGTGTGACAGAGCAAAGAAGAAACGTATGACGGAAGAAAAAAATTAAAGGAAACAAAACAAGACACAACAAATTGGTTATAAACGAGAAAGCGTCTACAATAGATACGAGGGAAAAAATAGAGGACATCGCAACCAATCAGAGGGTCGTACAGTCAGAGAAACTGAAGAATTGGAAAAGGAAATACAAAAACCGCAAGAAAGACAAAAAAACTAAGTGAGAAGGAATGGGGGGATGTGACGTTTCTGTCCTCGGTTCGTGCACGCTGTGATTTACAAAGCAACTGCACGGACTGAACTTTAAAACGCCGCGCCGCGCCGCGCCGGTGCATTCTGATTTCAGTTCGTGCACCGATTCTTAAAACCTATGGACGGACGGAAACTAAAACGAGTACGATTTTGAGACGTCACTGTCTGTGAGGTAAATTAAGAAGTAAAAACTCCAACCTAGCGTTCTACTGCTAATTTGAGCCATGTACTGAGCAGCCAATCAGAAACAACACAGAGGATATCGATGACCTCAAGTCAATACCACGTATGTGTAAAAAATGACTATTTTAGAGGAGGCAAATAAAAGTGTTTCATTACTATCTGCAATGATATTGGTAATAATAAAGCACGTAATAATAATAAAACTTCTATCGACGTATTTTTCAAAAAACTTCTTAATTTTTAATTGTATTCGACTTACGTAGTATTGATTGCTTTTCTTGGCTTACGACGTATTGATTTGAGACCATCGATATGTAAAATACAACCTTGATTTTTTTGATTGAGTGACTGTTCAATCGATTAGGAGCAAACAAAGTCTTTTCTTTTGATTTGACGTTTTATTCTATCCTGCAGTTAATGTACTACGGCGTGGTTCAAACAACAAGCACGAACTGAGCTATAAAAACCAAAAACAAATGCTATGTTGCGTTCTGACTGTGGTTCTGACTTCAGTTCGTGCACCGCTTCTCATAACCTGTGCACGGACTGCGACTAGAACGAGATTTAATGTAAAAAAGAGTTCGCCTTTTCGATTTCCGCCTACTTTTGTATTTCATTGTATATTTTTTGTTTTTAATTGATTGCCGTTCACAACGATTTTCGTTTGCAGTTTCGTTCTGTCCTCGGTCCGTGCGCAGTGTGATTCAAACAATACGCACGAATTAAAAAAGAGGAAAATGGAAATTAATCGTGAACCAGTAACCGTAACTTGCATACTGCACTTGCTTGTGGCACTGTCATTTTCTTGAGTCACTTTCTTAATGATTCCACGTTAATGAAAACATTAATGTAAAATTCACGGCATACAGTACACACAGTGGAAATAACCAATTAAAATCAAACGCCAATTAAAATCAAACAATACGTTTTTTTTTTTTAATTTCGTTTTTAATTTAGAGATACGATTCCCAAGGAAATAAAAATTAAGTACAGATTGCTTAGCGCCGACGGAGTTCTATCAATACGAGTATTTTTTAAAAGAACTTTAAACAAAAAAGTAGGTGAGAAGGAAAGGATATGAATGGGGATGTGATGGTTTGAGAAAAATTAAGGCTATTGCAAAGTTGTTGATTTTATTACATTCTGTCCTCGGTTCGTGCACGGTACGATTCAGGTTTTACAAAGCAACCGCACGGACTGAACTTTAAAATGCCGAGCATTCTGATTTCGGTTCGTGCACCGATTCTTAAAACCTATGTGCGGACTGCATACTGCACTTGCTTGTGATACTATGGCCTATGAGTCATTTTCTTAATGATTCCACGTTAATGTAAAATTCACAGCATACAGCAGCACACAGTGGAAATAACCAATTAAAAACAAACGCCAATTAAAATCAAACAATACATTTTTTTAAATTTCGTTTCTAATTTAGAGATAGGATTCCCAAGGAAATAAAAATTAAGTATTGCTTAGCGCCGACAGAGTTCTATCAATACGAGTATTTTTTAAAAGAACTTTAAACAAAAAAGTAGGTGAGAAGGAAAGGATATGAATGGAGATGTGATGGTTTGAGAAAAATTAAGGCTATTCCAAAGTTGTTGATTTTATTACATTCTGTCCTCGGTTCGTGCACGGTACGATTCAGGTTTTACAAAGCAACCGCACGGACTGAACTTTAAAATGCCGAGCGTTCTGATTTCGGTTCGTGCACCGATTCTTAAAACCTATGTGCGGACTGCATACTGCACTTGCTTGTGATACTATGGCCTATGAGTCATTTTCTTAATGATTCCACGTTAATGAAAACGTTAATGTAAAATTCACGGCATACAGCAGCACACAGTGGAAATAACCAATTAAAATCAAACGCCAATTAAAATCAAACAATACACAGAAGAAAACGACATTTTTTTTAAATTTCGTTTCTAATTTAGAGATACGATTCACAAGGAAATAAAAATTAAGTACAGATTGCTTAGCGCCGACAGAGTTCTATCAATACGAGTATTTTTTAAAGGCTTTGAAAATATTAAATAAAATTAAAAATAATAAAAGAGAAGAAACTGAAGGGTTAAACGAAAATTTCAAATTTTTTAAGGCAAAGTAGTTCGAGATGTGATTAAGTGATAAATGAAAAGAAGAAAAAATGTATCCAATAGTACAGGGTGTATCGTCGGTATGGATTTTTTCAATAGCTCCTTAACTTGTAGTTATTTTATGCAGGGTGGACCAACGAATATCTTCCAAACGCTGAAATACGTCGACTTATAATCCAAGGGGGATATTTTCCCCGATCCAAACCCAACTGTCATATTTCACCCCCTCTCTCTTCCACCTCTCCAACCAATAGAATTTAAATAGGGAACGTACCGTGAGTGGCACATCATTGAAAAGGAATCTTTTCTAGAGAATTCAGTAATGTGGATATGAATACCCGCGAGAATTCGATTTTAAAAGCGTGACAGCTCGTATGAAAGCACCAAACGACATTACTAGACTTCGGACATTTCGGAGCGTTGCCATGGTTACGCAATACGAAATCCCATTCACTGCGTAACCATGGCAACGCTTTGAAACGTCCGAAGTCTGGACATTACAAAACGATATTGAAAGCTGATTTGAATAGCTAAAGGGTAAGGCTCGCAACTGAAGCAAAGAGTGATTAACTTATACAAGAGAAGCCACTTGAACCAGGAAATGCAAATTAGAAAAGAGAAAACGCTTACGCGCTATGCCAACGCCATTTGTTGTTCGTTTACCCCGTACTTCGCCTACGCCAATTTAAAGGGACAACCGGTTCGAGGTCATAGAAACTACTCGGTAAAAATCGAACGACCTCTTTCCAATGGTGCAAGACAAACGCACAATTAAAAATTAAAAGTGTATTGCGTGAGAAACAAAGAATTTTTGTTTAGTTTCATGGCCCCGAATGAAAAACGAGCACCATCTCGCAGCATTGGTGATATTGATTACCTCAACGGCCATATTACGTGGAAATAAATTAACAGCCGTGGGGGCGAATCACCCCTTTACAATTTCAAATGTCAGAGGTTGCAGTTGAGGTAAAGTAGGTCGCTCTGGGCGAGGCCCGAGTCACGGGATGAATCTTGTAACGATTATTGACGTTAATGGAGATGATGTTTACACACTGTGCGCCTCTTCCGTTTCGCGTGCAACAGGAATTACGCAAATATGTCCGCGAATCCGAGCCAAGACGAACTCGTCGTTATTAAATTAAATTAAATTAAATCTGGCACGGCGCTGGGGGGCCAGGGGGGCGTAAGGCGTAAGCGAGCAATACCAGTTTGGTTAAAGCCCTAATCCACAATAATTCAATAAGTAATTTCGTTTCGCTTCAGGGTCGGATAAATAATAAATTATGATAACCATAGTAATTACAAGACGTGCAGATAATGTATCTATACACGAGAAGGCAGGTAAACCCCCATTAATAAAACTACGACAGCTTGCAGCAACTTGACCTAATAAAACCGATTTACTTGGGGGGATACAATTTAACTGAAAGAAATCAGTGAAGAAGGACGACTTACATTTTACTTCTTTTTCTTCTCCTCCTCTAATAACACACATTATAATCGAGTCTTCTAATTAGGCCTCATTTAAAAAAACAATATTAACGCAAACACAATTGAGCTCGTTAAAATCCAGCACGTTAATAACAAGAACACAAGCGGCGAGTTTTCTACTTTCTCGAATTCCCAGATTAATTGAATTTGAAACGATAACGCGGAGAGTACCGTTTTCTAACAGGTCTCCTGCTGCTCTGGTAGGTAACGCGAATCAATTTTCGAATAACATCGACCGTGCCGTATAATTAAAAACCAAACAGTACATCAAAAGTACCGGAAGCAATTTTTTGAATGCAGTCTAAAAGAATCCTGATTTCATCAAGTTCTGACCATGACCAAGTCAAAAACTTGCGCCCCCCTCAGAAGGGACTAATGAGAAGTCGAAATTTTATTAAACATTCTGTGATTATGTGTGGAGCAAGGTCATGGAAGGCACGTGGAAATCAAAATACTTCCAAACACCAGCTCTGTTTACGATTGCGGAATGCCCTTGCATGATTAAAAATGATTCACAGTGCCAAGAACAACACGTAAAGAATCGTGCTGCAGTTAAGTAATCCATCCAATGCCCCTGATGAGTCCGTTGTTAAGGGAAAGAAAGTGCACCAATGAATTGGATGATGGCACACACACGTACACGTATTACCTCTCATTTTAGATTATGCACGCTGCAAACCGTTGGCAGAGCGCCAAGGAAAAGCCATAAATTGCAACTGCGCATTCCGAAGCAGACACCTTGTTACAAAGTTATTTTGTAACTTATTCAAGAACTCATTTTACTCGTGTTTTTAATACCCCTTCCTGAGGTGGCGGCGTCTACGTGAAATTTTATTGCCTTTGCCCGTAACTTCCCTTCCATGCACAAGGTGTGCGGGCAGCATTTAATAAAACAGTAATTTCAAACTCCCTTCGTCTTCTTAAAAAAAAAGTTTCGTTGCCCAACTCGCAATCAACTAATTCAACCCTTAGCTTTCAAAGGTGGAGGGTGTCGATTTAGTTGGGCGCAAGTGTATGTATTAGAGTAGACGAAACGTTATGAGAAGAGACCCACCCGTTTTAAATCAAATCCAAAGTAAACTGTGTTTTTCAAGGAAAACGCATACACAAATATAAAAAAGAAGCGAATGGTGGAGCAAAGAATTGCAAAAGGGATATGAAGAAGATATTTGGGCACGAAAAATGCAAGTAAAGTTAAAAGGAAGGAAATAAAAGAAGCAAAGAAAGAAAAAGGGGGGAACGTAACCGCCGGAAGAAGGAAAAGTAATGGAGAAGTGGGCGATGGTATTTAAAAGATTGAAGTTTACAAAAAAATAACAGACGAAGGAAGACCAGGCAATTCTGCCCATTACAAAAGAAGAAATGGAAGATGCACTGGGCAAAGCCCCAGGGGTTGGAAAGGCCACAGCTCAGGTAATTAAATACTTGGGGGATTAGGAGAAGAAGCACCAAGAAATTTATCAAACCAAATCATCAAACAAAAAACATTGCCAAGAAGATGTGGGAGCAGGAAAAATATTTGCCAGAGCCAAACTCAGTTCGGATTTAAAAAGAGGAAAAGCAAACAGGACGTCGAGCGACAATCTAGATCTAGATAAAGACGTTGATTGAGTTACTATGGAAAAAAGGATGTATGGGAATGCCTGAAAAAGAGAGGAATAAAAATAAGAATAGAATAATTGAAGCTTGAATCGTTTGAAGGTTGTTCTGGAGTTTATTAGATGTTGCAATAAAAACGCCAAAACAAAAAAAATGAAGCCTACATAGAAGGAAGACTGAATAGAAGAAAACGGAAGGGAAAAAGTCGCTTGGGGGAACGAGGATTTTACAATCAAAATCAAGAACTAAGAGCGTTAAGCAAGAGCCTCCGATTCATTTTTTAAGTCAAACATAAGGATCTCATGTTCAAAGATCCATTAATTAAGGATCAAGGTTTCAGAACGAAAATTAAGGTCAAGATTTATAGACGCAAGCGCGCTTATAATCAAGAAGCAAAACTTAGGTTCGTATAATCAAGGTTACGATCATGATCCAGGACCTTATGGGGTCTATAATCAGGGGATCTTATAAAGAAGATTCAGGTCATTACAATCAAGGAAAAGGATCTCGCAATCAAAATCGAGGACAAGGATCGTCAATCGAGAGCCTTCCTCTCATATTCAAAGATTTAATGTATGTTCAAAGCCAATCTTTCAGTTAAGGATCAAGGCTTCAAAATGAGAACGAAGACACAATCAAGAACATGGAAGCGCGCTTACGAATCAAGGCCCAGGTCTTTGAATTCAAACTCCGACTCATATCATCAAAGTTACAAGACCCCATGATCGAAGACCTAAGTCTATAATCGAGTTAAGAGATATTATAATCCGGACTCAGAGCATTACAAGTAAGGACAAGGATCTCACAATCAAAATCGAGGACAAGGATGATCGATCAAGAGCCTCCCTCTCGTTTCAAAGTCAAGGATGAAGATTTCATGTTCGGAGTTCCATTAATTAAGGATCAAGGTTTCAGAACGAAGATTAAGGTCAAGATTTATAGACGCAAGCGCGCTTATAATCTAGAATTAAAACTTAGGTTCGTATAATCAAGGTTACGATTATGATCCAGGACCTTATGGGGTCCTATAATCAGGTGATCTTATTATAAAGATTCAGGTCATTACAATCAAAATCGAGGACAAGGATCGTCAATCAAGGGCCTTCCTTTCATATTCAAAGATTTAATGTCTGTTCAAAGCCAAGGTCAAGGATCTTTCAGTTAAGGACCACGACTTCAAAAAATGAAAATTAAAGGCAAAGATCTTACAGACACAATCAAGAAGAAGCAAGCGCGCAGGTCCTTAGAATTGAAGCTTAGGTTCATATAACCAAGGTCCAGGAGATTACAATCAAGATCCAGGACGTCATGATCAAAGTCTTAGATCTATCATTGGCAATCGTAAGTTAGAAAACTCACGTGGCGCCATCTGTTGATATTTAACGGGTTTCATTAATGACGAATTAGGACGAAGTTCTCTCGCGGGGTGGCGTTCCGCGTTAAACTCTTGAAATTTTCAAGAAATATTGTCAAGGTCGATCCGGAAATATTGTTACGACGAATCCGTAACGAAACTTAACGAGTCCGAACCGGCGGTAAAATAAATAGTGTCTACTGTTTTGGTTGTGTGGCCCTCCTGTGAAAGTTCCGATTTAGAAAGAAGAAAAGTAAACAGGATATCTAATTATTATTTTATGTCAAGCGATACAGAAGACCTCGAGCCATCTAGATCTAGAAAAAGATCAATAGAAAAGACGTTTGATCGAGTTACTATACAGAAGAAAAGATGTTTGGGGATTGCCTGAAAAGAAGAGGAGTACATAAAGGAATAGAAATCATCGAAGCTCGAATCTTCTTAAGAAGGTCTTTGTTGTTCTGGAGTGTATCAGATGATGCAATAAAATGCCAAAACAGAAAAGTCGTTCGGAGAAAACTCAGTTCAGATTTAGAAAGAAGAAAACTAAACAGAATCTAATCATTATTCATGTCAAGCGTTGGAGAAGGCCTTAAGCCATCTAGACCAAGACAAAGATCAATAGAAAAGACGTTTGATCGAGTTACTATACAGAAGAAAGGATGTATGGGAATGCCCGAAAAGAAGAGGAGTAGATAAAGGAATTAAAATAAAATCGCTTGAAGGTACTTAGCCTGCTGTTGTTCTGGAGTGTTTTAGATGATGCAATATAAACGTCGCGTCGAAACTAAAACATGAAGCCTCCGCGATACAGAAAATTGGAAAACGTAACGACTTCCTGTTCGCAGACGACAAGGCCAACATCAGCAGACTCGGAGGAGCGACTCCAACATAACCTAAATGTATTCAATGAAGAACTGAAAAGAGTAAATGCAGCAGCAACAGATAAAACGCCCAATATTTGGCTGGGGGAGAGGGGGGCATAACAATGGAAGAAAACAAGAAGTAAACGATAAGGTGGGCCAAGTTGGAAGAGTTTATAGTTCCATGAAGTCAACATTTTTTTGGAAAAAGAGCCATCATGGAAGTGAAACATGGATACTTACAAAAGTCGAACGAACACGTCTGAGATGGGACTTTTAAGAAAGAATCGGGGAAAAAGAAAATGGATTATAAATGAGGTCTTCACATGCACGAGTGTATGGCACCTGGGAAAAGAAGTGAAAGGGGTGCCCAAAATGGGAGAAAGTGGGAACTCAACTTACCTACCAGTTTTACACCTAATGGTAGAAAGACGTATAGTCTACGTAAAAATCTGCTATAAACGTGTATACATGCAGCAGGCTGAAGATAAAATCTCAGGTTCAGTATTAAACATGAACACCATTAAGTACAACTACTGCAATAATGCACGATTGCCAACGGTAACTCACGCTCCAACAAACAGCAATAAAAGTTGCGGAATTATTCGAAACCTTGAAGGAAAGGAGTTCGATTGCCGGCGCATGCAAAACCGCAATGCTTAAACTTACCTAGCTCCATGGGATAAAGCCAGGAATTTATGTCCAGTATCAAATCCATCTTGAAGGACTCGCTCTCGCAGTGCAGACGGCTCACTGGAAAAAAGAAACTGCGCGTTAGATTTATGCGAACAATGAGGTCTGCTAAGTTGCATTACGAATTCACCGGGCGTAAGTGGCTTATCTCGCGGGACAAAATTTCTGCAAATGCATTCGCCAGATGATATCTTAGTAATGGTGACAAATTGCCCAGCCGTCAGCTTAATGGGCAAGTGCCACTTCAACGTTTATAACAAGTCATTCCGGCCCATAAACTAAATTACGTGAAAATCTAAAATGGCGTCTGTAAGAAACCTAAACGTCGCGTCGACCGAAAGACTATTTTGACGTTTAGTCATACATTCCTTAGCAATTTATTAAAAACAAAATTTTATTTGACACTTAGGCCCAGTATTACAATCGTGGAATAAGGACAGAATAACTGTTCGCCGGATATCGTTTAATGTTCCTCCATGTCTACGTCACACCTGCGATATGATTTGACATTTAGTCATAAAATATATTTCTCAACAATTTATTAGTTTATTAAAAACAAATTAAATAAGAAAATATGTATTTCAACAGCATCTCACGAAAGGGTACGAGATTGCATAGAGCCCACGTGTATATGACATTTCCGATTGATTTCAAAGTACGAAACCATGCTTGCCTTATGTATTAAGAGTTAAAATATGGCAAGCACTCATGTATTTGCCGTGTACAAGATCAAAACTCGAGGCTTCACCCATAAACACGTTTTATTTTAGTGTTAAAGTAACTACTGTGTGTACAAAGAAGCTGAGATACTAACAACCACTTGCGCGCTTCTTCATCGCTTTTTGAAGTTTATTTCAACAGTATCTCATGAAAGGGCACGAGACTGCATAGAGCCCATGTGTATATGACATTTCCGATTGATTTCAAAGTACGAAACCATGCTTGCCTTATGTATTAAGGGTTAAAATATGGCAAGCACTCATGTACTTGCCGTGTACAAGATCAAAACTCGAGGCTCCACCCATAAACACGTTTTATTTTAGTGTTGAAGTAACTACCGTGTGTACAAAGAAGCTGAGATACTAACAACCACTCGCGCGCTCCTTCATCGCTTTTTGAAGTTTATTTCAACAGTATCTCATGAAAGGGTACGAGACTGCATAGAACCCACGTGTATATGACATTTCCCATTGATTTCAAAGTATGAAACCATGCTTGTCTTACGTAGGAAGAAGTAAAAGATGGCAAGCACTCACGTATTTGCGATGGACAAAATCAAAACTTGATGCTCCAGCTTCTTCGTGTAATACTGGATACACGAAGAAGCTGAGGTTGATGCCATCTCTCCGAGTATCTCCTTTTAGGGGATTCCCCTGATTTTGCACACTTTTGCATCATCTTTAGAAGTTTAAACCAGTATCTCACGAAAGGGTTTGAGATTGCATAGAACCCACGTGTATATGACGTTTCCGATTGATTTCAAAGTATGAAACCATGCTTGCCTTATGTACGAAGAAGTAAAAGATGGCAAGCACTCACGTATTTGCGATAGACAAAATCAGAACTTGATGCTCCAGCTTCTTCGTGTAATACTGGATACATGAAGAAGCTGAGGTTGATGCCATCTCTCGGAGTATCTCCTTTTAGGGGATTCCCCTGATTTTACACACTTTTGCATCATCTTTAGAAGTTTAAACCAGTATCTCACGAAAGGGTTGGAGACTGCATAGAACCCACGTGTATATGACGTTTCCGATTGATTTCAACATATGAAACTATGCTTGCCTTAGGTATGAAGAAGTATTTGCGATGGACAAAATCAAATCTTGATGCTCCAGCTTCTTCGTGTAATACTGGACACACGAAGAAGCTGAGGTTGATGCCATCTCTCTGAGTATCTCCTTTTAGGGGATTCCCCTGATTTTGCACACTTTTGCATCACCTTTAGAAGTTTAAACCAGTATCTCACGAAAGGGTTTGAGACTGCATAGAACCTACGTGTACATGACATTTCCGATTGATTTAAAAATATGAAACCATGCTTGTCTTACGTAGGAAGAAGTAAAAGATGGCAAGCACTCACGTATTTGCGATAGACAAAATCAAAACTTGATGCACCAGCTTCTTCGTGTAATACTGGATACACGAAGAAGCTGAGGTTGATGCTATCTCTCCGAGTATCTCCTTTTAGGGGATTCCCCTGATTTTGCTGCGCACTTTTGCATCATCTTTAGAAGTTTAAACCAGTATCTCACGAAAGGGTTGGAGACTGCATAGAACCCATGTATACATGACATTTCCCACTGATTTCAAAGTATGAAACCGTGCTTGCCTTACGTAGGAAGAAGTAAAAGATGGCAAGCACTCACGTATTTGCGATAGACAAAATCAAAACTTGATGCTCCAGCTTCTTCGTGTAATACTGGATACACGAAGAGGCTGAGATTGATGCCATCTCTCCGAGTATCTTCCTTTTAGGGGATTCCCCTGATTTTGCTGCGCACTTTTGCATCATCTTTAGAAGCTTAAACCAGTATCTCACGAAAGGGTTTGAGATTGCATAGAACCCACGTGTACATGACGTTTTCGATTGATTTTAAAGTATGAAATCATGCTTGCCTTATGTACGAAGAAGTAAAAGATGGCAAGCACTCACGTATTTGCGATGGACAAAATCAAAACTTGATGCTCCAGCTTCTTCGTGTAATACTGGATACACGAAGAAGCTGAGGTTGATGCCATCTTTCCGAGTATCTCCTTTTAGGGGATTCCCCTGATTTTACACACTTTTGCATCGTCTTTAGAAGTTTAAA